>VDFB02270651.1:213100195-213716585 GCA_007258455.2 Sequoia sempervirens | reverse complement strand
TTATATATTTAGGATTTATGAAGATATTTCAATATATAAGCAGATTTGTATGATGAGTATTATTCAAAAGAAAATGGTTCGTAATTATATATTATGTTTATAAAATATGAATAATTTCTTTAATTGTTTTATTTATGATTTTATGGTGGTGTAAAAGTAAAATATGAATCGAGTGTTAGAATGTTCTGTAAGATAGTGAGTTAAGTAAAAGTGTAATTTTATTTTAGGTAAATAATTAAAGTGAAAATGGTTATTTCGATAGATTGCTTAGTAAAATATTATTTAACAAAAGATTTTAATGGAATAAACATTATTGAATTAGGTATTTAATTTTGTTGTAGATAAATGAACTATGTATTTAGTTAAAGTAAATCGATTTATATGGTTAATTAAGTTTTAGGGTTCACTAAAGGAGATAAGTGATTCTACATTTACATAGTTTCTTTTACTTAAAGGTTAATGATAAAGTTATTTTTAAGTGAGGATAAATCCCAGGTTCATAGGTTAATTAATTTAAATGATACTGATTAAATGTTAAATGGTTTTAATTACCTTTTTGTCATCTAATGAGTCTGTGAATGATAATTATTTATCAAACTACTATGTGAAATAATCCATTAGTATCGTCACCTTAGGATTATAATAAAGTTGTAATTTATAGAATTGTCATCTTAGTATTACATTTTTAAGTTATAATTAGGATTCATATTAAACAGTCGATGGAGTTGGTTATCTTATAAATGATATAGTTATTTTAAATATAATTATTTGTAGTAAATACTCTCTTAATTAAATTAAGTGGATATGTTAAAATAAGTGGTAAAAATGTTGAAATAATGCTTAAATTAAAGGAAGGTCTTTATGGTTATAAGGTGTGAGTAAATGTGTTTTAAACAAAGTGTTTTGATTATTGGTTTAAGTGTTATTTAATTGTTTTAAGATGGGTGTTATTTGTGGGATATTTATGGAGATGTCTCGATGCCCTGTTCATTGTAAGTGTTTTAGGATAGTGTTCTTCAAGGTTGATGTGTTTGATGGTTTCCTTGTATGGAATTATTCCTTAATACTTTGTAATTAATGTGTTTATATTCAGAAAATGATTTATTTATAGGAGTTAGAAAATTAGAATTATTAGGTAGTTAAGTTATGTGTTATGTTATTGAGTAGGTAAGTAAAGTGATTAGAGAGAGAGTTTCCTTATGTTAATAATTTGGGTAACATTGATAGATTAGTTTATTCTCAATTTGATTAATTTCAAGTGGGATAGTTAACTTAGAAATAATGAAAAGTAGAGTTTTGTATGTAGATAATATTGGCAATAAGGATTATTTCTGTTTAGGTGGGAGAATTGATTTATAAGATAAATGGAAGTAAATAAATTTGAAAACTTTAAATAGTTGGGTATTACGATAAAGGCTAGTGAATGATTGTTGATTCGATAAATGTTTTGATTAATTATATTTAGTTAAACAAAGGGGTTTATGTAAATGAATAAAATTAGATGATCTTTTCTAAGTCAATTTCCCTCATATTCTTTTAATAGTTGATTTGTGGGATTTCTATAAGAACAGTTCTAGAAAATACTTGTGATTGATATCAGGATCAAATTGTTGGTTTGAGTGGGTTGATCTTCGAAGGGAGATTGTTGTTATAATGTGTAAATTGGCATATATTTGTGTTTGAAAGAGTATACTTGTGAATAGTGTCTTATGGCTTAAACCATTAGATTTTATTTTCACTTCGTAATATTGTGCTATCCTTAAATGTTGGAACTGATTGATCTTTAAACTAATGTTCTTTTTAAAATGTTTCAAGTTACTTCTTATTGAATGAATGGATATATTATTAGAATGTGTGGTTTTATGGATTCTTTCGATGTGACTTTTCGTGAGTTGATTTTGAGTTGGGAATTAATGTATGTTGTTATTCGTTGGGAACCCATATGTTTTCTTTTTGTGCTTTACCCTAAGTGGTAAATCGGTTAATGTTATCTTTATCATGATTGATGGTTCTGCTTGAGTTGTTAATGAGTCAAATTGAAAAGTTCTTTGAGTTATGGGTATTCCAAGAGGAGAAAATAGAGGTTTCCCTTGGATGTCCGATTTAGTTCGTATCAAAGTTGTTGATGTTGTTTAAGGGAGTTGTTGATCTTATTTTGATTGAAAATAGTTCTTCAAGGTTTTGCTTTTATTGTTGTTAGATTTTCATGGGGAAACCCTAGTGTAACTTTTTGAGAATCTTCCAGAGGCTTGTTTTTATGGTTGGTCAATGTTCTCTCTCTATGTGCCTTGATGTGGCAAGTGCCTTGATTTTTGGATTTTGAAAGGGTTGTATGAGAATTGTAAGATTTTGATTATGTGTAGCAGCCCTTGATGCGAACCCCAAGGACAATAACCTAATAATTACAACACAATTTTTTAAATAACATAACATATGCAAAAAGTATTAAGTCATAATATAATTTCATTTAAATAGATTCCTTAACACACACATCCCTTGGGTACCACAGTCATTACGACTTAGATCCATACAACAACCATAAGAATAAAATCTAAAGATATAAAAGGGTATGAATTAACAAATATAACTACATGCGAGATCAATGATAAGAAACCATCTAAATATGAAATTACATCATATGCATGATCATCCTAACACATTGAATAACAACTGTCATAGCCAATATCTACCAAGTTTAACATTTCATTAGGTGCAATGTTTAAGAGTAAATGACACAAAAGTGTTCCAAATATGAGTGAAACCATCACCGGATAGCATGATACAAATGAATAGATGAATGAAGTGTCATAACCGGCTCCAAGACAAGTACAACTGCGGGTTGCCTTGTGCCTCAAACCACACCTCTCAGTCACCATTTGGGGACCCAATGGGGTGGCAACGCGTTCCACTAACCATGTGGTCAGAGACACCCCCATGCTAGGAGCTAACAAGAAAGAGACCTCAACCAAGAACATCCAATCAGGGCATCACAAGACTCAAAGTCACACAAAAGTATCATAAAACTCAAAGATTACAATTACATGATCAACCACATCCAAGAGTCAACATAATAACTTAAAGTCATAAGTCTCATCACCTAAATCAAAGCAATAGCCAGTACACAAGGAACCAAAGGAAGATCATAAAACACTTCCAAAACAAGCTAAATTAATACACATATCACAATTTTGAATCGCAATGATAGCATACAATAACATCATATCACAGTACCATAAGAGTACAAGGTCAAAACCCAACACATCCACAAGATTTATACAAGACCACAGAATACACCATAGATAAAATAGGGTAAAATCATAAATCATTTCAAACAATTATGTTTCATCAATTCAAGACAAAGGACCACTTCCAGAGGATTTCCAAAAAATAGCATAAACATGAATGTTAGAGGAGAGTGTCATCACATGGCTTAACATGGATTCTCCAGACTACCACTATCACAAGGTGTCGCCTCCGTCTACTGATGAATTATCCAGACAATCCGAGCGCTAGGAGCCGCCTCCATCTATGGTTATCCAGACAACCTATCTCAAGGAGCCGCTCCATAGGGTTGCTCATGTGGAATCGTTAACCTTTCATGAAGACAAGGTAACGATCTTGCCAACCACGGCCTTCTCAATCCCCTTTAGCCTGTGATAGCACTAAATGACAGACGAGGCATCAATTATCTTTTTTAATGTGATTCTACCCACCCCCTAGTTAATTACTTAGGTTTTCACTTATTAAATTCACTCTAACGAGGGCTATCATGGTGCCCCTTTGTGCACCGACCACCCACTTAGAGCCACTCTCACTCTAGACACTCAAAACACAAAAGACCAAAATCCAAGGGTTGTACAACATAACAAGTACATTAGATCACAACAGAGAAGCATGCAAGGCATTACCCATCTTACCATAAATACATAATCAAAATCTCAATGATTCATGTACAACCCTTTTTAAATTCCAAAAATCAAGGCACATAGAGAGAGAACATTGACCAACCATAAAAAACAAGCCTCTGGAAGACTCAAAAATTTACACTAGGGTTTCCCCATGAAAATCTGACAACAATAAATGAAAAACCTTGGAGAACTATTTTCAATTCAAATATGATGAGAGAATACGTAAAAATAAGATCAACAACTCCCTTAAACAACATCAACAACTTGATACAAACTAAATTGGAAATCCAAGGGAAACCTCTATTTTCTCCTCCCATAACTTCAAAGAACTTTTCAATTTGACTCATTAACAACTCAAGCGGAATCATTAATCATGACAAAGATAATATTAACCGATTTACCACTTAGGGTAAAGAACAAAAGAACACATACGAGTTCCCAACGAATAGCAACATAAATAAAATGGGAGAAAATCTCCAACTCAAAATCAACTCACGAAAAGTCACATTGAAAGGGTCTTTCAAAACAATCCATAAACCACACATTCAAATACAATATAACCATTCACTCAATAAGAAGTAACTCGAAGCAACCTAATAAGAACATTATTTTAAAGATCAATTATTTCCAACATTTAAGGATATCACAATATTGCGAATGAAGATATAATCTGATGTTTTAAAGCCATAAGACACTAAACACAAGTATGCTCCTCCAACACAAATTAAAACAAATCTATTCCAACTAGGAAACTATATAGTATCGCACCACCTAACTATTAAATATTTACCAAACTTTCAATTGTGCAAAATTCATTTCCCAACTTAAATACAATTCTATGCTTCTATATTCTTTAGAATCAAAAGAAAAACCACTACGTAGTAAATGAACAACTTGACATGAAGATAGGATTATCAAAGGAACAATGATATACTTCCATAGGGTTTGCAACAAACATTAAAAGATTGACATACTTATATATATACTCTTCCAAATAATAACAATAACATAATTTACTATTGGATAACAAAATGGATCAGTATGAATGTCTTGGTGTTTTAAATATATTTTTATTGGGTCTTTATTCTCCACCGCAATAATTTACTATTTAGAAATAAATAAATAAATAAAAATCATAAAATACATTATTTATTATATTTATTTATAAGAAAATAATAATATATGTTAAACAATCTAAATTCTATTTATTCATTTCTTTTACTCACAAAAAGAGAACCATAAATTAAATTTCATGTTTTATCACACTAAGCAAACTAACCCAACATTCAAAAGCAATAAACTTCAAAGAACAATTGAACTATCGTCTACGATCTGACTCTTTACTTGATACGAAATCGTTTTAACTCATTAAAGACTACATTCACATATCTTATTAACATCTCACTATGCTCATCATAAAGTTGTATTAAATAAAAGAAGTTATAAAAGTATTCCAACCAATTTCTTTTATTCCCATTCAGAATTTATAATCGTTCCTATAACTATATTCATATATTTATAAACATGATTAGCCAATTAATACTCTAATTTATATTTAAGAGGATAACTAACCTCACCAACACTACATTACAATGCCAGTTTCCTTCCTAACTAAAACTATATGAGCAACTAATTTCACATCACTTGTTCACTTATAAAAGGGCATAACTATTTTCCTAATAATCTAATGTTTACCAATTCCCATTACTTACTATAATCATTTAATTTAACAAAAGGGAAACATCTTCTTTTTTTTTTTACGTTCTAATACAACGATTGTACTATCATCAACTATATATATAACTATTTGTATACATAGATAAATATTATTAATTTATAATATTTGTTGTCTTATACAATAAAAAAAATGTACAGAAGGAGTAGATGTGATTATATGAAAGTGAACGATTAAGGAGTATATCTGAATAAGACAACAGTACAGAACACGATGAAGTAGAGGTCTGATCGATTCAGGACAACGGTTGCAAGGATAGAATGACATAAAATTCGATAAAATCCAAACCCAGCTTATAAAGTATTGACATTAGATAAACTTTTAAAGGCACAAGATCACTACATTGATCAAAGAGCATGAGAAAGTAGAATAATCGAATAGAAGAATTCTGCTGAAGATAACCGGCTGAGGTTAACGTGGTTATGAGAGAGTAAATTAGCTTGATTATAATAGAGCTTAGCATCCTCTAAAATTAATTTTTCCTACATCGACAAGGAATGCAAAGGATTTCTTAACAACTTAAGTTACTAATTTAAATGGATAACAAAACAAACCTGAAGGCTCAATGCATCAAAACAGAGGCGAAGTTTTCAAGATTTCAAGTCTTGTCCCACTAACCACTCCGACATACCCATTTTTATTTTTTTATTTTTATCATTCAAAAAGGATAACTTCAAATGGAGGGTAGCGGCTATGCTAAATGAAACATTCAAAAATTTGGCCCGCTCTATAGCAGTGCGCACTGAAACAGTCAAGGCTAGAGAACTATTTGATTGAATGTCACAAAGAAATGCGATATCGTGGAATGCAAGACTTCAGGATCAACACAAAATGGATTTGTTTAAAGGCTTTAGAAATTTCCAAAACAAATGTTATTGAGAGGAACAAAAAGGTGGACGCATAAACAAGGCATGTGAACTATTTGACAGAATGCCTCAAGCGATGTCATCACATGAAATGCACTGATTGCAGGATTTCACAAATTGGATTTTTATTCTAAAACCAAACTATCAAAGAACCAGCAAGATTTAAAGTAACCAGAGCGATAAATTTACTACACCTTGAAATTCGAACAGTTGCAGCTGTGAAAGATGGTCAATGACTTCATGGAGACTATTAAATTATGTACAATTTCTCAACTCTAAATGCCGTTACTGTGACAGGTTGTCAAGCATATCAGAAAGTGAATATTGAAATTTGGAAATATCGCCATCTACTTGCATCAATATCAAATTTCCCTCGCTATCCACACAACAAAAGGGAAGGAGAAATAATGCACAACTTTTCCTGTTTCGAACTAGACGCATTTCTGATAAGAGGCGAGTTTCTAGAGATGCGCTCAAGATTGAAGTTGGAACACGAGGCATGGGTAATGCATACAGTGTTAATCTGAAAATATGCCTCTTAAGAGATGTGATCTCAAGAAAAGCAATGATTGCGGGGGACGCGCAAAAGAATCGTTCAAGGCTTAAGAAAATTCAAGCAAATGCAACAACGAAGGAGTTTGTCAAATATTGTATTTGAAAATGTGCTGGAAGACATATATGCAAAGCAGGGATCACGAATTGATTGACAAAATGCCATAGGAAAAAGGGATCACTGGAAATTCAATGATTGCAGGATAGGCACATCACAGATTTGTTTCTTCGAAACCTACGAGTAAATGCAACTGGTGAGTGTGAAACAAGACTCCATAATCCTTGCGAGCATCTTCCTTACCTATGCGGAGATGGGAACTTTGGAAACGGTAAGCATATTAAAACAAGAGGGAAGTTTACATAACTAAAGCCAAATTCCAAAACCCTTGCCAGCGTCTGGCGTCTATGCCAAAATAGAAGCTTTGGAGAGGATAACAGACAAGATATCTAGGGACGAGCATGACTAATAGATGAATAACAGAGAAAAAATGCTTGGAGACATTCAGATTGACCACAGACCAAACCGTGAATGTTGAATTTATAACCGTACTTTGCTTTCAAAGGAAATATACTTTAAAAATTATACAATAGAAAACACATCTATAAATGGTCTAGAGAACCTAATAAGAAGCAGAGAGCAGCTTGAAATGGACCTCTGATTGCTCTTTCCTCAATTTTTTTTTTTGTTATCTGCTACAGCATTCCCCTCGAACTAGCTAACTACCTGTTTCGATCTTAGCCAAGGAGATATATGTGTCAAATTTCCAGGTCTCATTCCTACCATCTTGCGCAAGACAGATCATCTCTCCCTCCCTTCGATTGTGCAAAAGTGAAAACAGGTTGTGTTTTTTTTTTTTTGACCCTCAAACCAGAGATACAATTATACCGCTGAAGGTGCCCCTTCAAATCCTAACTGAATGGCTTTTCACCATCCCCATAACCGAATCTTGAAATAGGAATAGTATTTCTTTGCATGTTCATTAGTTTTCACAAAGTAGTAATAATAAAAATCTTATTTTATCACATTGTTTAATTACTCATACTTCTTTTAGTTATTATTTTAATTTAATAATTAACCATCCAAAATAGTTATCGTATCATTTACTAATGTAGTTCATTCAGTTATAATTTCATTTCCTAATTAAATTAAGTGCCCTTTTAATCCTTTTTAATTTAATTAATTAAAATAATCAAAACTATACAATATTACAAAATCACAAAATCAAGACATCTCAAAATCAACTTATCACACTACTTGAACATGCGAAAATGACATAACCACCCAACAGTCAACTTACTTAACATCAACGATGACTGAAATGGAGGGCACTACATTGCTATTATTTGAATCATTGAAGCCCTTATTATTATTAATCCTTTCTTGTCATATTGTTAATGCTTGTGTAAAAAAATTGAGTTCCCATGTTGTGTTTTGAGGTCATAGACCTTCTAGTCAACTCTTGGCATTATAGCTCTTAGATTTTAAAAGAGTAGATGTAGCAATGTCAGTGGCCTCTAGCTCTTTCGAGGCTGGTGAACAATCCTTGAGTAGCAATCCTATAAGTCTTTCTTGTTTAGTTTTTTGCTACTACCAATTGTATTCACAGTTTCTCAAGTGCACCAAACAAACCAAGAATATACTACATTTGAATTAAGAATTTCTATGATATATGTTCTAACTTATTTATATTTAAACTCTTTGTCTTGTTTCCCTTTCAATTTATTGGCCATTTTGGAGTAACTAATGTGTTAGAGGGGAAAATGTCTCAGTTTCCAAATGTGTCAATATTACTATTTTCTTTTAGAGTTGATTCATAGTCATACATATCTCACTGCTACCATTATGCTAAGTTTAATTGCCTTGTAGGCTACAAATGTGAATCCAGTCTTAACAACACATGCACTACGATTTATAGATGTTGGAGATGTTGTCCCATCTCCAGTCCTCCAACTAATGTCTTATCAAAAAATAGGAGGTGATCAAAGCCTAGTCGACTAGTACAAAGTCATCCTATCTAATGGAACCCACATCCAAATGAGAAATTTTCCTGCAAAATACAATGACCTTATTTTTACAGGGGAATTGAAAATAGGTTCGATTGTGTGCTTAACAAACTATTTGTCTAGAAAGTTGCAGGAATCTAGGTTTGATACAGTTATGCCTTGCTTCTACTTGTAGTTTCTTGCTTCCTTTTTTTGGGGGCTTCCTTTTAAAGTATTTAATGTTCATTTCATTCCAGGGAAATTGTCATACTGTACCTAGATGTCAAAATGACATATTTCCAGCTAATCAGAAAACCTAAATGAGATCAAGAAGAACAAATAGTTCACTATGACTTGCCCTTCCTATCCAAATGAGCCTCCACCTTTGGAATTAATACATCCCCAAGGTAGCAAGGTGCTCTAGCAAAAATCAACCTTGTTAAAGTGTTGAATGTTTACCAAACCAAATGGATGATAAAAGGTCATGTAATAACAAAGAGGGATATGCACCATTATAGAAGGCAAGGGTGAGAGGTCTAGGTATTCAGCTTTCATATTATTGATGATTAGGGGATAGAAATACAAATTATATGCTTTAATGAAATTTCAAAGTTGCATTATGATAGGGTTGAGGTGGGCCAAACTTATTATGTTTCAAAGGGATCAGTGAGACAGGCAGATATAAAATTTAATAAGTTAAACAACCAGATGGAAATAATTTTTGATCAAAACTCAATGTTAAAATGTTGTGATGATGAAGCCTTTGTGCTATAGAATGTATTTAAGTTCACCCCATTAAATGAAATTGCAAACTACACTAATAATAGTTTAATTAATGTTATTGGAACTATGGTCAATGTGGGAATGGTATCAACTATACAAAGAAAGGATCAATCCTAAAAAAATTGGAGGACTATTAAACTTAATGATTTTTCATCCTTTTCAATTGATGTTAATTAGTGGGGTTCAAATTAGGAAGTAAAGGGTCATGAGTTGGAGAGGTTGTACACCCCTAGTTCAACTCTCATCCTTGCTGTTAAAAATGCATGTGTTGGGTACTTCAATGGAGTTGTTCTAAACACAACCATAGGAACACTTCTATATAAATCCTAACATACCAGAAGCACATTCATTGCTTAAAGGATGATATATTGATCCAGCTACTCTTGAGCCCCCCAGGATAGTACCTTGAAAGGTTTCTTTGGGAAATGGGAGAGTCACTATTGCATATATGTTGGACCACTACCTTGGCTTGCAAGAGACTTTGCAAGCTACTCTCAAGGCAATAGTAAAATATATAAAAATTGATGCATTTTGTTATGCTACATGCCCATTGGAGGTGAATGGTAGGCAATGCAAGAAAAAGTGTGAACAATCTGAGCAAAATACATGGTTCTGCTGAAAATGCCAGACAACAATAACTAACTGTGACTTTTGATATTTATTGCAGCTAAAGATGGAAGACCACACAGGTGAGCTTTGGGAAACTACTTTTGATGAGGTTGCAACAAGCCTATTACAAATGTCAATAAAATAGTTTTACATGTTGCAATATCAGTCTATTGCTGAAATGACTATTGAGTCTGTTATCAATATTGTCACCTACAGGCCATTTGTTTTCACTATTCTAATTAAAACTCAAAATTATAATTTAGAAACAAGACTAGAAACAACAATAGTGAAAGTTGCAAAT
Source organism: Sequoia sempervirens (assembly GCA_007258455.2). Classification (NCBI taxonomy): domain Eukaryota; kingdom Viridiplantae; phylum Streptophyta; class Pinopsida; order Cupressales; family Cupressaceae; genus Sequoia; species Sequoia sempervirens. The sequence goes on along the minus strand of VDFB02270651.1, from coordinate 213,705,848 downwards.
GTTAACTTTGAAGCTGAGTGCAAGCTCTTACTATCATATTTTTTTGCTATTTCTCCTACCATACAACAGTCTCTAGAGATAGTTTTTGTACTACCTTGAACACCAAAACAACCATGGCTAATTGTGACTTTGCATATTTCTTATAGTTCATCTTGACTGGAAAATTAGTTTGTTATGTTCCCTCGCATTGCTTGTTACATCAAAAAGACCTTTCCTTTCTACTACTATTGCTTTGTTATTTGTTTGGTTGGTTATATATTAAGAAAATGAAGTATAACCTATAATGTTTAAGTAAAAAAGATACACTTGTTTTCTTTTCTAGTAGTCATGTTACTTATAATTTTGTTACATTTTAAGTGTATATTTCTAATTTAATTTTATACTATTTATTTATACAGAGTTGTTGTCCTTTTTAAGAGATGTATCACTATCTACACTTGCTCATATATCTACTTGTGGACATAGTTGTATGTATGTGTACATTTATGTATGAATATAGATAAATATACATGCATGCAATTGAAATTTCCCTATGTGTACAACTTTCTGGTATAGATGTTTGTAGATATATGTATGTGTATTGAATGTATATGTGTATATGCATACACAATTTAATATTTACAAATGTCTATGAGTTGTTTTAAAGAGAATCTTTTTTCCATCTTGTTTACAATGTTCTTCGTGCATAGAATATCTTGTCAAATTTTTGTGTACATATATGTGTCTATGATGCATTTTTCTATGTAAGTATCTATCTCTGGGTATCCATCTAATGCTTACCAAGTGTTCTTGCTACTGTTTTGCAATCCCTAATGACAGTGCCATGATGGATATGGATGTCATATGGTTCTTGGCTATAATATTTGTTATGTATGTTGTGTAGCTCAATCCACAACCCAGTGTTGAACAATGTGTTATTAAAAATACCGTAGATTGCTCAACTAGTTTGGTGAGTTTTAAATGCAAAGTATTATTGCAACCATTGGAAATATATGTAGCACCTACATGAGACAATCTTCCCATGCTAAGTTGTGCAAAGTGACGCTTGTTTCCTCTACACAAGAAAATCAAATAGCTCAAGTTATATAGGTTTCCTTGTTTTTTGTAAGGGAGTGTTGACTGTTGTTCTCTATGTTAGGGTATATTTTTTCCTTTTTGACCAACAAAATAAAATTCTTAACATAATCCAATTTTCTTTTTGTGGTTTGTTGCTCACTACCTTGGGTTCTTTTTATCCATTGGTTTTCCAATCACAACTTTTTTGTGCTTTGTGCAATCAACAATGCGTATATATGTTCCTCTTTAGAAAGGATTAGATTTGTCTCAGAGGTTAGGCATATAGAAATATTGCAGTGAATAGCAAGCATCTGAATTGCTCACTTGAACTGTGTAGACTCGCCTTTGTATTTTGTTAGAAATTGTAGGATACATACCAACAATTAGAGTGCATTGTAAATCAAATATGATGATATTCTCCAAGAAAAATATTCATTATCATCTTCATCAAAATTTTCTCTTCTTTATGGTAAGTGAATTACTTCTCCTTTCCTCATCACCTCTATGCATATAGAATCTGCACCCTATCTAAATTCACCTCATTATCATTTTTTATATGTGACATGTAATTGTGCTATTACATATATTTTTCTTATAAATTATAGAGCCACTTAAATTTTGTGCTTTAGATATTGCTTGCCAATAAAACATGTTCGTAGTACCAAAGTTCACAGTTCACTTCTATGCAGGTATATTCCACTAAAACCATTTTAGATTACATCTACATTGTATTCATATACAAGATGTACAACTCCCTAGAAATGCTAAATAGCTTTACGATTCCACATTTTCATGTTGTATGGCCTTCATCTATATTCCATATGTATACAATGTAAGCCTATGTATTTTTTTTCCATTTCTCATTTCACAACTCCATATAAAATTATAAAAAATGTATAACGTTGATTTCCACTAAATAGATTTCTTCAGGTGCCAAGGCATTGCCTTCACCATTGACCAAAATGGTGGAAAATTAATGTTACTACTCAAGGGTTTGGTCATAGCCAATGATGCTCCATGACCTAATATGGTAGGGTGGAGAGCAGGATTCCTTTTCTGTGTCTAGACTTCAATCCATTCCATGCACAAGGCATTGCTAGATTTTATTTACTTACTGTGTTGTACTGCAACTCCATTGCATCTCATTTGTAATTAATTCTATAAGTTTTTATATTTTTTCATTTTTTTATTATTTATCAACCGAGACAATTTTCCTTCATAGGAATTTTCATGCCATTAGATCTTGTATTAAGTCATTGGAAACCAAAACATTGCTCTCACCATTGATCATAGTGGTGGATAGTTTATTTTCTTGCTCAGGAGTTTTGTGAGAGTGCATGATGCTCTATGAGCCAATATGGTAGGGTGGAAATTGTGCCTTGTTTTTTTTTGTGCATATTGCTTTCTGCCACACACACTAGGTATAGCTAAATTATAATTACTCCATTCATCCCATTGCAAGTAGAGAGAAAATTATGTATTATAAAATATAGAACTTGATGTATTTTGATTTACATGTACTGTCTATCAATAAAGTGTGATCGCTGCACTAAAATTCATACTTTTTATACACATAGGTTGTATATGGTTTTACCTTTGCACTAAAAGTTTTGCATAGGACTGTAGCTATGAGTTTTAGCTTTCCACTACGATGGTTGTAATGGAATAAAATAGTTAATGCTATGTAATTCATTCTTTTTTTGCATAATCACCACACTAAACTTCACACTTTTTTGTTATTCTTCTAGACCATTTCCAGCCATAATGTCGTATTTGATGGACTAATGTGTTCAAAAAACCTTTCATAATAATGATAGTGACTGCAAAATCAGTAGCAATGGTCAAATAGACAATCATATCCTAATGTACCCTATATTGATTGTAATAAGAAATATTCATTTCACCACTGATCAGAGTCATGGGAAATGGATATTCTTCCTCAAGGGTTTGGTGAGACCCCATGAGGCTCAATGACCCAATATGGTAGGATGGAGAGAAGGCCTTATGTGTTGTGTTTTATTTTATAGTTTTTATGTACAAATTGCTATCTTTCTCGTATAGGATTCACAAAAAATTCATGTGTTTTAGGTTATGGTTATAACATAGTAAAATAGTTCATCTTATACACTTTATGTTAGCTTCCATTGGCCATTGTTGATAATTTTTCTTTCGCTTAAGCTATATCATTCCATTGTCAAGAAGGTGTTGGATGGGTTATCACTTTGATCAGAATTTTCATCAACCTTCTCAGATTTTAGGTCTTCGACATCGTGTTAAAGGTGGTGGAATGTTTTTTTAAAAAGTGTTTGGCATGACGATAGAGGAGGCTGGTGAAATGGCATCAACAAGCATGACTATAGCGGAGGCCAGTGAAATGACATCAACATTAATAGTTGTATGGTTTTCATGTAGTGGTGATGGTGCAAGTAACATCTATTTTAAAGTCCTAAAAAATAAAATGAATGTCTGTCCAGTTATCGATAATGTATTGTTCGGTGTCATCCTCTGGGTTTATGTTGTTGTTGAAGGAAGCTGTGAGTGAGGATGGAAATCTTTTCTTAAGGTGAAAGTGCTTTCATCGGCTGTGGAATCTTTGTGAAGGTGGTTGGATGTTATCTTGTGTGTTTTGCATGTGTTGATGGTCACAAAAGGTGTGTGTTCTGATAAATTTGTGTTCATTTTTTGTAGGTCATGGAGAAAGAATGAAGGGAAAAGAAATCAAGCAGAAAGAGATGTAATTGAAGGAAGTAGGAAGAGATGTATATTTCTTATTTTTTCCCCCATCATCTGGTTATTCTTAGCCAGTTCTATAATCTCTTCATATTCACAATTGCTCCAAAAAACATGCTTCTCCCTTAGGAGAGATATTTCAAGAAGTGGGATGTTAATATTCTAGTATACATGCTACACAAATGAACAAGTTTTGTGAATAAAGTTCAACCAATTGTGAAGATGAAGTGACTGTAAAACTGGCTAAGAAAATGGAAACATTGATTTCACCATTCATCATAGTAGTGGCCACTCAATATTAGAGATCAAGCCTCATTTTTCTCTCTTCCATTTTATATTTGCTATGTGTGCAAGTGAATTGCTCACTTGAACTCTATTTTTTGTGATTATGTGTACACCCACATTTCTATTTTTCTAGATACTACAACATACATAGCAACAATTAGAGTGGACTATAAATTAAACAAGCTGATTGTCTCCAACAATACTGTTCATTGGCATGATCATGAAAAGTTTCTCTACTTTATGGTAAGTAATTATAGGGGTCTGGTGATAGCCGATGACACTCCATTATCCAATATGGTAGGGTGGAGAGCATGGTTCCTTTTGTGTGTCCAAACTTCAATCCATTGCATGCAAAAGTTTTGGCCTTTGCACTAAAACTTTTGCATAGGAATGTGGCTATGATTTTTTAGCTTTCTTTCGCGATGGCTGTAATGGAATAAAATAATTAATTTTATGCAGTTCATTCTATTTTTGCATAATCAGAATACTAAACTTCACACTTTTTTGTTATTCTTGCAGACCATATTCTAGCTATAATGTGGTATTTGATGGACTAATGTGTTATAAACAACCTTTTAGAATAATAATAGTGGTTGCAAAATCAGTAACAATGGTCAATTACACAATCAGATCCTAATGTACTCTATATTGACTATAATAAGCAATATTCATTTCACCACTGATCAAAGTGGTGGGAAATGCATATTATTGCTTGGGGGTTTGGTGAGAGTCCATGAGGCTCCATGACCCAATATGGTACAGTGGAGAGCAAGTCTTATTGTGTTGAGTTTTGTTTTATATTTTTTATGTAGAAATTGATCTCTTTAACATAGGATTCATAAAAAAATCATATGTTTTAGGTTATGGTTACAACATAGTAAAATAGTTGATCTTATACACTTTATGTGAGATTCCATTGGGAATTTTTTATTATTGTTCTCTTGCCTAAACTATATCATTCCATTATTGAGAAGGTGTTGTTGAAAAGGCTATGTTGTTTCAATATTTTATAAGGTTTTGTTGAGTTTTTTTCAATTCCCTCTTGCTCTCCCTTTATGCTTGCATTTTGGGGTTGAATTTTTAAATTTCCTCGCTGATCGTTTGATTTCTCTTAGCCAGTTTTACAATCTATTCATATTCATAGTTGCTCCAAGAAACATGCTTCTCCCTTGGGAGAGATAGTTCAAGAACTTGGGTGTTGATATTCCATTTTATATGCTAAATAGATGGATGACCTTTGGGAATGAAGTTCAACAACTGTGAAGATTTAGTGATTATAAGTGTGGCTATGAATCAACATCCCACTTCTTGAACTCTCTTTTCCAAGGGAGAATAGCTGATGAGGCTCCATAACCCAATATGGTAGGGTGGAGAACAAGCCTTCTTTTGTGTGTCCAAACTTCAATCCATTTTGTATGGAAGGTCTTCCTAGATATTATTTACTTACTATGTTCTACTACAACTGCATTGCATCATGTTTGTAATTAATTGTATAAGTCTTTATATTTTCTGATTTATTTATTGTCTATAATTGTTGTGTTTATTACACTAAAATTCAGATAATGTTTTCATGTTTGCAGCTAGCCACAACCCAAATAGCCATGCTTTACATCCCTTTTGATATCATTAGATCTTCTATTAACTCATTGATAGCTGAAACATTTCCTTCACCATTGGTCACTATGATGGAGAGAATTTATTTTCCTGCTCACTAGTTTGTTGAGAGTGCACGATGCTCCATCGGCCAATATAGTAGGGTGGAAATCATCCCTTGTTTTTTTTTGTACATATTGCATTCTCTCACATGCACCAGGTATGGCTAAATTATAATTGCTTCATTCATCCTATTGCAAGTACAAAGCAAGATGTCTACTATAAAATATAGAACTTTGATATCTCCTGATTTAGACATTGTGTATGAATTAGACATAATCACTACACTAAAATTCACACTTTCTATAGACATAAGTTGTATAAGGTTTGGCCCTTGTAGTGAAAGTTTTTCATAGGACTGTAGCTATGAAATTTAGCTTCATATTGTGATCACTGTAATAGAGTAAAATAGTTAGTGTTACACAATTCATTGTGTTTTTGCATAATCACCACACTAAATTTCACACTTTTTTGTTATTCTTGTAGACCATGCTCCAACAATAATGTGGTCTTTGATGAACTAATGTGTTATAAATAACCTTCCTGAATAATGATAGTGACTGTAAAATCAGCAACAATGGTCAAGTAGACAATTAGATTCTAATGTACTCTATATTGATTGTAATATGCAATATTCATTTCACCACTAATCCCAATGGTGGCCAATCTATATTCTTGCTCGGGGGTTTGGTGAGAGTCTATGATGCTTCATGACCCAATATGGTAGGGTGGAGAGCAGGTCTCATTGTGTTGAGTTCTACTTTATATTTTTTATGTACAAATCATTATCTTTCTAACGTAGGATTCGCAAAAAATTCACATGTTTAAGCTTATGGTTACAATCGAGTAAAATAGTTGATCTTATACACTTTATATTAGATTCCATTGGGCATTATTGATTATTGTTCTCTTGCTTATACTCTACATCACACAAATAATTAAATTGTTTTAACGATAATTCATATATGATACTTTGTTGCTAGCTACAAAAAGATCCTTAGTTTGTATCATTTAGAATTGATGCAATGGCTAAATTATGGGGTGGCCTTATATAATCATGAATTCAACTAATAGTATGCCACGATTATTATTTCCCATCTAAATACACATTAGCAATGTCATCAATTATTTAGACATTCAAACTTATCCATAATAATATTATATTTTGATTAACTAATAAAACTTCATTATATTGGTATTATTTTTAGATTTTTTTAACTATAATTCATCTATGGTACTTTGTTACTAGCTACGAAAAGATCCTTAGTTTGTATTATAAAGAATTGATGTTGTGGCTAAATTATGGGGTGGGCTTATATAATCATGAATACAACTAATAGTATGCCAGCATTATTATTTCCCAACTAAATACACATTAGTACTGTCATCAATTTAAACATTGAACCTTATCCATAATAATATTATATTTTGATTAACTAATAAAACTTAATGATATTGGTATTATTTAATGAAATCTTTTCGAATTTAATAATAATATTTTTGTTTAATTAACAACTTAACTACATAATATTATTATTTACCCCACCAAACTACTTACCAATAATAATGATGTTATCACGAAATAATTAATTGAATGTTAATAGAATTGTTCTTTAACCAATACTTACACCTCTATATGTCTGTGTATATATATATTCAGCAAAGTTACTTTTTCACCAACTATTACTTACACACTTTATCCTTTATATACATATCCTCATTTTAACCCATTAGGGTTAACACCCTCCTTCGGTTCCCATTATAATTTCAAATAAAATAATGACAATAAACTATAAGGTAAAAATGAGATACAATATTGTTGCCACTCAATCACTTTAATTATCGCCTATAATATATCTAGCCCTCTATTTAAGAAAATTATATAACAATTTAGGATTGTATTAATTACATGTGAGGTGGGGCCTTACAAACATGCATTGCATATTACTTTGTTATATAGGTGGAGTTATGACATCTAATCATAAAAATGATATTCATTTTCTCGTGCATACTATGCATGAAGCCCAATCTGATAAACTCATTGATAATTCTCAACATTTAATGGTTATCTCCAAAAAAGTGAATCTTATTGTGACCTCATTAACCCTAAGGTTGTTATAGATGATGTACTCTATTATTTAGAGCATGCTTTGATAATGCAAAATAATGGGTATACAAGCCCCACTGCGCTTCCTTGAGAATTTTTGCATGTTTGACTTCATAGAGTTGTATTGTTCGTTGGATTCCCTAATATGTAACTATATTGTCTACATCTGCTACGACATATACCCAATGTTGCATATGCCTTTCATAACTATTGTGCCCACTCATACCATTCACACTCTAATGTTCTTCCAGTCTCACTCTTTGCATATCACTTGACTTTCATGTCACTCTATGCCTATCGTTTCATTGTTATGTGTTTCTACAGGGAACTGCTAATTTAATGTATTGACATCCCAATGTAATTAAACCTTTATAGTTTATAATATTTATACACTATAATTGATATATAATAAAAAATGAAATATGAAATCATCACAATGCAAATAAAATTAACTGATATCTCTAGGTAGAAAAAAGATATACCTTATAGATTTAAGGTGGTTTCGCAACTACAGATATTTGATATATACTTGTAAGTAAGAATGATTGCGGGAAGAAAAAGAGTTCCTGAATCAATTTAATAGCTTTCTGAAAATAATTTACCTTGATTTATACGAGCTTGAAAACACGTTCTGCTAAAACAAAACAACATTTTGAAAATGTTATCTACTGATCTGCAAATACAAATACTTATAAGCCTCGGAACCAAACATTATACAGAAAATACAACTTTCGTTCTTACGTTTACTAGTATTTACACAAACATCGAAGTAGCAATCTTGTAATCAAGAAGCATTAGACTCAGGGATAGATATCAGATAAGCTCCTGCTGTAGTTCCGTTCTACCTCTGCCGCAAAGTTCCTGCTTTCCTCTTCATGTACTTCAGGCGACTCCATAAAGGAGTTAACTTTTGGGACACTCTCCGTGCTGATTGAAACGACAGAAGAACTGCAATCATCGGATCTGGGATATGGCCAAACAAAGGGAGGTCTAGTTGGGGGGACCGAGGGAGGCTGCATCTCCCTGCATAGCATCTGTTTCACCTGCCGAATAGTAGGCCGATCCGTGGGATTTGGATTTGAGCACGCCAGTCCCACCAATAGCAAACATTTTACGTCGTCCTCGTTGATAGAGGTGGGCACGGGAAGGCCTAGGCGACGGTCAGCAGCCTCCACTAGTTTATTGTCTCGGTGAAGTTCCCACACCCACCCAACCAAATCAGACTCCTCTCCTCCCCAGTGAGGGTGTCTTCCACAGACCACTTCAAGAACTACAACTCCGAAGCCAAACACATCCGACTCCACGCTCGCCCGCCCAGTGTGGAAACACTCTGGAGCAATGTAACCCATGGTGCCGGCCACGTTCGTCGGAGTAAACGAAGTCCGATTGTGTTCAATCAAGCGGGCGAGGCCAAAGTCGCCGAGGCGGGCGTCGTAGTTGGAGTCGAGCATTATGTTGCTGGCTTTGACGTCACGGTGGATCACCTGTTGCTCACATTCCTCGTGAAGGTAAAGTAGCGCCGAGGCAAGTCCCGAGATGATGTTGTATCTCTGCTCCCAATCCAGACACCCTTGATGTATGTGCTTTTCCAGGCTACCGTTGGCCATGTACTCGTACACCATCATCAGCTGCCCCTTGTGGTGACACCACCCCAGAAGCGGCACGAGGTTACGATGGCGCAGCCGGTTGATTATGCTTATTTCCGATATGAATTCTACTTTCCCTTGTTTCAAGTCCTTGAGCATGCGCTTCACAGCCACCGTAGTTTTCTCCTTGGGGAGGACTGCTTTGTGAACGGATCCGAACCCACCACGCCCGAGCTGCGACTGGGCGTTGAAGTTGTGCGTGGCCTTTTCCAGATCTTTGAATTTGAACTCCCGGGGATGACCTGGGAGATTCTGAATCGTGCCCGCTATCTCCACGGCTTCTGCCCGGGTCTTCCAATACTTAATACACATTAGGATGATTACCCCCATTACTAACAGGGCACCAATGCCTACAGGAAGCCAAATCTTTAATGACCTTCCGGTCATGGAGGTCACGTGTTCGATTGAGAGCATCCACGATTTCACACAATTGAGCTCGATGTTCTCTCCCGTTGACGCAGAAAAGCCGAATTGAACTTCTGACCCAAGAACGCCCGACAGATTGAGCGTCGCGTTGAGAAGGGGCTGCGAGGGCATGGGAGCCGGTGCCATTGCTATGTAAACTTGAAGTTGTCCCTGATCGCCGTTGAACTCTATCCACACCGTGATGTCCTTGCCACTCTTTAGATCAATCTGTGATCTGTCAAGAGATTTTATTTTTGTGGAATTTATGCTATTAAAATTAATGCCGATATGGTTGTCGTCGGGGTCATTGGTCCCATTGTTCTTCCTCGTATCGAACTCAACTGCTACCATCTCATTGCTGCTCAGTCCGTTGATGGAGGAATTGAAGAGCCCCATCCAGAGCCCGTGGCTCTCCTCTGGATTATCTTTCACATTCATGTTAGAAGTTATGACAAACGCAATTCCTTCCCCACCAGGCCCGTTGAGCGGATCAATGTTCAAAACAAATGTGGTGTCGAAAGATACAGGGGTGCCCTCCTCTTTCCAGAGCTTGTATGCTTTCTTGTATATCGCTCTTCCCGATATATTAGCAATATAATATTGTGGATCGGTGCTTCTGCTGTCCCGTGTGACTTGCAAGGCATCAGTAATATACGAATTGTTGTTTAAAATGAAGTCGTCCGTAACAGTCTGATTGAAACTGGAAAAACTGAAACTCTCGCAAACCGTACTTATTCCTGGCAAAATATTGATGATAACAAGGAATAACAGTCCACGGAAACCCATATGCTAAATGCAAGAGATTCTTGAAACTATAATGATAAGTTTTCTGCTTTTACAGTCATCCAAGGATTCCAGTAAAGATAAAATGGCTAATTAAGGTCTTTGAAATTTCAAGAGAGCTTTTTCCTACGGTGTACACAAAGGCCTTCGTAGTGAGCTTCTTGCAGACGTCGACTTGAAACTGCTCAAACCAAATAAAATTATTTTCCACTTCCATGAAATTTCTTGATTTTCATGATTTTCTTTACAAATATTTGTTTGTAACTCAGCTGTTGCGTCACACTCCTATTGCAAAGCTATGAGGGCATGGCATAGCTCATCAGCTTGTCGACTGATTCAAACAAATATTATTCAATGTATCACCTCCTTGTTTTTGGTCAAGATATCTCTAGGTTCATCGAAACAATATTATCGGACTCAATTTTTCAGGAAAGATAGAAGTCATCGTTCCATAATAAAGAATGTTAAATGCTTTACTCAAATGTTATGTGAGGGATCGTTTTTAATTGTTTCAAGATATCTCCACGTTCATGAAAACAATATTATAGGAATATTTTTTTTTAGGAAAGATAGAGGTTATTGTTCTACAATAAAGAATATTAAATGCCTCCCTCAAATCTAATGTAAGGGATTGCTTTTCATTATTCAAGTTTCTACTGTATCCCTTTCTTTTGATTTTGACTATTTGCTTAATGTTATTTTGTATTGTGTTTTAAGTAATTATCTTCATAATGATTGATTTGCATGTGTTTATTGATTATATTTTTTATTTAATCATTAAAAATAAAATATAATTTTATAATATAGTTATTAGTTCTTGTATTAAGATTATTTTTGTATTTATAAATTTGATTCATAAATATAATTTTTAAAAGTTTTACTACAGTCAAGTTGATCACTACTTAATTTATCATTATTTGTCAATTCACATATCAAACCTTTTTGAAATATGTGTCTAAGTCAAATATAAAAGGGTGTCACTACTAGGTCATATTATCATCTAGAAGAGAGGACCACCATCTACCATTCCAACACACAATGGAGTACATATCCAATCTAGCTTCTCATAGATTTACTCTTACCTATCCAATTTAGCATATCATGGAATCACTCTAGCATTTATTATAACACCACAACATCCTAATTCCATTGCCTCTTTGTCAACAAGCTTTAAAACCATAGGCTTATTGAGGCCTTTTGTAGTGCTCTTTTGCATTACTTCAAATATCCCAAGGTCAAAAATACTCTTATTAACACAATACCTAATATATTCATTGAGCGTTGTCTTCCCCAATTTTATCAACAATAATTAGTTTAGATCTATGGGCTTGTCCTAAATAAAATATCATTATCTAGAAAGCTCCCAATAATGTTCTTAAAACAACCTATCTTTTATTAGAGGACTAGACATGAAGGGAAATATTTATCTAGGTGTAGAGCTTCACACTTCTTTTTCCCTTTGGGTATTTTTCTTTTGTAGGAACTTACTCTTTGTCAACTTAATCTTAGTTGGCCTTCTCTTTTTTCTATTTGGTTAAGTATGGGTTAAATTTCAATGTTGAGATCCTCCTCTTTCATATTGTAATTTTTCTATGGCTACATTATTTTTTGCCTTTGCATGTCTATTTTGTTCATAGGATCCATAATAAACATGTGATGTTGATTTTTTCTAGAGACCAACCATGTGCACTCTTACAAAATGTTGTTAGCCTATGTAGTTTTCTTGGTGCACCACTAGTTAGAGGCCAACACATGAGTATGATGTATGGCCTTTCATAGTGAAGTTAAACAAGTGGTGAAGATGTTTTCATAAGTAATAATGGTCAATTACATCTAAAGATCAATAGATAACACATTGTTTGAAGATTGTTAATCTAATAACATTAAGTATTTGCAACATTGGTTGGGACATGGTTAATTGGAATAATTTGTGAGATCAAGTTTAATTACTATTATTTTAAACTATAGGAAAATAAAGAACAAAAAGTCTTACATTTTTCTACTATGTCTCTTCTTGGTGATTTTAATGACATTATTTATTTGGTAGAGTTTTATTATTACACTATTAGCAAGAGATGTTGTGTTAGAAAAGGTGAATCCCTTTTTTATTTTTTAGATAAAAGGAATAGGGTAAAGTTCAAGACTTCATGGGATTAATTATTATCCATGAGATCAACAAAATGCATCATTATTATAGAGTTTTTACTCTAACCTATATAATATATTAGACAATTGGTTAGTGTTAAGGGTGAAAGAAGATCATGTATCTAACTAGAAGATCCATCCTTCCTTAGCTTAGTAATGGAATATAAACACATGAGCATGTTAGATTGGCTAGCTATATCAAAGGATGGCCAATCTACCCTATGTTTAGTTTCTTTATTGCAAAGAAAAATAGATTAATTGGATGTGATCTGGCTAACCTTATTATTATGAAGACCTAATCTAAAAATATGAATTATTTGGTCATAGAAGAAAAAAAATGATGAAATAGTTGCATATCCGAAAAGAGTAGAAAGAGGGCAACTTGTGATATCAAGAAATCTAGAAATAGCTAGACTAGGGAACTATGCATTGAAGTCTAAACATGAGGCCTTTAGATAACTAAAATCTAGATTTGAAAGTTAGAGGTTTAGTCTACACATTTATATTTTATTTTATTTTTCTTCATACCTAAACTTGTAAAACACAATGAAAGATGAGAGAGGGGGTAGATATATAGGAGTTTTCCTTAGTCAAAACTCTATTTTGGTATTTTCACCTCCATAAATAGTTCATTTGATGTTAAATAGAAGTATTTGATTTGAACCTCAAGTGTTTCCATGTGAAAAGAAGAAAATAGTGTGTGGTGCTCTCTTTTGCTTCTAGAGTTTTGGACCTAAAAGGAGAGAGAGAACAATTCTCAACCTTTCACTCAATGAAAAACCCTTGATATTTCAATGCAAAGGAGATTGAAATTTGGAAAATGGAAGGTTCTAGGGATTAAATGATGTATAATGAAGGGTTCACCACCAAGTGTAAATTTGGAAAAGACAATGAATTTGAAAACACAATGTCATACGAATACAAATGCTAAATGACTTAAAAGGATAAACAAACTATACTAAAACGTTATGAAATAGAAAGTGTGCACTTGGAAGACTGAAGAAGGTAAAATGGAGGTTTGGATCATTGAAAAATATGCTATTGAAGCTAACTGGGACTCATACGCAAGGCTAGGTGAATCAGTCTAGTTTATGGGAAAATGTGCAGGAGTAGGTTTCAACCAAAAGGGTATCCAAATTTGCAAAGATCATGTTTAGGTCTGTACATTGGGACTCACTCGTCAATAGTGGAGAATCAGTCTACTTCCTCTTTTCTGGGAATTTTGAAGTGGATTTTGTGCCTCTCGGTCTACTCTGTTCTTCGTGAATGGTTTCCAAGTCTAAAATTGCAAAATACCACCTGTAGGTCTTCTCCAAGCTTCTCTAAAGTTTGATGTCAACTTTGACAAATTTTAGGGACTTGACAACTTTTCTCTACTTTTGCTTCTTGGCCAATCTGCAACCTAGCTCTACATTTCACACACAAGAAGAGGGAAAAATATTGTGGGAGTTAGTGAATAGGGGTTTTCCTTGGTCAAACCCCTTGTTGGTAATTAGACCTTGAAATATAATGATATATGAAAAGAGAGTGAGGAATGAATAAAATACAATGTTGCAACTCACCAAACCCTTGCAATTAAGTGTTGCAAAAATGTCAGTGATGAGTCTAATGGATGTAGACTTGGAATCTTGCTTGATGTTGATAGATCTTGAATGAAACACTTGCTTGAAACACAAACCCTACATCACAATTATTAGCTCTAAAATAACATGATGCAAGCAATCATTGACATGATGATTGATACTTGAAGATGCTCTTGAATTCTTGAAAATATGCCCTTGAAATTCCTTGAATGCTCTTGTGAATGCTTAATGATCTCTTGAAAACTCTTGAGTGCTAGGTGACTTGATTGCTTGATAGGATGAAATGAGAGAAAGAACCATGTATTTATACTTAATTATGCAAGAATTTTTGAAATTAAAACACTACAAGCCAACATCATATCTAAGAGAATAAAATCCCAATGAAAATTTTATTTAAATTTGAATTTTGGTCACACAGGACTCATTTCCCCATGGCAGTGAATGCGTCCCATCGCACATAATGTATGGGACCAAAAATTAAAATTGCATAGAAATGTGTGAAAGCAATGAGGCCAAAAATACCTAGGTGGGACTCATTCACCTAAGGTGGAGAATGAGTCCCAAACACTAAATCTAGGCTACATAAGCCAGGAACACCTGAATTATGATTGGTTACTAATTGGTGTCCAGATTACCCTTGAAAAGGTGCAATAAATGAGGCTTGTGGATGCAAAATAGGGCCAATTAAAGCATAAGAAAGCCAAAATATTAATGAAAGGCCTAGGAGAATGTGAAAGTGTGTTACAACACTTTACAATACTCCAAATAAGGCAAGGATAAGATTAACTATGATTGAAATTATGTTTATTATGCTTAGTTAGTTGATAAAACCCTAGAAATGTATGAAAGTGTGTTACAACACTTCACAACACTTTTGTAAGGAACCATTAAAATCCATTAATTCACAAGGGCCCAAGATCATGTGTTATCCACATTACAACACTAAATCAAGGCAACATTAAGCCAAAATCCACAAGTAGGACCCAACCGAGTGCGAGAAATGTCAAAGGACCCATTTTTTGACACTACACCAAGTATATGATAAGTAATAAAATATATAATAAATGCCAAAACTTGTACTCAAGTGTGTTAGAGAGGATTCCTATATGAAGCAAACATGTAAATGCATAATCCAACCCAAGAGAGTCAAATTCTCAAAGATAATTTTTTTTCAAAGTAACTCACTTACGAAAGCAAGATGATCAATGTTTGAAGATGAGAACTTGTTGAAAATCAATTCTTTAGGTGCTTGAGAGATGCCAAATTGATCCAAAAACCCTAGAACTCAACTTTTTCTCCCATTGGATTCAAACTTAAATCATTATAACACAACTTTATAAATCTAAAATCCTACTTGTAAATATACAAAATAAGATGCTACTTTGGTAGACGTTCATTGTAATTATAGTTCTCTTTTGCAATAATATTTCATGTTTAAATAGGGGGCATACAATAAATTTAAGTGTAGGTTGAGTCATTTAAATTTAAATTTTGGGGAATAATTTAGTACAAAATATAAAAATTAAATTCACATCATGCAAGAAAAATGTTGTAATATCTCTTCAATAAAATGTTTTTGAAAAGGAAAAAACAGGTTTTACAGGGACCTGAAACCACAGAGTTTAAAAAAACAAAGATAGAGCAAAAAAAATCCAAACAAACAGACAGTTGTCCCAAAAAGGAAATGACAGCAAAAAAGAGACAACAAGGTCCAAAAAAGGACCGCCAAAAGCCAGAGATGACCACAGCAGCACTACTCCAAGATGTTCATCAGCTCCTCGGCTTCCTTTTCAACTTCACTCATATCCTGTAAACCTTGCTTGAGGATTTGAACTGTATGTGAAGAAGCAGGGGTCTTCCTCTTCGTGTTAGCCCGGGTGCGAGTCAAAATCCCTTCAACACCAGCACTGCTACAACCTCTGTCCTCATCCAAGTCCATGACCAGCGAACCCTTTTGATTTTTTTCCAACTTTTCCACCATAGCATTAATGATGATGGCATTGTTCCTGTCAGTTTTATGATTATGCGCCACAGTGGCCCTGATATTTTGGCCAATCTTGGACATATTGCTCTCCAGCCTAATCAATCTTTCCTCCTGCAACTTTTGTCTTTTCTCCGTTATGGGGGTGTCTTGTCCATCTTTCTCGTTATGGCTCCAACTAACCTTCTGCTCCAACTCCATGACTCTATTGCTGAGATCTCTATTACGGCCACTCAAATCACAAACTTCCTTCTGGGCCCACTTAAGAACAGTGAAAAGGCCTTCAACACTTTTTTCCGCCAAACTCATAATGTCCCCAGGCCTAAAGTTATTCGGGGCAGAATTGAATTCGTCCTGATTTGGGGATCTTTTAGGGGAATTTACAAATCTTCTAGATGCAGGGGCACTAGGGGCTGACTCTTTACTGGCCAAAGGTTTTTCAGAATGAATTTCCAGAGAATTCCTAGAGTACGAGACCAATTTCGTAACCAAGGTTCCTTTAAACCCAGAGACCAAACCCGAGGTAGGACAACTAGGTGAGGGCTAGGGATTAAGACAAGACGGCGGAGCAGAACCCGGGGTAGGGCAACCAGGCGAAGGCTGGGGATTAGGACAAGAAGGCGGAGAAAAACCCACAAGGACATTCTGACAAGAAAGGGACTAGGGAACAGTGGTTTTAGTACCAACAAAAGAAAAAGCAAGAGGGGCCAGAGAATCGTTCTCTCTGCTACTTTCTGTATCCTCATCATCCAAAACCCCAACAACAACATTTTTAGGCAAGGCGGGTAAATTTTGGAAATGCTCAAAAATGAGCCTGACAAGACCAGGGTGAATAATAGAAATCTGCCTAGGGTTCCTTTCAACTTCATCAAGGAAATTATTTAGAGAACAAAATAAATAAAAAGGAAAAGAGATACGAACCTTATGACGAAAGTGGTTTAAAATGGAAAAATGATAACCATATGCCTTTGTGAAGTGCCCATCAACCGTGATATACTCCATAATGACTCTCAAAACTTTCCTCCAGATCGATTTAATGGACTCCACATCAAAGTAGCTATTGGCAACCTTAACTAGCTTAGCCTTCTCCTTATCTTTCTTTAGAAATCTGATAACCGCTTCATCAGAGAACCGGCGGTCCTGATAAAATTTTACACCATCAGTCGAAAGACTAGTAATCTCACCGATGATTTTCTCATTTAGCTTAACACTCCTGCCAAACAACATAATCTCACCGTTTTCCAATTTTTAGCAAAATAGTCCAGCACCTTCTCATCAGTTCCATGGAGCTTTTCCAAAAACGGAACTAAACCCCCCTTTTCAATTTTTTCCCAAGCTTTAACATTCTTTCTGTGCTCTTGAAAGCAACTTGGCTCAACATGTTTTCTCTCTCCCCCCATCTTCAAAGCTCTACTATACCACACCCTACAGTTGCTCTGGGTCCTGTTTAAGCATATTTTCCCTGACACCCAGAAAGCGTGCCGAAAACTCTTCTTGAAAAGGAAAATGATGTCGGTCCCATCAAATCTAATGAAATCAACATACCTAATCTTTATTCGCTTCATCATGACGAAGACCAGCTTCTCTTCCATGTATAGAATCATAATATATTAAAGTTTTAACCTCTGAATGGAGGTAATCATTCTTTCTCCACGTGTTTTCCCCACCCTTCTTGACCCCTTCATTGGCAAAGTAATCCGCCACCTTATTGGCTTCTCTATAGGCATGGGAAACTTTCACTTTGTCGAAATTACTTAATAAGGCAATTGTATCTTTGATCCACTTTTTGATGGTCCACGAAGGGGGGGTTAGCCCAAGAATACAGTCTATTATGTTCTTAGAATCACCCTCCAACCACAGACATTTCATATTTATTTTGAAAGCTAGGTTGACCGCATGATAATCCCCCACGGCTTCCGCAACATGATTAGTTTGGGTGCCAATGTCCATAGCAAAAGCCACAATAAAAGCCCCCACATTGTCCTTTAAAACACACCCACTGCCAGCATTCCCAGGGTTGCCTTTGGCAGCACCATCAAAATTGGCTTTCACCCAACCCAAAGGCGGCAAAGTCTAGCTAGCGTTCTCCCTCCCGCTAAAGGCCAGCATGGGGAATTTTAAAGCAACTAATTTCAGATTCCACTTTTCAATAGTAGCAATATCAAAGGGAGACCAAGAAGCTTTATCAACCATTTTTCTAGGGATTAAAGATAAATTTTTCTTTTATAGCCCTCACAATTTTTTCATACAAATCCCCCTCCGACTTCTTTTTTTCCCTAAACAATCTGTTGTTCCTTTCCTTCCAAATACTCCATGAAACAAAAGGTAGAACAAAAGACCAAAGCCTATGCACAAAACGATTTTTTGAAGGAGCTTTCCATTGCAAGAAAAAAATTTCGACCGAAGTAGGGGAAACCCATACCACGTCAAGATGCACAAATTTTTTTCCCCCAAATATGCAAAGCAAAAGGACAATGAAGAAAAAGATGATTAACAATCTCAGCATCATTCCTGCACATGTAGCATCTGTTAGGTAATTGAATTCCTCTCTTGCCAAGATTATCCAAAGTGAGAATCTTATTCTAAAGCATGATCCAAAAGAAAATATTGATTTTAGGAATTACGGAATTAATCCAAGCTTTAGCCTAGAAGGGCGGAGGCTCCTACAGACAAACCAACATAACAGTAGTAGAAGAAACTCAAAAAATGCCAGATGGATTGTCTATCCAAACCGCAAGATCATCCACTTGGTGTTGAGCCAATCTAAGGGCCTTGAAGGCAGACTGAACTGGGCAAAGATCCAGACTGATGGTCTTCAAATCAACCCAATCCCCATTCCTCCAATAATCTTTGACCAGGACCCCGAATTCCCTTTTACAATCATTCATCCATTTATTGAATTTCTCAATACTGATTAGAGGATCCTGGAAAAGCCATCTATCTTCCCAAAATCTAACATTATTTCCTTTTCCAACAAGCCATCCTGTCCCCATCTCCAGCAAATTTCTTCCTCTACACATATCATTCTAGTAGACTGACCCACGAGGTAAAAAGGAAGAATTAATAACATCATTAAGAGACTCATAGTTGCTAAAGTATTTAGCTTTTAAGGTCTCTTGCCATTCCCCTCTCAAAGTAAGAGTTCTCCAGAGCTGCTTAGCAAGAAGGGACAAATTTAGCACTTTAATTTTTCTTAAGCCCAGGCCACCTCTCGATTTAGGTCTGCAAACCAGGTCCCACCCTACAAGTGGTAGTCTCTTCTTATCCTCCACACCAGACCAAAGAAACCTTTTCTGAATCTTTTCAATAGCCTCAGCATATTTAGCAGGAATTTTAAATATGCTGAGAGCATACACAGGTAAATTTTGCAAAGAAGCTTTGAGAAGCTGGATTTTTCCAGCTTGACTGAGAAGTGCTCCTTTCCATCCTGACAGCTTCTTATTAAGTTTTTCAACCAAAGAGATCCAGAATGATTATGAGGGTTTAAAGCATAGAGGCAAACCAAGATAGGTTAACGGTAAAGGCTCAATCCGACAGCCAAGAATTCAAGCAAGTTTAATTTGTATATGCTCAGGAGTGTTGAGGAAGAAAATTGAACTCTTTGCCCTATTAACAACTTGCCCAGAAGTAGATTCATAAAGATTTAGGATCCTTTTGAAAGTCCTAGCTTTAGTCACAGTTGACCTTCCCATAAGAATGGTGTCATCAACAAATTGTTGGTGGGAACAGGTTAGAAGAGAAGAGGAAAGTCTTAGACCAACAAGGGATCTCTGATCAATATTCTTTTTATTATTTCTTCCCAAACACTCAGCCAAAATAGTAAACAGAATAGGAGAGATGGGATCTCCCTGTCTGAGACCTCTAGAAGTCTGAAAAAACCTCGAAGGCAACCCATTCACAATGACAGAAGTAGTAACCGTCGAAACAAGCTGGTTCATCAGTTGGATGACTCTGTTATTAAAACCAAACTTGACCAGGATTTTAAATAAAAAATTCCAATCTACCCGATCATAGGCTTTAGAAATGTCCAGTTTAAGAATGAACCCTTCAATCTTCGAAACCATTAGGGAATGCAAATTCTCATGAACAGTGATAACTGAGTCCATAATGTACCTACCTGGCACAAAACCATTCTGTTGCAGAGAAATCATTTGAGGAAGCAAAGAAAGCATTCTTGTAGTTAAAACCTTTGAAATGATTTTATAGATTGAATTACATAGGCTTATTGGCCAAAAAGCTTCAAACTCCGAAGCCCCAGGTTTTTTTGGAATAAGGACCACAAAAGTAGCATTTAGTTCTTTCAAAAGACATCTTGAACCAAAGAATTCCTTGACAGCCTTCTCAACATCCAACTCAACAATTTCCCAAAAAACTTGGAAGAAGAATAAAGGAAACCCATCAGGTCCAGGAGCTTTATTGCCATCAAAAGAGAAAACGACTTTCCTTATTTCAGCCTTGGTAGGAATAGTAGTGATCATAGAATTTTCATTATGACCTATCACCTGGGGAATAGCTTCAAGCAAGGATTCTTAAGCATCAGGCACAATCTCTCCATTACATGAAAGAAGGTTATTGAAAAAAGGAACAGTCTGTTTCTTGATATCATCTTCCTCCTCAAACCTAGTACCATTTACTTCAATGTAAGAAATTCTATTAGCATCCCTATGTTTCGAAGCAGACAGGTCAAAAAATCTGGTGTTCCTATCACCCTTAGTTAGCCAAGACACCCTAGATCTTTGCCGCCAAAAAACTTCCTCTTTAGAAATGATGTCGTGCAACTGAGTGAGAAGTTCATTTTCCTTTTCTCTGAAATTATCAATGTACCCCCATTTCTAGATATTAGCCTGGATCTCCTAAAGTTTACCCTGGATATCTATCTTAGTTCCCTTCAATAAAATGTTAATTTAAATTTGAAAATATCATTTTTAATCAAACTCAAATTACAGCAAATCAAATATACTAAAATGAACACCAAATTAAAATGGGATATTGAAAAAATGAAATGGAATGATATATTTCAGATATTATCATGGAATTACATCAATATATTTGTCATATACATCAGAAAAACATTAGCAAACATCTCCAAAAAAAAATTCACAACCAAAAATCTAAACTAGAAGCCAAAACTCATACTAAAACTAGAGTAAACTCCACACAAAATCACCCCAAGCTTCATAAAAAAATTTCAATAGAAAATTACATGTATGAATACTAAAATGACATCAAAATATGTTTCTCACAATATAAATACAATCAAAAACTCAAAAATATACACTATGCACTCCAAACTATGTACCAAACTCCTACATTCAAATTGGAACAAAGAACACAAACAAAAAGATTTCAGTAAAATGGAAATCTCAGAATGAAATTGTAAATGGAGACCCTTGAAACTAGTATCTTTGAGCCTCAATCCCCTTGGTTTATTAGCCTAGGAGATTCATCCTTCATCGGTTTAAACCAACCTCTGAAGAATTGTCACAACCTATGAGAGGAAACAATATCATTGAATGAAACCCAACTTGGAAAAAAAGCAATATTATATCAAACCACCAACAACACAAATTTGGGAACCCAAATTCCATGCCCAAGGGAGGGAAAAATAAATTTTAAAAGTTGTAACTCCCACCAACAATAATGGGTCTCCATAAGGTTTATAATTCTTGTTCCAAGAGGAGAATCACTAATTTGACCGTTAACATGCTCCCCTAGAAACCCATGCCCACCTTGGTCCCAAAAATATAATTTATGAATATTCATAAATTTGTCACTCACAATAATTTAACTAATTCACTTTGAAAACCCAACTTTGTTGATTCATCTGTAGGTCCTAACTTGCAACTTAGGAAATTGGTTTTACCAAAACTAGTGAATGATATTATTAGAAAAGGGGACATTACAATGGTTGACCCTAAATTGTAACCATCTTATTTTGAGAAAAATACTTGGAATAGGGTACCACAATACCTCTTTCTAGGGGTTTTTCACATTTTGAAGTAGGAACACAAGTTCAAAGTCCCTTGACTTAGGATGTGCCTAAAATTTGAGCACTTTTCAAATTTTAAAAGGCATACTTTCATTAGGAAAGTGATCTTAGAGTAGTTTTAGTATATTATCTTGAGTTGGAAGGTATGGTCAAGGCTAGGAAGTGGTCCTAAAATTCATTACATGAATGAACACAAGATCTAGCACCAAATAGAGAGTGAAACTATGCTTTCACCACTAGGGAGTGTAATTTACGATGGTACATCTATCCCCCACATTAATGGTCATATGCCACTGCATGCATATGAAAGCTAAAGTACAACAAAGTAAATTGTAACATATGAGAAAATAAATTCAAAAGGATAATTTAGAGGATGTAGAACATTTCCAAGTGATAGAATGAAGCCCCCAATGTAGTGATTAGTAAAACCATATTGTTTGGAACCACATCCTACAAAACCAACTTGTTAGAAGTTTGAAATCATCTTGTGGGCATAAATAAATTTAAGGATACATGTATGCACCTGTATTTCTACTTGCTTTAAGGATGTACAAACAAGGTGTCAATCTTTTCTCATTGAACTAGTTTAGGGTTTTTATGAGAAAAAATTAGTAGGGTCATTTATAAAAATAAAAATAAAATGAAAAGTATTATAAAAGAATGAGTGCAGAATCTATATTCCAACACAAAATAATAAAAAACCAAAATTTTAAAGCCCATGTTGTGATGGTTTGAATGAAGAGTGGTTTGATGGAAATAGAAGGGTGAAACATGTGCTATTTTACTTACTTTTTTTGAACACCCATAATACCGAGAGGGCAGTGAATTAGTATTTACTAAAATTCATTAACTTCGTTAGCTTAAACATGCATTCAAATCATCTCATCAAACTTGTAGACATAAAAAAATTTGAAGAATGCATCAAATCAATAAACACAAGAACACCGGATTTATGTGGAAAAACTTTGGAAGGGAAAATCCACAGTAAGGATTAGCTCACAGTATATTATAATTAATTACAATGATTGTAGATTGGAGGACTCAATGTCCAAGGACTCACTATCAAGAAAGAATGACTCATTGCAAGGGGATCAATACCCAAAGGAATTGTTGTCCAAAATAGAAAAGAGAGTAGAAGAATGGCTCACTTCTTGATTTTGAACTGTTAACAATGCATCTATAGCATGTTGAAGATACAGTTCCAATTAAGCTCAAAAAATTGACTTTAGACACTTCATACTTCACCACTATCACCTTTCACACTTCACTCTACTAACATATTCATTTTCATATTATATCCTTGTCACCACACTAAATTGACCTTCTATATATATAGAAAACACCCACAACACTAATTAGATCAGCCTAGATAGATGAACCATGTAACATCATGACTTGTCAACCCAAAACTCCATTACACACACCTTCCAGAAGAAACCAAAACATGTTATTCACCAAACTAGGTTGGCATGAACTATAATCACTCCCATGAATATGCTCCTTACACAATTTAACTTTGTATGACCCAAAAACCCTTAGGTCGGCACCGTGCAACAAAATCGGTGAAGAAACAACTGAATGAACCAAATGTTCATCCATAAATTGACACACAAACCACCAAATCACTTACCACTTGGAGTACATACACTTATGACATCCTAAAAAACTTCCTCAAAACTACACAACATGATAATTATCTATGGAAAAATGTACAACATTCCAATATGCACTCTACACCTGTAACTTTGCTTCTATTAAGCCTGATACACTATCATCAATATCTTCAAATATAAAATACATAAAACCCTAAAAATTTAGATATTAAATCTTTCAATGCATGCCATCAACAACTCAAAGTCACATGGCAAGATGATGCATTGTGGAGCAATGCAAGCCACAATACTATTGCTCTGTAACAATGAAAAGACACGTTGAGACAACCAATTCTCTAGTGTACACTTATTTTTCTCTAGATCAACACTTCTAAAATGGGTTGGAATCAATTAAATCACCATATACCATCACTCTCATGTTTTGAACAGTCTCCCCCTTTGTCATTGATGGTAACACACTTCTCTAAAAGACACTCCCCCTTTGACATCAAGGGAAAAGGGTACCAAAAAGATACTTCTCTTTTTACTCCCCCTTACTAATATATTTACATGAGAGTAGATCCCCCTATCTTCTTTAATTCACCTCTTAATATTATTCATCACCAAAAATGATACAAAAAATGTACAACTCCATCTATTAACTCTGCATATGTACATTGAAATAAAAAAATTACATATACAAAGTAAAAATGTACACCTCAACTAGATGAGGGTAAAATACCATGATAAGACACCTTCAATTTTGTAAGGTGTTCCTCCCAATCCTTATTTTCAACCTCTCAATCCTTTTTGGAAAAGGAAAAGATATGGCACTAATTTTCAACATGAATATGGAGCTCTTCTTCTTTTAGAGAACTAGTCACTAGATTATTTTGGGCAATCTTCTCAGCATCAAATAAAACTTCAGTTAAAGGAGTAAGCTTTTCACTTACCATATCTATGAGTTGACTATGTTGCATTATTATTTTATCCACTTTTCCTTGCAAAAAAAAGAATGACCATATAGATTTTCAATGAAACCTCTTGTAGCTCCATTTGCATCACTCACCTAATCATAAAAATTTGAAGCCTGAGAAACTTGAGACTTAATTGAATCCATCTGATCCTTAATTATCCTTGTAGAAATAGGCCACTTCAAACAAAATTGAAATAATTGTTTAGATTCTTCCTAACACTTCTTAAAATCCTCCAAGTTGCCTTGCAACTTGGTGTTTGTAGTATCACACTTATCAAAAACATTAGAAAACCTTTTATCATTGACTTTCTTTTCCATTATCTTCGCTACCTTCTCTTCTAAACAAGAAGAATATTATTTAAAGGAAACAATTAATAATTTCAATTGTTACACACCAGATAAAGAATTGTCAATAGACACTCCAAGAAGTCCTTGCAAAACCTTCACAGCTTCATCAACCAACTTAGTACTTTTCTGGTGAGTTTTAAGAATCTCCTTCCTTTTGGAGGCATGGAATACTTCACCAAGCTATAACTTATGTATCGAGGGTAAATCTTATTCAACTCCACTTGACCTTGTTAGATAGGAATCTGCAATAGCTATGACACAACTGATTGAAATTGTAACTACATGTCCAAAATATCTTTTAATGAATCTCTAGAGGCTCTAGAGGATTCACCACTAGTTTTAGTTCTTTATTCTTCATGATTATCACTCTTCTCTTTCTCTCCATTTCCAAATCACACTTTTTCATTCTTCTCAACTTTCGAAGGTGAAGTTTCTTCTTTTTGTGCTTCAGTCTTCTCCAAGGCATCTTTCTTATCTTCTTTATTTTTCCACATCAATTATCTCCACATCTAGAGCAGTATTATATATCATTTTTTCTTCTTTCTTCTCAATATTATTCTCATGTTTTTTATTAATAGGATCGTTAATTTCTAGGATGGGTGTATCTTGTCTCATCTAATCTTCATCATCTGACCCTGAACTCCTAGCTCTTTAACATGCTCTTCAAATTTTACAATGCATCACTCCTCAACCTCTCAATTTCTTCCTTATCTCAATTTTTTCCTAAATTTTTCACTATACAATTGAGACAACTTGAGTCTATCCTTATGATACAATAAGGAACCAATCTTCTCTAGGGCATATTTCTTCATATTTTCATCCTCTATAATAGCCTCTTGTATTCTTTCATTCAACACACCTTTTAAATCATCTAGAAATTGATCCTCTATCTCACTCAGGCTAGTATTGAATGTCACCATATATTTGACTATAGCCTCTTCAATTCATTCCTTATCCTCATGATTTACATCTAGATACATTGTATAGTTGTTCCCTTCAACATACCAAACTCTATAATTCCCTTGAACAATGCATCTAACTTCATAGGACTGTGCTTTTGGATTGGAGGGGTTTTCTCAGATTTTTTAGCTATTCCTTTTCCTTTTGCCTTATCTTTAGATGATCCTTCTTCTTCTCCTAACCTATAAATCTCTTATCTTCTTTAAAAATGAAATCTTTATTTTCCTTTTCTACTTCCTCTTCACTTTTTGTATCTACCACATTGAATTTCTTTCATTTTGTACCTATCTCTTCCTAAGAGACTTGAGAATTCCCTTTCTAGACCAATCATGGCCCTTCTTCTTCATCTACACAACTGATATTGTTTTCTTTGGTTCTTTTTTATTTCATTCTTCTCTTGGGAGACTTCTATTGCATAGAAGTACTTGATGTACTATTCTTCTTCAAACCAATTGTTGACTTTCTAGAAGAATTTGTAACAGTAGGTGGTGAGGGAACTAAGGTCCTAATTGATCTTCTTGACTTTTGTGGAGTCTCCGGAGGATCAAATGTACCTTTGTATTTCTCCATAGGCTCCCCAGAGTAACCAAACTCTCTCTCCAAATTATCCTTCATATTTCCAACATTTTCTTCACTATCCTTCTTCTTTTCTAGGTTCACTTGACTCTTCTTCTCTTCATAGGTATAATACCTTTCAACAAATATATCTCTAGGTTTTCTCAACACTATATTTGTAATAATAGTGCATATAGACTCTTCTAACTCATAAGGAAGCTCCAAAACCTAATGATTTCAACTCCTTCCATATAGTAGTAATCTCTGCTAACCCTAATAGTCAAATCATTCTTGTATTTTTCCACAATTTTTCTAGGAATCCTTCCTATTTATTTCATTTGATATTGAAAAGGCTTAAAGAATCCCCACAACATTGAATCATAAGAGTGTTTACCTAGGAATCTTCTCAAATGATCTCTAATCTAAGTGGCTATTGAAATATTATCTAGCCATACTACATTCTTTTCTCTAGGTAACTCATTTAGAAAGTAAAACATCAAGAAAATGATACAAGTACCAGACTGAAAAGAAAATTTTGTCTCCTTTGTCTTTTACAAATTCTCCAACAATTGCATTCTTAGGAGCTCACGATGATTAAAATATTTTCCTTCTTTCACCATCTGATGGGTCATGTGTATTGCTATGGTAAAACCCAAATTCTCTCTATTTGTGAAAATTATCTTATAGCCAATAATCATAGAAGCATAATTGACTACTAGATCTTCAGTGTCTTTCATTACTAGGGAACACTTGTTAACCTTTGCTCTAGTAACCTTCATTACTACCTTATTCTATAATGAATTCAATTTTAAAACATGACCAATGGAGCACAAATCGGTGACAACCCTAATTGCCTCTTTATTTATCATGTGCAACATATCTAAGAACATCAATTTATCATGTAGTTTGTTGAGCACATATTTCACCCACTAATTATCATAACAAGAATTAGGAAATTCATTCACCACATCTAAATTCTTCTCCATTAAATTGGAACACTCTAGTTCTAGCTTGAAATCATCCCCAGTTAATACTTTATCCCTAAAATTTACCATATTTGAGTGATCATATCAATCCAACTTTTCAATGAATGTAAATATGCACATCCCCTACATGCTCAAAGGAACCCCAAAAAATGCACCTTTAGGATCTGTCCCCATAGATTTATACGAGTTCCTCTTGAAACTAGTTCTTGGTCTCTCAAGTACATCAATAACTTGTGGAGTAAACATTTTGAACCTTTTCTAAGCTAGATTTTGCAGGAAATGTAAATACCTTGTGAATCATCATCAGTTTTGCTCAAAACTTCACAAATGCTCTAGATCTCTTTTATTATGATGTCCTCTTGAAATGCTCGAACACAAATGACTTTAAGAATGTGCATAATGAAATATAAATCCTTCTTCTATTTACCTAATATGTGCATTAATTGTAGAAGAGAATGTTAGGTTTAAAAGATGTCAAACCCTCTCTATGATATCATAGGAACCTCAAAAAACATTGTCTTTGCAACAAGAGATTTGACACTAGAGATTCACTAACAAACCAAGAATAACAACCAATTCATATACCAATATGCTAAGGACATCAATATCTCATCTTTAGCAAGGGGTTGAAAAGTTTCTAATAGAACTCATCCTAAGCCAAATCTATTTATCTAGTTTCTAGAGGAAACATTTGTAGGTCAACATTTGGCATAGATTCACTATTAACCTTATTCTCTTCCTTTTTATTCCATATCATTTTCATCTTCTTCCTCATCTCAACCGAATCAACCTTCTTTATTGTATTAATCTTATTTTTTGAACCAGAGGGTTCCACATTCTTACTTCTACAAAACTTAGCTATGTATCCTAGTTTATTGTATTTATGACATATGAAACCTTTTTGCTAAATAAACTTAATTCTTGGCATTTTAGATTTGCATTCAAAATCCTCATACCCAAACCCATTGCATGTATAATATTAACCATTGAATCATTGGAACATCATACCACTATTATAACCATTCATCATTTGACTTCTACATTCACTAGCCTTATGACCAAATCTATTGCATGTATAAAACTAATCAAGAAATGATTGAAAGTTTTGATTTATTCTTCTTCTACACTCTACAGATCTATGTAAAATATTTTACAAGATTAATAGTAACCATTAAAATATGAATACCTTTGTGTAACAAGTTGTCTGATAGAAGCCCTATTGAAAATTTTCTTCTATTTTTGGACATGTTTGATATTGCTCTTCTTATCTCTAGTCTTCATTTGTTCATGATTCTTCTTGTGCCCCAAAAAAATGGCCCCTTATCATTTTCATGGTCTTTTAGGTTTTGTTTCATGATGTTTGATCTATTTTGCTCTGATTTTATGTTGTAACATGGCTTGAACATGCATATTTATGTAGTAAAATTCAAATAATTACGTCTTGTGAAGGTGTTGTGAAGTGTTGTAAAACATTTCTACACTCTTCTAGACTCTATTCATTTCAGTTCACCTAAAAGTCACCCTTTCATCACTAAACAAGTCCTATTTTGAAGTGTTGTAAAGTCCTATTTGACCCTTTTATGCCCTTATAAGCTTTAGTTAATTGTATTTTTGAATGTAAACCTAACAAACAACATTAAATACAAGATAATTCCTAACACCCATTTTCAAGTCCTAGGTGGGACCCATTCACCATCGGTGGTGAATGAGTCCCCCTTGGCTCCAAATTAAAAATATTTCAAAATTCCTCTCAGGTTTTTATTCAAAAACACTTGATGTCGGCCTGTGATGAGGTATTAATGGGTTACTAAGGTACAATATTGTATAAATAAATGTTTTTACATCCATTCTAACTTGCCCATTCATTCAAGCATTCAATCACAATTCACACTCAAGAATTCAAGCATCTTACAACATCAAATCAAGCATTATTCAAGCATTTTGGAGCATCCATTGATACAACTTCAAATTTTCATCAACAAGGCTTTAGTAAGTTCATAGCCCTTACATGTTATTTTTTTATCATCCTCTTACATTTCATTATTTCATTAAGGGTTTGATTAGCAATGTGGGGTTTGACCAAGGAAAACCCCCATTTGCTAACCCTTAACCATTTTTCTGCTCTTGCATGTGTGTTTGCAGACCTAGATATGCAGATTTAGAAAGCATTTAGGTGATTGAAGATTGGTCAACAAATCAACTAGGTGGTTCAAGTCAAATCAACCCTCTTTCAAGCTTGGAGAAGGTCTTCTATCAGTTTCTTGCATAATTGACTTTAGCAACCCAACAAGCAGACATTTCTAGATCTCGTGTTGCAGAGTTGTCTCCTAATTTCTCAAAATTTTGGTAGAGGACTGATTCACCACCAATGCTAAATGAGTACCACCTTAAGACTGAAAATCTAGGTTTTGTCAGATTTTGGATCCCAACAGTCAAAAACTGGTTCTCGACAATTTTTCATTAGTAGGACTAATTCAACACCCTGGGCGAATGAGTCCCACTGTTGATTTTTAGTAATTCCAAAATGCATTCCACAGATTCCATATTCCTCAAATCTTTCCCAAGTGCACCCTATTTTACCCCATTTCTTTCTATTTTCCATTTCATTCATCTTTTAGTTCATTGTTTGCATATCATAGTGTGTTTTCCAACATAGCTTAAATCTTAGTTTTGCATTCATATTCAGTTATATAAATCACTTGCTTTCATTTATTACACTTCATTTAGCTTAGATAACATCACACATAAAATAATTTAAATGAACCTTTTAGCATTTTTGGCCTACCTCTATCCTTTCAGGTGAAAAACCCTAGAAGAGTTAGAGATTCTTAGGGTGCCAAAAATCTACGGTTCATTTTGGTGAACCTGCATTTTGAACTTTTTGCATTTATGATTTCATTCACATATTTCCTCATAGATTACATTTGCATCAACATTCAATTAGCATATTGTTTTGTTTTTTGCATTCTATGACTTCTCATATTGCATTAGTGAAAATATTTGTTTAGATTTTATTTTTACATTGCATATCATTGAAAAAACTGAAAAACTGTATTCTCCATCCTTAATTGCATTTTGTAGAGCATTAGAATCATTTTAAAATTTCTGAAAAAACACAAAAAAATATCATACTGGGACTCATTCGTCACCCTAAGAGAATCAGTCCCTTTGCACTTTTTAAACAACATTTTTGGTAGATCTTTTTGGCATTTTCCTACATTATAGTTTCTTGTTCTTTCATTCGGTTTTAATTTCCAGACTCTCCATTTTTAATCATTTATTGCATCTTAGTTTATTTGTATCATGGCATTTTCTTTCAATAAGTTTTGGAATTCATTAAAATCATTGGTAGACATGTCCAATTGTGCCTTTGGCTGTGACCCTAATGACCTTGAGCTTCCACATGCTCCTTCAACTCCTCATGATTTTCCTCATGAAGTAGACATCATTGTAGAAGAGGATGATAGCATGAATAAGTTCTACAATGAATGCCTTGATCACCTCAAAGCCAATACAACCTTCTATCCATCCATGAAGTCCCAAGATATCCCTATTGTTGCATCTCCTGATCAATTTTCATATTTACATCCTGAAATCAACAGAGGACCTAAGGTTCCTCCCTCAAGTGGACCTAGTTCCTCTAAAAAAACACACTCAAAACCATCTTACGATCACAAAGTCACAAACACTTCCATAAACCTTGAAAAATATGGAAAAGGTTTCACTATTCTAAGCAAACAAGGTTGTGACACAAAACATGAACATGACATTCATCAGCTTCTTAAATGACAGTTGACCAATGCACACACAACCGGATTAGGATATCAAGATCCTTCTCATCCTAATAGACCTCCTTTTCAATCTAGGAGACTTTAGGATGTTGGTACAGTGATCTTGGATGCTCCTCTTGACTTAAACATTCTCCTTCGGTGTGAACAACCATTACCTCTTTCTAATGACAAGGATGTTAGGATCCCTATGGTTTCTCTTCCTCCTTCTATTCATGAACAAGGAGAATCTAGAAAATGAAAACGACCTTACAAACTAAAGAAACTCAAGTTTCCTTCACATCCTCCACCCAAATGTGAAAGGAGACTTCAACTAATTTTAAACAAAGGTCTCATACTTTTACCACATATGAATAGGTTGGTTATTTTTCCTAAGGACTCTAACATACCATTTTTCAAATATTATCGTATCCTTGGTCATCGAACAAAAGAATTTTGGACACTGAAGGACATAATGGATAAGTATCACTTCACTGATAGCGATCATTTCCCCATCATACCCTAAGACAACCAAATCCCATCATCATTCCATAGTTGTAAAATTCTTTATTCTCACTATTGCGTGATCCTTTTCCATCACTCCCCTCAACTCATTCTTCCCTTAACACTTTGTGGGGGCAAGAAATTGTTAGCCTTGTCCTCATAATGCATTTTTCTTTGTCTTTGAACTATGTTATTCCTTTTTTGTTTAACCATTTAAGAATTTGTTAAACCAATAACCTAGTTAATGGTTGACCTACATTTGCAATACTTGTTCCTTTTCATTTTCCTTTCTTGTGTGTATCATGTTCCCCCATAACATGTGTTTTATGTTTCCCTATCTTTGTACACTTCTTCTATTTGTACTTCTCTTCTTCTATATGTCGTGCATCATCACTTTTTCTCTTTTTGTTTTGTGTTTTCCCTTTTGAGGATGACACAAAGTGTAGAGACACCCTATGTATTTTCCATGTTGACCCAAAAGGTCCCTGTCTTTTTCTCTTTTTGTTTTGTGCTCTCCTTTTGGGGATGACGCAAGGCATTGAGACCAAAATGTCTCCTTCATGTTGAACCAAAATCTTTTCCTTTTCTTTCACCTTTTCATTTTCTTTTCACTTGTGTTTTCCTTTTGGGGACGATGGAAAGTGTTGAGACCATATTGTCTCTTCCATGTTGAGCCAAGACAGACTTTATTTTTCTTTTATTTTCGCTCTCTTTGTGTCATTCTTCCAGTTCTATGTGCTTTAGGGAATAATAACAGTTATGAGCTCTTTCATAAAAACATTGCAGCAACAAACATATTGACTCCAAATCCATAGATCCCTTATGTTTTTGGCGTGCTCTTTTCTGGGGGGCAACTCCCTTCCCTTTTTTTTACTTTCCTTGACATGACACAACCTAACTTCGAAACATATGACTTGGCATAGGGCTTTACAAGTTTTCTCTCATGTCTTTTTTTCCTTTTGCATTTTCTTCCCTTTGCTACTTTAAAGCAATTGCTCACAGAACAATGTGTAGAAATTCCTTTAAAGTGGGGGACATACATTACCAATAATTCATTCAAATTTTTTATTCCTAGTGTAGCCTTGTCATTCATATGATGTGTTTGTCACTTTGTGGATGACATTGGGTGTGATGTCCTGCATAAGTGTGATCTATCTTAGCATATTGCATTCCTCTTGGTGGCCTGATGTGACACACTGCATCCCCTAAGTTATGAATATACTATTCTTTGATTGGTCCTCTCTTGGAGACATTAGACACAATGTTCCCTAGGTGACTGACCTTGTATGAACCTAATAAGACTCCTTTGAACATCTTTAACATTTAATATTTTGCAATTTTTCCACCTTGCATAACACAACTTGCATGCATGTGGTACATTCCTTTTTGTTCATGAGTTCTAAGCATACGAAGCTTTGCTTGTCCCATGAAGCACGAACTGATATTTTCTTTGTAGTTCCTTGTTAAAGTTATCAGGAGGTATAACTTTGATATGGTTGAGCGGGAATCCCATCTAGTGGCACAAATTTTCCGCATAGCCACCTTTGTGTTTGTGAGTGGATACCAACTAGCGTATGTATCTCCTCTTTTGGGATTTCTCACTGTGTGAATAATCAAAAGTTTCATGGCCCCAAAGTGAGTATACTTGGGCCTTCTCACCAGATGGACCATCATGAGTTATGTCACCCTAGAGTGAGTATACATTCTCTTTTAGCCTAGATCTAATCCACAACTAGTTGGATAGAGCATCGAAGCTTCATTCAATTTTCTCAAAACTTGTGTTCCTTTGTTCTTATGCTTAGTTTTCCATGTGATCTTCATCCTGGGAGCTTCATCATCTCTCTTCATCATTATTATTCCACCTTGCTAACATAGGTTCATTTGAACTCTCCTCTCAATGTTCATGGCTACTTTAGAGTGAGTTTGAAGTAAGTTCATCCTCTCACTAAAGTGGGGGCTAAATGTTCCATAGAAAAATGGCCCCTTGTCATTTTCATGGCCATTTAGGTCTTGTTTCATGATGTTTGATCTATTTTACTCTGATTTTATGTTGTAAAATGGCTTGAACATGCATATTTATGTACTAAAATTCAAATAATGACATCTTATGAAAGTGTTGTGAAGTGTTTTAAAACATGTATATACTCTTCTAGACTCTATTCATTGCAATTCACCTAAAAATCACCCTTTCATCACTAAACAGGTCCTATTTTGAAGTGTTGTAAAGTCTTGTAACAAGATTTCACGCTTTCCTAGGCATAACTTCACTATTTACACCTTTATTATGCTTTATTTGACCCTTTTATGCCCTTAGAAGCTTTAATTATGTGTATTTTTTAATGTAAACCTGAAAAACAACATTAAATACAAGATAATTTCTGACACCCATTTTTAGGTCCTAGGTGGGACCCATTCGCCATGGGTGGCGAATGAGTCCCCCTTGGGTCCAAATTAAAAATATTTCAAAATTCGTTCTGGGTTTTTATTCAAAAACATTTGATGTCAGCTTGTGATGAGGTATTAACGGGTTACTAAGGCACAAGATTACATATAAATAATTGTTTTTATATCCATTCTAACCCCCCCATTCATTCAAGCATTCAATCACACTTCACACTTAAGCATTCAAGAATCTTACAACATCAAATCAAGCATTATTCAAGCATTTTGGAGCATCCATTGATACAAATTTATATTTTCATCAACAAGGATTTAGTAAGTTGATAGCACTTGCATTCTTGCATTTAATTATTTCATTAAGGGTTTGATCGAGGAAAACCCCTATTTGATAACCCTCAGCCATTTTTCCCCTATTGCATGTGTGTTTGCAGACCCATATATGCAGATTTAACAAGAATTTAGGTGATTGAAGATTGGTCAACAAGTTAACTAGGTGGTTCAAGTCAAATAAACCTTATTTCAAGCTTGGAGAAGTTCTTTTGTCTGTTCCCTGTAGAATTGACTTTGACAACCTGACAAGCAAATGTTTCTAGATATGGTCTTGTAGAGTTGTCTCCTAATTTCTAGAAATTTTGGGAGAGGATTGATTCCCCACCAGTGGCGAATGAGTCTCACCTTAAGACTGAAAATCAAGGTTTTTCAGATTCCAGATCCCAAAAGTCAGAAACTAGTTCTCGACAGTTTTTCATTAGTAATAGGACTAATTTGCCACCCTGGGCGAATGAGTCCCACTATTAATTTTCAGTAATTCTAGACAACATTCCATAGATTCTAGATTCCTCAAATCTTTCCTAGGTGCACCCTGTTTTACCTCATTTCTTTCTGTTTTCCATTTCATTCATCTTTTAGTTCATTATTTGCATATCATAGTGTATTTTCCAACATAGCTTAAATCTTTGTTTTTCATTCCTATTCAGTCATTTAAATCACTTACTTGCATTTATTCCACTTCATTTAGCTTAGATAACATCACACATAACATAATTTGAATGAACCCTTTAGCATTTTTGGCCTACCTCTCTCATTTTAGGTGAAAAACCCTAGAAGAGTTAGAGAGTATTAGGGTGCTAGAAATCTATAGTTCACTTATTTTCAACATTATTAGGATTCTATTTTATTTTGAGCTTTCTCTTTTTTCAAACCCTAATCTTTATTTTTCCTTTCAAGCTTTTATAAATAGAAAGCATATCATCAAGAAAGGAAATCTCTTCTTGAATTTATGCTCTTGACTATTTGTTTACTCCTAATATTTCCTCAAAGACACAACTTCTTCTTCAAGCTTTGAACATTCTACAGACTTATCTTTTAATTTAGCATTTAGTTAGTCTTCAACTCTTTTTCATTCTTCAACTTGCACTTTCATATTAGTGATTGTCTCATTTGATTGTTTGAGCTGCTCATTTTTTCCTTGAGTTTTTCTTTAAAAATTTCTTTACTTGACCCCTCAACTTCTTGATGCATTAATATTCTTTGAATCTATTGCTTCTGGATTTGATTGTGTGGACTCTTTTTTCATTAATGTTTTGGATCACACACAGTGAGCCATCATCAAGATGGACAGTTGAAAAAGATGAGAAGAGATAAGTTGCAAACCAAGCTTTTATAAAAGAGAGGGGAAGGAGGAAAGATGAGGGGGTTAGGGTGAGGTGCGCAACACAGGGGAATTGCTATAAAAAGCATAAAACAAAAAGATCAAATAGGAGGAAACCATTCAAATACTCAAAAACAGTGAGGTAAGATGCAAGTCACAAATACATAAAAATAATTCCCTCACTGTTTTTATGTATTTGTGACTTGCATCTCACCTCACTGTTTTTGAGTATTTGAATGGTTTCCTCCTATTTTATCTTTTTGTTTTATGCTTTTTATAGTAATTCCCTTGTGTTGCGCACCTCACCCTAACCCCCTCATCTTTCCTCATTCCCCTCTCTTTTATAAAAGCTTGGTTTGCAACTTATCTCTTCTCATCTTTTTCAACTCTCCATCCTGATGATGGCTCACTATGTGTGATCCAAAACGTTGATGAAAAAAGAGTCCACACAATCAAATCCAGAAGCAATAGATTCAAATTAATATGGATTGTGGAAATCTAATTACATTGATTAATCTTCTTACTGAATATTTTCTTCCAGATCCCTATTCTCACATTTTTCTTTATCTAAATCATCAAGAGCATATCTAAGTTCTCCTTCCATGTCAACTTCACAATCTTCTTTAGTAAATCCTTCCATGATAATTTATTTTTGAGGAATAGGGTACCTCCTAGTTGCCATTTTTTCAACCTCCAAAATCTACCTTAGTAGTTAAACCAATTGAAGGAACTAAGATCTAATACAAATTATTGAACACCTAGAATATTAAGAAGGGGTGAATCATTATTCACTAAAATTCATTAACTTCTCCAACTTAAAACTGTATTCAAAGTATCTCATCAAACTTGTAGAAATGGAAAGGAAAAATTAAACAATGCATCACATCAATAAACACAAGAACACTAGATTTATATGGAAAGCCCTTGGAAGGGAAAAATCAGGATTAGCTCACAATATATTATAAGTTTTGATTACAGTGGATTATAGATTAGAGGAATCACTATCCAAGGACTCACTATATAGAAACAATAGATCACTACCAAGGGATTACTACCTAAAGGACTCACTATCTAGAATAGAAAAGAGAGTAGAAGAATGTATCAGTACCAAATTTTGAACTATTAATAATGTATCGACAAAATGTTGAAGATACAATTCCAATTCAACTCATAAAACTAAATTTACACACTTCAGTATACATCACATATTTATGTAGAGCAGAGCTAATCAAACTCAAAACAACCTTAAACTAGTGCCTTTGTTCATCAAAAAGAGGGTTTTCCTTCACAAACCCTCATTCTTGTTTGTAGCCTTTCCAAAAGGCCTTTTGGAAACATCTTTTGACTGAAACCTGATATACAACAAAGGATACCCATTTAGGATACCCATTTGGCCATTCTTACACATATCCAAAAACAAGGTTGGGTTGATTTGTACAAAGGGCCTCAAAAATTGAGTGTCCTACTTTTAAGAGGGTTTTTTATTTATTTTCTACACACAAATGCAAGCAAACTTTCACTAGTAACTTCATCAAAATAGAAAACTATGAAATATTCTCTAAAAATTTTTTAGATACCCTAAAAAAAATCTTCCACCAATTTTTATAGATTTTTGATGGAGGGAAGAAAAGATATGGAATTTTCTTCTTCGTTGGAAACCCTAGGGAAAATTCAAACATATTGTTACAAAAAATGTTATAACTTTCTCTAAAATTGATGAAATTTAAGCAAACCAAAACCAAATGAAATTTAACTCAATTATCTTTCCACCCATACCATGTGTAGGTCATATACATATCATATAGATCCATACCATGTGAAAGAACAAGATTGTTATAGGAAAACTATACAAAAAACAAGGGTTTCATTTATCAAAACTTCAAAAACATAATGTTTCCTCATCCTTTCATCATCCTAACTATTTTATCAACCATACAAGGCCTTTTTAAACATTTAAAACTATTTTGTAATGGTTTTCAACCAAATTTTAAAATTACAACTCTTCATATTCCAACAACTTGTGGGTGCCCCTACACCATACTCTTGAGGAAAAGAAAAATCTAAATTCCATCTGAGATGCGATTTGCAAATTTTCCAAAATTTGCTTGCAAACATTCAAATGCATGTTTCATTTTTACCTTAAGTTTCTCACCCCTTTCTCCTTGACCTTCTCCTCCATGAGGTAAGACAAGTAATTTCATAACATATGTTGGTGTTTTTTCCATTATACCCTTAGAATTCTCTAAAGAGTGTCCAACCCCTATAATCAAGAATCCTCAAGATGAATGGCCAACATAACGAGTAAAAGACTCTGCATTGTTTACTCCTTCACTTCAGGCTCCGTGGGACCTAAGAGGGTATTCCTTATCGTGTTCATTATGATCTATTTCATGGAGAACAATTCTATGCACAGATTGGTCCCTAATGTTTGAAAAAAATCATGACTCACTAAAGATTTGGCTAATCTTTTAAGTAAATGACCATCTATTTTCTAGGGACGAACATTTATTTCAAATTCATGCTTCATAATTGAAATATTTTGAATTATTTTTGTTCTCAATTTGAATCCACAGCTAGGCGCAACACCAATTCATTTAATTGTAGGAAATCTTAACAATTAGACTAGTGCTTCATCAATTGGGCATATGGGGTCAAATATGCAATAACTAGTAATACACAAGCTAATTAATTCTAACAATGGTGTACTATTTTCATAGTGCTTTACAATCTAAAAACACACAACATCTAAGATGCAACTTCTTATCAAATCCTATGCAAATTATTACAAATATGTGATCCTCTTACAACATTTAATTAACTCATTGAGTCAAATAAAAAATAAGGACACACATCCTATTGAGCACTTGAAGATAAATGAGAATACCCTTGATATTTTTATTTATAATTTTAAAAAATGTACATGAGGAGATTATGCATATCAGAGATAAGATTTGTTTTGATATCACTAACTTGCATAAAACTAATTTAGAACTACTACATATAAGACCCAAGACAACTTTACTCTCCTATTAATTAAGCTTTTTACAGTATCTTCTTCCTATACTTAAATTCTACTCAGACCATATACTGGACTCAAAATTGAAGCCCCTATAATGAGCCTTGAAATCCCTTTTATAGACCAAGGGAGAAACAAGCATCGAGCTCATTATAGTTGCATTTCAAAGATATTTCATTTCAGCCCAAATTTCAATTTCATTTCAAAAATTCCTTAGATGGTTGCCAATAATCATTTACTAAATAGGGAAAAAAAAATCCATAACCACCACCAAAAGTTGCCTTTAAGCACCAACTAGGCATTGCCTTCCACATCCATGTCAAATAAAAGTCTTCATAATATTAGCTCCAGGCATCCACATTTAGCATGAAGATATCAAACCAACATATGTAGAGTATAAAATACAATCACTGCAGCAATATTGGTATCATAACACAAAATTTGAGACTCAAACACCACCTCCATTAATCAGAACTAGAACAAGCACCAGTGCCAAAGCCATGATAGAACTGTCCACTTCATGTCTTAGCAGAAGGAAGACGAGAAACCACTACCCCTTCTTCATCTTTATCCTTTCCATCCATAGAGTAGTCATGCCTACTCATAGTCTTCATAGAAACTGGGGAAACTGATATTACTTCCTCCTCTATAGCTACCAATTAATTAAGGATCATGAGATATCATTGGTAACCTGAATCTATTTCTGTCTCACTATCAAAGGAGCTATTGGTGATGGAAATAAGATAGTTCTACATATGGAATAGAAAATTGGACACTCTTGAGAAAAGAGACAATTTCACACTTAATTTGGACCTACTTTTGAGTACCATTGCATTATTCAATCTTCAAAACAACATTTATAGGCCCCTAAGACACATTATTTTTTATCTAGAGGATTGTTTCACTTGAGAAATCATCTAAATCCCGACAAACAAACTTAATTCACTCATATCCCAAAAACCCACCTCCAAAAACCACCATTGGGACCCATTTGCCACTTTGGGCGAATGAGTCCCCTCTGGTGGGACCCATTCACCAAGGGTGGCGAATGAGTCCCTTTTGGTAGAAAATTCAATTTTGAGTGGGAATTCAATTAATTCAACTTAATTTTTCAATGGATGTTGGCCTCTCAGGTCTAAATAAATGGAAAATTAGGTGTTGATGCCTATAAATACACATTTTAGGTCATTTTTCACATCCCTTAGTCATTTTTACAAAACAAAATAAAAATTCAAGTGCTAGGAGTCTACCACAATAAGTTTCACTTGCATTTTATACAACAAAGTTGAAGCTTTAGGGAAGAAAACTAGGGGTTTTGTAGGTCTTCAAACTCACTTCTCATTCAAGATCCAACATTGCAAAGAGTTGATGATGGATTCCTATGGTGAATCATGGAGAAATCTAGGTTGAGGAAATGCAACTAGTAATCAAATCAAACCTAAAGATTTGTTTTCAAAGTGATTCCATCTTCCATTTTCTCTTTATCTTTAGATTAAGGTTTGCATTTCATTTGCATGTCATTTACACCCATTTGATATGTTGTAGGGTTTCTAGGATTGAAGTCTTGCATCATTCAAATCACATTTTCACATCTTATTCTAGCACATTAGAATAGGGTTTTTGTCATACTTCATATTTTCCTAGTCTTTGACACACTTAAGGCTAGGGTTTTATACAAATTTTATCCATTCAAGGTTTGATTACCCAATTAGGGGTTTGACCAAGGAAAACCCCCCATTAGAAAACAAATTTTAAGATGTTTTGCAAGTATTTTTTGAGACCTCAATCTAGATTCCCATCAAAAATTGTTGAATAGCTGACAAGGTACAGGTTTGAGATATGAATTTGTAGAAAAATGAAAAAGGACTAATTCACCATGGACAAAAAATAAGTCCCACTTAAGGTGGTTGTTAGAGTTAAATGCAGATTCCAATACCCAGTGAGTAGAAACTAGTTATTGGGAAAAAGACCCTAACCTGGAACTGATTTGCCTAGGGTGGTGAATGAGTCCCAGTCAAATAAAAAGTCAACTTTTCTAGATTTTCAAAGTGGATTACAACCTTCATCAATCTTACAGGTACACACATTCTAAGTTACAACTTTATGTTTAGTCCTTTTCACATTTTTGTCCATCTTTTTAAGTATTTTGCAAACATCACTGTGTTTTCAAAAATTGCATATTTCATTAGTTTTGCATTCATAATCAGTCAATTTCATCACTTATCTACATTTAGATCATTTCATTTAGTCATTATTCCATTTTTCATACCTTAGTTTGAGTGAACCACCTCAATTTTAGGGTTCTATCTCTCTCCTTTTAGGTGAAAACTCCTAAGAGTGCAAGAGAAGTACATAGAACACACCTCAAAATTGATGGTTCACTACCATCCAAATGAAGCTCAGCCATATCTAGTCTTTCTTTGTGTTACCCTCACAAAGCCCGCATAATATTTTCCTTTATCCTTCATCCTTTTTGTGGTTACAACTTGGCTTCTCAGCCTATGGTTACATTTGGTAGGAACTGATGTAGCCTTCTCACCATGGGCCTCTTCCTTGCCTTTTTCTTCTAGAGTTGTAGTAGCTAAGGGTACATTCTACTCATGCTCTAGGACATCATTGTGATATTTCTACATATTGAACCTTAGGGACCTTCTCACAGATGACACATAAGTAGTAGGCTTACTCATCTTCTCTTGACATGTAGTTTCATGAACAAAGAACACACTTCTCGAATCTAGAAATTTGCACTCTCAATTGTAATGGTGAAAACTTAGGGAATAAATTTCATTTAAAAATAAAATTAGGTGTGCTAATCAATCAATGTTTGGTGAAATTCACATGAGTGAGTGAGCGATTGACCACTGGCATCCACATCTCTATCGTTAATTAGCTAGGTACGTTAACATTTGTGTAATTCTCAATGATGGCAATAAATTAATTCCTCACACACACCAGGATCAAATTGACCACTCCTATAGAATACATGTCATTAATGCATACTCCTTGTAGAGTTAAAGTGGGTATCACATCTCTATTTCTGATTTTTGAATATTGGCCATTGATTTCCTGATGAGATGGAAAATCAAATAGCTTAGATTAAGTCATAGCGGGTTTGAAATCCCGAGACCATAGCTTGCCAATCTTTGGCAAATGAAAACTTATTGACTAGGATCCAAATCATTTTTTCCATGGGTTGTAC
Source organism: Sequoia sempervirens (assembly GCA_007258455.2). Lineage (NCBI taxonomy): Eukaryota > Viridiplantae > Streptophyta > Pinopsida > Cupressales > Cupressaceae > Sequoia > Sequoia sempervirens. The sequence goes on along the minus strand of VDFB02270651.1, from coordinate 213,663,531 downwards.
AATATTCTTCATGGTAGTCGATGAATCCATGCGTCCCTTCTTCGCATACCTTGCAAGTTATTAGTGGGAATTAATTAAATGGCATGAGGTGTGTGATGGATGAACTATATTTAATCCTTATGCTACATGATAACCATCGATCTCAAAGTCACCACTCATCGGATGCTTCGAAAAGGATCAAACCCCACCATAGAAAAGACACACATCAATCAATCACGAACCTCGCAAGTCTTCTAATGATCATTCTTTAATTCTTGCATGGTGTGCGATCAATGGTCGAGATCTAATCTTAAAATTGAACGGGAAAGATTTCTGCACATGAAATAAAGTTACCTTTAAAACTGGGGCCATTTCTAGGCTAACGACAATCAAAAACTTGGGAAAATGACTTAAAAACAAGTCTTTTGCAATGAAATATTTTTCCATAGATAGGGAATTCTTGAAGTGGAAAAAAGTGCAAGGTGATTGACAACCCTAAACAAAGGGGTCGGTAATGACATGTATTCCAAGGCTCATGTGGTGACTTATGCTAATGGTGACTGATTGAAACAAGTTAATGAAAAATTAAAATTCCAAATGGTTTTAAGATAGATCGTTATACAAAGAGGGTTTATAGACCAAAATTGTAACCCCATTCTTGGATACAAAGCTCGACAATCATGATCCAAATCATGATTTGCTCAAAATTTTGCAAGAATTTTTAAAGCTCTATCAATGGCTCATTCTTAGGGACATGTATCCCTTGAGGTTATAATGAGAATATAGATCTCAAGTTGAAGCATACCAAGGAAGAAGCACAAAAACCTGGGAACTTGCCTAGACAAGGCAAGCAAACCCAACCAAAACAAAACACACAACACCAAACCTATATACACTAATCACAATAATATAAAACATGCTTTCAATTTCAATTTCTAAAGCCTCCCTTAATTCCTTAGGCTTCAATCATTTCTCCAAGTTGGAGGCCACATGGCCCTCAAAACTTAAAATCAATCCCTTTCCTCTATCAAAGACCTTGTCCTGTGTGACTTGTAGTGGGTCAGTAATTGTACTAGAGACTTCCATTACATCAGTCCCAGTGTGTTTTAAATATTTGATCCCATGTGCCATGCCTCCAAGATCACCTTGTTCATAAACTTGGCTAAATTTCAAATCATTTGATTGCATTGGGAAAATGAAATATCCATACTCCATTTGATCACCAACATGATTGGTTTTGACATCTTATTCAACCTGCATTTCAAACTAAATGCCCTCATAAGCATTTTGGTATATGTTATAAGCAATCCTCAGGTACATCAAAATATAAGGGTTCATATTTAGGAATCTCCCTAAATTGGAGAATATTACCAAGAGAAAAATTGAGGTGTCCTGGCTCAAGTACATCTGAATTTTGTCCATTGATAACTGACCCAACATTCTTGCTATTCTTTGCACCAATGCTAGTCTCATCAGATGAAATCAAAGCCATATCATATCACAAAGGTAAGGAACATTAACAAAGAAGCATCTAAAATGCATTTCATATTGATTGACACTATTTCCATTTTTATTTGCACCCCTGAGTTGTTCTTCACATAGATCAAAAAATCCTACAATATCAACACAATTTCAAGATTCATCAATTTTTTTTTCCTCACCAACATGAAACAATGCTACTTTAGGAGCCATGTATCCATATAGGTATGCAACTTGATTATCCAAAAGTAAGTACCTTCACCAATATATATATCATCACTATTATCACGTATGGGTAAGAATTCAACCACTATTTCAAGCACACAGCCATGAACCATAGGGACATGGGTATTTTCATTTATATCTCCCTCATTATTAGCATTGTATTTCGGATCAACACCATGGACAATGAAACCCTTATCTTTGAATTCCTTCTCATGTAAGCAATTATCATATTCAATTGACAACAAAATTGAGTTACATTCTCAAGGTAATCATCAAATACAGTTTTCTCATTCACTCATGAACAAGTGACTTCACCAATATTTTTACCACTATATCATTCACTTGACTAGGGATATTTTGAATCAAGGTCACCATCCTCAAGGATACACTTAGAAACCTTAATGTCAACCTAGTCTTCATTCCTTCTTGTCTCATTTGTATCATATCCTATTTATTCATAAGTAGTACTTGCCAAGAACCCATTAAAATGCTCCTTTTCCTGTTCATGGCTACACTCTAACCACATGTTAGATGTGTCATCATAATTCTCAATAAAGAGGTGGTTCATTTCTACACTAGTAAGGATCATCATTTTTCTCTCACACAATCGTGAAGGTTCATCATATAGGGGATTCTTCCACACCTTCATTTTTGCTATACATGATTTTGCTTTCTTAGTAAGAGGATCGCAATCCCTAGGATCATCAATGCATTCAAAGTCATTGTAATCACTTGAAGAGAAAAGAGAGATATTTTAAAAATAATCTTCATCATTTTCATTCAAGATTATTGATCCACATTCTACGAACTCTTCACATGAAGAAAATTGTTCACTCCCTAGTAAGTACACCATCTCATGGCTATCGACATATCCTCTACTTAGAGCTAGAGATTCTATCTCTATTTCATAAGAAGAATTGTAATCAACAAAGGACTGACTAGGCTCAATTTCCTCACCTTGGTCATCGATTTGTGATACAACATTACCAACATGTGCACCATTGTCACTAATAAAATCAAGGCATGGGGCTTCCTCTTGCAACATTAGTATTTCCTCACAATCTAGGACATCCCAGGGATGATAATATTGAATCACTACCTTGTCCTCATACTGTGTATCTTCATCCTCACCACTATTATAAGGATCTACATATGTGTTGTTTGTGAAATGACAACAATCATTAACTAGTTGTTCACATTCAAATACAACCTCCTCACTTTCCTACCTCTTCCACATGGAAAGAATTATAGACATTATAAGGCATCACATGCTACACATGATCATATTTAATTTCTTCTATCATCCTTATCTAGTCAACCATTTGATCAAGACCACAAGGTTTCAACTCCTCTAACATTTTACTCAACCCTGGCTTGTAAACCTCACAAAACAAATCAATGCATATCAAATCACTAGGTTTGACACACTTGGGCACCTCTATTAGGGCATCCAAAAAACTGAAGAAAAATTCATAGGTTGATTCCCCTGCATGTCTTTTCATTTCTTAGAACTTCTTGACATAAAATATTGGGTCAATTCTACCTAAGTCTTGTTGATGAGCAGATGGGATTCAATTGTAGTCTGCACATTGTGGTGATGGGGAAAATATAGTAGTAAAGACATTCTCAGTTTGAAAAATATTTCTACTACCTGATACATGTTCATTTACATGAAATGTACTTTGTTCGCCCACACTAGTAACCAAATGTCCTTTCATAATTGAGTATTTCAAATTATGTTGAATATTCATGGAAATTTGATATGCCTAATGCAATGTGGTAGGATCTTTATCCCTTAACAAGTAACTCATATTGCTATTAAATACACCAAGGTATATGACCAAACATTCAAGATAATTTGGTCTCATACATTCAGGGATATCCCTTATAGCTCTTGTGAATCTAAGATTGAAAGTCAAGATCAACTCATCTCCACTTCTATAGATTGCCATTAAAAAATTCCTTACTAAATTTGGATTTACCCTCTCACCAAATTGTTCCATGAAAACTACCATAAATTCATCCCATGAATGTATAGAAGATGTTGGTAGAAATGAGAACCGGTCCCTCACATCTCCTTTCAGAGATTGAACAAAAAACTTCATGACCACATCCTCAAAATCTAATTCACAATCTCCCATCATATTAGGAAACTTTTGTATATTGTTTGCTTGTTGACTCAGATCTCTCACCATTAAAATTTGGTACCTTATCTTTGATCTTGGGTGGTACAACATTTGGATAACCATAAATATTATCAAAAATAGTGGCTGTATACCTCTTAGTACTAAAATTTCCTTGACATGACAAAGGTTTTCCATTATGCATGGTTACATTCACATCCACACTAGGATGTGCAGCTTGAAAATGCATTATCTCACCTTTAAAAAGGATTAGAATATTTGATTTGATATTACATAGAGCAAATGAAAATTTCATTTTGCAATTACAACCTTAAGCCTTTATACTACAAATCTTTTATAAATTTTGCTTAAGATCTTAAAATGTAACATGCTTCTTCATGATAATGCATGAATTTTAGTTCACATTGTAAAAGTAAGCTAAATTACCATTATTATTCCTCATCTAGTGCAAATTTACCTAATAGTTAATCATTTACATCTCAAGTACAAAAGACTTCTCATAATTTGTTGTCAAACAGAATGATGCTTTCTTCAAATTTATGAGAATACCTAAAAATTTGCAACAACCATTTACCTTTTTCCTTGAAATTTGCAGATCTAAAGCATTGATGTATCAGGTTCTTTAGTTAGAGTCACCACCTCCTATTATGGAGGATTAAGCTTCAAATGAGATGAAGCTTCTTCAAAATAAAACATATTCTAGGTTTGCTTCCACAACGGAGTCACTTTTAGATCCTTCAAACTTTTCTGCAATCAAATCCTCTACCAGGTTAAAAAATTCTTCAAGGGTATGTGTAGGATCGTCATGGAAAAAATAAGCCCTTAAGTGGCAAAATTTTTAGAAATATCAGAATTAGGCAACTTGATGTAAAAATTTGAATAAGTTAACTATATTATTTCAAAAATATGTAAGAATAAAATCTATAGAAAATTGAATGCAATTTCTAAAATACTAGGTTTATTTAAAAAAAAATCTATTTGGTGAAAATTTGAAATATCAATGTAGTAGTACTTAAATTTCAGGAAAAAAATAAGAAGTAGGTGTCTATCTGACCACCCTAACCACATTAAAATGATAATATTATTTTATAATATTTTTGATATAAGTAGAGGACTCATGTCGATGTGATGCATATTTTTTTGTAATTTTTTTCCAAGTGAATAATTAATTATGAATTTTTTATTACAACTATTAAAAAATATTAAAACTCATATGTCTGACCACCTTAACTTGTTCAAAACATCATGAATTTTTACTTATTTTTTAATCCTATAGTATGTGAAGCATAGAATGTGATGTATGTTTTGGATTCAAAAAAAGTGATATTGTTTTAAAGCTATAGATGTTTTTCAATTAGCCTATCAATCAACACTTTAGTCATAATTCAAATAGAAAATGAATAATAATTATTTATTAAATTCAAAGTAAAGCATGATTTATATTGGTGGAAAACTGAGAATCTCCATTAAAAACCCTTTTCGTTTCATCAATTTTGGGTAAAAAAAAGTTGTCAGCCACATACCCATCATATCGCCAGTTTTTGGCCCATCATGATCCTACACATACCCTCAATATTTGAACAAAATATTTATATCCATCAACCAATTGACTCTATGCAAGTGGATATTTCTCTGCTTATCCCTAATAGAGTCACCATTCTATTGGTGTTTTTTCAAGTACACCCTCAAAATTCTCTAAAGAGTAGCCAACCCCTATAATCAAGAATCCTCAAGATGAATGGCCAACATAATGAGTAAAGAACTCTGCATTCTTTACTCCTTCACTTCAGGCTCTATGGGACCTAGGAGGGTATTCCTTATTGTATTCATTATTATCTATTTCATGGAGAACACTTCTATGCACACATTGGTCCCTAATGTTTGCAAATAATCATGACTCACTAAAGATTTGGCCAATCTTTTAAGTAAATGACCATCTATTTACTAGGGATGAAGAGATATTTCAAATTCATGCTTCATAATTAAAATATTTTAAATGATTTTTGTTCTTAGCTTGAATCCATAGCCAATCATAGCAACAATTCATTAAATAATTGTAAGAAATCTTAACAATTAGACCAATGCTTCATCAATTGGGCATACAGGGTCAAATATGCAATAACTAGTAATGCACAAGATAATTAATTCTGACAATGGTGGACTATTTTCACAATGCCTTGGAATCTGAAAAGTCATGACATTTGAGACACAACTTAATATCAAATACTATGCATATTATTACAAATTTGTGACCCTCTTAAAGAATTTAATTAACTCATTGAGTCAAAGAAAAAATAAGGACATACATCTAGTTGAGCACTTGAAGATAAATGAGAATACCCTTGATATTTTCATTTATAACTTGCAAAAAGTTACAAGAGGAGAGTATGCATATCAAAGATAAGATTTTTTTCGATATCAGTAACTTGCATAAAACTAATTTAAGACTACTACATATAAGACTTATACCCAAGAAAACCTTACTGTCCTATTCATTAATCCTTTTACAATATCTTCTTCCTGTATTTAAATTCTACCCAAACCATATATTGGACTCAAAATTGAACCCCCTATAATGAGCCTTGAAATCCCTTTTATAGACCAAGGGAGCAACAAGCATCGAGCTCATTACAGTTACATTTCAAATATATGTCATTTCAGCCCAAATTTCAATTTCATTTCAAAAATTCCCTAGACAGTTGTGAGAAATCATTTGCTAAACATGGAAAACAAAATCCATAACCACCACCAAAAGAGATAGGTTGATGCCACCAAAAGTTACCTTTAACTACCAACTAGTCACTTCCTTCCACATCCATGTCGAACAAAATTCTTCATAATATTAGCTCCAGGCATCCACAATTATCATGAAGATATAAAACCAACATACACAAAGAATACAAAAAATAAGCACCACAACAATATTGGTATCATAACAAAAAAATTGAGACTCAAACACCACCTCCATTACCTAGAACCAAAACAAGTACCAGTGCCGGAGCAACAGTAGACTTGACCACTTCATCTCTTATCGGACGGAAGAGGAGAAAGCACCACCCCTTCTTCATCTTTATCCTTTTCCAACCATAGAGTATTCAAGCCCGCTTAGAGTCTTCACTAGGGCAATTGATATTACTTCCTCCCCTAGAGTTGCCAATTGATTGTTGGTAACGTGAATATGTTTCTTTCTCGCTATCCAAGGAGCTATCAGTAATAACAATAGGAGAGTTGGGTAAGTGCACCAAGATGGTTCCTAAAAAGGGGGCTTAAGTGGCCACTTTTTTTCTGAAATCAGGAAATGTTGACCTTGGACGTGAAATTGAGGATAGTTACACTCAAAATTTTGAGATGGAACAAAAACAAGGATCGAAGTGCTCTGAGTCTACTTTCTAAATTACCAATTTATTTTGAAAATGGTTGAGATTAAGGGGTTCAAAAGAGGGATGTACAGAAATTGGTGTTATTTTTGTCAGAAAAATACAACATAGCAACTCTTATACAACCTGAGCACGGTGAAATTTTTTGTAGTATTTTTAAAATCGTTATGGTCAAAAGTTAGCTAATATCATCTAGTTGGTACACAATTTTCTGATAATTGTTTAATGAATATTTGATTTTTTAATAATTTTCTAAGTGGACACTTCCTGAAAAGCAGAATTTTGTCCGTGCTCCCCCTACAAATTTTTGAAAATAATTGATTTTTTTTCTTGTTCTTTTTTAAATTTGTAGAATGGAGTCTAGTTTCTAAAAATGTAATTTATATGAAATTTTGATGAACGGTTAATTTATAACAAAAAAAACACTAAACACTACTTTTTAGAAAAAAAATAGACATACAAACAAAAGAAATTATGGATGAAAGGCTTAACATTGTGAAAAGTTGAAAAAAATTACATCGTTGGATAGCTAAGAGAGAACCTAACATTACCCATGTTTTCGATTTTGTCAATATTGAACTAGATGCAATCTTGATGGTGAGCACAAACTGATTATGTGAAATTTTGTAGAATTTGCAAAAACACGTCTCTGGCCTTGTTGGGAATGCCCTCCAAGCCTTTGGGTTGGTATTCCAAGGCAAATAATTTCACTTTTTCTTTTTTTTAACACAAAATAATGTGTGTGCGTTATAACGCGCTCGCGTTATAACACGAGCGCATTTTTAAAAAAAAATCAAAAGTGGCCAGAAAATTGGTACCCAACTTCATGCACCCGCCCAGTTATATCATCCAAAAATATCTCAACCATATCTAATCTTTCTTCACATTCCCCTCACAAAGCTTGAAAACTCTTTTCCTTTGGCCTTTGTCATTTCTATGGTTACAACTCAACTTCTCAACCTATGGATGCATTTGGTAGGAACTAGTGTAGAATTCTCACCATAGGCCTCCTCCTTTCCTTTTTCTTCTAGAGTTTTAGTAGCTATTAGTACATTTTGCTCATGTTATGGGACATCATTGTGAGATTTATGCACTTTGAACCTTGGGGACCTCTGCACCGATGAAACAAAAGTAGTAGGCTTTCTCATCTTCTCTAGAAATGTAGCTTCACGAACATAGAGCACACTTATGTAATTCAAAAATTCATACTCTCAATTGTAATGGTGAAAATAGAGGCCATCAACCTTCATTTAATAATTAAATTAGGCATGCTAATCAATCAATGCTTGGTGAAAGTCGCACGAGCGAGCAAGTGATCAACCACTAGCATCCACATCTCTATCATTAATTAGTCAAGTACATGAAAATCTATGTATCACTCTCAATGATGGAAAGAAATTAATTCCTCACAATCACCAAGATCATAATGATCACTCCTATACAACACACACCATTAATGCATACTCTTTGCAGAGTTAAAGTGGCTATCACATGTCTATTTCTATTTTTTGAATATTGGCCATCGATTTCTAGATGAAATGGAAAATTGGATAGCTCAGATTAAGTCAAAGCCAGGTTGAAATCCTAAGACCATAGCTTGCTAATCTTTGGCTAATGAAAACTTGCTAACTAGGAGCCACATCATTTTGTCCATGGGCTTTACCATATTCTTCATGGTAGTCGAGGAATCTACATGTCCCTTCTTCACATACCTTACAGGTCTCTGGCAGACATTAATTAAATGTCATGAGCTGTTCAATGGACATACTGGATTTAATCCTTATGCTACATGATAGCCATCGATCTCAAAGCCACAGCTTGTCAGGCACTTAGACAAGGATCAGATCCCACCATAGCAAGGACATGCGTCAATCAATCACAAACCTAGCATTTCTTCTGATGACCATACTTTAATGCATGTGCGGTGTGTGATCAATGGTCGGGATCTAATCTTCAAATCCAACAGGTAGGATTTCTACACATGAAATAAAGTCAACTTTAAAAGAAGGTCCATTGCTCGACTGAGGATAATTAGACCCTCAAGAAAATGACTTAAACACAAGTTTTTTGCAATGAAATATTTTTCCAGACTTAGAGAATTCTTGAAGTGGAAAATAGTGTGGGCTGACTGACATCCCTAGACAAAGGGGCCAGTAATGACATGTATTCCAAGGCTCAAGTGGTGACTTAAGCTAATAGTGACTAGCTGAAACAAGTTACTAAAAATTAAAATTCAAAAGGTTTTTAAGATAGATCATCATACAAAGAGGGTTTATAGACCAAAACCCTAAACCCATTCTTGGACACAAAGCTTGGCAATCATGATCCAAGTCATAATTTGCTCAAAATTTTGCAAGAATTTTGAAAGCTCTATCACCATACTTGAGACCTTTGCTTGCTGCTATAAACTGCATATCATACTCTTTCCTCATTTGATAAGGCTCAATAACCTTAGAAAAATCTTGAATGGAATCTAGTATTCCCTTAATAAAAGGAATTTCTCCTTTCTTACCTTCATACTCATGTGTTTCAACTCCATAGGAAATAAACTAATACATATTGTAACTTCTTTTTTCCCCTTGTAAGACCTACTTCATCCATCTTCTTCATTTCCTAAGATTGTATCAACTCATGCTTTCTTTCATTGTTCCTTATTTCTCCATTTTAAAAAACTTTATTGGAATGCACATCGTCAACTTCTTCAAATGAACATCCCTAGTTTTGATACCAATTCAATGTAGATCAAGGGTAATAAAACTTAAGAAAACCTTAAACAAGTGTCTTTGTTAATAAAAGAGTGGGTTTTCCTTACAAACCCTAATTGTTGCTTGTAGCCTTTCAAAAAGTCCTTTTGGACATATCTTTTGACCCATACCTAATCTATAGAAAAGGAGACCCATTTAGGATGCCCATTTAGCCATTCTTACAAATACAAAAATAAGGTAGGGTTGTTTTGTATGGAGGGCCTCAAAAATTGACTGTCCTACTTCTAAGAAGGTTTTTTTTTACTTTCTACAAACAAATGCAAGCAAAATTTCATTAGTAACTTTATCAAAATGGAAAAAAAAGAAATATCCTCTAAATGGTTTTTAGATACCCTCAAAACAAAACCTTTCACCAATTTTTATATATTTTGAAATGTTGGAAACCCTAGGGAAGATTCAGACCTAATGTTACAAAAATGTTACAACTTTATCTAAAATTAATAAAATTTAACCAAATGAGAACCAAATGAAATTTGACTCAATTATCTTTCCAAACATACCATGTGCAAGTTTTACATAGGCAGTACAAATCTATACCATGTGAAAGAACATGACTATTACAAGAAAAATTCATAGAAAACAAGGGCTTCATTTATCAAAACTTCAAATACACAATGTTTCATCATCCTTTCATCATCCTAACCTTTATGTCGACCATACAGGGCCTTTTTAAACATTTACAACAATTTTCCAATAGTTCTCAACCAAATTTTCAAATTACAATTGTTCATATTCAACTAATGTGAAATTTGGCAACATTACATGCAACATTGACAACTTTTGTATGTGCATACTTACCCCTAATGACTCAAAATAGAATAAAAAAAACATGAAATGGTCTTCTTAGACCTTATTACATGAAAACATCACAAGAAAAAGAAAAATGATAACTTTTGATCCTTGGAGGCATGAAAACTTGTGGGTGCCCCTACACCACATATTCATTTGCATCTCAGATCTTCATTACAACATTGAATTGATTTTCTATATATAGAAAACACCCAAAACATAAATTAGGCCAACCTTATTAGATGAACTGTGTAGCACCATGACTTTTCAGCCCAAAACTCTATTACACATACCTTGCAAAAGGAATCAAAATTTCTTCTTCACTAAAATAGGTTGGCATGATCTATAATCACTCCCATGTATCCTCTCCTTACACAATTCAACTTTGTATGACCCCAAAACCCTTAGGTCAACATCACACAACAAAATTCGTGAAGCAAAAATTGAATGAATCAATTGTTCATCCACAACTCGACACATGAACCGGAAAGTCACTTTCTACTTGGATTGCATACACTTCTAGCATCCTCAAACACTTCCTTAAAACTGTAGGGTATGTGCAGGATCATGATGGGCCAAAAAGTGGTGATATGATGGGTATGTGGCTTACGAATGTTTTTTACCCAAAATTGATGAAACAAAAAGGGTTTTTAAAGGAGATTCTCAACTTTCCACCAATATAAATTATGCTTTACTTTGAATTTAATAAATAATTATTATTCATTTTCTATTTGAATTATGACTAAAGTCCTGATTGAAAAACATCTATAGCTTTCAAATGGTATCACATTTTTTTAATCCAAAACATGTGCAACATTCTATGCTTCGTATACAATAGGATTAAAAAAAAAAGAATTTTATGAAGTTTGACCAAGTTAAGGTGGTCAGACATACGGGTTTTTATATTTTTAAAAATTTGTAATAAAAAAATCATAATTAATTATTTACCTAGAAAAAAATTGCAAACAAATATGCATCACATCCAGACATAAGTCGTCTACTTATATCTAAATTCCTATAAAAAAAAATATTATCATTTTATTATGGCTAAGGTGGCTAGAAAAACACATACTTCTTATTTTTTCCCTGAAATTTAAGTACTATTGCATTGAAATTTCAAATTTTCACCAAATAGGTTTCCTTTTTAAAAAACCTAGTAGTTTAGAAACTACATTCAATTTGATATAGATTCTATTCTTACATATTTTTGAAATAATATAGATAGCTTACTTAAATTTTTACATCAAGTTGCCTAACTTTGATTTTTTTGAATTTTTTGCCACTTAAGGGCCTATTTTTTCCATGATGACCTTGTACATACCTTGCATAACATTGTAATTATCTATGGTGGAATGTGGAGCATTCCAATATGCACTTTGCACTTGTAAGTTTACTTCTACTAAGCTTGATATATTGTCATCAATATGTTTAGCTACAAAAGACATACAACCTTGAAACTTTAGATACAAACTCCAACACATACCATCAACACCTCAGAACCACATGAAAACATGATGCACTATAGAGAAATGCAACCCAAAAAATTGTTTCTCTATAATAATGAAAATGCACACCAAGGCTTAGCCAATTTTCTAATACACTTGATCTTCTATGGACCGACACTTCTAAAATAGGTTTCCATCCATGAAAACACCATATACTATCATGCTCATGTTTCCAAAAAAATTTAATTGAAATAGTTAAAAAAAAAAATCACTATTCATTTTAATATTTTAGTTTGAGAGCATCCTAAGAGGGTCCAAGTGTCCTTGAGGGTGAATATGCCACAATGATGATCATATCACATGCCCATATTACAATCCTTGATAGAATACATTGTATAATGAGTGCAGACATGAGAGGTAATTCATGATTTTAATTCTAATGCATTTTGGAACTCATTTTGTACTATTTGAAGATGATTAAGAAATATGGGGCATCCATTTTCACATTGGATGTCATATATCACTATGGGTTCCTTGATCCAACATAGGTAACCTAGTAAAATGTGGGGCACCCTTGCCTAGGAGTTTTGACATCTAAATAGTTGGTTTTGATTTAGGTCAATTTTATGTTATAGAAGGAACTAATGACTTGATATTTTAATGATTTATAAGTATTCCCACAAATTTTAAATAACATAGGGGTTTATATATCTACCCATTTATATGAGCATATTGAGATTGTATCACTAGTAGAGTTAGGAAATTTGAGGGATGTGGGATTATTATGTTTCTATACCATACTAATCATCAGGTATCATGATGTAATTTTGATGGCACCTATGGAGGTGAGAGGAATTAAACACCTCAACCTTCCATATTTTGATGGGTGAGATGACTATGATTCTTAAGCATTGATTTTGGTGTGATTGATTTGATGATTGATGAATTGAATAAATTTGAAAATTGTTTCATATAAAAATAGGGTTCACCAAAATGAATCAACAAGATGATGAACCACTAATTTTTGCTATGAAACGTACAATTATTTGTAATATATGATGTAAATAAATATTAAAAAAAACCCTAACTATTATAACAAAAATAAGGAAAGGTTTTAGATGTCAAAATGATGTGTACCATGCTAAAAAAGTGTTGTTTTGGGGGTTAGGAGGACTCATTGACCACCTTGGGTGAGTGGGTCCCTATTAGGATTTTTGAAAGCTAATTTATAGGATTTTTTCTTCATTTTTTGCACTCCTAGAACCTCAATGATTAGATCTCGAAAGACTCAAATCAATAAAATATCTTTTTTTTTGTGTTATTCCAAGATAGATGACAAATTTACAACTTCACAACTTTGTAAAATTTGCTTCAATCTTGTTCTCCACTTGCGATTCAACCTAAAACCTACAATCACACATCAAAGAGGATAAAAACTTGTTGATTTCTAAGGAATAAGAGCTTTCCTTGGTCAAACACCATTTAGGTAATTAAACCTTGTGAGGAAACAATGAAACGTGAACATGAAACATGGAATAATGATACCTTAGATGAAGCATTGGAATGCAAATCAACAATCTAACATGAAGTTTCCATGAATATCTTGAATTAGATGTGAAACAATGCTTGAATTTGATATTGAATGCTACATCAATGCATTAGCTCAACAACATGCTTGATGTGTTATGCCTTTGATATAATGATATGATATTCAAATGTTGCAATTAAACTTTGATAATATGACTTTGAATGTCTTTGAAATACTCTTGAAATTCTCTATAATGCTCTTGTGAATTGAACACATAGAAATAGGGTTCCACCTTTTGGGAGATGGAACAAAAAGGAATGGGGTCCTCCTATTTCATTATAGTACATTCAAGGAAACCCTAGAGATCTCAATATAAGGATGGAATTTGGGGAAAGAGATTTGTAAGGGGGTGTCCTAGGGGTGAAAATAAATATAAAATGGGGTTCACCACCAAGGAAAGGCTTGGAAAGAAGGAAATTTAAATAATATGTATGTCTAGGCTCTAAGTAATGTAGAATGTGAAATTAAAAATCAAAATAATGAACTGAGAATGAATAGAGGGTCACGTATAAAACTGAAGATGCTTGAAACAAGGTTTGCAATACTAAAATTATTACTTTTGACGTACACTAGGAATCATATGCCAATTGGGGTGATTTAGTCCTAGTTTAGGGTTTCATGATGAATCTAGAATCTAAAACTGTCAAATCGAGATCTACAAAAAATGTCTAAAAAGTGGTATACTGGAACTCATATGCCCAAGGTGGTGATTTAGTCCCTATATTAGGGTTGATCTGAAACTTTGATATCTTCTAGTAATCTCCTATAGCTTCTCTCTTATCAAATCTTCAAATCTGAAATTCTAAATTATGCTTTGTAGGTGAGTGTCTATGATCTTTCAAGAAAGGTGACAACTTTGACAACTTTGCAACCATGAAAAATTTCTCCAACCTTGCTCTTCAATGGATCTTCAACCTAATTTTGCAAATCACACATCAAAGAGAGGGAAAAATGTTGTTTTGTTAGTGGATAGGGGTGTTCCTTGGTCAAACCCCATTTTGGTAATCAAACCTTGAAATAAAATGAAATAGAATGAACAAATGATGAATGAACAAATATGAATGTTGCAACTCACCAAACCCTTAGAATAAAGGCTAAAATCTTGTATTAAATGGCTAGCATGAATTTTGATCTCGATTGTTGATTGGATGCTATGGATCTTAACTTGAATTCTTTCTTGAATCATAAAACCATGCATAACAAATGTTATCTCAAAAACACGCATGATGCATGATGACTTTGACATGATACTTGAATCTTGAAAGTGGCTCCAAATGATTCATAATCAGATCTTGAATTCTCTTGAATGCTCTTGATCTCATAAAATTGCTAGAATACTGGCTCATAAAAGTTGCTAGGAGAAACTTTGTGAAATAACCTTGTATTTATACTTGTTTATGCCAAATTCCCTAAATTTACAACACTACAAGTTGACATTAGATTTAGGAGAATAAAATCCTATCAAAAATTTCAATTTAAAATAGATCCAAGCTAAGTAGGAATCATACACTAGTTGGAGTGTAGGAGTCCTAGTAGCTTAGGCTCGGGACACAAATTTTAAGAAATGTTTAGTTTAATGCCAAATTCAGGATCATGCCTCGAAACTTAGGTGGGACCCATACACCCAAGGTGGCATATGAGTCCTAAATTACTAAATCTAGGGCACATAACCCAAAAACACATGAATTATGATTGGTTATTGATAAGTTTTGTGATTATCCTTGAAAAATTACATTAAATAAGGATTGTGAATGCAAAATAAGGCCAATTAAAGCATAAAGAAGATTAATTAATTAATTAATCCCTAGATTAGTGTGAAAGTGTAAAGGTACACTTTACAACATCCTAAATAAGGCACAATTAGGTCAATTTTATTTACAAGGGCCCTAGAATTAATGTGTATGTGTAAAACACATTACAACACTAAGTCAAGGTGACATTAGGCTCAATTTTAATATTAATTACTCCCAAATTATGTGTGAAAAATGTCCAGATACTTTTCTCTACACTACATTTAGCTCCCACTTTAGTGATATGATGAACTTGCATCAAATCCACACTAAAGTAGACGAATTCACATCAAGAGGGGTCCAATTATACCAATGCTAGTGAGATAGGATGACAAATATTAAGAGGGTTGCACAAGTCCCTAGGATCAAGATCCTATGGAAAATTAACATAGGCATGAAAGAAGACACATGTGAAAGATATAAGGTGCAACAACAAGGTACAAGAATACATTGTCAAAGATGTAAAGAAAAAAAAAGAAAAAAAAGGGGTGATCAAGCCCAGATAGTTTATCCTAAAGGATGTGGACAGGGCCTAAGTTGTCTTTCCAATTTTTTTTATAAGTGGAACAAGATATCCACTGTGCAAACCAAATGCATACTCACAAGGGCTAGTGGAATCTGGTATCCACTAGGTGGTCTCTAGGCAAGACACATACACACACGTGCGACTAGTATGTAATCACATAGACGAGCAAGTGGCTTTGTGAAAGTCATGCCTAAGTTCATCTCCCATACACTAACCATACCAAATCTATACCTCCTAATATCTTTGATAAGGCATTACACAACATGAATAATAGGATTCATGAGGCAAGAAAAACTTCATAAGCTTGATACCCATGAATAGAAATGATGGCTCCACAAGTCAACAAACTGTGTTATGCAAGGTGGCCATATATAATAGTTATTGTAAATGTGAAATAGTGTAAGGTACATTCAAAGGAGTTTTTCCTAGTTCATGTAAGGTATCAACTTAGGGAACATCATGCCTAATGTCTCCAAGGGAGGACCAATCGAAGAATAGAAGATTCATAACTTAGGGGATGCAGTGTGTCACATTAAGCTACTAAGAGGAATATAATATGCTATTGAATTAAATCACACCCAATGTTACCACAAAGTGAAAGTGTTATGTGACTTTTTCCCCAAGAGAAGAGAAAGTTATGAAATAATCCTTTAAAATTAAAGGGAGAATAAAGGATATTATGATCCTTTGATTAAAAGAGATATTAATAAAAACATATATGTAAAAACTCTCTTAAGAAGGTGAAAGCATAATTATTTATTTAAATAATTAAATGCAGCCTTTATGAAAGGGTGTGATGGTTTGGAAACCACCCCTTAAGGCTTATATAAGCATTCATGTGAGGTTTGGAAAGTATGACAGACATGAAAAATAAAAAGGAGGAAAATCAAGTGGAGCACATTGCGAGAATAGGGTTTTAGGTTAGCAGGCTGTGAGTAGGACGGAGAAGGGGCACTCCTACAGTGGGTGTCCAACCTGGGGTACAAGTGCGTGCACTCAGGAAAGTCCTGGCCAGGGCATGGTTTTGTGGCACGAGTGTTGAGCATTGTTCCAGTGGAACCAGCACTCGTGTAGAGCAGCAAAGTCTGCTTTCCTCCCAGACTACTCACAGACGAAAGAGGCTGAACCAAGGACCATTCCAGCAATAGTTGGGAGTTTCTTCTGCACATTTCAAAGATAAGTATTAATGTTGATAAATTATCTGAGCGATAAAAATTGTTTCAAATCTTTGAGTTTATTGAATTAATAATTTATTGCATTTAATTTCAAAGTCTTTACTCGAACTTTAAATATTATATTAAAATTTGTGCATAAAATGTTTTGGAATTAATTTGTGGAAACAATTTAAATCATTGTATTTTAAATTTGGAAATTAGTTTCGTTTCATTTGGTATCAGAGCCTTACCGATCCAATTACTTGGTTAGATTTATTTTTGCAAATAGATATATTAAATTAAAACATTATATAATTTAAAATTTAAGTTGCATTTATTTTTGCAAAATAGATAAAAAGTTACTATTAAATCCTTGCATTAACTAATTACCCCTCATTTAGGGTAAATCAATTTAGGGTTTATGTTATAATTGTTATTTTTGCATTGTCAATAATGTTGATAAAACTTTTTTTGATATTAATCTTTTATTTTTGATATTATTGTGGATAATACTTTTAGTTTTACGAAATGTGAAATTAGAACTATTATTGCATTTGAAATAAAATTTTACTAGTTTATAGGGAATAATATCCTTCCTTGCATCAATTGGAGTAATTAATTTATGGAGGTGAAATTTTGAAACAGATCAAAACAAAAATAATATGCATCTTTTACTTAATGGTAACACTTTTACCCTATTTGTAAATTGATTTCAGAAAAAAATACATAATCAATAATTGAAGAATTTGAATATAACTATTCTTCGTAATATTTATATATATATATATATATACTTCATCTATATCTTTTAATTCATAGCTATAACACTTTTTCAAGTAATTACAAGAAAATCATCATTTTTTTTCCAATGACAAGATCTATACATACATAGTAGGAATTTACAATTAAAGAAACTAATGGTATTTGATCTATTTATTCATATATTTCAACCTTATCAATTTTCTCTCATGTAACCAATTTTCTTCAATATAGATATTTTAATCACTTACATGTAACTCCAATATTAAATTTTAAAAAATCATTATATCATGTGTTGACATAATCATATATCTAGTGAAATGACATATATATCCCATACTATGTAGTCAGTCACCCTTGAACTATATAATCGATATACTCAAACTATATTCTAAGATGATAATCATGCATTCCAGACTACATGAGCATCCTCTTTTCTATACGTCAAGTATAATTGAATGAAAACAAATACAATAATTTATAAGACACATGTACAAATTTATTGGGTTGATCAAGTCCAATAAAAAAGTACAATAGAATAATACATGGTAATATTTCTAGGATCCTTAACATGAATAGAACAATAGTAAACTTTTAATATGCATAGAAAAATTCATAGAAAAACATTAGAATTAATCCTTCATTTAATGTAACCAAAGTGCACCTGTCTCTAATAAAACTATAATGCAATTGATATCTATAAGTAGCTCATCCCTTATTGTTTTTTGACACATCAAGGCCCATGTTCCATGAGATGAGACTCATAATAAGTGGGAAATGATATATTAAGATACTACTTGACAGTTGGATTATATAAATTTGAAGACTTGCTTGCCTGAAACACTATTTAGGAACCTTTTACATTCTTCTAATAACAATGTGTATACACATATTTATATAATGAACAAAGGGTGGGTAGATCACCACAAACCTCTTAAAGGAAAGAGTTAGGCTTAACTATTATTCCCATAATTAATTCTAAAGTGAATTATTGCATCATTTATCTTATGAAGAGGTTTTTGTAAAGAAGGGGGAAATCACTAGAGTGGGATTTTACTATTATTTCACAACTTCTATGTTGAAATATGATCCATAATATTAATATTATTAAATCCACAATCTTCAATACTAAGTTAGATATTGAAAGTATTGTTTAATTCTTAAAATACCATCTTTAATCTATTCAAATTCACAATCTTCAACAAATGATAGATCACAAAATCAAGAAACCCTTAAGTATAGGAAGGAGATCACCATGACTTCACATCTATGGCACAAGGTTATGATTTTTCTAGATATAAAAGTCTAATTGAGTCCATTTTTATAAGATGACCTATGATCCAAAGGTTCGCATATATTAAGTAAAATGCATTCTAGGATGAGTTATATAGTACTCATCTTCATGTGAACTATCATGGTATTTACTTGTATGTTTATTAAAATTGAAAATATGGATTTAACTGGACACTAATCAACTAGTGCTATTTTTTCTTTTTTCTTTTTTTTTATTATTATCATAGCTACAACTAACCTGTCTAGAATCCCATACAAAATGATTTCATACTATTTAAACTCAAGAAAAACTATAGTATTCTAAAATGATACAACCATCTATTTGTTATTATTTAATCAAGAAGTTAAAATATGGTGCAAATCAAGGATAGTTGTTAATTTTAAGGCTATGTTTTATTTTGGCACAAATAATTCAAGAGGACTTATTCCAATAAATATAATGTGACCACTTATATTTGGTCAATCTAACCCACATATATGGAATAACTACAACCATTTAATGGAAATATGTTTTGTTCTTAATCAAAATGTTATGCTCTTTTAATGCTTTTTTAAAGTTGAGTATAGAAGGTTTATGCAAATTATTGGGATTCAAACCACCTTTTATTTATATATATTTTTTGTTTTTCTTGTCATTATGAAATAACTAAATCTATCCATACAAATCATCATATTGAATTATATGTATAACTTGTCATAATGATGCCATGACAACCAATTCCATAAATAAGTAAAGTAATGCAAGAATCTTCCCTCCATACAATGTAGAGAGAGTTGATAATCTTATGATCAAATAAGGTCTAATGAGAATTCTCCATACTTCACACTTTAAATTAAGTACAAGATTATATTGGGAACCAATATAGACACATACTTCCAAATTGACATGTGGAGGTCATTGTAGAAATTTAATAAATATCAATCCACATCAAGGAGATCAAGTGCCATCTTCTCAATTCTATTGTGTTATTGGTAAATCCAAATACTAGATATTATACAAAGCAAGTGTTCAAACCAACTATGTTTTTAGACCTGGAACCCTTAGACTACTCTATATCAAGCATTTAAAATAAAAATCTAGATTTGTTACATTATGGGCCCATAACCCAAAGGTCCTTGGATTCACATCTTAAACTTAGAATATTGACATTGTGGTTGGAATGAGTTGGTGAGAATAACACCACGTTGTTATAAGATATGAAACCAAATAGATTATATTATCATCAAACATGAGGACATGTCAATTTTTTTACAAGGGGAGAAACCACCTCTAATTTTTAAATGGTTGTAGTTATTCCATATATGTGGGTTAGATTGACCAAATATAAGTGGTCACATTATATTTATTGGAATAAGTCCTCTTGAATTATTTGTGCCAAAATAACACATAGCCTTAAAATTAACAACTATCCTTGATTTGCACCATATTTTAACTTCTTGATTAAATAATAACAAATAGATGGTTGTATCATTTTAGAATACTATAGTGTTTCTTGAGTTTAAATAGTATGAAATCATTTTGTATGGGATTCTAGATGGGTTAGTTGTAGCTATGATAATAATAAAAATAAATAAAAAAATGAAAAAATAGCACTAGTTGATTAGTGTCCAGTTAAATCCATATTTTCAATTTTAATAAACATACAAGTAAATACCATGATAGTTCACATGAAGATGAGTATTATATAACTCATCCTAGAATGCATTTTACTTAATATATGTGAACCTTTGGATCATAGGTCATCTTATAAAAATGGACTCAATTAGACTTTTATATCTAGAAAAATCATGACCTTGTGCCATAGATGTGAAGTCATGGTGATCTCCTTCCTATACTTAAGGGTTTCTTGATTTTTTGATCTATCATTTGTTGAAGATTGTGAATTTGAATAGATTAAAGATGGTATTTTAAGAATTAAACAATACTTTCAATATCTAACTATTGAAGATTGTGGATTTAATAATATTAATATTACGGATCATATTTCAACATAGAAGTTGTGAAATAATAGTAAAATCCCACTCTAGTGATTTCCCCCTTCTTTACAAAAACCTCTTCATAAGATAAATGATGCAATAATTCACTTTAGAATTAATTATGGGAATAATAGTTAAGCCTAACTCTTTCCTTTAAGAGGTTTGTGGTGATCTACCCACCCTTTGTTCATTATATAAATATGTGTATACACATTGTTATTAGAAGAATGTAAAAGGTTCCTAAATAGTGTTTCAGGCAAGCAAGTCTTCAAATTTATATAATCCAACTATCAAGTAGTATCTTAATATATCATTTCCCACTTATTATGAGTCTCATCTCATGGAACATGGGCCTTGATGTGTCAAAAAACAATAAGGGATGAGCTACTTATAGATATCAATTGCATTCTAGTTTTATTAGAGACAGGTGCACTTTGGTTACATTAAATTAAGGATTAATTCTAATGTTTTTCTATGAATTTTTCTATTCATATTAAAAGTTTACTATTGTTCTATTCATGTTAAGGATCCTAGAAATATTACCATGTATTATTCTATTGTACTTTGTTATTGGACTTGACCAACCCAATAACTTTGTACATGTGTCTTATAAATTATTGTATTTATTTTCATTCAATTATACTTGACGTATAGAAAAAAGGATGCTCATGTAGTCCAGAATGCATGATTATCATCTTAGAATATATTTTGAGTATATCGATTATATAGTTCAAGGGTGACTGACTACGTAGTGTGGGATATGTATGTCATTTCACTAGATATATGATTATGTCAACACATGATATAATGGTTTTTTTAAATTTAATATTGGAGTTACATGTAAGTGATTAAAATATCTATATTGAAGAAAATTGGTTACATGAGAGAAAATTGATAAGGTTGAAATATATGAATAAATAGATCAAATACCATTAGTTTCTTTAATTGTAAATTCCTAATATGTATGTATGTATAGATCTTGTCATTGGAAAAAAAATTATGATTTTATTGTAATTACTTGAAAAAGTAATATAGCTATGAATTAAGAGATATAGATGAAGTATATATATATATAAATATTATGAAGAATAGTTATATTCAAATTCTTCAATTATTGATTATGTATTTTTTGAGTTTGATGTAGATGCATCTCATGTGCTACTGAGGACAGTAGCTAAATTACAAGGGGAGAATTGTTATGTGACTTTTTCCCCAAGAGAAGAGAAAGTTATGAAATAATCCTTTAAAATTAAAGGGAGAATAAAGGATATTATGATCCTTTGATTAAAAGAGATATTAATAAAACATATATGTAAAAACTCTCTTAAGAAGGTGAAAGCATAATTATTTATTTAAATAATTAAATGCAGCCTTTATGAAAGGGTGTGATGGTTTGGAAACCACCCCTTAAGGCTTATATAAGCATTCATGTGAGGTTTGGAAAGTACGACAGACATGAAAAATAAAAAGGAGGAAAATCAAGTGGAGCACATTGCGAGAATAGGGTTTTAGGTTAGCAGGCTGTGAGTAGGACGGAGAAGGGGCACTCCTACAGTGGGTGTCCAACCTGGGGTACAAGTGCGTGCACTTAGGATAGTCCTGGCTAGGGCATGGTTTTGTGGCACAAGTGTTGAGCATTGTTCCAGTGGAACCAACACTCGTGTAGAGCAGCAAAGTTTGCTTTCCTCCCAGACTACTCACAGACGGAAGAGGCTGAACCAAGGACCATTATAGCAATAGTTGGGAGTTTCTTCTGCACATTTCAAAGATAAGTATTAATGTTGATAAATTATCTGAGTGATAAAAATTGTTTCATATCTTTGAGTTTATTGAATTAATAATTTATTGCATTTAATTTCAAAGTCTTTACTCGAACTTTAAATATTATATTAAAATTTGTGCATAAAATGTTTTGGAATTAATTTGTGGAAACAATTTAAATCATTGTATTTTAAATTTGGAAATTAGTTTCATTTCAGAAAGGGGCATCATATGAAGTAAGAGTACGATACAATAAAAAACAAGTTGTAAAATGTAAAATAATAATGTAATTGTATGCCCCCACTTTAAAGAAATTGGTAAACACCATGCTATGAACAATTACTTTAAAGTAGCAAAAGATAAATTCTAATAATAAATAAGACATGAGATCTTATTTGAAAATCCCAATGCCAAGTCATATGTTTTCGAATAAAGCTACATCATGAAAAGGGTATGCTTTCAAAATGTAATTCTTAAACATAGAAATAAAAGTATGTCACATGCGAGCCAACTTAAGGCATGTAATTCACATCCCAAGCTTGCTCTTATTTATACAAGGAAGGAGGTCAACTAGCCAAAATAGATAGCAGAAAGTGTCATACGAGGACAATGCTACCTAACCCATTGCCCCTACCTAGTGCAGGACAAGGGTGGGCTGAGAATGGATGATGATATGCAACTCCTTGCAAAAAGTAAATTATTTGCAATGAGTTTAAAACATCCAATAGTGAGTATACTATGATCCTACAACTATTACATGGAAAGGAGAAACAACTATTATTATTAATGATGATGAGTAAACAAAGTATCAACTAATGCAAAAATCTAATGAGATATCCTTCAGTTTAGGATGCACCAAAGATAAAGATGTCTTGGAAGAATCTTTCATAAGAGTGGACATTTAGTGAAGGCTTGTTTATTTCTTCCAAGGGACAATAACTAAGACCATTAGTTATTTCTTGCATTTTAGGCTCTATAGGGTCACAAATACCTTGTTCTATATCACTACATCATTTTCTAAGTTGTTTCATAAGTTCATAACTTATTCCATCAATCTTTTTCACTTCTTTCATATTCAATGTTTGTTCATAATAAACTTCATTAAAGTTTTTCGTATATGTTTTATTTTCTTCTAAAGCGGTTGAAATGCATGGTTTTGAATTTTGTATTGACATTACCACTTTTTATTTTCCCTTATTATTCTTTTCTTATGATCTTGTATTCTTCCATTAATGTAGTTATGAAATCAAAGGTTTCCCAAGAATCTTCCAATAACTTTGTGACTTATTCAATATGATTTTCTCTTTCTTTTTCTTGTGTGGTTGGTGTCAAGGGATTTATAATCCGC
This sequence comes from Sequoia sempervirens, assembly GCA_007258455.2. Taxonomy (NCBI): domain Eukaryota; kingdom Viridiplantae; phylum Streptophyta; class Pinopsida; order Cupressales; family Cupressaceae; genus Sequoia; species Sequoia sempervirens. The sequence continues at coordinate 213,639,132 of VDFB02270651.1, read as the reverse complement.
ATAACCACAAAATATTTATCCTCATTTTCATGATTTCGTAGTGAAGAGGTATCTAGTTTCACTTCATCAACTTCATCTAAGGAAGACATATTACTGTTGTTTGAAAGAAATGTGTCAATGTTGACATTTGCCTGCACCATGATACCTTCCCTAGTAGGAGAGATTTTAGGAGAGGTACAAACTAGATCTTCATGATGTTCAAATATAATTTCATCATAATTAAGGGAGTTATCAATGGTTGGACTTTCTTTCTTATCAATTATGGAATTCTCTTGTTCAATAATGTTTTCCTTAAGATTCTCATGATTCTTGTCGATTGGATCTTGTAACACCACAATATCTTCACCAGTAGAAGAGCTATTAGAAGAGGGACAAATTTGATTGTTCATAATCTAATCCATTTTCTCTAAGGTCTCATTCTCTTGTTCCATAATATCTACCCTAGTAGGAGATATTTTAGGAAAGAGACAAACAAGAGGTTCATCACATTTCATGGTTAGATTTTGTAAAGTAGCTTCATCACAAATAAAGGAGACATCAAGAGAAGAACAATAGTGAGTTTCATTGTTACCAATGATTGGAATTATTTGTTCAAATAGGACTTTCCAAATGGTAGGGACATTAGGAAAGGGAGGAAAAATATTCTCATGAGTCTCAATAAGGATATCTTCTAACACTAAACTATCTTCTTCATATCTAGAAGAGATATTAGGAGAAGGATAAATTTGATTTTCATGGTTGTCTATAATTATATACCCATTTCATTAATGTCTTACCAAGTAGGAGAGGTAAGATTGTCATATCTCTTAATCATTGAATCTCTTAATATCAACATATCCTCCACACGAATGTTTTTTTCATGATTTTTCATGATTGTATCTGCTTCACTAAAGCATTCACACAAGTAGGGGAGGTGTTGGTAGATGAATGGAGACCAAGTGAATTAATGTTAAGGAATGTGTCAATGATCTCATCTGATTGTGTCATAACATCTTCACAAGGGGGAGGAGGAGAGGGAAAAATAAGACTTTCATGATTCTCAATGATTGTATCTTCTTTCACCAAGACACCTTTGTCACCAAGAGAAGTATCGGGAGAAGAAAAATTATGGTTTTCATAATTATCTATGCGTGTATCCTTTTGTATCATATCATCATCACAAATGGGAGAGATAATAGGGTTTGAGTGAGTAATATTCATAACTAGGAAAGATAGATATTAATGAAGGATTGTGTCAATGGATTTATTATCTAAAAATTTTTCTATTGAAATGACTATTATTTTTAAAAACATATGATTTAGGAAAGATTCAGTGGAGGAAGTATAGAATGGCTAAGGACACCTAGGTGTTGAGTTAATGAGTGAAAAACAAAATCTATCACCTCTACATTAGGGTTTTAAAACATTCAAGGAGGGGATGTTGTATGATTATGATGCAACCTATATTTTCACTAATTCTTAAAATGCAAATTAATATAAAAATATAAGCACGTAAATCTTAAAAAGAAAACAGCTCTATAACATGAATCTAAAGTATTTAGGTATCTAATTATGAGGAAATGTAAATGATAAAAATGTAAAAAAATAATGTGAAGATGCTTGAAAAAACAATCCTAAAATTTCACTATTGCACTATTGGAGATGATTTTTTGTTTTAAAAGTGGCTCATACACCGAAGGTGGAAATTTAGCGGATATTTCACCTAGATTGCCTAAACCATGAAATGGAATCTAGAAACCTTTGCCAAACACAGTAGGTTACCCAAGCCTAGGAAGTACTAGAAAAAACACAAAAGTTCTCACCTTGTTTGCAAGCTCAAAGCATTGTCTGGATTTAGTAGGGGAGACTATGAACTCATTTTTCACACCACACCTTGCTAGGTGTATGAGTTTCATGTCCACAAGCCCTGTGAATGACATAACAAAGAGTTAATCCTGACATTCTCCAATGTATGAATGTTAATTTAATGACTCCATCGATGTGTCCTTGATTTTTTGGACTAAAATGCCCTAGGGAATCTTAGTCACCCAAGGCTCTCAGGACCCAAATTTTGGCATCTCTAGATTGGCCCCCTTTTTAGTGTTTGTGCCCCAAGTTCTTAGGACTTGGGACTAAGACACCACCTAGGGAATCTTAGTCCTCCTTGAATCATTTTTTCATGATTTAATTTAAAATTCTAGCGATATTTAGCCTCCTTTATTTAATGAATTCATATGTTGGCTTGGTGTGATATAATTTGGGGATATTAAGCATTGATAATTATAAATACAGGGTTCCTTGATTCATTTCAAACCAAGTCTTTTGTGAGATCTCTTATCACAACATAATTGAGTTCACAAGGACATCCAAGAGCAGATTCCTCAAGCATTTGGAGCCATTTACAATTTCAAGAATCATATCAAAGTGCTTTCTTGCATCATGTGTGTTCTTGTCCTAACATTTGTGATGCAGGATTTTGATTTAAGAAAGCAATTCAAGTACTATCTTCCAAGCATTCAAGATTTGTATCCATTACTACCATTACACACAAGTTTCTAGACTTCATAAGAATTTCGTGAGTTGTAGCATTGCATGTTGTTCATTCACCATTTCCTTTATCATTTATATTTCATTTCAAGGTTTAATTACCAACAAGGGGTTTGACCAAGGAAAACCCCTATTCACTAACAAACAAAAATATTTTCCCATCTCGCATATTTCTGATTGCAAATCTATGTTGTGGACTTCAAGATCACTTGGAGTGAAAATTTGGAAAATTTTCAAAGTTGTATTACAAAGTTGTCATGTTCATGTAAACTCACTTACAGGTCTTATTCGAAAGTTTCAGAACCTGAGACTAGAAGGGAAGCTTGTGTAGACCTTGTAGCTCAGGATCTTATTTAGAGTTTTGTAGAAAATCAAAATGTGACTAATACACCATCTTCGGCATCTTAGTCCTCCTCGGCTAATTTTTTAGAGATTTTATTTTGAGATCTAAAGACTTTGCATTTTCCCCAAAAAATAGCAATGGGACTAATATGCCATCGTCGGTGTCTTAGTCCTCCATAGCATATTTTGACAGCCTCTTTGTATTTCCAAAATCTCACATCTCCATATTTCCCAAGTGCACACATACCATCTCCCTATTGCATAATTTCATCATTTGTATCTTTCATTTAGCTTGCATTATTAGTTTTAGGTCATTTTACATATCACATGTTTTCAAACATTTGTCTTTTCCAAGCATTTGCTTGGTGGTGAACCCCATAGAACTTAAGAAACCCTCCTAGGACCCTCCTAATTGAGAATTGGCTCACCTCAAGAGGTTTTTATTCAAATTAGGACTCTTAGGACATTACTGAATGGTTGAATAGGTAAGTGTGATATTCCAAAAAGCTATCCATTTCCCTATTTATTATTTTGGTGAACCCGACACTTTTTATTTTCTTATTTGGAGTCTATGAAGTCCTCAGATCTAGATAGAATTCATTCTTGCATTGCATCTTTCATTAGTGAAAGTTCATCTAGGTATCTTGCATCTTCCTTTAGTGAAATTGCATTTAGGGTTTCCTATATTTGCATTAGTGAAAAGTGCATATAGGTTGCATATTTAGTTTATTGCATCATTTCATTTCATTAAAAAATTAAAAGTGCATTGTTCTTCATCTTCATTCTTATTACATTCAAAATTGAAAAATTGCATTCAATCGCTTGAGTCTAGTTACTTTTTCTTGCACTCATTTGCACACTTTTTTGTTTATGAGAATCAACATATTGTATAGGTAACCTATAAACACTCTTGACATTTCAAAATTCCCTACTTTTCTATAGAAAACCTCTGAGCTAGGACTAAAATGCCCTTCCTAGCATCTTAGTGCCTCTTAGGATTTTTTCTTCAGAAATCCCTCTTTGTTGTTTGTTATATGTTTTAGCCTCTAGAACTTCAAAATATCATAAGGAGGAACAAGACACCCTTCCTAGCATCTTAGTCCCTGTTGACTTTGATTCTTAGGTTTTCAGGATTTGAAATTGCTTTTTTGTGCTTTCGTGGGATGCTTTTTGTTTTTTTTTTCAGTTTCTACAATTGTTGTTATTCCATTTTATTTCATTACAAGTGCATTTATTCAATCTTGTATCATGGATATATGATTGGAAAATTGTGGATGTCCTTGAAATCTTTGGTAGATATATCCAATTGTTCCTTTGGTAATGACCCTAATGATATTGAACTCACTCATATTCACTCAACACCTAATTCATGTCCTCCTTGTGATCTTTATATCATTGGAGAAAATGATGACAACATGAATCGGTTTATAAATGATTGTCTCGATAACCTTGAAGCTAATGCATCCTTCTATCCTTCCATGAAATAACCAAATCCTCACACAATACCATCCCTTGATATGTTTGGTTACTTACATCCTAAAACTAAGTCAAAATTTGAAACTATGTTCCCTACAATAGGTGAAGCTAGTTCCTTTAAACAAGTAAACACTCAACCCTTTTATGATTAAAAAGTAACAAACACTCCAATCAACCTAGAAGAAGCATATGGAAAAGGCTTCACCATCTTGAGAAAACAAGGATTTGACACAAGAAGTGAACATAAAATTCATCAAATCTTAGAGAAGAAACAAATTGATGAAAACACAAAAGGATTAGGATACCAAGATCCCTCTTATAACGAAAATCCTCCTAGAGAATATATAAGGCACTAAAGTGATGGTACGGTGATCTTGGATTCTCCCCCTGAATTGAATACCTTCTCCCTCAAGAAAAACCAATAGAACATAACAATAACAAGTATAAAGATAGGATAATCTCAGGACCTCCTATCCTAACCCCATCTATAGAAGTTGATGAATCTAGAAAATGCAAAAGAACATATAAATTACAAAAGTTGCAACCTTCTGTCCACCACCTGAAAGTGAAAGAAAATTACAAATCCTTCTCAACGAAGGGTTAATATTATTACCACCTAAGAACTGGCTTGTGCTATATCCTAAAGATGCAAAAGTGCCACATTGTGCATATCATCATATCCTTGGACATAGTACTGATGAGTGTCGAACATTAAGAGAAATATTGAGCAAGTATCACTTTGATAAAAATACTTGATCTCCAATGATCACATAGTGTATTTTCTTCCCCTTTTTTCATGTAATGGTTGAAGAATACTCTATTCTCACTATTACATGTCCTTTCTCATCACCTACCTTGGTCCATTCTTGTCTCACTCAATGGGGACAAGAAGTTGTTGGCCTTGTCCTAGTAAGGAATTTGTTGTTGTCCCTTAGGTTCATTATCTACCTTCCAGTTATACATACTGATATTGGGGAGGCAGATGACTTACTTTAGGCTGAATTTCCTATGCCTTACTAGTCATCTTCATTTTCCTTTTATTTGCTTGCATGTGCATAACATGGTCCCCAATGATGCTCTATTTGATATTTCTCTCTCTATGTGCATTCCTCCATTTGTACCTTCATTCTTCTATATGGCGTACACTTTTTCCTTTTGATTAATCTTTTATATTTACTTTTAATTTTTCATTTCTTGTGTTTTTCTTTTGGGGATGATGTAAGGCATCGAGACATTCATGTATCCTTCATGTTGACCCAAAATAGTTTTCATTATCTTTTCTTTTCATTTCATTTTCCTTTCCATTTCTCTTGTGTTTTCCTTTTGGGATGACGCAAGGCATTGAGACACCCTATGTCTCTTCCATTTTGACCCAAAAGGCTCTTTATTTTCTTTTTTTTCTCTCTCTTTGTGTCATTCTTTGATTTATGTGTATTTGGGGAATGATGACAGTTCCAAGCTCTCTAATATCATTGTAGCAAAGAACGTACTAACCCCAAGTTTGAAGATCCCTTATGTGTTTGGTGTCTTCATTTTGGGGGAAACCCCTTTCTTTTCCTTTTTCCTTACATGATGTAGCTTTACTTGGAAACATATGACTTGGTGTAGGGCTTTCTAGGTTGGGTCTTATGTCTTCCTTCTTGATTGCATTTTCATTTTTTCTACTTTAAAATAATTTCTTATAGCATGGTGTTAGGAATTCCTTTTAAGTGGGGGCATACATTAACATTATTTTGGCATGATTTCATTTTCATTTTTTTTCCTTTTCATGTTCCTTGATACAATTTCCTTTCTTTATGTGATGTTTTTTTCCTCTTGGAAGTTTCTTTGGGTTTGACTTCCTCTAAGAGTGTGATATTTCCTTGTCCTCTCTTGGAAGCATTAGATACAATGTTCCCTAGGATGAGACCTAGCACTTTTCCTCTCTTGGAAACAAGATGAAACCCTTTTGTGCTTGTCCTCTCTTGGAAGCATTGGGTATGATGTTCCCCAGGATGAGACCTTGTATTTATCCTCTCTTGGAGATGTTAGGAACAATGTCCCCTAAGAGTAATACCTCACATGAACTAAGAAAACCCCTTTCAACATCCCTCTTTCTTGTTTCATTTCTTGTCCTAATTAAATGCATTGAGGTATGGTTTTGATCTAGACTACCTTGGGGCTCACCTAGTAAACACCTAGCTTCACTAGCCCATGTGAGAATGCATTTCTTGTCCTTATTAAATTCATGTAGGTATGTATTTGATATAGACTTCCTTGGGGCTCGCCTAGTGAACACCTAGCTTCACTAGCTTGTGTGAGCATTCTTTTTTTTGTCTTATTAAATTCATGGAGGTATGGCTTTAATATGGTCCCTTGGAGCTCACCTAGTGGACACCTAGCTCCACTAGCCCTTGTGAGTGTGTTTTTTGTTTGCATAGTGGATAGTGTGTTCCACTTGTAAACCTATTTTTGGACAAATAGCCTAGACCTAGTCCACCATGTTGGATGACCTGTCAAAGCTTGATCCATTGCATTTTTCCTTTTTCTTTCCTTTGATGGTGTCTATTTTTGAATTGTCTATGGCTTCATATATCATCTACAAGCATGTAATTTTGTGCCTATGTTGGTTTTCCATAGGATCTTGATCTTGGGGGTTTGGCCACCGTCTTGATTGTTGTCATCCTATCCTACTAACATTTGTACATTTTAACCCCTCTTGATTGCATGGTTGTATACTTTAGTGTGAGTTTGAAGGAATTCCATCCTCACTAAAGTGGGGGCTAAATTTAGTGTAGTAAAATGCATACCATTGCATTTTCACACTTTTTTGGGCCCGACTTGCTTTATTTATGCTTCTTTATGGATTAGTATGTCCTATTTCATGTCCAAAATCTTTATGAATGACATATTTTTTTAGTTAATCTTGACATTCTACAAAGTATAAATGTCAATTTAATGACTCTATCAGCATGTCCCTAATTTTTGGGTCAGGGCTAAAATGCTACCTAGAGCATCTTAGTCCCCCAAGGCTATCAAGACCCTAATCTTGGAATCTCTAGATTGGGCCCCTTTTTGGTGTTTGTGCCCCAAGTTTATAGGTCTTGGGACTAAGACACCACCTACGACATCTTAGTCCTCCTTGAGACATTTTCAAGATTTAATTTCAAATTTAGGCAGGATTTAGCCTCCTTTAATTAATGAATTTGTATGTAGGCTTGGTGTGATATAATTTTAGGATATTAAGCATAGATAAGTATAAATACAATGTTCCTTGATTCATTTCAAGCCAACTTGTCTTTTGTGAGAGCTCTTATCATAGCATAATTGAGTTCACAAGAGCATCCAAGAGCAGATTCAACAAGCATTTGGAGCCATTTTTAGATTCAAGCATCATATCAAAGTGATTTCTTCCATCATGTGTGTTCTTGTGCCAAAATTTGTGATGTAGGGTTTTGATTCAAGTAAGAAATTCAAGTCCTATCTTCCAAGCATTCAAGATTTGTATCCATTGCTTCCATTACACACAAGTTTGTAGACTTCATAAGGGTTTGGTGAGTTGTAGCATTGCATGTTTCTCATTCACCATTTCCTTTATCATTTATCTTTAATTTCAAGGTTTAATTACCAACAAGGGATTTGACCAAGGAAAACCCCTATTTACTAACAAACAACAAGTTTTTCCCATCTTGCATATTAGTGATTGTAGATCTAAGTTGTGGACTTGAAGATCACTTGGAGTGAAAAGTTGTAAAAGTTGAAAAGTTGCATTACAAAGTTTTCATGTTAAAAAAAACTCACTTACATGCCTTATTTGGAAGTTTCAGAACCTAAGACTAGCATGGAATCTTGTGCAAACCTTGGAGCTTAGGATCCTATTTAGAGTTTGCAGAAATTTAGAATGGGACTAATACACCATCTTGGGCATCTTAGTCCTACCCAACTCAATTTTTTAGAGATTTTAAAAGATCCAGTTCCAAGATCTAAAGACTCTAGATTTTCCCCAAAAAATAGCCACGAGACTAATATGCCATCTTGGGCATCTTAGTCCTCCACAACATATTTTGACAACCTATTTGCATTTCTAGAATCCTCATGACATCTCCAAATTTCCTAGGTGCACACATACCATCTCCCTATTGCATAATTTCATCATTTGCATCTTTCATATAGCTTGCATTGTTAGTTTTAGGTCATTTTACATACCACAACATGTTTTCAAGCATTTTTCTTTTCCAAGCATTTTCTTGGTGGTGAACCCCTTAGAACTTAAGAAACCCTTCCTAAGACCCTTCTAATTGAGAATTGGCTCACCTTGAGAGGTTTTTAGTCAATCCAATTAGGACTCTTAGGAAATTAGTGAATGGTTGAATATGTAAGTGTGATATCCCAAAAAGGTATCCATTTCCCCATTCATCAAATTGATATGCCACTTCTAGCACATATGAGTCCTAGTACAAAGGTTTCTCTAGATTTTAGAAGTTCTAGATTTACCACTGTCAAATTCTTATTTTTGCCAAGAAACCCTAGTCTAGAACTAATATGCCCAGCCTAGCATATGAGTACTAGTGTACATTAAATTCAACATTTTTAGCATTGTAGATCTTGTTCTGAGCTTCTATAGGTTTCTAGGTCCACCTCTACACTATTCCAATTTATTGTTCTAATTTTTATTCATTTCTAGATCATTTACTTAAGTCTTTCACATCATTAGTTTTTGCATGTTATTAGTCTTTCCAAGCCCTAGCTTGGTGGCGAATCCCCTTTTAGTCTTTAATCACACACTAGGTAACCTTATTGCAAGATATCTTTCCTTATTTCTATTCTTGGATTGAGATCTCTAAGGTTTCCTTGAATGAAACTAGAGAAAAAAAGGGTCCACTAAGTTGTCCATCTCTCAAAAATATTGGATACATACTATTTCCTAGGTTTCATTTTGGTGAACCTAGCCTTTAGATTTGGAGTGCATAATTGTCCTATATCTAGCTTACATTAACTTTGAATTAGGTTTCACATTAGTTAATTTTCATCTAGGGTTTCTAAATCTTGCATTAGTAAAAGTACATATAGGTTGCATTTTTTCATCTTGTAGCATTGAATTTCATCTAAAATCTATAATCGCACTTAGCCTAGACATCATACAGATTAGAAAACATAAAATTTAATCAAAATTTTCTAAAATTTGTGCAAAAACCCTAATCTGGGACTTATATGCCCCTCTGGGTGATTTATTCCCAGTGCAAGTTGTTTTCCCTAATTTTTGGCTATTCTTTCTTGACTATTTATCAGCATTTGAATCCTTGAAAAACCTTGATTGAGACACATATGGCCCCCTTTGGGTAATTTAGTCCTATTTCATAACTTAAACTGTATTTTATAGCATCAAAAACTCTGTTTTTGTGCTTTTGTTGGCTTTTATTATTTTATTTTTCTATTTATATAGTTTATGTTTCATTCAATTCATTACATTTAGCTTAAATTGGTCCATTTTTTGCACTACTTAAATTCAAAATTGCATAAATACAACATTTCATTTTCAAATTGTCACATAGTGTAATCAACAAATTACCTTGTTTCGAATCTGAAAATTACATTCTAGGTCATTACATTTCATCATGGATATGTGCTTCGATAAGATTTGGATGTCCTTGAAATCATTAGTGGGTGTCTCAAGCCATGCTTTTGAAAATGACCCTAACAAAATTGAACTCACTTGTGCTCACTCAAATCTTAATGCATGTCTCCCTTGTGATGTTGACATCATTGGAGAAGATGATGATATTATGAATAACTTCATAAAAAAATTCCTTAACAACCTTGATAACAATGCATACTTTTATCCCTCTATGAAGCAAACAACACCACTTGAGATGTTTGGTATTTTACATCTTGAAATTGAAACACAAGCTGAACCTAAGTTCCCTACAATAGGTGAAGCTAGTTCCTTTAGTTAGGAAAACATTCAACAATCCTATGCTAACAAAGTAACCAATACATCAATCAACCTAGAGGACACATATGGAAAAGGATTCACAATCTTAATAAAACAAGGATGTGATACAACAAATGAACATGAAATTCATCAACTCCTAGAGAAAATACCAATTGAAGATACTAAAGGGATAGGATATCAAGATCCTCCTCCTGACATAAGTAACCTCCTTCTTAAAGAGCAACTAATGCCTTGTAATGATGATAATGATGACAAGGAAATTTCCTATCCTCCTTCCCTAATTCCACCTAGAGAAGTTGGTGAATCTAGAAAGCAGTGAAGGCGTTAAAAACTTAAACAATTACCATTCTTACATACACAAATAGAAACTTAGCGAAGATTGGAAAAACTCCTTAAGAAAGGTTGGATTAGATTTCCACCTTGTACTAGAAGCACCATACCTAAGAAAAAAATGAATTACCATGTAATTCATAGAACTCTTGGGAAACTTACTGATGAGTGTCATGCATTAAAATTAGTGTTGAATAATATTCACTTTGATAACAATTATTTTTATAAAGTGATTGCATATCATGACATTCCACTCCTTGCCATGTAATGGTTCATGGATCTTGTCATTATCACTATTACATGCTCTACGTTCATTGCAAATCATTTCAAAACACAAGGAGCTCCTTCTCATCACATACCTCAGACCATTCTTGTCTTTAACTCAGTGAATGAAAAAATTAGATAGCCTTGTCCTAGTACCTCACTTGATGTTATCCCATTGGGTAGTTTTCTACCTTCTGTTTATATTAACTGAGATTGGGATGTGAACGACCTACTATAGGTTGATTCACATGTGCCTTACTAGTCTCTTGCTTTATTTTACATGTTATTTATGTGATTTCATGTGTGTGATTTGATCCTTGATACTATTATGTTTGATGTAATTCTCTCTCTTTGTGCATTCCTCTATTTGTATCTACATACATCTTTATTTTGAAAACCTTTACCTTTTCTTTGTCTTGTGTTTTCCTTTTGGGGATGATGCAATGCATCGATACATTTAGGTCTCTTTCATGTTGAAATGAAAGTCTTTTCTTTGGTTTCATCCTCTTTCTATCATTTTTCTTGTTCCATGAGTAATTGGGGAATGATGACAGTTTTGAGCTCTAAAAATAACATTGTAACGAATACATACTGACCTTGAATCCATGGATACCTTGTGTGTGACTCTTGGATTTAATTTTGGCGGAAACCTCTTTTCAAGATGCAGCTTCATTTGGAAACATATTACCTAGAATAGGGCTTTCAAAATAAGCTCCCATGTCCTCTTTATTGTTAGCATTTATCATTTTCTACTTTAAAGTAATTGCTCACAGGATGGTGTTTACCAGCTTCTTTAAGTGGGGGCATACATTAGCATTATTCTTTTGTTTCATTAGTAGTATTCTTACCTCATGTGATGTTTCTTTCTCTTTGTGGTGACATTGGGTGTGATTTCCCTCAAGAGAATGTTCTTTCTTAGCATATTATATTCCTCTTAGTGGCTTGATGTGACACACTACATCCCTTGAGTTGTGAATTTTATATTCTTTGATTGGTCCTCTCTTAGAGAAGTTAGGCACAATGTACCCTAAGTTAAGACCTTGCATGAACTAAGAAAAACTCCTTTGAATGTGTAGCTTACACTACTTTTTCATTTATAATAACTATTATATGAGCACCTTGCATAACACACTTTTCTTGAGTGTGGTGTCATCTTGTTTGTTCATGGTTGTTGAGTATATGAAGCTTTGCTTGCCTCATGAAGCTCAAAGTTAGTTTTTGTGTGGCACATTATCAAATTTATTAGGAGTTATAGCTTTGGTATGGTTCTACATATGGGAGTCAAACTTAGGCATGACTTTCCCATAGCCACTTTCTTGTCTAAGAGTATACCGACCATGTGCTTATTTGTCTTACTACGGGGTCACCTAGTGGATGACCTAAGATTCCACTAGCCCTTGTCAGTGTGTATTGGTTTGCATAGTGGACATTGTGTTCCACTTGAAAAATCTCTTGGGAAAACAACTTAGATTTGATCCACAATGTGTAGGACAAATGGTCGAAGCTTGATCCACCCTTCTTTTTCTTTTTATCTTTTCTATATTCTGTTTGTCTTTGGCAGTGTATTCTTGTGCCTTGATGTTGCTCCTTACATTATTTTCATGTGTGTCCCCTTGCGCCTATGTTGTTCCGCTATAGGATCTTATATCCTAGGGGCTCAACCATATCCTTTGATCTTTGTCATCCTATACCATCTGCATTGGTCTACTTGGACCCCTCTTGATGTGATTTTATCCACTTTAGAGTGAGTTTGAAGCAACTTCATCCTCCACTAAAGTGGGGGCTAAATGTAGTGCAAAAAAATGTATGTCTTTAAATTTTCACACTTGTTTTGGCCCTTCTAAATTAAATTAAATTAATTGTGCCTTATTTAGGGTGTTGTAAAGTATTTTATTACACTTTCATAGTAATCTAGGGTTTTATTAATTAATTGCAATTCTTTATGCCTTAATTGGCCTTATTTTGCATCCACAAGCCTTAATTAATGCATCTTTCTGAAGATAAACCCAACATATATCTAATAACCAATACAAATTAAGGATTTTGGTTTGTATGACCTAGATGAAGTGATCTGGAACTCATATACCACCTTGGGAATATGGGTCCCACCTAAGTTTCAAGGCCTTGACCTAGATTTCACATTAATCTAAGAATTTCATGAAAAATGTGTCCCAAGAATATCCTAATGGGACTCATATGCCACAACTAGCATGTGAGTCCCATTTAGCTTAGACCTAAATTGAATTCAAATTCTTGGTGGAGTTTAATTCTCCTAGATTTGATGTCGGCTTGTAGTGTTGTAATTTTGAGGAATTTATCATAAACAAATACAAATACATGGTTATTTCACTCATTTTTCACCTAGAAAGTTGAATATACATCCTTAGAGAAAATTTCTACAAGAGAATTCAAGAGTTTATTGTCAAGAATTTTGGAGCATTATTCAAGCATCAAGCATCATGTCAAAGTCATCATGCATCATGTTTGTTGTTGAGCTAACATTTGTGATGTAGGGTTTCATCACTCAAGCAAGTATTCAAGTCAAGATCTACCACATTCAAGCAAGAATCAAGATCTACACTCATTCTATCAATTTCATACATGTTTATAGCCTTTAATCCTAGGGTTTGGTGAGTTGCAACATAGAATTTTGTTCATTCATCATTCCTCATTTATATTTCATTTCCTTTCAAGGTTTGATTACCAAAATGAGGTTTGACCAAGGAAAAATCCTTTCTACCAAAAAACAACATTTTCCCCTCTCTTTAGTGTGTGATTTGTAGATTTAGGTGGAAGACACATTGAAGAGAAAGATTGGAGAAAAAGTGTCAAGGTTACAAAGTAGCCAAAGTTGTTACCATGTTTGCAAGATCAATAAAATACATCTATAGAGGAGAATTCAACATTTCAGATCCAGAGATCAGGTTGAGAAGGCAAAGTAGAGATAAAAGACTAGAATTAGACTTTGACCCCCCAAAAAAGCTAAACAAGACTGATATGCCACTTCTAGCATATCAGTCACAATACAAGGATTTTTCTAGATTTTGGAAGTTCTAGATTTACTACTACTGTAAAATTCTTGTTTTTTCCCAAAGACCCTAGTCTAGGAATGATACGTCCAACCTAGCATATGAGTCCTGGTGTGCATTAAATTCAACATTTTCAACATTTTAGAGCTTGTTTCGAGCTTATATATCTTTCTAGGTGCACCTCTATACTTTTCTAGTTTACAACTTTGATTTGAATTCATTTCTAGGTCATTTACTTGTTTTACACATCATTAGGTTTTATCATTAGTTTTTGCATGTTATTAGTCTTTCTAAGCCCTATCTTTGTGGTGAACCCCTTTTTAGTCTTTAAAAACACCCTAGGATACCTTATTGCAAGATCTCTTTCCTTCTTTTTATCCTTGGATTGAAATATCTAAGGTTTCTTGGAATGAAACTAGAGGGAAACATAGTCCACTAAGTTGTCCATATCTCAAAAATATTGGATACACCCTATTTCCTAGGTTTCAGAATGCTTGCTTGAATCATAAAACCCTACATTCAAGAAATGTTAGCTCTAAAACACACATGATGCATGATGACTTTGAAATGATATTTGAAGCTTTAAAGTAGCTCCAAATGCTTGATAATCAACTCTTGAATTCTCTTGAATTCTCTTGATCTCATAAACTTGCTAGAATACTTGCTCATAAGAGTTTTTAGGAGAAAATATGTGAAATAACCTTGTATTTATACTTGTTTATTCAAAATTTACCTAAATTATAACAATACAAGCTAACATTAGATCTAGGAGAATAAAATCTTGCCAAGAATTTGAATCTAAAATAGGCCCAAGATATGTGGGATTCATACACTAGTTGGGGCATATCAGTCCCAATAGCCTAGGCTTGCAACACAAATTTCATGAAACATTTAGTTTAATGCCAAATTCAGGATTATGCCCTAAAACTTAAGTGGGACCCATATGCCCAAGGTGGTGTATGAGTCCCAAATCACTAAATCCATGGCACATAACCAAAAAAACACATGAATTATGACTAGTTATTGATAAGTGTCAAGATTATCCCTAAAAAATACATTAAATAAGGCTTGTGGATGCAAAAGAAAGAAAATTAAAGCATAAAGAAACCAAATTAATTAATGAAGCTCTATATAGTGTGAAATTGTAAAGGTACACTTTAGAACACCCTAAATAAGGAACTATTATATCCATTTAGTTTACAAGGGCCCTAGACTTAATGTGAATGTGTAAAAAACATTACAACACTAAATCAAGGTGACATTAGGCTAATTTTTAATATTAGTTACTCCCAAATAAAGTGTTGAAAAGGGATACTTTTTCTACACTACATGAAGTATTAGGATGCTCCCTTGAAAATATTAGGGGAAACTATGTGAATTAACCTTATATTTATACTTATCTTAAGATTTAACCCCAAAATTCAAATAACACAAGCTTACATTAGATCTAGGATTCAAGATTATTAAAAAAATTCCACAAATAATTCCATAAAGGGGTGTTCTTACTAAGGAGGACCCATTTTCCACCTTGGGTGAATGTGTCCTAGCACAATTTTCTCATACCAAGTTTCAAGGAGGTGAAATAATATGTAAAATGGGTTTCCTAGGACATAGTGGGGATGCATTTTCTAGGTGGTGAATAGGTCCTAGGTCACTACCCTAGGAATCAAACCTTGCAACATAAAGTGTTATGCAACATTATTAATGAGTGTCAGGATTTATACCTCAAAAAATGGAATAAGGCTTGGATTTGAATTTAAAGGGCCAATTAAGCTCCAGTTAACCTTAATTAATTAATTAATCCCTAGATTAGTGTGTAAGTGTAAGAAAAAACTTAATGACACCCTAAATAAGGCACAATTAAGTCTATTTTATCATTAATTGTTCATTCCTAGACTAAGTGTAAAAGGGTTACTTTTTTCAATGCTACATTTTGCCCATACTTTAGTGATATTTTTCCCCCATGACAAACTCATGCTAAAGTAGACATTCAAGACACTTAAGTATTCAGAAATAAAAAAGACACATAGTCATACCCTATAAAAGAACATGAAAAATAAAGGAAAATAAAGAATCAAACTTCAATAGTTCCAACACAATGTGGAACATGATTGTTTATCCAAGAAAAGGATCAAGCTTCGACATTCCAACACGATGTGGAAAACATCTAGGTAGTTTGTTCAAGAAAAAGGATCAAGCTTCAATAGTCCAATGTGATGTGGAACATATATAGGTTGTGTGTCTATAACATGTGTGCTCACGTTGGGGTAGTGGAACCTCATGTCGTCCATTAAGAGAGTATCCCAATGAGGTGACAAATGATAGAATAATATTATCCTCCCATACCATACCAAATTTATCTTGATGACAACTTCAATAAGGTACCACAATGCTATGAAATTATGAATGTTATGTCTATATGTTTTTGATAAAGGGGATTTTTTTTCGTTCATGTAAGGTCTTGTTCTTAGCGAACATCGTGCCTAATTTCCCCAAGAGAGGAAAAGTCAAGAATATTAGATCACCACTTATGGGATGCCTCGTTCATATCATGCCACTAAGGAAAATTGTATGCTTAGAAATATCACACTCTTGGAGGACATCAAACTCAATGACACCACATAGAAATGGATGCATCACAAGAAAAAAGGAAATCATGCCATGAAATATGAAAAATGTTATCATTGTATGCCCCCACTTTAAAGCGGTTGCTAACACCATTGTTGTGAGAAACTGATTTAAAGTAGCCAATGTTTTCTCCAAATACATGAGAGATTTCCTCAGAAAACCATATGCCAACTCATATGTTTCCAAAATAAAGCTATGTTATAAAAAGGAGGATGGGGTTACCCCCATAAATACAATGTTATACCTAGAAACAAAAGGTATTTCACATGCGAGCCAACTTAAGGCATGTTGTCCACATCCCAAGATTTGTCTTATATATATGTGGAAAGTTGTCAACAAGCCAAAGAGACAATGGCAAGTGACATACCGGAAAAAGGAAAAAGTAACCCAACCCCTACCCCCACTTAGTGCGAGACAAGGGTGAGATGAGGATGGATGATGATATGCCACTCCTTGCAAGAAAGGAAATGATTTTCAATGAATGTAAAACATGAAATATTGAGTATGCTATGATCCTAAAACTATTACATTTCAAGGAGTAACAACTAATGTTATTGATCGTAATGAATAAATAAAGTATCAACTTGATGCCTATCTAATGAGATTTTCTCACATGTTGTATCTATCAATTTAGGATGCACCAAAGTTAAACTTGTCTTAGAAGAATCTATTGTAAGATTGTTTCTATTAATTGAAGGCATTTTTGATGCTTTTATTTCTATCAAAGGACAATAACCAAGACCATGAGTTGTTTCTTGCATGTTAGGCTCTATAGGAACATGAATACCTTGTTCTCTAGCACCACATCCTTTTCCACTATAACCAAGTTGTTTCACAAGTTCATAACCTCTTTCATAAATCTTTTTCATTTCTTTAGGATTAGATAGATTTTCATAATCAACTTTGTTAGATTTTGTTGTATAATTTTCTTCTTCTCCTAAAGTAGTTGAATTGGATGCTTCCATGTTTTATGTTGAAAATTGTGTTGACATTACTGCTTTTTCCTTCCCCTTGTCAAACTCTTTTGTGATGATTTTGTATTCTCCCATGAATGTTGGTGTGAAATCTAAGGAACCCCAATCATGTTCTAAAAAATTAATAAGTTCATCAATGTTCTTCTTATGTTATTCTTCTTTCTTGACTTCCACTTTTTCAATTGGATACAATGCTTACAGAGGATCTCATCCTTCTTTCTTAGCAATCAAACAACTTTTAGGTTGAGTATTGGCCTTATGTGTGTAAACATTATTGTTGTAGACAAACTTCATTTTACGATCAAGGGTAGAAGGTACCACATGCATCTCATGAATGCATGGCCTTCCTAAAAATAGTTTGTATGAAAGACCATGAGGCATAATATGTACTAGAGTTTGTAATGTTTCTTTCCTAACTCTAATAGGTAATTTGATTATTGCAAGTAGTTGTTTCCCTATGTTATCAAACCCATGAATGGACAAAGAAGTAGGGACAATGTCACTCTTGTTCATATTAATCTTTTCCAAAAGGCTCACACTACACACATTAATGGCTGAACCATTTTCAACAAGAGTTCTATTTATCGCAATTTGATTAACATGAGCTATTATCATGAAAGATTCATTTTTATTTTTCTCTTCTAACGAAGGTAACTCCTCTTGATGAATTTCTAAGTTGGCTAGAGTTATGATGTAAATTTGAGCTGCCACATCATTTTATTGCACATTGGGAGGAGTAGGAACTTGTTACAAATCACTTTGAAGCATGTTATGATAAATAGGTGAGGCTTGAATAAGGTCCCATAAGGATATCTTAGCAAAAGTATTCTTAAGTTGTTCAAGAAGAAAATACTCCTTTCCACTTTTTAAAGGAAAACAAGGAGGACCTCGTAAGATAGAATTAAGCAATGGGAGGGATGTTTGAGATGTTTGTCTTGGTTGTAGACTATTCCTAGTGTTATATGTATGAGAAATGGTATTGAAACTTAGTTTCTGCAGAACATTATAATCATCATGTTTCCTTTTAGGTGGTTCTAAGATAAGCATGGGTATATTTTAAACTTACAGTTGTTGTGAGGGTGCATAAATGATGAGTTTAGCATTATGAGGTGCATTAATTAAAGGATCTCTAGGAAGTCTAGGATTTTTAATGTTCATAACCTCATGGAACTTATCCTTATTTCCATAATCTCTTTGTGAAAGGGAGTCTAATGTCACTTCATCATCCTCATCTAAGGAATTCACATCACTATTGTTTGAAAGACATGTGTCAATGTTCTCATTTTCTTTCACCATGATATCCTCCCTAGTAAGAGAGTTTTTTATGAGAGCTACAAACTAGATGTTCATGAAATTCATTGTTTGGTTCTTCTAAAATAACTTCACCACAAGTAGGGAACTCACCAATGGTTGGATTTTCTTGTTTATCAATAATTAGATTCTCATAATGCTAATTAATTGGATATTCTAACACAAATTTCTTCATCACAAATGGGAGAGGTATTAGGAGAAGGAAAATTTTGATTGTTATGATTGTCCATGATTTCATCATTTTTCTCTAAGGTCTCATTCTCTTGTGCCATAATATCTACCCTAGTATAAGATTCTTTAGGAGAGGAGCAAACAAGATGTTCATCATACTTCATGTTTAGATTTTGTAAAGTAGCTTCATCACAAATAGGCGAGGCATCAAGAGAAGGACAACTATAATTGTCATGGTTAAAAATGATTGGGATTTTTGTGTTAAAATTGATCTTTCCAAATTCTAGGAGCATTAGGAAAGGGAGAAACAAGATTCTCATGAGTGTAAATAAGGGTATCTTCTAACAACAAACTATCTTCTTCATACCTAGGCAAGATATTAGGAGAAGAACAAGTTTATAATTGCATCTCCATGTCCTATAATGTCTTCCCAAGTAGGAGAGGTAGGATTATTATAGCTCTCAATCATTGTATCTCTTATCACCAACATATCCTCCTTACAAATTTGATTTTCATGATTTTCCATGATTATATTTTCTTTCACTAAAGAATTCTCACAAGTAGGGGAGGTGTTGGGAGATGAATGGAGACTAAGTTCTAAAGTAATGTTAAGGAATGTTTTGATGATATCATCTTGTTTCATGATATCTTCCCAAGGGGGATAAGGAGAGGGACAATCAATACTTTCATGATTCATAATAATTGTATTTTCTTTCACCTAGATACCTTTGCCACTACTAGGAGAGGTATCAGAAGAAAAAAAATTATGGTTTTCATTATTATCTATGCTTGTATCATCTTTCACTAAAGTATTCCAACAACTAGGAGGGATGAAGTTTTTCTTAGAAAGTTTAGGAAGGTATGATACTAACATTGTGTGCTAAAAAATGAAAGGTACTTTTATCCATCTTATGCAGTGCTTCAAGAAAGTAAACAATGTATATCCAAAAATGAAAAGCACTTTTATCTAATTTATACAAAGCTTCAAGAATGCAAGAAATGTGTATCTAAAAATGAAAATCATTTTTATAAAACTCACGCAAAGCTTAATGAATGTAAACATTGTGTATACAAAAGTGAAAATTACTTTTATCCAACTTATACAAAGTTTCATGACTATAAACATTGTGTTTGCAAAAATGCAAAATTTCATAAATGTAAAAATTATTAGGTCTAATGATTTTTACTACTAAAACAATTTTGGAATGACTACACCAAATGGATGATTTTGACCTATATGCATAAAAAATAAATTTCTTGAAACTTTCTAGACTAATACTATAGGTTACCAACAAGCCTAAGAAATATAGAAAATCATTAGAATGCTCAAAAAATGTAGTTTTTAAGCCTCTAGGGAGTCATTCACCCAGTGGAAAATGGGTCCTAGATCAAGGCTTTTAAAAACAATACAAATACAAATAAAACACCAAAAAACACAGGGTATGTGCAGGATCATCATGGAAAAAATAGGCCCTCAAGTGGCAAAAAATTCATAAAAATTAGAGTTAGGCAACTTGATGTAAAAATTTGAATAAGTTACCTATATTATTTTTAAAATATGTAAGAATAGAATCTATAGAAAATTGAATGTAGTTTCTAAACTAATAGGTTTATTTTTATTTATTTTTAAATCTATTTGGTGAAAATTTGAAATTTCAATGCAATAGTACTTAAATTTGAGGGAAAAAATAAGTAGGTGTCAGTCTAACCACCCTAACCACAATAAAATGATAATATTTTTTATAAGATTTTAGATATAAGTAGAGGACTCATGTCTTGATTTGATGCATATTTGTGGTAATTTTTTTCCAATTAAATAATTAATTATGAATTTTTTATTGCAACTTTTAAAAAATATGAAAAACTTGTATGTTTGACCACCTTAACTTGGTCAAAACTTCATGAAATTCAATTATTTTTTCTTAATCTTATAGTATGTGAAGCATAGAATGTGACACATGTTTTGGATTCAAAAATTGTCATACCGTTTGAAAGATACAGATATTTTTCAATTAACCTATCAATCAAGATTTTAGTCATAATTCAAATAGAAAATGAATAATAATTATTTATTAAACTCAAAGTAAAGCATAATTTATATTGGTGGAAATCTGAGAATCTCCTTTAAAAACCCTTTTCGTTTCATCAATTTTGGGTAAAAAAAAGGTCGTTAGCCACATACCCTACAAATACCCATCATATCGCCACTTTTTTGGCCCATCATAATCCTGCACATACCCCACTTAGAAACTCTATTGATTAGTGTGTACAAGGAATCATTTGCCACCTTGGGCTTATGGTTCCTAGTTTAGGGTTTTATAAGTTTGATTTCTATTTTTCTGAGTTAATACTATATGTTTGTTGTCTCAAGTTTGTAACAGTTAATTTTGTAATAGATTTTCTATATTTTGAGTCTATAAATGCAATGTTGACTAGGTTTGAATGATGAAGAATGTGACTAAATTTGATGTGGAATGTGAATCTAAATGATTGAATGATGATTTCAATGTTAACACTATTGAAAGAAAACTTAGATCTAATGCAATTTTTTTTATTTTTACATGAATGAAAATTTACCCTAAATGTAGTGTTCACTAATGCAAGATGAAAGAATCCTAAATGCAATGCAAATCTGATGCAAAACTAAGATCTAGGGTTAAAGGACTCCAAAACCATAAATCTACAATGCTCAAATGGTCGAGTTCACCATTTTGTTTCATATAAAAATGGGGTTCACCAAAATGAATCAAAAAGATGATGAAAAAGTAATTTTTGATATGAAACATACAATTATGTGTAATATGTGATGCAAATAAATATAAAAAAACAATCCTAACTATTATAACAGTAATAAGGAAGGTTTTTAGATGTCAAAATTATGTGTTCCTTGCTCAAGACATGTTGTTTTGAGGGTCAGTAGGCACTCGTTGACCACCTTGGGAGAATGGGTCCCTGTTAAGGTTTCTAAAAACTAATTTTTGGGTTATGTTCTTCACTATCTGCACTCCCAGATCCTTAGTGATCAGCTTCCAAAAGTTTGAAATCAATTTTGTAGCTTCATTTTTGTGTTCTTGCAAGATAGATGACAACGTTTCAACTTTACAACTTTGACAACTTTTCTTCAATCTTATTATCCACTTGATCTTTAGCCTAAAACCTATAATCATACATCAAAGAGGAGAAAATTTTGTTGATTGTTAGGGAATAGAGGTTTTCCTTGGTCAAACCATGTTTAGGTAATTAAACCTTGTGATGAAACAATGCAGCATGAACATGAAACATGAAACAATGATACCTTTGATGAAGCCTTGGAATGTATATCAACAATCTAGCATGAAGTGGCCATGGATAATATAGATCTTGATCTTGAATTGGATGTGAAACAATGCTTGAATTGGATCTTGAATGCTACATCAACACACTAGATAAACAACATTCTTGATGCATTATGCCTTTGATATGATGATATGATCTTTGAATGCTACAATAAAACCTTATAATCTTCCTTTGAATGTCTTTGAAATTCTCTTGAAATTATCTATAATTCTCTTATGAAGTATTAGGATGATCCATTGAAAATATTAGGTGAAACTATGTGAATTAACCTTATATTTATATTTAATCTTAAGATTTAACCCCAAAATTCAAATAACACAAGCCAACATTAGATATAGGATTGAAATTATTAAGATACTACCTCAAATAAGTCCAAAAGGGGTGTCCTTAGTAAGGAGGACCCATTCACCACCTTGGGTGAATGGGTCCTAGCATAGTTTTCTAGGACTAAGTTTCAGGGAGGTGAAATAATATGTAAAAAGTGTAAGGAAGTTGAAGGTAGTAGAATTACTTCCTACACTAATTTTGAGAGGAGAATAATGAATTTTTTTTAGATCTTTAATAGTTAGAAAAACTCAAATAGAAGTAAACATAAATATCATGCATACCACAACAAAGTTATTTATGTGGGGAAAATCCTTTCAGGAGGAAAACCCCACACTCTAAAAGTCGCCCAATATATTATTTACAAATCACAAAGATTACAATATACTTGTTATGTAGAAATCTTCTCATAGGATTATCACCACTAGAGATCTAGAGACAAAACGATTGCTATCAAACTCTCAGAATAAATCACCTTCTTCAATCATAGTACAATTCACTCATAAAATAGAGTTACCTTCTAGGGAAAGACAAGCCAACTAAATATCCACCATTAGATCTAAAACCTAATAATTACCAGTCTAAATTTATAATGTATCATTTATTTAATATATGTCAGTCATTTCAATATTTTTCTGAAAAATTTAACAAAAAATTATTTACATGCATCCCACTCCTCCCTTTTCTTCCATTGTATATTACACCATATCAGTGTAACTAAGATATATATATATATATATATATCCTATCAACAATAACCTTTATATAATTGCAAGGTTGAGACACAATTGTCCAACAAATCTCCCACTTTTCAAACAACTTGCAAGAGCAATGGGGGGGAGTAAACATTCTCTCTTAATTGCTATGGGCCAAAAGACCGATAATCTCTAAACACCATCTAAAATTCTCTATGCTCATAGGCTTAGTTAAAGAATCAACAACATTCATCAAAAGTATCTACCTTAACCAACTTCACCTTGCCATCTTTGACCATATCTCAAACAAAATGATACAACACATCAGTGTGCTTGGTCCTAGCATGAATGTCAAGTTCTTGGCTAGACATATCACACTCTGACTGTTGCAATAAATTGTCATTATACCTTATTTATTCCAATATTTGAACATAGTATCTTAATCCAAATGGCTTCTTTACAAGCATGAGTAGTTGTCATATACTCTACTTCAGTACTGGAAAAAGAAACCATAGCTTGTCGCTTACTCATCTAACTAATTGCACCACCAAATAAAGTAAACACATAAGAACTAGTGGATCTTCTACTATCAACATCACCTGCCCAGTTTGAATCCAAATAACCATTAATATCAAGGGAAATCTCATCTTCAATCACATTACTATGATAACATAAGGAATAATTTGAGGTACCCCACAAATATCTAAAAAGTCTTTTAATTGCATCCCAATGAACTCTACCAGAATTAGACATATATTTATAAATAACTCCCACTTCTTGGGAAATGTCCAGTTTAGTATAAACCATAGCATACATCGAACTTCCAATTGCACTTTAGTAAGGAACTCTACTCATGTATTCCATATTTGATGGAGATGTTGGACAATCTAAAATAGATAACTTTATGTTGCCCATTTGAAATTGGTTTTGACATTGATGTCAGGTTGAGTGTTCACCTTGGCAAGCATTATGGTGGTACACATGAATATATTATGCATCATTGGTTTAGTTGATATTAATATGGGTGACTATAGAATTGATAAATCATGAAGCAAAAATACTTGATATGTGCATATTTTTAGTTTCTCTCTTGGTACATTTCAAATTTAGACCATGCATTGGTCTTTCACATTGGTTTGTGTTTTGGCATCGGTGTTAAAGCAACACTTGAGGTGAAATGAATAATGTTTTACTCCAGAGGAAGCCTTGATGGTATCATTACATTAAGAAATGATGTTCATGTTACTAAGGTTGAAAAGGCACTGACATGGATATATTGTTTCATATACATAATGATGTTTTCATTTGTCATTCAAAAAGGGGCACTGGGTCAGGAAAATTATTACACATGCAATAATGTTTTATTCATTAATTCTCGAGGAAGCTTCCCAAGCACATTTTTTTCTTAACCTTGATGATGTCTTCTTCATTATTTAAAAGTACTATGGCTAGGGCATGATACAATGGAATTTAGGGTTTGAAAGAATCATGGTCTCAATGTGACAATGTTGGTTGTATGGCGACTGACAGACTTTAATTTTAGTTACATTATTTTTTGTATTGTTGTAAAAGTCTCAATGGGTTTTGCTTGAATCAATGACATTTAGCTATAGAACATTTGGTCAGTTGAGTGGTTGTGATCTGTAAGTTATTTTTTAGTTACATTTCTCTTAGGAAGAAAAGTATGGCTTTGTCAAGCTTCACAAGATTAACGATTGCTTTATATGAAAAATGCTTGAGCTTTGTTAAAAGGTTACACTGTGGAATTAAAATTAAGAAACAAAAATATTCATGTTGTTTTAAATTGCTTTGAACATCTTGTTAAAAAGAGAGGCTTTTGTTGAAACCCTATTGCAGAACGTTTGATAAAATGCATTTGTAAATGGGTTGTAAACAATGTTTTGTGCTTAAAAAGATAGTTAGAAAATGTTAACTTATTTGTTGAGTAAAGTTAAATATCAATGATACATCTTCATGCCAGTGAGGCAGTTATGAATTTCAAAAGCTAGTGAGGCACAAAATAGCCACTAAGGCTCTATAATATGTGAGTTTTGATTAAGTCAATGAATAATTTTATCTTGTGATTTTTCATCCCTATGAGGGTTTTCCACTTAGGAAGTAACTATGTTATGGTGTGACTTCCTTATTTTGATTATCTTTGTGTTTGCTCAAGTATTTCACATTTAATTGTTATGATGTTGCATTCAATCAATGAATGTTTGTATTATTGAAATAACATGAGAAAAAATTGGTGCAAATTGATTAAGTCAAATTGAAAATATTCTTATATTCTTTATGATGAGACAAGCTTGACTGTTGTACATATATGATAGTGGACTTAATAGTTGAACTGTTCTGGTCTTACATATTATAAGGTAAAACTTTTGAAATATTAATTCAAGGTTTTTTCAAATTTTCATACCACTCATTTACCCCCCCTCTCAATGGTATCGTACTCCAACAAGTGGTATCAGAGCCATACCCTTTCCAAAATTTTAATCAAATTTGAGGATTCATGTTGGAGTACTTGAGATAGATAATCAGGAAGGTCTTTCTACTTCTAGAGCACCATTATTTGATGGTACTGGTTATGCGTTTTGGAAGTTTAGAATGAAACATCATATAAGTTCTCTTGGCTATGAGATTTGGCATGCTATTGAAAATAAATACACTAACACTACATCACCCTCTACTGTAGAAAAGAAAAATGAATATGAATGTGATGCTAGGGCTACAAATGCTATTCGCTATGGTATGACTAATGATGTTCTTGTTAAAATTATGGATAGTAAAAGTGAAAAGTCTACCTAGGATAAAATGTCTAGTATTTATGAGGGTGATGAAAAAGTTAAAGAAGCTAAATTACAAAATTTTAGAGCCAAGTTTGAAGGCCTAAAGATGACCGAGGAAGAGAAGGTAGCTGATTACCTTCTAAGAGTTCAAGAAATTGTAAACTTAATTCATTGTCTTGGTGAAACTTTAGAAGAAAGTGTAGTTAAAAATGTGTTAAGGTCATTGATACCTAAATATGATCCTAAAATATCTATTGTAGAAGTGAGATTTGAAAAAACTCATTTTAGATGAACTACATGGTTTCTTTATAGCCTATGAAATGAGAATGTGTACTAAAAATACCACTACCAAAGAAGCTTCCTTTAAGTCTGTGAAAAAGGATAATGACATAAACTCTGATTCAGAGAAACTAGATGGTAATGAGTCTGTTCTTGTGAGTAAACTGAAAAGAGGATTAGGTAGACAGAAAGGGAAACTACCTTTTAATTTTTTTAACTATGGCATGACTGGGAATTATGCTTCTCAATTCCCTAATAAAGACCTCAAAAGTGATGAGGAAGATAGTAGAAAATAGGGAAAGAAAAAACAACACAATTTTAAAAAGAAATATGTTTTTAAAAAGAAGAAAAGTATATTTGTTGATGTAACAGACAGTTATTGATGTAGATCAAGGGTGGATAATTTCAACATAAATTCAAACACACAAACTTTGAAATTCCAGAACATAACATGGTGATTTTTTTTCTCACAAGCCTTCAATCCTTAAAGCTTAAAACATGGGGGCAACAAATTGGGTTATTTGGCCATAACTTTCATTGTAGACATGATATCAAAAATGTAAACACAGTTCTAGATACCCATTTGGGTTTTCTACAACATATCTCATAATCAAGGTAGGTTAATTTATATGGAACCCTTAAAAAATAGACCGTCCTTTTGCCAATTAAGCTTAAAACATGAAAAATCAGACCTAGGGCATCATCAAAACATGTGCAAACCTCAATATGGAACCTTGCATTTTTTTGAGCATGGTAATATAAAAAAATTCAGACTCCCACACAAAAATTTATAATTCTCCAATGTGGAAATCATGAGAAATCATATTTTGAAAGTCACTAGTTACCATGCCTAAGGTTTATGACAATTTTGCACTATTTTTGCAAAAAACGGAATATCACTCTCCAAACTCAACAAAAATTGATGATACCAAGTGCATTAGAAAGTAGATTCATATGTCTTTCGATCACAATTTTTTTGAGATTAAGATATGGAATATCAAATTTGAACCATGTGCTGCAACAAGCCGGTTACAAAAAAAAAAATGGAAGTGGCCATCACCAATTTGATAACTTATATAAAAATTAATAAAAATCAACCAAACCAATTGAAAATGAAAGATAACTCAATCCTCTATCACATCCAATTATTTTTAAATCATGAAAATTCCATACAATATCATACTACATCAAAGAATAGTGATGTAATGTTGAAATATTCAGAAAATAAAGGAATTTTATTTATTAAACTTCAAAATTGTAACTTCCAACCACACACCAAATTGGTCTTCGACCTTACTAGGCCTTTTTAAGGAATTTCCATTGAATTCCAAATATTTAAAAATTTATTTTCAACTTCCAACCATTCACCTTCCACTAGAAACCAAAAATTGGAAAAGTTGTTTATTTGCAACTTGACAACATTCAACAACTTTGACACTTTTGCATTTGCACACAAACTAGACTCCAACACATTTAAAATATTTTCTTAAACCTTATTACATATTAAGAGCTTAAAAAAAAAAACCATTAACCTTTTTACCCCTACACCATATTCCCAAGGGGAAGAAAAATTCAAGTCCACTTGAGTGTAAGTTGTCTCTCTCTTCATGGTCTTCCAATTCTTCAGAAACTTGTCCTTCATCTCTACAACTTTCTCTGGATCCCTTTTCTTCTTTTTGTACCATCTCTTATTGAGCATCTTCTCAACTTCAAGGTACCAAAATTCAATTTCTTGTTCATATGCCTTAGTACCACCATCTATGTCTTCATCTTCATCATTCGAACATAATATGTCAGCATATTCGTCTTCCATAAAATCAGAAAATGCAACCATTACCTCTATTTTTTTTGTAACATCTTATTCACCATATGGTGCATAGAAATTTGCATACGTTGCATTCACTTCTCCTTTTTCTTGATACCCTTTTCCATCTTGATTTTCATCTGCTGCACCTATAAACACACACTCACAAATATTGTTAGAAATAACATTTTGAGTCTCAAGGGACCCATTTTCTTCACATTGTTCCTCTTCCTCAGATGGCTTATGCTCTTCCATCATCATCAAAGACTCTTCAAGGTATGTTTCTACTGCCCTCTGTTACCTTCTACTCTTCAAAATTATCTTCTTGATAGGCTATTTAACTTTCTTCCTTTTTGGCCAATGCCAACCTTTTTCTTGGTTTACTCTCTCAAGCAACTGTTGCATCTCAAGTTCCATCATATTTTCCATTTCTTCCAAGGTGTGCCTCAACTCCATTATCTCTTGTTGCACCTTTATCTATTTTTTTTTCTCATTTTTCTTCTTCATCTCACTTTTCTCTTTTCTCATCACTTGTTTCTTGCTTCATACCTCCTTGCTCTATAAATCTCCATGGAAAAATATTCTCAACATTTCCATTCTATTTTTGTGAGAAAGTATCTTTAACCTTCTTCCTATTTTCATGATACCTCACCTAGGTTTCCTCCTTTCTTCACTACCTAGTCTTTTGGCATCCAAGTTCTTCCTTCAACCTACAAAAAGACAACACATAAACTCCAAAAAACTTATATTGCCCAGGTCTTTGGGCTCTAATATAGATTCGATGTATAGAAAGGGTGGATAACTTCAACACAAACTCAAACACACAAACTTTACAATTCTAGAACATAACTTGGTGAGTTTTTTCTCACAAGTCTTCAATCCTTAAAGCCTAAAATATGGGGGCAGCAAATTGAGTTTCTTTTACATAATTTTTATTGAAGAGATGATATAAAAAATTTAAATATAGTTCTAGATACCCATTTGGGCTTTATAAAAAATATATTACTCGACTGTCCTTCTTCCAATTAAGCTTAAAACATGAAAAATCAAACTTAGGGCATCATAAAAACATGTGCAAACCTTAATAAGGAACCCTGAAACATTGAAGCATGGTATTATACAACATTTTAGACTCCTGCACAAAAATTTAGAATTCTCCACTATGGAAATTCTGAGAAATCATATTTTGAAAGTCACTAGTTACCCTGCCTAGGGTTTATGATAGTTTTGCACTATTTTTGCCAAAATTGTAATATCTCTCTCCAAACTCAACAAAAATTGATGAAACCAAGTGCATTATAAATTAGATTCACATTTATTTCAATCCCAATTGTTCTAAGATAAAGATATGGAATATCAAATTCATACCATGTATTGCAACAAGCAAATTATAGAAAAATTTAGAAGTGGTTGTCACCAATTTGATCATAACTTACATAAAACTTAATGAAAATCAACCAAACCAATTGAAAATGAAAGATAAATCAATTCTCTATCACACACAATGATGTGAAGATCATGAAAATTTTGTATGGTACCTTAATACATCAAAGAATAGTGATGCAACATTCATATTTTTCAGAAAACAAAGGAATTTTATTGCTTAAACTTCAAAATCGTAACTTACAACCACATCCCAAACTAGTCTTCGACCTTACCAGGAATTTGTAATTAATTTCCATAAAATTTACAATAGTTACAAACTAAATTTCAACTTCCAACCGTTCACCTTCTACTAGACACCAAAAATTGCAAAAGTTGCTTTTTGCAACTTAACAACATTCAACAACTTTAACACTTTACATTTTCACACAAACTTAACACCAATGACCCAAACTAGACTCCAAAAAAATTAAAATGGTATTATTAGACCTTATTACATATTAATAACTTAAACAAAACAAAGCATTAACATTTTACCCCTCTTGGGCATGAGAACCTAGGTGCCCCTTCACCAGCTACTCAGAAGGATCTATTGAAGAGGGATAAGAAACCCTATTTATGACTACCATTAGTCCCAACAAAAATAAAAAATAAATGATTATATATGAATTTGAACTTGAGGTTGATCTTGAGGGTGAGCTAAAATTTTCCCTTAGTGAAATCAAGAAACTCAAAAGGGAAGCTGTAGTGCAGAAAAATGAAACTCAGAAAGATACTGAAAAACCTAATTAACAAAATTATTGGGTTTGAAAAAGAAATCTCAGGCATGAAACTTCCACTTGAGGAAAACAAGAAGATTTTAGAAGTTACTCAAGAACAGTTAAAAATAAAAAAAAATGAATGTTGTGCTCTAGAGGAATATATTGTTGCTTTAAGAAAAAAACTTGTCATGTGTGATAGTGGTGACAAGCTAACATACCTCTTGAACAAACAAATTACCACAAATATAAAACTGGTGTAGGTTTAAAGAATAAAATTGGTCATATGAAAATAAACTTCAACATGTTGATTCTACCAATGAGAAAATCATTGACAAAAGAGGTAATCCATTTAGATGTAATCTACAATTCTTTGGCTATTGCTTCTATTGAAGTCAATTCAGGCACAACACATGAAATTGTAAGGTTATGTCTAGAAGGAGGCCTAGTTTTGTAAATGGAAATATATATAAGTTATTGAACAAGTTGAAGTGTTATAAATGTGAAAATCTTGGACATGTATCTAGGTTTTGCAAACCTAACTTTGGAATGCAGCATAGCAAAAGTAGCACTCATCTCAAGACATCTTTTAGTGTTGACAAAAATAAATAAATTGTAAACCAAAGAAGAAGGTTGAAGCAATGCTTGTCCAAACAACCATACATGCCCAAAAGAAATACCTATGGGTTTTGGAAAATGGATGCTCTCACCACATGACTGGTGATAAGAACAAGTTTATTAGTTATGAAGATTACATTGGTGGTTTAGTCAAATTTGGGAATGATTTATGTATTTTGATCAAAGGAAAAGGCACCATAATTTTGGATAATGACACTCCATTACATGATGTCTACTATGTATAATGTCTAACTTACAATGTTCTTAGTGTGAATCAAACCTGTGATAATGGATTTTAAGTCACATTTACTACTCAAGGGTGTGAAATCAATAAGAAATCTGGAATTTAAATTATTGTAGCTAATTTAAGAACAAAATGAAATATCTATTAGCTTGGCACGTAAGGCTTACACATATCAATTATGACAATATTGTCAATATCAACAAGAATATAAATGTAGGAAATATGATAATCATCTCTAAACCTAGCAATATTACTTGCAAGGAATGCCAACAAGGTAAGCAAACAAAAGTAAGTTTTAAATCTAAAGAGTATTCTTCAACTAAACCCTTACAACTTTTTCATTATGATTTATGTGTTCCTACAAGGACAAAATCATTGAATGGTGAAAGGTATTTTATGCTATTTATTGATGATTACGCTAGAATGACTTGGGCAACCTTTTTGAAACACAAATTAGAAGCTTTTGATAGATTTAGGATATTTAGAAAGATGTTTGAAAAGGAATTAGATCTAAAAATCAAGTGCCTAAGGTCAAATAAAGGTGTTGAGTACACTTCTAAATAATTTGTGGACTATTGTGATGAACATGGAATTAAGAGGCAATCTCCAGCCTCTAGAACACCGTAACAAAATGGTGTAGTAGAAAGAAAAATTAGGACAGTGAAAAAAATGGCAAGGATAATGGTCCAAGATGCTAATTTACAAAAAAATTACTAGAAAGAAGTTGTCCATACAACAATTTATACTTTAAATAGAGTACAATTCAGAGTTAAGACTAAGTATGCTCCTTATGAACTGTGGTATGGAAGACCTGCAAATGTTGCATATTTTACAATTTTTGGTAGTGAATGTTTTATTAAAAGGAATGATGAAGGTGTAGGTAATTTTGAATCCCACTGTGATGAAGGTATTTTCTTCAGTTTCTCTACTCATAGGAAAGCTTACAAATTTTTTAATAAAAGGTTGCAAAGAGTGATTGAAAGCACTAATATAAAATTTTATGAGATGTTGCAGCCATATGAACATCAAAAATAAAATGATGGAGAATTTCATCTACCTAAAAAAGAGGTGAAATTAGAAGAAGAGGAAGAAAATCAAGAATAATCTCCTAAAAACCTTTGGAAATAGCAGCTAAGACTCACTCAAAGGCAGTGAGAAGGAAAAATCCTCAAGAAAACATCATTGGGGATAGATCCGGTAGTGTTCAAGCTAGAAGAAAACTTTCTAGTGCAAGTGATTAGGTACATTTATGTTTAATTTTAGAACTTCAACCTAAAACCTATTAAGTGGCTGGTAAAGATGAATTCTGGATTAAATCAATGGAAGAGGAGTTATGGAAGATAGAAAAGAACATGACTTGGGAACTTGTCCCTAGAGCCAAGAACAAGAATGTCATTGGAGAAAAGTGGGTCTTTAGGAATAAACTTGATGACAAGGGTAATGTAGTTAGAAATAAGGCAAGAGTTTTCTGCAAAGGGTACTCTCAAATTGAGGGTATTGATTTTGATGAAACCTGTGCCCCTGTAGCTAGACTTGAAGTTGTAAGAATCTTTCTAGATTTTTTTGTTTATAAAAATTTCAAAGTGTGTCAGATGGATGTTAAAATATCCTTTTTAAATGGCAAGCTTGAGGAAGAAGTTTACATGGAGTAGCCCGAGGGAATTGGATGTGTAGGAAAATATGATCATGTCTATAGGTTGAAAAAAGCATTATATAGATTGAAACAAGCTCCTAGAGCTTGGTACTCTAAGTCAGATAAACATTTACAGGGTTAATGATTCACCAAAGGAGGTGTTGACAAAAAAATGTACTACATGAAAAAGGGTGACAATATATTCTAGTTGTTGTTATCTATGTAGATGATATTATTTTTGGGAGTAATGATGATGATATGTATTTTTTTCCCTAACATTATGAAAGTAGAGTTTCAAATGTCCACGTTAGGAGAACTCTCCTTCTTTCTTGGGTTACAGGTCTCTTAACTTGAGAAGTGTATTTTTATTTCTCAAATGAAATATGCAAAAGAGATGCTCAAAATATTTCAAATAGATGAAAGTAGACCAATTGTAACTTCCATGGAAAATAGCTACAAATTAGGCCAAGATGTTGATTTTCTTGATGTAGAACATACTATGTTCAGGTCCATAATAGGTAGTGTTTTGCACTTGACTGCCACTAGGCCTAACATCATGTATGTTGCATGTTTGGTAACTAGATTTCAGTCCTCTCCCAATCAATCTAATCTCAATGCAGTTAAAATGATAGTTAAATATGTCAATGGTACTATTGATTATGGTTTATGGTAACCAAGACATGATTTTACCTCGCTTTCCTATGTTGATGTTGATTGGGAAGGTTGTGTAGAGGATGGGAAAAGTACCTCTAGAGGGGCATTCTTTTTAGGTGGTAGATTGGTAGCATGACACAACAAAAAGAAAGATTCTATATCTTTATCCACTACTGAGGTAGAATACATTGTTGTTGCTACTTGTTGCTCTCAAGTCTTATGGAGGGTTCAAAATTTAAAAGATATCAAGGTTGAAGTTTCTCATCTTGTTTCTATTCTATGTGACAATACTAGTGCAATCAATATTACAAAAAATCCAATCATGCACTCTAGAACTAAGCACATTTCTATAAGATATCAATTTTTAAGGGAAAATGTTCTTTCCAATGTGGTTGCACTGGAATATGTGTCTACAAAACACCAAATAACTAATATATTCACTAAACCTTTGCCAAAAGAGGTCTTTGAACACTTGAGGGATAGGCTTGGAGTCCTTTCCCTTTCTTCTCTTCAATATTTTTTCATGAGCAAGGCTTTAGGGGGGGGTTTAATGCATATTATACATCCCTGGTTTATACTTTATTCAATTTTTCTTTTTTGTGGTTCGAATCTATGCTCATTTTTCATGCTATGGCAGTTCTATGTTTCATTATGTAGTAATCTATTTTTAGATTTATTTCTTCAAATCTAATAGTGTTTTTTTTACTATCACAACAATATGAGATCTTTGGATAGGTATTTGTTATTTTCCTACCCCTTTGAACTTTGGAATTATTTTCAAAAGGGGGAGATGAGCTTGATACATATTTGCAAGTTTACATGCTTCAAAATTGATTTTACAAGTTCATTTATAGATTCAGACTTTCATTTGGTTGAATAATGCACATGTTCAAGTTCATTTGTCTCATGATGTTTATTTCTCTAAATTGCATTATTACATTCAATGTTGTGTTATCTTCAATGCTTGATTGTTACTTTCAGCTACATTTGGTGGTTGATTGACCTGAATAGTTTGTATTACCTTCAAATTCACATGGTGATTGGTTGAAATGGAAGCACTTTGATGCTTCTACAAGTGATATTCATTCAAATCTTTGGAAATTTTGGCATCAATTCCAAAGGGGGAGTTTTTTTCCCCTTTGGCATAGGTTTACACATTGATGTCAAGTTGAGTGTTCAACTTGGCAAACATTATGATGTTATGCATGTATATATTATGCATCATTGGTTTAGTTGATATTATGGGTGACTATAGCATTCATATGTCATGAGATAGAAATACTTTATATGCACATTTTTTTAGTTCCTCTCTTGGTAAATTTGAGATTTAGACCATGCATTAGACTTTCACATTGGTTAAGGTGGCATGATCATTGTTTTGTGGTTTGGCATCAATGTCGAAGCAACACTTAACATGAAATGAACAATGTTGTATTGTAGAGGTAGCTTTGATGGTATCATTACATTCAAAAATGATGTCCATGTTACTAAGGTTGAAAAGGAACCCACACGGATATATTGTTACATATACATCATGATTTTTTTGTTTGTCATTCAAAAAGGGGCACTTGGTCAAGCAAATTATTACACATGCAATAATGTTTTATTCATTAATTCTCAAGGAAGCTTGCCAAGAATTTTTTTGTCTAAACCTTGATGATGTCTTGTTCATTATTACAAGTATGATGGCTAGGGCATGAGACAATGAAAGTTAAGGTTTGAAAGCATCATGGTCTCAATGTGACAATGTTGGTTGTATGATGACAGAAAAAATTTAATTTTAGTTACATTATTTGTTGTATTTTTGCAAAAGTCTTGAAGGATTTTGCTTGTATCAATGACAATCAATTGTAGAAGATTTGGTTGTTTGAGTAGTTGTGATTTGTAAGTTATTTTTTATTTACTTTTCTATTAGGAAGACATGTATGGCTTTGTCTAGCTTCACAAGATTAATGATTTCTTTATGTGCAAAATTCTTGAGCTCAGTTAAAAGGTTAGACTGTGGAATTAAAAGTACAAGATTCATGTTGTTTTAAATTGATTTGAATATCTTGTTAAAAAGAGAGGTTTATGTTGAAATCCTATTGTAGAAAATTTGATCGAATGCATTTGTAAATGAGTTATAAACAATGTTTAGTTTTTAAAAAGATAGTTGGAAAAAGTCAGTGAAATAAGATTAATGTGTTGTGTGTATTATAGACTTTGAGTGAAATGAAGTTTAGAAGACACAAAATGCATTAAGGTTGAAAGATGACATGATCTTTAGAGAAATAGATTGATCCTCTGTATTTTTCTTTTTATCTTATTTGTTGAGTAAAGTTAAATGTAAATGAGACATCTTCATGCCAGTGAGGCACAAAATAGCCACCGAGGCTCTATAATATGTGAGTTTTGATTAAGCTAGTGAGGCATTTTATCAAGTGGTTTTTCATCCCTATGAGGGTTTTCCACTCAGGAAATAACTATGTTATGGTGTGATTACCTTCTTCTAATTATCTTTGTGTTTGATCAAGTATTTCACATTTAATTGTTATGATGTTGCATTCAATCAATGAATGTATGTATTATTGAAATAACATGAGAAAAAATTGGTGCAAATTGATTAAGTCAAATTGAAAATCTTCTTATATTATTTATGATGAGACAAGCTAAGTGGCTGCTCTACATATATGATAATGCACTTAATAATTGAACTATTTTGGTCTTACATATTATAAGGTCAAAGTTTTGAAAGATTAATTCAAGGTTTTTTCAATTTTTCATAGCACTAATTCACCCCACCCTCTTAGTGGTATTGTACTCCAACACTTTGTTCCAAAAAAAGGGGGGCACACAATGGTCTACAATCATGAACATTAAATCTCTATAACATTGAATTGAAATACTTGTTGGCAACACAAGGGTAGACAACTGAGAGCGAGGGTGAATAAGTTGTCACATAAATTATACTTATTTAACTTATTCTCAAATATGATAAATAAAAATGAAAGCCTAAACCATCACCACATCAGAAACACACATAACACTAAGATTTTTTATGTGGAAACCATGTTAGGGGAAAAGCCATGGTGGAGGTTAATCCACAAGATTATACTCTGTTAAAAGTATAAAGGAATTATAAATGGGAATGGACACTCATTCAAGCACACTTCCTAGAGCTCATTGCTCAAATACAAAAAGGAATACTATGCAAAGGAAGACACACTGTCCTACAGAAACATTCAGATTACATGCACAATATTTTGAACTAAGAAAATAGCAACTACTTAATGCCTAATTACAGTTTTGGTTAAGCACATAAACTCTGCTCACTCTTCTTCACACTTTACTTCTTTCTTAAAAATATTAGAACATTAGTTGCACATAGGACTCAAACATATCGCACACCACCCACACACATATGTCTTTAAATGGTAAAAACAATCACTCATATATATCTACAAGAGATAACATCATCCACATGTCGACTTCAACAAAATATAAAATATGTACAAACTATTGGCTCAATCGATAAACAATTTTCAATGCACACCAAAACAAGTCAGCCAAAACATAGTAAAGACCAAAAACAACATCCTGAAACATGAAACACCTTCAAAAATTATGCCTCAAAGATCCACAACACACTACAATCACCCTGTCAGCCGTGGACATGAAAAACATGAAAACACAATAGAAAATCACCAATCGTGAGTACAACAATAAATGTGGATGTAAAACATAGATAGAGAATGATCTAGAAACATCCAAAAGCATCATGAATCACCACAGAAGCATCTTCGATAACTCAAATTACTAGAATCACATTATCATCTTTTAGGAACACCAACTGAAGCAACAAAATAACTGTCAGAACACAAATACTCATAACTCGATCAAATCTTCATGCAGATCTCTGAAGCTTTATGGGGATAAACTAGATATACTCAACAAAAAACCTTTTAATCCACAACCTCTTATCATCAATATATTGTGCTAGGCAACAATATAACTTCACTACACCACTGACAACCTGCAACTTATTTTATTAGAATTTTCTCAATATCCTCAACATATACAACCTTAATGCCAATAGTGTTGACATCAATCACAACCACATATTAGTAGCATCCAAAAATCTCCCCCTTTGGCATTGATTGCAACACAGGATGTGAAAACACCGTCAACACAACTATCTCTTAGCACTTTCTCCCCCTTAGATTTTAACTCTTCTCCTCAAATAATTCACATGTTTTCAAATGAATCTTCTCCACCTTTGACATCAATGACAAAGATACACATTATATTTCTTCATACAAGCTCTAAACCACATTTCTAAACATCTGACTACTCCTACTGAGTAGTAGTTGTCGGCCTCCTACAATGATCTCATAACTAGGCTTTTACCACCATAATTCAGAGACTAGAAATCTAACCTGGATAGCTATTCGGTCATCATGGAGGTGCATTTAACTTGTCAACCCAGAGATGTAGAATTGAAATGGTTCAACACTATATGTGCACTAGGAATTCTAAAGTAGCCATCTCTAATCTACAACTAAGAAACACATAGTACTGAAAGTAAATTGTAGGAAGGAAATAAAGAAAATGCTTAAACATTAACCAACAACTTAAGATAAACTAAGATGCATAACAAGAATAAAGATTTGGGCGAATAGATAGGAAACTACTACGTCTTCTTTGGCTATAGGAATAGACACAAAATGGGCTTCTAGTGGCTGTAGGAATAGTCAATGCCAAATTTTGAACTAAGTACAGAACAGGAAATTATGACTAAGCTAATTATTCTAAAGAAAGGATTACTCACCAAGTGGGTCCCGTTGGATGAGTATCCACTAAATGTAATACAAACTCAAATACTCAAATTTAGACTATCATCTCATTCATTGAAAATCACGTAAACAAAGTAATCAGCATGGCTGTATTGAAAATTAGAGTATGCTCAATACATTATCAGTGTCATTTCCCAACAATCAAGAACTAAGGACCCTTTAGAAGGAGATTCAAATCCATATTTACTCTACCAGCTAAATAGGAAGGTCAACTCCCACTAACTGGAGGATGCCATTTAGGGAAAGCAAGGAAAAGAGTGGTAGCACGATTATGTTTGCAGGGAATCCAGTCAGTCATGCATGCCCAAATGTGGAATCAATGCTACAGTAATGTCCACAATTGTTAAGTGCCATAAATACAAGGCAATTACAATTGACTACCATGGGGAATCTACTGTCATCATCCTTCAGTTGTCTCCTTTGAATGATTCCCCTACATGATCATCTAGCGGTTTCCTTTCCCAACACAACATCCACCAATTGTATCCTACATGGCAATGCCAGTATGCATAATAAAATCACCTTAGAGAACATTCATCAATCACACACAAAATTAATATAGATAATTTGCATAATAGGTTAATGTCATTAAAACTTCACAAATATAGGATAAACCCAATGTTGGTGGTTTGAGGGAGACATTATAAAAAATATTAACATTCAATGACTAAAGTTCATGACAATGCCAACAAATGGACTATAAATTCTACCCAGGAATTAACAAAAAACTAGGCTCATTATCCTCCCCAACTTAATGTCTTGTTGGTCCTCTAGCAGTGGAAGGGTTGTTCTTTTGTTTGGTTAAGGCTCTGAAGTTTGCAACTGCAAGTTGGCCAACATTTGTAACTATAGTATGGGTATGTGTAGGATCATCATGGAAAAAACATGCCCTTAAGTGGTAAAAAAATCAGAAACATCAGAGTTAGGCAACTTGACTTAAAAATTTGAATAAGTTATCTATATTAATTCAAAAATATGTAAGAATAGAATCTGTAGCAAATTGAATGTAGTTTCTAAACTACTAGGTTTGTTTAAAAAATAAATAAATCTATTTAGTGAAAATTTGAAATTTCAATGCAGTAGTACCTAAATTTCAGGGAAAAAATAGGAAGTAGGTGTCTGCTGACCACCCTAACCACAATAAAATGATAATATTTTTTATAAGATTTTAGATATAAGTAGAGGACTCATGTCTCGATGTGATGCATATTTTTGTAATTTTTTCCAAGTAAATAATTAATTATTAATTTTTATTACAACTTTTAAAAATATAAAAACTCATGTCGACCACCTTAACTTGGTCAAAATTCATGAAATTCAATTTTTCTTTTTTAATCCCTAGTATGCAAAGCATAGAATGTGACACATGTTTTGGATTCAAAAAATGTGATACTGTTTGAAAGCTATAGATGTTTTTCTATCAATCTATCGATAAGGACTTTAGTCATAATTTGAATAGAAAATGAATAATAATTACTTATTAAATTCAAAGTAAAGCATAATTTATATTGGTGGAAAGCTGAGAATCTCCTCTAAAAACCCCTTTCATTTCATCAATTTTGGGTTTAAAAAAAGTCGTCAGCCACATACCCATCATATTGCCACTTTTTGGCCCATCATGATCCTGAACATACCTGTACATGAGTTTGGATCCTAATAAAATCCTCCTAGTCTGTCAAATATGTTCCACCTTGTCCTTTTTATATCAACATCTTACCGGTAGAATCTGTAGTTTGGTATAGGCCACATGAGAATGGGTGGCTGAAAGGTTAGGGGAAGCCAAAATCTCCCCTTTTCTCTACCAAGTTGGATATACCTATCAATTATCTTCAATGTTGCAACATAGTTGTGAATAGAATAGGTCTCGGCTTGTTTCAGCTCATCTATTAAACTATTCCATCCCTGAGCTAGATATCCTCTTATGAGCTCCCCTTTTGCTATTGTTTTAACCTCATACTCAGTATAGACTGATTCAATCTAGGGCATGATTTTGTTAACATAGCTTGGTCTGAGAAGTATCTTGAGCCATTCTCTATGGATATCCCTTGGGTTACTCAACTCATCCCTAATGGCTAAGGGGATATTAAATTTCATTCTCCTATAGACATTGTTCTGCTCACCCCAATTAATTTCATTTTGTGCCCAGGATATAAATTCTCTTAGCTGAACATCCCCAACATTTAGCAATAGGTTCCAATCATGATCCTATGTGATAGCATAATTGTGAAAATAAAATTAACATAACAAATTTTTCATGTCAAGGGAAGCAATTCTATAGGAATTAAACAATTCAGTAGGAGCTTCAATGGAGGGATTTAAATCTAAAACAATTTTTGATAACTTGAAAGAGAGAAATTTCTCTTTCAAGTGTAGGGCATAAACTCTTGCAGGAGCTCTGCATTCAAGAATTTGTGGCACCGGGGTCACAATGTCATCTACTTTCTTTTTTCAAGTAGCAATATCCTCATTTTTCTCCTCAATAATTTCATCCCTCTCTTGGATTTCCTTTTTCAATTTCTTCTTCTCCTATTTCCATTCTCTCTTCGTCCTTTCTATTTCTTTCCATAGATTTAAGGTTGCTACATGAATTGTAAAATTAGGAGGGTTATGAATTCCTACCAATGTTTTTTTTTATGGTTGCTCCCCATATTGTATCATTTGCATGAACTCAGGTTGTTTAGTTTTTTGTGGCTACAGGGGTGCTATTTCTTCACCCTCTTCTTACTGCAAGACCTCTTGACCTTGTTCTTGGTTTTGTTATGGCTCTTGCTATGCTTCATGTTGTGGCTATAGGAACTCCTGCCCCTATTCTTGGCTCTACTATAGGAGGATTCATACTAGAACTGGCACCAGAAGTTGAAGCACTAGGGGTGGCTTCGGCTATGCTTAATCTTCTGCTAGACCTACGAGAATGAGGTATAGCCCTAGGTAGCAAATGCTCAACATTGAAAAACCCTTCTTGATAGTAATTTTGGTTAACTTGAACAAATTCTTCCCAAGCCATTCTAGATATATCATACAAAGATTTCTTAACTAACAATTTTATTAAGCAATGGTGGGAGACAGAGTTTCCTCTACCATTTTGTGTTTCAGTAGCCATGATGGAGAGAAGATTGTATAAGATATTGGGCACATTCATCCTCCTTTCATGCCTCATGTGGATCAAGAGTTTAAAATGTACTGAATGTAGGTTTGATAGTAATCCCTCATAGGTGATATACCTTATAATGTGAATAGCTTCCTGCTTCCATGGTTCAGGCAGAGACATTCTTTTTGCACCCTACTTGTCAATGCTAATTGGTGGGTCGCCATGTATTATGAATTCTACTTTGGCCGATCTAGCCTCCTAGAGGTAGGGTAATTCTTGCTATCAGTAGGTAACCCTAAAATT
This sequence comes from Sequoia sempervirens, assembly GCA_007258455.2. Taxonomy (NCBI): domain Eukaryota; kingdom Viridiplantae; phylum Streptophyta; class Pinopsida; order Cupressales; family Cupressaceae; genus Sequoia; species Sequoia sempervirens. Next base: position 213,597,406 of record VDFB02270651.1, on the reverse strand, counting down.
TCCACAATTCTCTCCTTGATTGCCACCACTTCTCACCCTTTTACCATGGCTTTTCCTTCTGAGAATGTTTGAGTGAATTCAAGTCCAATGCCCTTGTCAAAGCTATCCAGCTTCATGAAATAGTAAAACCATCCACAATGTTGAAATTCTACCAGAAATTATGCATCTTGTAGCAAAGAATCATGAATTGAGGGCTCATTCTAAATTAAACCACCTCCCATTGTCTAAAATTATCATTAAGCAAAAATTTTCTTCCTCTACAATTTTAAAAACCACCACCTTTCTACTAAATTTTTACTGCCAATGTCCATATAATTTCCTTCTTTGTCTCTACTTTTTACCATTTACTTCTTATACTTAAGATTATGACAAGGAAATTATGGCGAGGAAAGGGGTGATAAATGAGAGTGATAATGGAAAGAATTGGTGGCTTAGTTAACAATACTTCACACATGTGAGCTGGATTTTCAAATCAACTTGTTTAAATTTCCTGACAGAACCGGATTATAATTTGATGTACAAGTAGTTTATTTGCATTTTTATTCCCCCCTAGCCTAATTTTGGACATGTGTCAACACATGTGGGAAGGGAGTGGTGGTTTGATAGGAAATAATGACATATTATGCAATCATCTATAATAATGTGTGATGATTAAATAAATGTGCTTAGAAGGTAATTAAAAGATGAGAATTACCACATACATACCTAAGCATGTGAAGGATGCATTACAAAGATCGTGGAGAGAAAGTATCAATTTTCCTTTTTTGAAATGATTCAACAATTAATTAAGAGTGAAGCAAAGTGAAGTCAGGCGAAATGGAATGATGGAAGAGAGAGAAAGGTGGTACGAATGGACAGATGGGTGGATGGGTGAAGAAGTGGATTTCCACTAAGGTGGAAATATTTATTATGAAAAATATGTACCTTAATTTAGCCAAAAGGTGGGATGCTAGGTCCACCATTTTCGGCTACAGGAAGCTCGTGTACTGAATGTTGGGTGAATTGTTGCAGGGACCCTTCCTTCGAGGCTAGCTCAAGTAATTTGAATATATTAGGGTCGATGATGGTGGGCTGAATAGCTCCATAAGGAAAGACCTAAAAAATGTTGAACATTCCTAACCATCTTGTCCACAACCTTCCTGCATTTCCTTGATGCTTTAGGTCATTTAACAATACCCAGTCACCTAACTAAACCTTGTTTTCCCAATCATACCATCTCATCCTCTAATTTTGCACTACTTCAGTGTCATGCAAGGATACCCTTCTCATTTCATCCAAAGCATTTGGTTGTATGACCAAAATAGGAATATGGGTCAAGGCTACCTTAGAAAATGCTTTGTAAAAGTCTTTTATCCATTTGAATTCAACATCTCATGTTAGGCGAGTGTATAATGGAAAGGGAAAATGGTCTTTCATAGTGGCAACGTTAAGTTTTCTATAATCAACACAAACTCCCTAATTCCCTCCCTTCTTTGGCCCAATTACTAATAAAGACATCCACTAGTTGTCTGAAATAAGATAGATAGATCCAGCAACTGTCAATTTTTACAGCTCTTTTTTAATAGCTTCTCTTAATGCAAGGTTATTATTTGTTGAGGCTATCCTACTAGTTGATAATCTACTTTGATGTAGGTCCATCTTACACATAACTTAGGATCCCATCCCTTCATATCATGGTAGTCCCATGAAAATGCATGCTGATGAGACTTCTACAATTGTTTGAGTCCATATTGCAGCATGGTATGGAATATACCTATTGTTGTAGGAAGTTTCCCTATAGACAGAGTGGCTGCAGGAAGAGTGACTACATGAAGATCAGGGGGAAGCATTTAGATAGAAGTATAAGATCATGTCTATCCATTTTCATAATGGTTCTGGATTATACTAGATAACACTTCTTCTTCATCTTGAAACTACAAGAAAATATTTCAACCTACTATCATGAGTTGCGCCACCGAGTTAACTTCCTTGACTTCCTCATTGACATGTGGCCAATGAGATAAAATAATGAGATTTTCTAGATGATCCCAAGAATCTAGAAGGTCTATATCATTAGGATCCATAATGGAACTATTAACAAGTTGCAGGACAGTAGGAGGAGGTCTCATACATGCAACATTTAGCTGTTGCAGGATGTGCTTAATCATCGAATTGTTTGCTGCCCCTAAATCACTCAGGGAATTCTTTATTTGAATCCCATGGATAACAACTGCTACTACAAGATTATTTGGATCATTGTTCTTGGGAAGGCTCACTTTTCCAAGCATGATGTCAGTGATTTGTCTCATCACATGGACTATAGTCGATTATTTCTTCTTTTTTTCTAACTTCATGAGATAAACTTCCTTGATAGCTTTTCCATATATAGAAACATATTTTATGTCTTGAATTAGGGATATATGCTTTAGCTAATCCTTGATGTCAAAATTTGTATGTTCCTTTCCTTCCTTATACTTGGAAACTTCCAATTCCTTAATGAATGGTGGCTCTTGTTTAGGATGTTTAGGTACTATTGGCTTAATAGGGCCATTTAGAGGTTTATGTTCCTCTTCCATGGGTAGTTCAATGATGATGTACATGGAAGGAATTGATACAGTGGTTCCAATATTGCTTACACTCACAACATATGTAGGGAGTTTATTTCAATCAATAAAGTATATTGATTGTGGATATGTTGTATTATTGAGGTAGGGTGTGGGCTGAGCTGGTATCTGAGTAAGTTTTTGTGCATTTATGGTAGGTTGTTGGGGTTGAGAAGGTGGCTACATGGAACTAATTATGTGGTTTAGCCTAGAAAAAGATAATGGAATTGATTACATACCTTGTTTTGGAACCCAAGGCTTCCTCTACGCATCAAGGTGGCCTTGATGTTCCTCAATCTGAATTGGTTTCAACTCAGGTGGAATCTTGTTGTCAATGTTAGTTACCATCTTACATTTGTAGTCCTTTTGTTCATAATGAGGGAAGTATTCTACCAATGTTGCATCTACCTCATGTTTTTCTTTGGCTTGAAGTGTACCCAACTAAGTAGCTAGATTTTTTGTAACATCTTGGTTGAAGTCTATCAACAAATCAATAATCTCCATCCTTGGAACTTCACAAGTAGAAGATTGGTAAGTTCTCTCTTCTTTTGAAGCTACTTTGGAATAGTCTTGACATATTTCCTTGATATCTTCCCAAGAAACTTGAATGATATCTCCTCCTGCCATCAGGTCCAAAGCATTAGTGTAACTCTTGTTGATTCCTGACAAGAAAATTAGTTTCTAAGATTCTTCATTGGGCATATGGTGTGGAGATTCTTGCATGCAAGATAGAAACCTTGAAATGTAATATTCCAAGCTCTCATCTTCCTTCTACTACATCCTAAAGGCATCACTTCCTTTTGTATGACTACCCCAATAATATTCCTTGTATTTTCCAAATAACTTTTTCTTCATGTCCTCCCAAGTTCCCATGGTATTTTTGCCTAGACTCATAAACCATCCTAGTGTAGCTTCTTTTAAAGAGGTAGGAAATAGCTCAAGCCCAAAAGCATCAATGGTGTACTCATAATCTTGGCAGAGTAGGTCATATTCAAACAAGAAGGTATCACCCATGTTTTCTTGATGGATTCTCAAGTCAAAGGGCTATCAATATAATTTTTATCTTGAGTGGAAGCTTCAGAACTAGTCAGTTCATGATTACATCAGCAAGAAGGGAAATGGTTCTTCTTCTTTGTTTATGGGAAAATTTGGAATCTCAACTAGTTGTGGTATCAATTTAGCATCAACTATCTCACACAAAGAATGAGAAAAAGAATAGAAAATCATTACTCATCTAAACAAATGGGAAGTATTCAAAGAACAACTCAGAAGAAATGCTATAACAAATAAATTATCAATGAATTGGAAGAACCTCCTAGCTTTACACCATCCCCGAGAACAATGCCAAAAATGTTGGCCTCCTACAATGATCTCATAACTGGGATTCTGTGGCCATGATTCAAAGATTGGACATCTAACCTGAATAGGTATTCTTTCATTGTGGAGGTGCATTTAACTTGTCAACCTAGGGATGTAGACTTGAAATGGGTCAACACTATATGTGCACTAGGAATTCTCAAGTAGCCTTCTCTAATCTATAGCTAAGAAACACGTAGTACTGAAAGAAAATTCCAGGAAGGAAATAAAGAAAATACTTAAACATTAACTGAAAAATTAAGCTAAACTGAGATGCATAACAAGAATAAAGATTTGGGCGAACAGACAGGAAACTACTCTGTCTTCTTTGGCTGCAGGAACAAACAAATAATGGGCTTCTAGTGGCCACAAGAATAGTCAATGCTAGATTTTGAACTAAGTATAGAATTGGAAATTATGACTAAGCTAATTATTCTAAAGAAAGGATTACTCACCAAGTGGGCCCCCTTAGATGAGTATCCACTAAAACTAATACAAAATCAAATACTCAAATTTAGACTATCATCTCATTCATTGAAAATCATTTAAATAGAGTAATCAATATGAGTGTATTGAAAAGTAGAGTATGCTCAATACATTATCAGTGTCATTTCCCAACAATCAAGAACCAAGGACCCTTTAGAAGGAGATTCAAATCCATATTTATTCTACCAACAAAATAGGGCGGTCAACTCCCACTAACTAGGAGGATGCCATTTAGGGAAAGCAAGAAAAGAGTGGCAAAGCGGTTACATTTGCAGGGAATCCAGTCAGTCATGCATTCCCAAACATGGAATCAATGTTGTAGTAATTCATGTGATTGCTCAGTGCCATAAATACAAGGTGGTTACAATTGTCTATTGTGGGGAATTTGTTGCCGCCACCCTTAAGTTGTCTCCTTTGAATGATTCCCCTGCATGATCATGTGTCAGTTTCCTTTCCCACTATAGCATCCACCAATTTTTTCTTGCATGGCAATGTTGCTATGCATAATAATTGCACATCTAAAATCACCTTAGAGAACATTCATCAATCACATGTAAAATTAATATAAGTAATCTACATAATAGGTTAATGTCATTAAAACTTCACAAAGATAGGATAAACCCAATGTCGGTGGTTTGAGGGAAACATTATACAAAATATTAACATTCTACAACTAAAGTTCATGACAATGCCAACAAATGGACTATAAATTCTACCCAGAAATTAACCAAAAACTAGGGTCATCAATAGCCACTGCAACATCAATCCAGATCAAGATATGACTATGAAATGCATGGACTAATGGAAGTCAATGCATCTTAGTTCTAATTAGAAGGGGTAATCACCCCCCTAGTTTACCTCTGAGATACTCAAAAGTATCCTTAGGCAAAGGCTTGGTAATATCTGCAATTTGTTCCTTAGTGGGCACATACTCCAATCTAACTTCCCTTTCACTCACCTTCTCTCTCAAAAAGTTAAACTTGATAGATATATGCTTGGTTTTTAAATGCAACACCAAATTCTTAGAAATGTTAATTTCACTTGAATTATCACAAAATATAGCAATAGGCTCATCATACACAACTCTAATATCTTTCAACATCTACTTCATCCACAAAACTTGAGTATAATTGTGAGCAAAAACAATGTATTTTTCCTCTATAGTAGATAAAGAAATAACATTTTTCTTCTTACTTAACCATGAAATCGGTTTTTTTCCCAAGAAAAATGCACCACCACTAGTACTCTTTCTATCATTCACATCTCCTTCCCAATCAACATCAGTGAAAGCACTCAAAGTAAAATCATCTACTTTATGATACCATAGGCCAAAATCAACCATCCCCTTCAAGTATCTGAAAATCCTCTTCACAACTATCACATGAGATTCCTTAGGATAAGCTTGAAATCTTGCAACAATGCATACAACATTCATGATATTAGGTCTAGTTTGAGTCAAATAAATAAATCCACCAATCATGGATCTATATCTAGTTTGATTTACTTTAGGATAGTCATCATCTTGTGTTAACTTACATCTAGTCACCATAGATGTACCAACTAGCTTTGAATCTTCCATACCAAACTTCTTTAGAAATTATTTCACATACTTGGACTGAGATATAAATATCCCTTTAACTAGCTGAGTAATTTGCAATCCCAAAAAGAATTTCATCTCTTCAATCATAGACATCTCAAACTCACTTTACATCTCATCAACAAACTTCATGGAAAAACTATCATCTCCTCCAAAAATGATATCATCAACAAATACTTCAACAATCAAATCTTTATCATGATTAAGCTTGCAATATAGATTAATATTAGAAGTACCTTTATTAAATCCAAGATTCAAAAAATACTTGTCCAATCTAGCATACCATGATCTTGGGGCTTGCTTAATTCCATACAATGCTTTCTTCAAATGACAAACCATATTTTCTTGATTAGTCAATTGAAATCCATCAGGTTGCTCAATATACACTTCTTCTTCTAGTTCACCATTTAGAAATGCTAACTTGACATCCATTTGATAAACCTTGAATTTTTTGTAAGTAGCATAAGCAAGAAATAGTCTCACAACTTCAATCCTAGAAACAAGAGAAATTTTTTGTCCAAATTCAATTCCTTCCATCTAAGAATATCCTTTACACACCAGTCTTGCTTTATTTCAATCAAATTCACCTTGCTCATTTAGTTTGTTCCAAAAGACCCATTTAGTTCCAATTATATTTTTGTCCTTAGGTCTCGGAACAAGAATCCATCTATCATTCTTCTCAATTTGTAGTAGTTACTCTTTCATTTCTTCCACCCAATGTTCATCTTTGCATGCTTTATTGACACTACTAGGCCCAGTCTTTGAAATTAGACAGTATTATTCTGTAATTCTTTTCCTAGTTTGAGTACCTTTGTTTTTATCACCTATAATCTAATCTTCTGAATGATTTAGTCTTACATACCTTGGAGTCTTTTGATGTTCTTGAACTTTAGGCTCTTGTGATCTCGCTTCTGCACTTTCACTAGTTCCTTCTTGATTTTCCTGATTCACCGGAATGATCTGAAATTGATTTTGAGTCTAAAATTTCTTTCCTTTATCTGAACTGTCATTATGATTGTTTGAATCATATCCAAAAGTTCTAGATGGTCTAACTGTGTCTTCATCAACCTTGACATTATCACTTTCAATTACTTTCCTCAATCTCTTATTGTAGCATCAGTAGGCTTTAATTTTAGTAGAATAACCAAGAAAGATTCCTTCATCACTTCTAGCATCAAAATTTCGTATATCTTCATCTCTTTTGATGTAGCATTTACTTCCAAATATTTTGAAGTATCTAATAGTAGGATTATGACCATACCATAGCTCATAAGGAGTCTTACTAGTATCAAATATTATTTTTGCCTAGTTGAGAGTGTAAACGACAGTACTCGTAGCTTCTCTCTAGTAGATATGGGGAATATTTCCTTCTAGCATCATAGTCCTAGAAACTTCTTCAATTGTCTTATTCTTCCTTTCCACAACTCCATTTTACTAAGTTTTATGTGGTGTAGATAATTGTCTCTTTATCCCATGCACTTCACAAAAAGAATTAAACTTACTAGAAGTGAATTCACCACCTCTATCTGATCTCAAACATTTAATCTTCAAACCCGTCTCTATCTCAATCATAGCCTTGAAAATATTGAATTTCTCTAGAGCTTCAAAATTTTCCCTTAAGAAATTAAACCACATCATTCTAGAATAATCATCAACAAGTAACATGAAACAAACGTATCCTTGTAAACTTCTGACTCTAGAAGGACCACACAAGTTGGTATGCATAAGCTCCAACACTTCATTTGAACAATGTTGTTTTCCCTAGAATGGAATTCTAGTTTTCTTCCCTAACTAACATTTCTTGCATATAGTATTAGTAGGTTTTATCAACTTAAAAATATCTCTCACAGCCTGAGTAGAACTTATCTTGATAATATTATCAAGGTTTACATGGCACATTCTCCTATACCACAACCAACTTTCACCAACTTGAGCAATTAGACAAATTTTACTAGCACCATTCAGGTGAAGATATTACCTTATGTTTTTGTACCTAATGCAATCACATTTTCAAAAATCCCCAATATTCTACACTTTCCATTCTTGAATTGAAGATTGTATCGCTTACAACCATCTTTCCAATACTTAAGAGATTATGCTTCAAACCTTCCACATATAAAACATCATCAGTATTATGCTTACCATAAAGAGAAATGGATCCTTTGCCACGAATTACACCAGCTATTTCATCACCAAATATTACAAAACCACCATGCCATACTTTTCCAAGCTCACAAATTTACTTTTATCACCTGTCATGTGATGAGAGCATCCATTTTCAATCAACCATTCATCTTTTTCTTCAACTTGGGAAGCTAGGGATTTCTCCACATTTGTGCAACTAGTAGATTCAGTAGGTACAAGATCATTTTTCTTGATAGCAATAAATATTGATTCATCCTCACTTACATTCCCTTTATCAGATTCATCATTTGTCACACCTTCATCAATAGAAAAATAACACTTTATTTGGAATCTAGGCTTGTTAGATCTTGGCTTAGGAACTCTTTCTGGACACCTTGATGCAAAGTGACCTATCCTATTGAAAGAAAAACATTTAATAGGAAATTTCCCTGTATACTTATCTTCTCCTTTGGCTTCCCTCTTGAAAATAAGTGCTTCAAGCTTGTCTAGTTTTCTCTCTTCTTCTTCAATCTCTCTCATTTCCTCCTCATACTTGAACACCTTTCTAGAAGAACTTTCACCTAGATCATATCTCTACTTATCTTTTCTAGATATGGTAGCTTTGAATGCAGATTCTGTCTTAGGAAGAAAATCACCAAACTCACTTAAATCAAAAGCAATAAGCTTACCAATCAACATGTCTCTGGTTACATTTGTCACAGTCTAGATCTCCTCAATAGTAGCAGCTTTGGCTTTGTATGTAGCAAGCAAGGGTCTAGGAAATTTAGCAACAATATTTGATTCTTCCAATGTTCCACCAGCACATCTAATACTACACACAAGTTCATTCACTCCCTACATGAAATAAGTAATGTTCTCATCATCACCTATTCTCAACATTCCATATTTACCTTTTAGGCTTTGCAACTTAGCAATCTTCACATGTGCATCACCTTCATACAAAGTTTCCAACTTTTTCTAGATCTCATAAGCAGTCTTCAAATCCATTACATTTGTCATCTCAGAATTAGTCAGAGCACTTAACAATGCTTCCTTAGCCCTGATATTGTACTTGACATCCTTAATCTTAGTTGAAGTAGAAGGACCATTCTATAGGATGATATATATATTATTTGTAATTGTCCAATAAGGTTCACCAATGCATCTTAGATGACACTCCATTTGATTCTTCCACAATGAATAATTTGTTCCATCACATCTCAGACTATCATTCTTATATGTCACCATCCTGGATCACCTCAAGTTATTGAACTTCTTTCGAGGAACCTGCTCTGATACCAATTGTTGGAAACACAAGGAAAAACAACTGAGAGGGGGGAGTGAATAAATTGTCACAAAAATTATACTTATTTAACTTATTCTTATATTTGATAAATAAACATGAAAGCATAAACCATCACCACACTAGAAACACACATAACACCAAGATTTTTTACGTGGAAACCCTGTTAGGGGAAAAACCATGGTGGAGGTTAATCCACAAGATTATACTATGTTAAACGGATAAAGGAATTATAAATGGGAATGCACATGCATTTAGGCACATTGCCTAGAGCTCACTACTCAAATACAAAAAGGCTTACTACCCAAAGGAAGACACACTGTCTTACATGAACATTTGGATTACATCCGCAAGATTTTGAACTAAGAAAATAACATGTTCTTAATGTTTGATATAGTTCTGGTTAAGCACATAAACTCTACTCACTCTTCTTCACACTTTACTTCTACCTTCGAAATATTAGAACATTTGTCACACACAGGACTCACACATCTCACACACCACTCACACAAACATGTCTTCAAATGGTAAAAACAATTGCTCATATATATTTGCAACAGGAGATAATATCATCTACATGTTGGCTTCACAAAAAGATAAAATATGTACAAACTATCAACTCAATCCATAAACAATATTCAATGTGCACCAACCAAAGTCAGCCAAAACATAGTAAATACCCAAAACAACATCCTTTAACATGAAAAACCTTCAAAAATTATTCCTTGAAGATCCACAACATGCTACAATCACCCTGTCAGCCATGAACATGAAAAACATGAAAACACAATAGAAAATCACCAATCGTGATCACAATAGTCAATGCAAATGTACAACACAAATAGAGCATGATCTAGAAACATCCAAAAGCATCATGAATCACCATAGAAGCATTGAAAACAACTCAAATTACTAGTATCACATTATCATATTTTAGGAACACCAACTGAAGCAACAAAATAACTGTCAGAATACAGATACTCATAACTCGATCAAATATTCATGCAAATCTCTAAAAATTTAAGTGGATAAAATAGATATACTTGAAAACAAACCCATTAATCCACAACTCTTATCATTAATATACTATGCTAGCCAATAGAAAAACTTCACCACACCACTAACAACTTGCAACTTATTTTATTACAATTTTCTCAATATCCTCGACATATATAGCATTAATGGAATAGTGCTGACATCAATGACAACCACATATCAACATTATCTAACAATAATTAATTTGGCCAAGCCATATATTTTTGTTCACTCTATCTCTTTTATTTTCATCCCAAGAATGTGTCTAGCTGCACAAAGGTCTTTCATTTAAAATTTAGCAGCAAGTTGAGATTTCAATTATGAAATCATACCTTTCCCTTTACCAATAAATAACATATCATCAACATATAATGCGATAAACAAGAAATGATCACCATAAATTTTATAATAAACACAATTATCTAATTTAGAATGCTCAAATCCCAAAATCAACACATATATATCAAATTTGTGGAACCACATCTTAGGACTTTGTTTTAAGCCATACAAATATTTCTTCAATTTTTAAACCAACTTACTTTTACCTTTCACCATTTAGTGCTCTGAATGTGTCATATAAATATCCTCCTCCAAGTCACCATGAAGGAAATTAGTTTTCACATACATTTGCTCAACCTCTAAACCATAAGAAGTAGCAATAGCAAGCAAAAACCTAATGGATGTCATTTTTACAATAGGAGAAAATATCACACCATAATCAACACCCTCAACTTGAGAGTATCCTTTCACAACCAACCTTACTTTGTACTTCTCAATACCTCCATTTGAACCAATATTTTTCTTGAACACCCATTTGCAACTAACAGGTTTTTGTCCTTCAGTTATTCATACAAGATCTCATCTATCATTCTTTTTCAAAGATGTCATTTCTTCATCCATAACAATTTTCCAATATTCTGCATCATTCATACCTAATTCCTCCTCTATAGATTTGGGTTCATCCATGTTAGTATTCAAATAAAAAATACATCTCCAATCATTAGGTGTTTACCTTTCAGGTGGTTTACTATGCCTTGTAGACCTACTAACAAGTTGAGTTGGAGGTTCTTCCTCCACTCCTAAAGATTCAGAGCTAGATGAGCTCTCCTCAACTTCTTTTCTATCCATGTGCCTTGATTCAACTTTCTCAGGTGTAGAAGGAAATTGAATCACATCTTCCTATTTACTTTGTTCATGCTGCAATATAACAAAAGAAGGCTTAGTTTCTCTAAAACTAAAACTTCTACTATATATTACTTTTTGTGCAACAATATCACAAAGCTTGTATCCTTTCACACCATAACTATATTTGATGAAGATACATTTGAGAGCCTTGTTCTCCAACTTTGTTCCCTTATCCTTTGGCACATGTGCATATGCTTCGTAACCAAAAACTCTAAGATGTATTAATGAAGGCTTGTGAATCGACCATGCCTCTATAGGCATCTTATCAACAAGAGCTGATGTAGGAGACCTATTAAAAATTTGTTCTATGCCAACACCACTTAACATACTCCTAGCCTTCTTCATCAGTGTCATGTTCATTCTTTTTGTAACTCCATTCTATTATGGAGAACATAGAGTATTCTTTTGTCTATTAATACCACAATCTTTACATAATCTATCAAAATCATTACAAAAAAATTCACCTCCATTATTTTTCCTCAAACATTTAATTAAATTGACTAAAAGTTTCATATTTACTCTTTAGAAAATATACCCATGTCCTTCTACTATAGTCATCAATAAATGAAACATAATATGTGGATTTACCAATTGAAGAAACATCTATAGGACCAAACACATATGAATGAATAAGATCTAATACACCACAAGATCTATGAGAACTCAAGTAAAATTGAAAGTAGTTTTGTTTTCCATAAATGAAGTGTTCAAAGAAATCAAATTCAAGATTACTATCAGAAAAACCTTCAACAAGGTTTTTATTTTTCAAGGTCATTAGACCCTTTCTCCAATGTAGCCAGGCCTCTAGTGCCATAACATAGTTTTCTCTATAGCTAACTTTGATTTAGAATAAAGAGCACCATTGGCTACCCAAAAGCAATGACCATCTGTTGAAGGTGAAACCCTCACTTCTTCCATGAACTTGATTTTCACATAAGTACTATTAAACTGAACAATGCATGCATCAAGCTTATACAATGTTCCATATATGACACCTCTAGAAATCACCATAGCACCTATAACCATCTTTCATCCTGAATCAAAAAATACTACCTACACACCCACATCTATTAGTTTTCTTATAGATAAAAAATTTCATGCTAATTAAGGGATATGCAACACACCATAAATCCGTTTTATTCTACCATCAAGAAACCTAATTTTAACTTTACCATGGCCAACAATATCTAAATGAGAATCATCACCTAAGTACACATTACCTCAATTAAATTCTTCATATTTAGAAAACCAATCTCTATTAAAGGTCATATACTTAATTGAGAGTGATGATGGCTTACAAGTGCTAAATTTTTTTGTTGAGATTTACAATAAACATGCCTCTTCAAATACCCAATCTGCAAACATTCATGTAAGCCAAGGAACACCTCAAGTTCCTCCTCCTTCAACTATAGCTTCTATACCCACTTACAACAATCCGCAAGTCCACACAACTATCCATCAACCTAATTATGTGGCTACTTCTTTCCCAATTTCCACTAGCGTTCCCACTTCTTTTGTGGCATCACAACCTCCTTCCACCACTTTCACACCCCTTAGTATTCCTTTCACCTCCCCTAACATCACTTACACTCCATCACAATTTTCCCTTCCACCTCAACCTACTTATCCTGATCCTTTTATTACACAACTTCTTAACATTGTTTCATCCATGCAACATGAACTTTCCACCATTATTCTAGGTCAAACTGCTCCACCCACATATCTTGTCCGTAGAATCCCCTTATCATTAGAAATATTACGTACCCTAATGACACAAGGGATAGAGATGCTGAGAGTTGAGAAATACAGAGGAAAAGGAGACCCTATCAACCATATCAATGCTTATACTACTTTGTGTAGTGACTTTATCCTTGATGATAAAATTTTAGCAAATTTTTTTCCAAGGACCTTGAATGATACTGCTTTAGAATGGTTTTCCAACTTGCCCAATCATTCCATCCATTCATTTAATGAATTGGCAGAAGATTTCATTAGTCACTTCCAAGTGCACATGACACTTTAAAAAACAATGGCCAACCTTATGAGATGTAGACAAAACACAGACGAAAAAGTGATAGATTTCATCTCTCATTACCAATCCTTATATGCTCAAGTTGATGTCAAAATTCGAGATGTGCATTTGCAGAAGATTTTTATTGAGAATTTTCACACCAATCTTCAAGATAAACTTACCATGTGATGAAATTCCCTTCATTCATGCATTTATGCACAACATTATGGGATTATCAAAACTCGGTTTCAAGCTGTGAATCAAAATCCACTTCTAACCGAGTTGACAAACTTGAACATAACAATCCAAATCACAATAACTCACAAAAATTTTAAAAACCTAACCAAGGCTTTTTACAGTTTAACCCACCACCTTCACCCCAATCGCAACCAACTCAACAAGTTCAAAATTCAATGGCCACTAGTAAGATACTCGTGCCTTATCATTATGGAGATCTGAATAGAAATTTCACCCCTTTACCCGACACCCTTCACCATACAATGAACCAATTAATTAAAAAATGAATGCTCACCTTACCACCTGTTCACCCACTTGATCCTAATCAACCCTTACCACCTACCTTCAAACCTAACGTTTATTTCCATTTTCATTGTCAAAATGGCCACGACACTGAACATTGCAAATGTCTTAAACATTTAGTTCGAGACCTCATTGATTCAGGTGAAATGACCATTATGGGTGTTAATGATCAAGGAAATAAGTTTGTCGCACCCCCTAGCCAAAATTTGCAAATCTTCACCAACCCTATGCCTAAACACACCACCTCATTTGTCAAGGCTAGTGAACCTTCCAAGCCTGATGTAATGACTATTGATACACATAATGAACAACTTGATACATCTCATATTTTTTCCCAAGATAGTCTTATGGAAAAACTTGTAGCTACGATAGACGTTATCCCTCGCAAGGGCCAAACCACTAAATCACTTGATATTACCAATTTTGCTAAGGATATACTACAAAAGCTTCCTGATGGTCCTATCTACATAGCTAGTAGAATCTATGATAAACCTACTAATGGGATATTAATAGATCCTACTTGTGGTGACAATGTGATCATAGAATAATTTATAGTATTACATAATCTATATCAAGATGACTATAATCACCTGATTGCATGGATTAAAACACATCATGGTTTTTCATGCCCTATGATTGGATCAATTAGGCTACCTTTACAAATAGGACCTATGACTTTGGAGGTAACATTTTCCATTATTCCACAATTTGACCAATTTCATTTATGGTTAGGCCTTCCTTGGCTTTGATCAATGAAAGTGGTCCCATCAGTTGTTCATCAGTGCTTGAAGTTTCCACATGGCAATGAGGTATTTACCATACACCATAGTGGCTTTAACCCTTTATCTTCCAAAGGTAACTTTTAATTAGAAACCTTTTGGCTTGAACCCATGGAACTTATCACTCCTCATAAGGACTTCTTTTACATTGCTTATCAAAAGCTTAAAGCCAAAAAGATCGCTAAATTATCTCTTTGTAACACATCTCTGTCCACCTCCACTAATCCTATCCTTGATGAAACCATGATTACACCTAAACCTAATATTTAAAATCCCACCAAATAAACACAATCCTCCTAACATTTCCCATCCATCATTTAAACAACCAAGAGCAAATGACATAACTCCTGTCTTATCTCCTCATATCAAACAAGTATATAAAGAGAAAGAGAAAGTGGTTGATCTATCCTCTTCAGTTTCTTTTTCTCTTCCCCCTTTAGAAGTAGAAGAACCTATGACAACTCAATCCACTCTTAGACCTCAACAACTCCAATACATAATTAAATGAAACTTCAGTGCTTAGGAACGTTGATGTCATTATCATCTCTTTTCCCATCAATCTTGTATGGAAGACGATCAAGGCAATCAACCTCCTTCCTTGATAGAAGAAATAGATAACCACCTTCCCTCTCTTGATCTACCACATGATAATTCAACCCAACAATTGTAGTAAAACCAACCCACTCAACAACCACCACTCTTGATACATCCATCCTTAGAAATCACCCTTCGTCCTCCCATCATTATTAATCTTGATGATAACCATGATGATGTGATGATCAATAAAATAGATGAAGAAATAAACAATGATTTGAAATATTTATTTTCATCTACAATGAGCTTAAATGATACATCCTCTCCACCAAGTGAAGAACCTAGTACAACCCCTAGTTCAACACTTGCGATTCCTCCTTTGGACAACCAACCACCTTTGCATTATAATGAACATGATTGGGAGGCGGATGATTTGATGGATGACTTGCATTTTCCTATCTAGTCTCTCATCTTTTACTTATATTTTTTGTTTCTTTTCGTGTGCGTATCATGTTCCCCCATATTGTGCATTTGATGTTTCCTCTCCCTGTACACTTCTTCTATTCATACCTTTATTCTCCTATTTTTCATGTTTTTTTTGTGTTTTCCTTTAGGGGATGACGTAAAGCGTAGAGACACCCTATGTCTCTTCCATGTTGAGCCAAATGGTCCTTTTTCCTTTTTCTCTTATCTTTTCTTGTGTTTTCCTTTTGGGGATGATGCAAGGCATGGAGACCGACATGTCTCCTTCATGTTGACCCAAAATCTCTTTCCTTTTCCATTTCTTTTCTTTTTTCTTGTGTTTTCCTTTTAAGGACGATGCAAAGTATTGAGACTGCAATGTCTCTTCCATGTTGACTCAAAATGGACTTTCTTTTTTCTTTGTTTTCACTCTCTTTGTGTCATTCTTCCAGTTCTATGTGTATTTGAGGAATGATGATAATTCCACTCTCTTTCATAAAAACACTACAACAACGAGCATACTAACCCCAAATCTATAGATCCCTTATGTGTTTGGTGTACTTTATTTTATAAGGGGTAACTTCCTCCCTTTCTTTTTTTTCCATTTTTCCTTGACATGACACAACATACCTTCGAAACATATGACTTGGAATAGAGCTTTCCAGGTTGGCTCTCCTATCTTATTTTCTTTTTTCCTTTCCTTTTCTTCTCTACTTTCAAGTTATTTCTCACAGAATGATGTGTAGCAATTCCTTTAAAGTGGGGGCCATACATTACCATTATTGCATTTTGAATTCATGCTTCTTAGTGTAGCCTTGTCATTTACGTGACACGTTTGTGACTTTGTGGATGACATTGGGTGTGATGTCCTTCATAAGTGTGATCTATCTTAGCATTTTACATTCTTGTTTATGGTTTGATGTGACACACTGCATCCCCTAAGTTTTGAATATACTATTATTTGATTGGTCCTCTCTTGGAGACATTAGAAACAATGTTCCCTAAGTGATTAACCTTGCATAAATTGAACAAGACTCCTTTGAACAATCTTTCACATTATTGTATCCTCATTCAACCACCTTACATAACACAACTTGCATGCCTATGGAGCCATATTATTTGTTTGGCAAGCTTGCATAACACAACTTGCATGCATGTGGTGCCATCCTATTTTGATTGTCACATGAAACTTAAACTGATATTTACATTTCATTTGGCTTTGTGGTGCCTTGTTAAAGTTATCAAGCGGTATAACTTTAGCATGGCTGAGTGGGAAGCCCAATTAGTGGCATGACTTTTCCATAGCCACTTTTGTGTTTGCGAGTGCATACCAACTAGCATATGTATCTTACTTCTTTTTTTGCTTTCTCACCTTGTGGACAACTAGTTCCATGGCCCCAAAGTGAGTATATAGTTGAGAATTCTCACCCCATGGACAACTAGTTCTGTGGCCCCAACATGAGTATACAGTTGGGCCTTCTCACCCCATGGACAACTAGTTCCACGGCCCTAGAGTGAGTACACATTTTCTTTTTCAAACAATCAACCTAGGTCTCTTTTCATAACTTGTTGGATTGATGATTTAAGCTTCATTCAATTCATTTCAACACTTGTGTGTTCCTTTGTCCTTATGTCTAGTTTTCCATGGGATCTTTATCCTGGGGGCTTGATCATCCCTCTTGATCATTGCATTCCATCTTGCTAACGTAAGTGCATTCAAACCCTCTCCTCGATGTTCATGGGTACTTTAGTGTGAGAGAGAAAGTTTGTCCTCTCACTAAAATGGTGGATAAATGTGCTATAGAAAAATATCCCTTTGTCATTTTCATGGCCTTTTAGGTCTTGTTTCATGGTGTTGGAACTATGATTCTTTGATTTTATGTTGTATCATGACTTGAACATGCTTATTTAGGTACTAAAACTCAAAAAATGACATCTCGTGAAGGTGTTGTAAGACATTTCCACTTTCTTCTAGACTCTATTTAATACATTTCACCTAAAAATCACCTTTTTACTAATCAACAAGTCCTATATTGAAGTGTTGTAAAGTCTTGTAACAAGCCTCCATGGTTTTCTAGGCACATCTCCTTATTTACACCATAATCATGCTTTATTTTCTCTTTATGCCCCCATATGCTTCATTAAGTGTATTTTTGCATATTATCCCGACAAGTAACATTAAACAAAAAATTATTTCTGACACTTTTTTTTAGGTCATAGGTGGAACCCATTCACCATGGGTGGCGAATGAGTCCCCCTTGGCTCCAAATTTAAAATATTTCAAAATTCCTTTTATGATTTTATTATAAGTCACTTGATGTTGTCCTATGATGAGGTATGAATGAATAGTAAGGCACAAGAATTGTATAAATAAGTGTTTTTCACCTCATTTTACATCTCCTAAGTCATTCAAGCAATCCTCCCATAATCTCCTACAATCAATTCATTCAAGCATTCAATCAAGCATCTTACATCATCAATTGAAAGAACTATTGAAGCACTTCGAAGCAGCCATTAACATTACTTTGGACTTACAAGATCAAGGTCTTGGTGAGTTAATATAATATGCATGTTGTTAGTTTACATTTCCTTTTCATTTCATTTATTTCTATTGGGTTTTATTACCAAAGTGGAGTTTGACCAAGGCAAACCCTCCAAAAATTTTCCCATTTGCATGTGTCTTTGTAGCCTTTGTTTTGTAGATTTGATAGGTTTAAAGGTGTTGAAAATTGGAAATCAATTAAACTAGGCTCTCCAAGTCAACATATCATTATTTCAAGCTTGTTGAGTGTTTTTGTCTATTCCTTGCATAACTGATTTCAGCAACCTGACATTCAGACATTCCCAAATCTGGTATTGTAGAGTTGTTGTTTGAATTTCTAGAAATATAGGAGTGGAATGATTCACCGCCATTGGAAAATGAGTCCCACTTGAGGTCTAAAAATTAGTATTTTGTCAGATCTCAGATACCGACTGTTAGAAATCAGTTCCCGACACTTTTTCATTAGTAGGAGGAATTATTCGCCACTCTGGGTGAATGAGTCCCATTGTGAAAAACCAATAAAATTCACCAGCATTCTAGAAATTCCAGACAACTCATATTTCATCTAGGTGTACTCAAATTTACCCTTGTATGTTTTTTTTTGCATTATTTCTTCATTTTCATAGTTATTTGCATATCACAATGTGTTTTCAAACATAGCTTAAATTGCACTTTTTCATTCATTTTAGTTCATTCTAATCAGTCAATTGCATTTAGTTAAGTTCATTTACATCATATCACATAGCATACATCCCAATTTGAGTGTTACATAAGCATTTTGGGACATAGATCTCTCTCCTTTTAGGTGAAATACCCTAGAAGTGTAAGAGCAAGCTTCCTTTTAGTCCCAAAATCTATGTCACAAGTTCATTAAAATAAAAATCTATAATGCGCATGTTTCTCTAGTTTCATTCAATTTTTTTGTTATAAGATGTAAATGAAGAACAATAGTTAAAAGTAAGATCTAGAAAGAGGAAAATTTTGTGTACCTTTCACCAAAATTCACCTTTTTAAGCTCATTAAGGACTCATTTTCCCTCTGGAAAATGGGTCCTAGCTAGGGTTCTAGAAAATTAGTTTTTGGGTTCTACTTAGTCTACACTCCCAAATTCCAATTTTCCACTATCAAAAAGCTAGAAATAAATCCTATAGATCATTTTCTTTGATTTGACAACTTTTCTTGCAACTTTGAAAACTTTTTAACTTTCTTCAATTTTTCTCTCTAAATGATCTTCAACCTAAAATCTATAATCACACATCAAAGAGAGAAATATGTTGTTTGTTAGTGAATAGGTGTTTTCCTTGGTCAAACCCCATTTTTGTAATTAAACCTTATGATGAAACAATGAAACATGAAGGATGAAAAAATGAAACAATGAAACCTTGTAAGTTTGGATAAAAAAATATACAAACTAGCATGAACTAGCCTTAATAGATGTATATCTAGATCATGCAACTTGATGTGAAACAATGCCTTTGATATGATTGAATAGATCTTGAAGATTACATCATCATATTAGATCAAACAACATGCATGATGCAATACATGTTTGATATGACTTGATGGAATCTTGATTGCTTCAATAATATTTTATAATTCTTCCCTTGAGTGCATTCAAACGCTCTTGAATGCTCTTGATCTCATAGAATTTCTATTAGGACTTGAACACTTGAAAACTTAGATGAAACTATGTGAAATAACCTTGTATTTATACATACCTTATCACTAATTTCCGAAGTTCAAATATCACAAGCCAAGAATGAGTTATAGATTTGAAATCATTAAAATACTGCCAAAAACATATTCCAAAGAGGGGTCCTAGGTATAAGTGAGGACCCATTCACCAAAGGGTGAATTGTTCCTAGTCCACTTACCTAGGACACACATTGGAAAATGTTAAACATTATGAAAAAATAGCGACCTAGGACTAAGTGAGGACCCATTTTCCCTATCATAAATGGGTCTTAGGTTACTTATCTAGGACACACATCTTCCAAACTTAAGTGTTGCATTATAATGGAATGTATGAATGTCGGGTTTTATCCCTAAAAAATTGCATTTAATTATGCTTGGATTTGAATTAAAGGGGGCAATTAAGGAAAATTAACCACAATTAATTAATAAAGCCCTAGATTAGTGTGAAAGTGTAAAGGTACACCTTACAAGACCCTAAATAAGGCACAATTAAGTCCATTCAATCTAAAAGGGCCCTAAACTTAATGTGACTATGAAAAAAATATTACAACACTAAATTAAGGAAACATTAGGCTCATTTTATTATTAATTATTCCCAAATTTAGTGTGGAAAATGGATACTTTTTCCTACACAACATTTTTCCCCCACTTTAGTGAGAGTATGACCCCATGTCAAACTCACACTAAATTAGGCCTTCAAGACACTTATTTATGCAATAATGAAAAAGATATGTACACAATCATACAACATCAAACACTAAGAAGATCAAGCCTAAATTGTCCAACACAATGTGGAACACATCTAAGATGCTGATTGCACTCACTCTGAGGTAGCACAACTTTAGGTTGTCCACTAAGTGAGTCTTCCAAAAGGGTGGAAAATGAGAGAATCATATTAGCCTCCCATACCATATCAAATATATCCTCCTAAGAACTTTAATAAGGCACCACAATGCTAGGTAAGGCTCCATAGGTAAGCAAGGTGTGTTATGCTAGGTTTCCTTGAATTTAAGGTTTTAGGGTTTACAGGGCTTAACAAGATACATTATGCCAAGCACCTATGAACATGGGGAAGGCTCCACATGAAACAAAGGTGTGTTATTCTTGGTGGCATTTATTGAGGTTCGATCTTCACAAGGTTAGGAAACTGCATTATGCCAAAAACTTATGTACATTATATATATATAGGATTTTTTTAAGGGGATCTTGCTTCATTCATGTAAGGTCATCTTCTTAGGGAACATCATGCCTAATATCTCCAAGAGAGGACAAATAAAGAGTAAAAGTTTCACAACTTAGGGAATGTAGTGCATCACATCACCACTAAGAGGAAAGTCATATGGTAATAAATATCACACTCTTCGAGGACATCAAACCTAGTGACACCACAAAGAAAATAACACATCACAAGAAAAAATAAAATTGTACCATGAAACATGAGAAGTGTCAAAAGGTATTATTGATGTATGGCCCCACTTTAAAGCGGATGCTAACACCATTGTTGTGAGAAATTTATTTAAAGTAGCCAATGTTCAATCCTAAGACATGAATTCTTCCTCAGAAAGTCCTATGCCAAGTCATATGTTTTTGAAATAAAGCTATGTCACAAAAAAGGAGGGAGGGGTTGCCCCAAAAAATACACAAGGGATCTATGGATTCAAAGTTAGTATATCTTCATTACAATGTTGTTATAGAGCTTGAAAATGCCATCATTCCACAAATACTCATAGAAGTAGAAGAATGGGACAAAGAGAGTGAAAACAAAGAAAAATCCTTCTTGGTCAACATGGACAAGACCTAAATTTATCAATGTCTTGCGTTATCCCCAAATGGAAATATAAGATAAATGAAAACATAAAATGTTTATGACATATAGAAGAATGTAGATACATATAGAGGAATGCACAAAAGGAGAGAGAAATACACCAAATGAAACAATACTGGGAATCACATTACACACATGTAATCACATAAAGAACATGAAAAGAAGAAAATGCAAAAGACAAGTAAGACACATGCGATTCATCCTATAGCGGGTCGTTCACATCCCAATCTCGATCAATATTTGTGGAAGGTGGGAAACTAGCCAAAGGGACAACATCAAGTGCCAAAGCAAGGACAAGGCTATCTAACTCCTTGCCCCCACTAAGTACAGGACAAGGATGAGATGAGATGGGTGATGAGGATGAGCTCCTTGTGATAAAGATAATGATTTGCAATAAATGTATAGCATGTAATAGTGAGCATATCAGGATCTTACAACTATTACATGGCAAGGAGCAAAGTTCTTGTAATTTCTATTCAACAATTTTTTCATAATAATCATCATCAGAATAAAAATCACTCAATATCAATTTCAATGCACAACACTCATCAGTAAGATGCACAAGAGTTCTATGATATGTGCAATAATTCATGTTTTTCTTAGGTATGTTGATTTTACTATGAGGTGGAAATTTTATCCTACCTTGTTTATGAAGGTACTCCATCTTTTGTTTAATTTCTCTTTGAGTAATGTAATAATGGATTTTTTTGAGCTTGTAAGGTTTTTGTTGCTTGCTTGATTCACCAATTTGTTGAGATAGATTTTGAGGAGTGTTGAGAAAATATGTCTCAAAGTTACTAGCACAAAAGGAATCAATCAAAAGATCATTGGACAAGTGAATTTTGGCAGGATGAAATGGCCAGTGTCTTCAATATTCCTATAAATTTTCAAATTTTTGAGCTTTAGCTTCATCAAGTTAATAGGCACATATCAAAAAGACTCAGTGGTGAGTCTCTTGGACATCCCGATAAGCACTTTAGTCCTTGAGCTTCAGATTCATTGGGTTGACATTACCATGTTGGAAGGAGCTATTTTGCAGTCCCTTTGACATTTTGATGAATCGTGGAAAGGAATATTTTCAAGGAGATAGGAGGATATTGGCAAGACCTAAAATTTGGTCCCTTCAATATTTTGATGGAGCTAGATCAAGGAGACCATATGATATCGGTAGAACCTTGAGGCTTGTCCCTTCAACATGGTGATGATGCTCCATTAATGAATATGATTAAGAAGATCTGATAGTGCTCGCTAGCCCATGGAACCTATGGTGGGACCCCATCTATACATCATGAGGGAACGAGGAATGATGAAG
The DNA here is from genome assembly GCA_007258455.2 of Sequoia sempervirens. Classification (NCBI taxonomy): domain Eukaryota; kingdom Viridiplantae; phylum Streptophyta; class Pinopsida; order Cupressales; family Cupressaceae; genus Sequoia; species Sequoia sempervirens. The sequence goes on along the minus strand of VDFB02270651.1, from coordinate 213,574,038 downwards.
ATCAAACAAGGTGTTGATCAAATGGTGCATGAAGTTGGTAGTGGGTCCTAATGATGCAAGTTGAGCGTGTGGCAATGAGTGTTTGATTGATATGTCAAGTCACCATGATGTCATTAACTATATGATGGTGACATGGATGTTTGGAACTTAGTTGGTGTGCTAGTATTAGTGATACATATTGTTATCAGTAGGACAACAATGGAAGTCTCTTTGACATTTCGATAGAAATTTGTAGAAGAGACAATAACTATTTAGTTTAGAATGGGATTTGGGTCATCAATTTTATGGAAACACTTGATCATTTTGTATTGAATGTCATAGTGCATTGGAATAGAGGTGGGGAGATTGGATTCAGAGGGGTTATGTTGCCACTTTTTCTCTAGATGGAGCATGATGTAAATATTTGTGTAAAGGCTTAGAGCCTACAATTGTATTGTAAATGTGTATTTGGTTGCTAAATAATACAATGGATCTATGTTTTTAGAGTGTGGGGTTTTTTTACCTAAAATGGTTTTCCCCACATAAATCTTTATGTTCATGTCTTGTGTTCCATCTTTCTTGTTTAATGATTTTGTTTAATGCATGTTGAAACTAGTTAATCTTTTGTGATCTAAAATTGCATGAAATTTTCTCTAAGTATTAATGGTGGGAAATGAACTTTGTATGATTCTGCTTTATGGCATAGTAGTATGTGCTTTTGAGGCTATCTTAAGAAACATAGTTTTTGGAAGGAACCTACTGATCTCATATGTTTGTTCTGGGATGAACCACATTTCCCTTCAATATGTGTTAGAGATTTCTTCTAGGTTTTGATTATTCCTAGTGTTTCTGGTTCTGATTATTCATTTTGTGAAGATTTATTAGTCTGGAAAGGTTGAGGAAATCAAAAGGAATTGGCTAAAGATTTACCCTTTGGTGAGTGTAAGTTCTTATTTTTTGTTTTAGTTTCAAGAGACAACATGTAGCTTGAAGGATGGTGAAGACAGAGAAAATAGAGTTGGTCATATTGAAATGATGTGGTTTGAAGCTCGTAGTTAACAATGAAATAATCCTGATGCATTGGGTAGGTTTTTTCTCTATGGTTTTGTTGTAACAAATCTTTCATATTTGGTGTATGTATGAAAGGCTCCCTAATGATATGGAGAATCTTGGGTTATTTTTCAACTATGGAGTAATGTGCTTATTTTGGGTGTTTTTCCTCACATTGAAAGGAAATATTTTTTGTTACCCTAATTGCATGTAGGCTATGGAGTTGATCATTATATGATCTAGAAGCTTCTGCAATAGATTTTCTCCCTCAGATGCATGTGCATGTTGGTGGTTGTGGAGTTGGCCTGAAATGGGCTTGGATTTCCTAAAATACATTTTTCTTTTTATGGATGCTTTGTACTAGTATGGCTTAGATTCATGTTCCTTGGGTATGGGGGTTTTATAGATTTTAATAAAAAAAAATCTATGGTTATTCTCATCTATGATAATACACTATTTTGGTTTAACCATTATGTTGTTTTGTTTATTTCAAACTTTTGAGTATTCTACATGCAAAATGGGTGTGGATGCGCATGGGTTTTTTTTCAAACACAGTGGTTTTGAGGATTTACATGGTCAAGATAAACTTGTGATTTTATGGAGCCACAGTTAAGCTATTTTCTAAAACCTAACTTTTTGGGTGTTACTGGATGAGATAGTTGCAATTTTGGATGCATGCTTTATGCATGGTATGAGAAGGTGAGATTATTTCTCTGCATGGGATTTTTGGTACATGATTAGTCACTCAAATTTTTTGTGGTGATGCTTGGAAGATTCCTAGACTATGGTTCTCGAGTTGTGGACTTGTATGGAAAATCAGATTTGTAAATGATCTGGTGTTTGAGTCATGTTGTCTACATGGTTATTCTCTTTGGAATTTTAGTTTTGTAGTTTCCAGTGTGATAGTGGGTTTGCATGATATATTTATTGGATCTACATGTTATGCAATTTTGAAGGTGTGTACATCCTATTGATTGTAGTGGGATAACTCATAAGTGGATTGTCTATATCTACAAGGTTGATTCATTGTTCATTAGGGCTATATCAATTGACCTTATTTGTGTAAATTTATGTATTGGTGTACTTTCTTTGAGATGATTTGATGAATGATGTTGAGTACTTTGATAGTCAATTATAGGGACCTATAGCATGTGTATCACAATGTCATGAATAACTTGGATACACAACTTTGAGTAAGCTTTTGATAGTGATGGTATTTTTTCTTAGTTTGGATATCTTAGTGCCACTTGGTATAATTCTTTGATGGAAATTTTAATGCGTGGACTTAGAGGATGTTCAAATTAGTAGACATTTGGTTGTGATACTTGGAGAGCTCATTTTTCATGGTTCAATGGGAGCTTCAATAGTGACTATGGATAAATGATCTTCTTTAGTGTTGTAGATGTTACTAAGAAGAGCTCTTAGATCCTATTGCTGCAAAGGGGTTCTTTCACATTTACATTGACACTAATTGAATATGTCTAGCATCTTAGAGCCATGGGGGACTCTTTTGTTCTTTGGGTTGAGATTTTGGTGCTTGACAAATGATGTTGGTTTAGAGTTTGCTTGTTTTATGTGATGATATACTCTTGATTGCATTAGATTTTTGGCATGATACATTGCTCTTGAGACCATGTTGTGTTCACTTGGAGCATTAGATTTTTGGCATGATACATTGCTCTTGAGACCATGATGTATCCATGAGAACCTAAAAAAATCATCCCATGCTAAACTCCAAATGCATCACTCCACTATCATAAAGTTTTATCTTTAGTCTGGCTCTTCTTCCTATATGTTCAAATTAATAGGAGTTCAAATGTGATATTTCTATGTGGAGCTATGGTAATCACTAGTTGGTGGTCATTTGTTATCACTTGGGTGATTAAATGGAGGTTCTTGTATCTATTTCTTCTGCCGAATATGGAGAACATGGGAGAGTTGTGGAAGATTCTTGAGAGAGATGTTTCTTGCAATAGTTAGTTATGGGATTTGTAGATCATTGTGGATGGTCCTTGGTACTACATGGATACACTTTCTATGTGTTATGATTGGTATACTTGTTATGCCTTTTATTTTTTAGATTTGGCATTACCCATGTAGTGGGAGTTCCTGGATGTGTTTCCTCTTCTTTGACTAGTTGGCACATGGGGATTATATTTGTAGTTGGTGGGTTGGCTATGTAGGTGGAATGAGTTTTCTAATGTGGATACCTTCAAGGTATGGGTGATTGGATTTATTATCACTTTCTACACAAGTTCTATTTTTAGTCGTGTGTGTTGGTCAGTTGGATGGGAGTAGTAAGTTTCCTGATTGTTGTTCTAAATAATGTTCTATCTTGTTTTCTGGAGGATGAATTCATGGTTGTGTTCAAGTTGCAGGATTTGAAGTTGATGTTGTTGATTATTTTCTATAGCCTGTGAGCACAATGGAATGGTGGTAGTATTTTTACCCTATGTTATTAGTTAGATCTAATGTTTTTGTTCTTTACACTAGTGCATATACACCATGGCTCATTCCTTTCCTTTGGAGGATGGTTGGAACTATTGCATGAGATGGTGGAAATATTGGATGTTTTTGTAGGTGTTTAGGGTGATAAAGTGACTTCGAGTGTTGGAAGGAGCTATTAATTTCTTCGTCAAGTGGGAGAATGATGAGAAAAGATGTCTCAAACTTACTGGCACAAAATCCATTGGTTGAATGTTCATTAGGTTGATAGGTGAATTTCAATTGGACAAAATGGCCAGTATCTTTGATATGTCGATAAGGTTTCAAAATTTTAGGCTTTAGCTTCATCAGGTTGATAAGAAAATGTTGGCAAGACTCAATGGTGAATCTCCTTGACATCCTAATAAGCGCTTTTGGATTCAGGATTTGGATTCATCGGGTTGACATTACAATGTTGAAGGAAGATGTTTTGCTGTCCCTTTGACATTCTAATGAATGGTGGGAAGGAAATTTTTCGAGGAGACATGAGGATATCAGCAAGACCTAAAATTTGGTCCCTTTGATATTTCGATGGAGTTGTATCAAGGAGACCATACGATATCGGCAGGACCTTGAGGCTTGTCCCTTCGACATGGAGATGATGTTCAATCAATGGTTGCAATCAAGAAGATTTGATGGTGTCTGCTAGGTTTTAGCACCTATGATGGGATCTTATCTATACCTCGCAGGGGAATGAGGAACTATGGAGACCAAATAGGGTATTGATCAAATGGTGCATGAAGTTGGTAGTGGGTCCTAATGATGCAATCCGAACATATGGCAATGAGTGTTTGGTCAATATGTCAATTCACATTGATCTTGTTAACTATACGATGGTGACATGGATGTTTATGAAGTTGGTGTGTTGGTATCAACAAGACATATCATTATCAGAAGGATGACAATGGAATTCTATTCAACATTCCAATATAACTTTGTAGAAGAGACTATAATTGTTCAGTTCAATATGGGAGTTGGATCATCAATTTTTTGGAAAAACTTGAGAAATTTGTATTGAATGTTGTAGTTAGTGCATTAGAATAGAGGTGGGGAGATTGGATTCAGAGGGGGGGTTATGTTGCAGAATTTTTCTCTAGATAGAACAAGATGTAAATATTTGTGTAAAGGCTTAGAGCCTGTAATTATATTGTAAATGTGTATTTGGTTGCTAAATAATACAATGGATCTATTCTTTTGGAATGTCGGTTCTTTTACCCATAAAGTTTTTACCCGCTTAAATATTTATGTTCATTTCTTTTGTTCCATCTTTCTTTTTTAATGGTTTTGTTTATATAATTTTTTTAATGCATGTTTTTGAAACTAGTTGATCTTGTGTGATCTAAAATTGCACGAACTTTCCTCTAAGGATTAATTGTGAGAAATGAACTATGTATGATTCCACTTTATGGAATATTACTACATGCTTTTGAGGATATTTGAAGAAACATAGTTTTCTAAAGGCACTTACTAATCTGAAATGTTTGTTCTGGGATGAACCACATTTCCCTTCAAGGAGGAGGACCTGAGATGATCCTATCATCCTTATGGGGCATTTTTTATTCTTTAGGAAGGAGGGAACTTATATCAAGAGGACGATTTTGATATCCTAATCCTCTAGTTTGTTCAATAGGAAATTATTCTAAAAGTTTATGAATTTCATTCCCATTCATTATGTCACATCCTTGGTTGGTTAAAATATTAAAGCCTTGGCCATAATTCTTTTCTAGATTGATGGGATTGTTGGTCACTTTGTTAGGGTATGTGCAAGATCATCATGGAAAAAAAAAGCCCTTAACTAGAAAAAAATTAGAAAAATCAGAGTTAGGCAACTCGATGGAAAAATTTGAATAAGTTATCTGTATTATTTCAAAAATATGTAAGAATAAAATCTGTAGCAAATTGAATGTAGTTTCTAAACTACTAGGTTTGTTTAAAAAAAAAAAATCTATTTGGTAAAATTTGAAATTTCAATGGAGTGGTACTTAAATTTTAGGGAAAAAATAAGAAGTAGGTGTCTGTCTAACCACCCTAACCACAATTAAATGATATATTTTTTTATAATATTTTAGATATAAATAGAGGACTCATGCCCCAATGTGATGCATAGTTTTTGGTAATTTTTTTCCAAATAAATAATTAATTATGAATTTTTTATTCCAACTTTTAAAAAAATATAAAAAAATCATATGTCTGACCACCTTAACTTGGTCAAAACTTCATGAATTTTTATTTTTATTTTATTAATAATATAGTATGTGAAGCACAAAATGTGACACATATTTTGGATTTAAAAAATGTGATATCGTTTGAAATCAATATATGTTTTTCAATCAACCTATCAATTAGGACTTTAGTCATAATTTGAATAGAAAATGAATAATAATTACTTATTAAATTCAAAGTAAAGAATAATTTATATTAGTGGAAATATGAGAATATCCTTTAAAAACCATTTTTTGTTTCATCAATTTTGGGTAAAAAAATAGTTGTCAGCCACATACCCATCATATTGCCACTTTTTGGGCCATCATGATCTTGTACATACCCATTAACATAAGATGGATAGGTATGCACTTGAATACATGAGCTAGGTTCACTCATTATTAGAGGTTTAGGCTTACTTTGTGACTCGGTTTCAAGATGTGGAAGACCAAACATCTCAAGTTGTGTTGGTTGTTTCACAAAGGGGTAAAATGATGCATTATTCTCAAGATTGTTAATGCAATCATTTATGAACTCATTCATGCTAGCATCATCTTCTCCAATGATGTCAACTTCATGAGGACACTCATTAGGAGTTCGTTGAGCATGGTTAGATTCAATTGCATTAGAATCATTTCCAAAAACACAAATTCGAACATCAACCAAGGAGAACAAGGAATTACACATATTATTAAAACACTTGTCCATTTTCAAATTTTTTAGATTTAAAACAAGGTAATTTTATGATTATACTATACAAAAATAGGAGAATGAAGTCTTGTAAATACAAATTTGAAATAACACAATGCACTAAATTTACCAAATTAGGCTAAATATGATCAAATTAATGAAACAAAATTTCTACAAATAGTAACAGATACCTGAAAGCAACAAACAAAAATGTAGAAATGAATGTTTTATGCCCAAAAAATTAGATTATGACCCTGATCAGGGACTCATTTTCCCTAGGGTGAATGGGTCCTAGGTTAGGGTTTTGAAACAAGTTTTTATAGATTTTGGAGTGTTTTTTAGTAGTTTCTAGATTTTTTTTACAACAATTTTTAGTTTAATTTTTTTGTGAAATTAGGATTGAATGCAAATGAAAAATGTGAGTAAATGACAACCTAGAAAGCCTAGTTTGTTAATAAATTTTATTTCAATTTTCAAATGAAAGTTGATATGATGTAATGTTATGCAATATGATTGATATTTTTTTAATATTTTCTAGAATTGAAGAATGCAAAATATTCAATCCTAAAACCCTTAAATGAAATGAAAAGTTGAATGCAAATTAGAAACCCTAAATGAGATCTAACTCAATGCAAAGAGATGAATTTGAATGCAATATCTAAATCCAGGATGAAAAAGGACTCCAAAATAAAAAAATGCAATGATCAAACTCAGGTTCAAAAGGTAAACTTCACCATAACTAAACATATAAAAGATATATTCACCAAAATTAAAAACTATGATGCACCTATTTCTCTAGTTTCATTGAAAATGTGTTTTATAATATGCAAATGAAGAACATTAATCAATTCTAACCCAAAAAATAGTCAAAAGGAAGATTTGGAAATGGGAAAATACTATGTACCTTTCACCAAAAGTCACCTTTTGAAGCTCACTAAGCACTCATTCACGCTATGGAAAATGGGTCTTGGATAGCGTTCCAAAAAATAAATTTCTAGGATCTATTCTGCTCAGTTTTTACTCCCAAATTCTAGTTGTTTACTATCAAAAAGATGGAAATAAATCCTCTAGATTAGTTTCTATGATTTGATAACTTTTCTTGCAAATTTGATAACTATACAACTTTCATCTATTTTTCTATCCAAATGATATTCAACCTAAAATCTACAATCACACATCAAAGAGAGAAAAATTTTGTTTGTTAAGGAATGGGGCCTTACCTTGGTCAAACCTAATTTTTGTAATTAAACCTTATGATGAAACAATGAAACATGAAGGGTGAAACAAGGAAACCTTACTTGAAACCTTGGATAAAAATCTACAAACTAGCATGAAGTGGCATCAATGGATGCAGATCTTGATTGTGAAACTTGATGTGAAACAATTCCTTTAATATACTTGAATAGGTCTTGAACACTACAACACCATATTGGCTCAAAAAATCTGCTTGATGCAATACATCCTTGATATGAAAATGAAACTATGTGAAATAACATTGTATTTATACATATCTTATCATTAATTCCTAAAATTCAAATATCACAAGCTAACATTGAATTATACATTTGAAATCATTAAAATACCACAAAAAAAATATTCCAAAGAGGGGTCCTATGTCTAAGTGAGAACCCATTCTCCATAGGGTGAATTGGTCGTAGGAGACACACTGGATAATGTTTTTAAAGAGGAAAAAATGGGTTTTACAGGGACCCAAAACCACAAAGTTTACAAGCTAAAGATAAAATCGTTAAAAATACCAAAGTCAGAAAGGTTGTTAAAACAACAATAAAGTCCACAACCACCAAAAAGGCTAGCAAAGGCCACGATACCAAAAAAACCAGACAAAAGGCGAGCAACAGCTAAATTTGGGTCTTTAATAAATCTGCAATCTCAGCTTCCAACTCGTTCATATCTTGAACCCCCCTCTTTAAGATCTGAACCATTTGGGAAGTGGAAGGTGCTTTCCTTTTGAGATTGGCACAGGTCCTTTTCAAAATACCTTGGTCCTCATTCTTGCTTTCCTTGTTCTCTTTCAGATCAACAACCAGTGAACCCTGTTGTGTTTTTTCCAGCTTTTCAAACATAGCATTGATGATAATGGCATTGTTCCTATCCATTTTATGGTTTTTTTCCACAACTGTTTTCAAGTTATTTTTAATTTTAACCATTTTAGCTTCTAAAGACTTATACGTTTCCTCAATGTCACCTCCTTCCTTTCCAATATTGTTCTTTTTTTGTTTCCTTTCTTCATTGATGAGAGTGGCTAGCTTCAGTTCCAACTCCTCTGAATTACTAAATACAACCCTATTTCTTTGATTAAGATCATTGATTTCTTGATAGGCCCATTTCCAAACCATAAAAATATCACTAATGTCGTTTCTTGCTGAAGCAAGAATATCACCAGACTAAACCCAGTCTAAAATAAGGTTGACATCACCCGGGTTGGGGGAGCTAGGAAATCTAGTACCTTCAAATCTGAAAGAGGTAGGAGGGGAGGGCACAAAATTTGTACTAGCTTCAGGGTTCTCAGCTTTATCTTCCAAGGAGTTAGTAGAGTAGGAAACCAACTTGTTGGTAGGGGATCCCTTGAGAACAAGATTCTTTAAGGGGATAGAGCAGTTGGGGTGGGTCTCAGGGTTAGCTTTAGCAAGCTGGGGTTTTTCAAACTGGGTTTTCTTACCAGACATCTCAGAGGATAGGTGGACTTCAACAATTCTCTCCTAGGTTGATTCTTTGAACCCCCACTATCCGCGTCGTAGTGCTCAGACATCGTGGAGGCTACATGTTTAGATAAAGATAACATACTTTGAAAATTTTCATATATTAACCTAATAAGACTAGGAAGAAGAATAGGGTATCTCTTGGGATTTTTCTTATGGTCCTCAAGGCTATTACTCAATGAACATAACATGTAATGAGGTAGAGAAATCCATACCTTATGGAAGAAGTGGTTAAGAATGGAAAAATTATGACCATACACTTTGGTAAATCTCCCATCTAGGGTGATGTACTCCATTATAACACGAAGTACCTTTCTCCACACTGCCTTGATGGTGTCAATTTCAAAATAGCTATTAGAAATTTTAACCAATTTCAATTTCTCCTTGTCCTTCTTAGGAAATCTGATGACCGCCTCATCAGAGAACCTTCTGTCGTGATAAAACTTCACACCCTCAATGGAAATTCTAGTAATCTCCCCTATAATTTTCCCATCCAACTTCACCTTTTTTCCAAAGAGAATTATTTTTCCGTTGTTCTAGTTCTTCTCGAAGTAGTCTGTGGCCATAGTATTGGGCCCATGAAGTTTTTCTAGAAATGGAACCAGCCCACCTCTTTCAATCTGCTTCCAAACCTTGTCATTCCTAGTGTGCATCTCATAGCTTTTAGGCTCAACTCTTTTCTTGTCCCCCCCCATTTTCATTTGCACCTTACTACAAACTCTACTAGTGTCGAGCACCTGTTGCAGAATTATGTAGCTATTCCAATGCACCCACAAAAGCATGTCGCTTTTTCTTCCCTTCTAAGTAACATGACACAACCCCATAAAATCTCTTGATTTCGATGTACCTGGTCCCTTTCCCTTTAATCATTAAATGTATTTTCCTCTTTCCCATGTGTAACATCATAATCTAGTAAGGCCCTAAATTTAGTTCTCAAGTCCCTACAATTCTGCCATGTGTTTAGTCCTTGCTTCCTAACCCCTTCATTCCCAAAGTAACCTGCCACGCTGTTAGCTTCCCTATAGACATGTGAAACTTTTAATTTTTCAAAATTTTCTAGAATAGACTTTGCTTCATCAATCCAATTCTTTATCGACCAAGAGGGTGGGGTCCTTCCTAAGAGACAAACAATGATATTTTTAGAATCCCCTTCTAGCCATAAATTTTTTATAGTCAAGTTATGAGCTAACTTTAAAACTTGAAAGGCTCCTATAGCCTCCACCACATGGTTGGTTTGGTGACCTAGGGATATTTCCACAGCCAATGTAAAATTACCATTTTAATCCCCTAGCACACCTCCACTTCCATCCATGCCCAGGTTTCCCTTTGCAGCTCCATCAAAGTTGGACTTATACCAACCGTTTGGAGGAAAGGTCCAACAAACACACTCCCTACTTTTCTTAGCTGGCTTGGAAGCTGAAGAAATGTCAACTTTGATATTCCAATCTTTTGCTATCCTTAAATAATATGGAGTGCACACCATAACTTCCAGGTTAAGAGATTTTTGAGGAATCACATTAAATTTTTCCTTTATAAGCCTAAATTTTTTCTCAAAGACATTATTCTCTTACCTCTCCTTGTCCTTGAAAAGTCTATTATTACATTCTTTCCACACTCCCCAAGCAACAAAAGGGACTAAGAAATCCCATAACCTTTGAATGAAGGGATTTTGAGTTGGGGATTTCCATTGTAAAAAGAATTCTTCAATGGTTTAGGGGAATAGCCAAGAGATATTCTAGATAGCTAATAATTTTCCCCAGATTAAGGAAACAAATGGAAAGTGGAGAAAAAAGTGGTTGGCTGACTTTGCCTCACTCTTGCAGAGGTAGCATTTGTTGGGGATTTGAAATCCCCATTTATAAAATATTTTCTATCATAAGAACCTTATTTTGAAGCATGATCCAGAAGAAGATATTGAATTTTGGAGTCAAGTGTTTAATCCAAGCTTTTGACCAAAAGGGAGGGGGTGCTTGAGAAAGGGACAACAAAGAGACAGCCAAAGAGAAAAAGTAGTTACTTGAAGGGTTGTCCATCCAAAAAAGAGTATCATCCTACTGAGACTATCCCAAACTAACAGCATTTAAGGATGATTGAAGTTGAGCCAACTCCTAACTTATCATGCATAAGTTTACCCAGTCTCCTTCATACTAGTAATATTTGAAAAATTCCCCAAAAGAAGCTTTACATTGCTCTACCCATCTATTGAATCCATCAATATTAATAATGGGTTCCTTAAAGAGCCATTTATCCTCCCAAAATATAGCTTGATTTCCACTTATGATGTGCCATCCTATCCCTAATTCCAGAACTTTTCTACCAACAATCATATCATTCCAGTAAGTTGAGCCATGAGGGAGAATAGGAGAGTCCAATAGAGCTTTGAGGGACATATGATCAACCATATATTTACTTCTCAAAATGTCTTTCCATTCTCCTCCAAACGAGAAAGATCTCTAGGAGAGTATTATTAATAATTCTAATTTTTCTGAGACCTAAACCCCCAAAGGTTTTCAGTCTATAGACCAAATACCACCCTATAAGAGACATTCTCTTTCTTTCCTCCACTTCAGACCAAAGGAATATTTTTTGGATCTTTTCAATGGCCTCAACGTATTTAGCAGGGATTTTGAAGAGGCTTAAAGCATAAACTAGGAGGTTCTAAAGAGAAGCTTTAAGAATCTGAATTTTTCCAGCTTGGCTCAAAAGAGATCTTTTCCTACCAACCAACTTCTTCTAAACCTATCAACCAAAGAACACCAAAAGGAGTCCCGAGGTTTAAGGCATAACAAAAATCCAAAATAAGAAGAAGGTAAGGATTCCACTCTGAAACCAAGGATTCTTGCAATCTTGACCTATCTATGCTCAGGGGTATTGAATAAAAAGATGGAACTCTTCTGTCTATTGACCATCTGCCTTGTCACCTTCTCATACACATCCAAATTTTTTTACAAAGGCTTAGCCTCATTCACCGTAGATCTTCCCATCAACATTGTGTCATCAACAAACTGTTGGTGAGAACAAATCAGATTCATGGAAGAAGGACTAAGACCTGAAAGAGACCTCTATTCAATCAATCTCTTAAGATTCCTTCCCAGGATTTTAGCCATTATAGTAAAAAGAATAGGTGAGATAGGGTCACCTTGTCTTAAACCTCTTGAATTTTGGAAGAATCTGGAAGGAGATCCATTCACAATAATAGATGTGGAGACCGTACTAACTAGCTAATTCACCAACTGAATGACTCTGCTACTAAAACCAAACCCTCTTAGAATTTTGAATAAAAACTCCCAGTCAACACATTCATAAGCTTTGGATATGTCCAACTTAAGAAGAAACCCTTCAATTTTAGATTCCACAAGTGAGTGGATATTCTCATGGACTGTGACTATAGAATCTAATATTTTCCTTTCAGGAAGAAAACCATTCTACTGAGGGGAAATCAACAAAGGAAGGATAGAAAGTATCCTTGAAGTCAAGAGCTTTGATATGATTTTATAGAGAGAGATGCAAAGAATAATGGGTCTAAATGCCTCAAACTCCATTGCCCCTAGTTTCTTAGGAATAAGGACCACAAAGGTTGCATTTAGTTCCTTAAGGAGCCTTTTGTATCCAAAGAATTCCTTAACAACATTCACAACATCATTTTCCACAATATCTCGAACACCATTGAAAAAAGAACATAGGAAATCCATCAGGCCCAGGGGCCTTGTTTCCTTCAAAAGAAAAGATAGATTTCCTAATTTCCTCGTTAGAAGGGATGGCCACAAGCTTTTCATTGTATTCCATAACACCAACCTTGGGGATGGCCTCTAATAAAAATTCTTGGTCAATTTGATTGATTTCCCCATTCACTAAAAGAAGGTTATTATAGAAGAGGACAACCTGCTTTTTGATGTCTTCCTCTTCCTCAAATCTAGTACCATTGAATTCTATGGAAGCGATTCTATTGGCTGCCTATGTTTGGAAGTAGATAAATGGAAGTACCTAGTATTTTTGTCTCTAGCTGAGAACCACAATAGCCTTGATCTCTACCTCCATAACTCCTCTTCTTTTGCTATTATGTCATGCAATTTCACCAGCACCTCATTTTCTCTATCCTTATTATTTTCAATGTATCCTTCCTTCTCGATTTTGTCCTGGATCTCCACAAGCTCCATTTGAAGTTCAGATTTAATACCAAAAATGTTTCCAAAGGATTATTTTTTCCATCTTAAGTTATGTTTGACTTCTCTCAAGTTTTTAGCAATTCTGAACATAGCAACTTTCCCAAAACATCAATATTCCACCATTTCCTAATTTAATCAAAGATAAGGGGATGGGACAACCACATTATTTCAAATCTAAAGGGAAAGTTTTTCTTCACCTTTATAGGGTCTGCCACAAAACTTATGGGAAAGTTATCCAACCCAACTCTAGAAAGAGTTTTAAGAGAGAAAAAATAGCTTAAAAGCCACTGATGAGAAATTAAAGTTCTATCTAATCTTACTTGAATAATTTCCTTACCAATTCTTCTATTTGACCAAGTATACTGAGCCCCTTGCAAGTCCATAGAAATGAGCTCCTTGTTATTGATGAAATCAAAAAGATCAAATTTACTCTCTTGATTCACCTGAGAGCCTCCAAATTTCTTCTCATTTAGAGGGGGATTATTAAAATCTCCGATAACTATGTAGTGGTCATTATAAAAAATCTTGTGGAAAGCAGAGAGCTCATTCCATAAAGATTTTCTAGCTCCTTTCCCATTGGGATCATAGATGTTTGACTAAATCCAACTAAAATTATCTTTGATATGCGTGAATTTAGTAGCCACATGATTTTTTCTCTCCACCAAAGATTCCCCTTTAATGAGGTTCTATTTCCAAAAGGTAGCAATGCCTCCTAACACACCATCTAAACTATTTCCTTGAATCTCATATTTCTAAAACATTTTGATCTTCTCCACCTTTTCTTTGGACATTTTAGTTTCTTGGATGAGGAGAATATTAGGTTTATGATCCCTAACAAAATTGTGCAAAACATCCCTCTTGTGAAGGCTATTGAGCCCTCTTATATTCCAAGACATAATCTTCATATCTTACCAGGGGATTGGAGAATCTCCAAAATGGTATTTTGAACACCATCTGCTATATCCTGAGAGCTTTCATGTTCTCTCTGCCATTTTCTCGATCTTCTGCCTTGGCTAAACTTAGTAGCTCCACAATTCGCCTTTGCTCTTGTTATGGTAACAACTCCACTCAGAGTATTTTGATGTTTTATTTTCTCCTTTTTCTTAGAATGAGAGAGGACTTCTTCCAAGTTAGTATCTTCTTGGTTCTCCATCTCTCTGTCAGATTCCCATTCCTTATCATTCATTCTTCTTTGCTCCCAAGGGAGGGTATTAGGCCATTCCTAGGCTAATTCATATTATCACTCAAAATTTTGGTGTTCTGGCTCAGATCCTCAAAGGTGTCTTAACAAAATATGGGGTTGTATTTTACCCAAGATTAAGAGGGTCACTCAAAGGGGAGCATTCAATAGAAGCCACATTTAGGATGGGAATTCCAATATCCAATGACAGAAACTAGATAGGAATGTCCTCCAATCCAAGAAACCTATTTTCTTTGCCTTTTGGTAAGATCTTAAGAGTTGAGGAAACAAAGTCCTCATCCCTTTTACCTTCCTCCATATTTTCTAGTGTTTTTTCATCATCTTCCTTAGGACCATCAATATTTTCTACCCTTGTTTGGTGATTCTTCTATGCATTAGGATCCTCAGATTTTGTTTCATCATTAATGTCATAGGTATTCCTCTGAGTTTTGTTTTTCCTACTAGCTTCCTCATTAAGGGTATTGGTATTACTTGCTTGTACTTCCCAATCAAATTTCTGATAGAGTCAAAGAGATCCAAGTGAGAGGTCCACTTCTTAAGGGCCAAGGAAGATTTTCCAATGATCCAGGGTCCACCACACCTCATAGCCAAAATATCCTCCTTGAAGGTGAACTCAAAGGAAAAGAAACCCTCTTGGGAGAGCAGCCATCGTAATTTTCCCATTAGTTCTCCACTTATTCTTGACAAACTCCCTAACCACCTCAACATTTGGTCTAGATCCCATAAAATTTCCATCCAAGACTTTTTCTTTCAAAGCAATATTATGACCAATAATAGGATTAGGCATAGAGATGGAAAACTTACCTTTCACTAGGTCAGAATGATTACTCACTGGAGGAAAAATTAATTTACCATTTGGTTTAATGTCAAATAGTGAAGACCAAGGTTTACGCTTTGCTCCTTCCCTATTAACAGTCCCTACCACTTCATTAGAGATTTCACCTTTTTCGCCTTTTTGTCCTTCAAGGGACCCCGTAGATTTGTATTTCCTCTTGGGTTCACCTAGATTTTGTTTCTAGTGTCCTTCTCATCAGATTCATCCTTACCTTTCTCTGCACTCAAAACATGTGCCAATTCTTCCTAGGATTCCTCAGATCCTGCTTCATGGCCCGCTCCATTGTTCAGATCTTAGAAATTCTACTTTTTCTGCTCATGCTCCATAGTCCCGCCCATTTGACTTGTGTTCCATAAAATACACACATTGGATAATGTTAAAAATTATGCAAAAATAGGATCCTAGGACTAAGTGAGGACCCGTTCACCCTATGGTGAATGGGTCCTAGGTCACTTACCTAGGACACACATCTTCCAAGTTAAGTGTTGTGTAATGGAATTTATGAATGTTGGGTTTTTATCCCTTGGAAATTGCATTTAATTATGCTTGGATTTGAATTAAAGGGGCCAATCAAGGAAAATCAACCTCAATTAATTAATAAAGCCATAGATTAGTATGAAATTTTAAAGGTACACCTTCCAACACCCTAAATAAGGCAGAACTAAGTTCATTTAATCTAAAAGGGCCCTAAACTTAATGTGAATTTGAAAAAAATATTACAACAATAAATTAAGGAAACATTAGGCTCATTTTATTATTAATTATTCTCAAATTATGTGTGAAAAAGGAATATTTTTTCCTAAACTACACTAATGTATTGTAAAATTGGTTGAACCTAAACAATTCAGAGGTATATTTGACTTAATATTCCAATCAACATTACAAAGGCTACATTAAAATCTCAACCCAAGGTTTTTAAACTTGTGATGGTTTTGCATTGTATATACCTTCAAAGACTCAAGGCTAGCTAAGTTATCCTATTCAAGGTGTTCTACTTGCTTGAAATCTATAGAATCACATAATAGTGAAAGAAATAAATAAGAGATAATGGCTACAGGTGCCTACAACTTAACCTATAACTGAAATGTTGCTAATAAAATATTACTATATCAACTCAAAATTGATCAAAACTAACAAATAAACTTATTCTAACCTCCAGATTTCTCCTAGTTAACCAAATACATGCATGGTCATGAGCATTTATTACTGATAATCAAAGTATGAGATTCTATTTTAACTTGCATATAATTCATGAAGTAATTATAAAAAAAAAAACTATTCAACAAAAATAAATAGCTATAAATGAAGTGAAGAATAGTTACCTTGAGAGGCCTACTCAAGTGGCTATTCTCACTTAACTAGAACCAAATTTAACTATCAAATTCTACGTATCCATATGAAATTGACTTCATTCATTGCATATCACAAAATATTATACGAAATCTTCTTCAGAGATTGTATTCAATGAAAATAATTGTGAATAACCATCATGTCTATATATAACTTGAAACTATAAAGCACCTAATAATGAAATACTGAAACTCAACTATCTTTTTTTTAGGGAAATTTTCTATTGTAGAGGATACCACTCTTTCTATTAAATCAAAAGAAGGATTGCATATGGATTTATTAGTTGCATATATGTCCTTGGACCCCCTACTAGAAGAAAAAATTACTATATTATCCAGGTCCAAAACACCATACAAAGAAGAAAGCTTTACAAACCTAGACTAGATGCTTGCAAAAATTGAAAGAAGAGCACTACCCAAATCAGTGAGACTATCTAAATCCTTATCAAAGAATATTTTTTTTCGTGCAAAAAATTCAAGAAACCCACCTAGATCCTTATGCAAGATTTTTTCTCTAAATAATTCCATGGTGTTATTCACCTTCAAGTCATCCCTCATTGTTACATGGATGACACTACATACAAAACCCTGCCACAACCATTCAATGCTTCTTGCTATTGTCTTCAACACCACATCCTTTTGGATACCTTCTAGCAAGCCTACACACTTTCAAATGATGTTCTCCAATTACTCTTTTTTATCATAGTCACAATATCATCAGAAGGAAAGTTAAATAGGTAACTTAGTTGAGTCTCATATGGGTCCAACACATCTTCCTTGAATTTTGCTTTGTCGATTGTGATCCTATAGTAGCAAAAAATAGCAAGAACTTCTACCACATCCATTTCTTACCCAACCTTCGATGACACCTCAATACTCCAGTCTGCTATGATGTAGGTATTTGTAGAGGGAAGGGGTCTAGATGGTTTGCACCTAGCTTCCAAAGATTGGGAATGAATAGGATTGTGGTAGATTCTCCAAAGATTGTGTCCTACTAAATCTTATGAGAACATCTATTTAGGGATAAACACTATCTATTTGTGAATATCTGAGTCCAATAGTACTACTATGTTCCTCCATTTGTCAGGGTGGTTGTCACCTTGAACCTTTTCAGCTTGATTGATTGTTGCATTTTCCAAGGTGTCTACCACTTTATTTTCCTCTCTAAAAAAGTGATTGATTCGTAATCCATCTATCTTATCCAACATAGGGGATAAAGAATCCACCTAGGCATGAATTTTCCAACTAGGAGAATGTCGTGTACCTACTACTATGACTAGGACTTCTAAATCACCTTCAATATCAACCTGATTTATCCCATTGTCAACACAATATTTGAGGCCCTCCATGAGACTTGTTGCCTCTGCCTTAGTGTTAGTTCCTATAGGGAGCTTGTGGGACACCACCCAAATAAGATCCCCTTTATCATTTTTGAGAGAAAAATCCACTCCTGAGGGCCTCAAGTTCCCCCTCGTGGCCACGTCAAAGTTCAACTTCAAATGGCTAGATGGGAATAGTTTACATTTCACCAAGCACCTTTTTTCCATCCTCTTGAAGACTAATGTGTTTACCACCTTTACCTGAGGCAATTCATTCATCATTTCCCTATCTTAGGAGGAGACATGTTTTATTTTATTTGTCTTCACGGCCATTGAAATATGTTCACTAATGCCACTTACAATTTTTCTTCGACCTATTCCAAATTTTATTCCACATGATTGAAAATTTGATTGTTGCACTCTCACTAGAGCTATCAAATTACCATCATCAGTGATTCTACCCAAAGCCCTACCATTGTAGAGCCTTTATCTAGAGCTAGCCAAGATTCCAATAAAACTTTGATGTCCCTATAAAGAGGTATTGGTATGTGGCAGTTGATCATGCTATACTATACACTCTTCAATGACCCTCTTGTTTTTCACTTCATCACCGACAAAAGAAAAAATTGACTTTGTAGAACCCTAATTCTAGAAGCTTCTAAAAAGCTTGTTATAAGCAGTTTGAATGTGGTTTGTAGTAGGGTATTATTAGGAATATTGTAATATGTTTTACACTAGATAATAAAATCATTGGATGATTGTGGTTTTGTGGATGTGGCTCAGATTGGGTGAAACAAGTTAAATTCATTGTGTTATCTTATTTATTCTATAATTTTATGTGTGTTTTATTTCATTTTTTAATTATCAAATCTACATTTAACTATTAGATATCTACCTTATAACCCTAAAAAGTTGTATCAGAGTGGGTTGTGCTCGATTATCATTTGCAGGAAAGTCTCATAGTTAAGTAGGAGCAATGGTGGATGAGGGTAAATTGAAGGTAAATAAATTCAATGGGAAAAACTATCAGTTATGGAAGATGAAAATGGAAGATTATCTCTATCAAAAGGATTTATGGAGGCCATCGGAAGGAATAGCCAATAAACTGGCAACAATGAGTGATGAGGATTGGAACCTTCTGGACAAAAAGGCACTGGGAACCATTCGTTTATGCCTAGCACAATTAGTGGCATTCAATATTACAACAAAAAATACAACTCAAAATTTTATGGAAACCTTGGTGAAGTTATATGAAAATCCTTTTTCTTTGAATAAAGTATTTCTTATGAAACATTTATTTAATATGAAAATGGTAGAAGGTGGGTCAGTTGTTGATCATTTAAATGAGTTTTATACAGCTACCAGTCAATTAACTTGTGTAAATTTAAACTTTGATGAAGAAGTTAGGGCTCTTTTGATTTTGTGTTATTTTTCTAAAAGTTGGAATAGCTTGGTAATGGTTGTTAGCAATTTTGTTTCTTTTTTTAATACATTGAAATTTGATGATGTTGTTGGTGTTATTTTGAGCAACAAAATTTGTAGGAAAAGCTTAGGTGGAACATCCACATCAGATAGTGTTTTGAATAAAAAAAGTAGGGGAAAGACAAAGGAGAGAGGAAACAATTCTAGAAGTCATGAGAAGTCACAAGGAAAATCATAGGACAAAAGGTTTGAATATAGAGACAAGAGGGATTGTTGGTACTGTGGTAAGCCGGGTCATTTAAAGAAAGATTGCTAGTCTCAAAAAAATAAAAGAGATAAAAAGGAAGGCAATAAAGAGGAAAATGTGGTAAGTAATAAATTTGATGAGGATGCTTTGATTCTTTCCATTGATAATATTGATGATTCTTGGGTGTTAGATTCAAGTGATACATTTCGAGCTACGCCCAATAGAAGTTATTTTCTTGATTATGTCCAAGGGGACTTTGGGTTGGTTTATTTGGAAGATAACGAACCCTATCAGACTGTTGGAAATGGAAGAATAAATATTAAGTTGTAGAATGGGAATCATTGGCTACTACATGAGGTAAGGTCCATTCCAAAGTTAAAAATAAATTTAATTTCAGGAGGGCAACTAGATATTGAAGGTTGTGTTGTTACATTCAGTGATAAAAATTGGAAGGTTACAAAAGGTTCCTTAGTGGTAGCAAAAGGTGTGAAAGTAGGAACCTTATATCTTTGTACAGGTCATACTATTCCTTCTACTTTAGCTATTGTAGATAAAAATCAATGTTCAGGAACAATTGTTGTAGTTCAACATGCAAAAAACTAGATAGTTGCTATGGATTCTAAATCAACATTGTGGCATAGTATACTTGGGCATATGAGTGAAAAAGTTAATATGAAATTACTTCATTCAAAGAATGTTTTATCAGATCTAAAATGTGTTAATATGGATTTATGTGAAAGTTGTGTGTATGGAAAAAAAAGAGAGAGTTAGTTTTCTCAAGGATGGGAAGCAAAAGAAAGATGAGAAATTGGAGCTTGTGTATATGGATGTATGGGGACCAGATCAAGGATTTTCTCTTGGTGGATCTTATACTATTATGTCACTTTTATTTATGATGCAACAAGGAAGGTATGGATTTATTTCCTTAGGTAGAAATCTAATGTATTTGAAATATTTAAGAAATGGAGAAGCTTGTTTGAGAATGAGACATGTAAAAAGTTAAAATGTATTCGGTCTGATAATGGTGGTGAGTATTCGAGAAAATATTTTGAAGATTATTGTTCCTCTAATGGTATTCGTAGGTAGAAAACAGTTCAAAGGACTCCACAAGAAAATGGTGTGGTTGAGCGCATGAACAGAACAATAATGGAGTGTGCACGGAATATGAGATTGAATGTTGGGTTTCCTTTAAACATGTGGGAAGAGGCTGTAAACATTGTCGTTTATTTAATTAGTAGAGGTCCCTCTAATCCTTTGGGTTGTGGTATTCTAGAGGAAGCATGTATAGGTAAGAAGGTGAGTTATTCTTTTCTCAAGACCTTTGGTGGTGAAGCATTTGCACATGCATATTTTGAAAATAGAACCAAACTTGATGAAAAATTAAAAAAAATGTATATTTTTTGGATATGGAATTGATGAATTTGGTTATAGCCTTTGGGATTTTGAAAATCAAAAAATTGTGAGAAGCAAGGATGTTATATTCAATGAGAAAGTGTTGTACAAAGATCAGTTGCAACAACATGAGAAGAAAGAAAATGATTATGTAGTGTTGGATGATACACCAAACAATGATTTTCTAGTGATTCCTCATGCTCTGCAACAATAGCAACAAAAAATACCACAAACTCTAGTGAATGTTAGATGATCTTCAAGGATAAGTAGACCTCTAGAAATATTTTCTCACTCTTTGTATTCTATTTAATTTACTGGTTCTCGTGAACAAGAATGTTATGATGAAGCTATGAAGGTGGATACAAAGGTTCAATGGGAGCATGGAATGAAAGAAGAAATGGACTCCTTGCTAAAATATCAGACTTAGGAATTATGCAAGTTTCCTACAGGTAAAAGGACTTTACCAAACAAATGGGTTTATAGGCTGAAAGAGGAGGATGAAGGTAAGAAAAGATTTAAAGCTAGATTAGTTGTAAAGGGATTTGTAGAGAAATATGGTATTGATTTTGATGAAATCTTTTCTCCATTTGTTAAATTGACTTCTATTCGTACTATTTTAAGTATTGTGGCCACTAAAGATTTTCATTTAGAACAACTTGATGTTACAACAACCTTTCTCCATGGTGATTTGGAAGAAGAAATATACATGGAGCAACCACAAGGATTTGAGGTCAAAGGTTAGGAGAAATTGGTGTGCAAATTGAAGAAAACTTTATATGGCTTGGAGCAAGCACCTCAGTAATGGCATATTAAATTTGATAGCTTTATGGTTGATCATGGCTGCAGTCGATATAATTTAGACCATTGTGTTTATTTTAAGAGGTTGGATGATGATAGCTACATTATTTTATGTTTATATGTTGATGATATGCTTGTAGCGGGGTCTAACATGGATCACATAAAGGAGTTAAGACAACAATTAGCAAATTAATTTTTTATGAAGGATTTGGGGGAAATAAAGAAAATCCTTGGTATGAAGATTACATGAGATAGGAAAACCAAATAATTTTTCTTATCTTAGGTTGATTATGTTGAAAAGGTTTTGCAATGATTTCAGATGGAGAATGAAAAATTTGTTAGCACACCTTTGCCCAGTCATTGACTAAGGATATGTGTCTAAAGACAGAAGAGGAGGAAGAAACAATTTCCAAGGTACCATATGCTTCTACTATAGGTAGTTAAATGTATGCCATGGTATGCACAAGATAAAATATTGGATATGTTGTAGGAGTTTTTTGTAGATATATGAGTCATCCCAGAGTTGAGCATTGGAATAGGGTAAAATGGATTCTCACGTATTTGAGAGGAACATCCAATAAATGTTTATGTTTTGGGGTCTCTAATACTAATTTAAAAGGCTATGTTGACTCAGATTTGGTAGGGGATGTAGATACCAGGAAGAGTACCATATGTTATGTATTTACAGTTGGTGGGACAACAATGAGCTGGATTTCTTGATTAAAAAAGGTGGTTGATTTATCCACCATGGAGGTAGAGTATGTTGCTGTAACATAGGCAACAAAGGAGATGATATGGCTGCAACTTTTCATGGAATATTTGGGCAAACAATAGGCTAACAATCACCTGTTTATAGGTAGCCAAAGCATTATACATCTTGCAAAGAATTTTTCCTTCCACTCTAAAACCAAACACATATAATTGAGATATCATTTCATTCTGTCAATGTTGGAGGATGGATAGGTAAAGTTGGAAAAGATACATATAGATGCCAATCTAGTAGATATGTTTACAAAGGCAGTGACAAGGGAGAAGCTAAGCTCCTCCTCAACTTCAGTTGGTCTTCATGGTTAAAAGTATAATAGAGAATTAGGGTCCAAGGTTCTTATTTCCAATGGGAGTTGCAAGTGCAGAGGTGTCATCTAGGATCAGTGTCCAAGAGGAAGATTGTTTGGCATGGAGCCTGATAAGTCTCCAAATGGGATATTGTTAGTATGTGGTGATTGATCAAGTTGTATTGTACACTCTTCATGTATCCTCATTAGAGTCTCGGGTTAGGTTCAACCCCTGGTAGGAGTTCGAGGGTGACAACCCCTAAGAATTTTTTTTTCCCATTTTTTGATTCGTCATTGACAAAAGAAAAAACTAACTTTGTAAAACCCTAATTCTAGAAGCTTCTAAAAATCTTGTTATAAGCAGTTTGGATGTGGGTTGCAGTAGGGAATTATTAGTGAGATTGTAATATGTTTTACACTGGATAATAAAATCATTGGATGGCTACAGTTTTGTGGATGTAGCCCAGATTGGGTGAGCCACGTTAAATTCTTTGTGTTGTCTTATTTCTACTATAATTTTCTGTGTGTTTTATTTCTCTCTTTTGTTGATCAAATCTACATTTAAATGTTAGATATTTTCCATCTAACCCTAACAAGAGGAAAAAAACCCCATAGTTTGGCATGAATTAGATCCCATCATCCTTGTGCAAACAAAAAAAACTACAAGAATATGATTAGTTGTTTCCACATTTGAATGGAAAATGGGCATCTAAAGGGCCCATCGTGTGTCACCAAAACGTGTATACTTTGCTTGATATGGGAATAATTGATGACAAATTGGACTTAATGAGGCCTTGTTTTGGTGTTGTGAGGTGTTTTACACATTCACACTAAGTCTTGGACCCTTGAAAACTCAATAAATTGCATTTAATGATGTCTTGTAAAGGTGTTGTAAGGTGTTGTAACACATCTTCACACTTTTCTAAGGCCATAATTTTATAATTTACCTAAATAACCTTACCAATACCTATTTCAAAGTGTTGTAGAGTATTGTAACAAACTTTCACACTTTCCTAGGCTTGTCATCAATATTCACACCTTTCTTATGCTTTAAATCACCCCTTTGTGCACTTACAGGCATTAATTAAGTATCTTGTTGAAGAAGAATCCAATAAACAACATTTAATATATATTAATCTCTAACATCCGCTCAAAATACCCAAGTGGACTATGTCACCACCTTGGGTGACTTAGTCCCATTTGGCTCAAAAATTAAAATTAATTAAAATTTCTTTCAGGTTTTTATTCTTTATGACCTAAGGTCGGTCTGTGATGAGGTATTTTCAAAAATTTAGGCATAATTATGTATAAATAAGGGGTTTCCCCTCATTTTTTAGGCTCCTAACTCATCTTAATTCATAACTCATCATCATTCATCACTCATCATTTTCTCAAGTCAAGCAATATAAGGTTTCATCATTGCAAGTTATCAAGATAGCTCCCAAGGACATTCAAGGGCACATTATTCATGTTTTGCTATAGAAATTCAAGATCAAACATCATGGAAAGGTACTAACTACTTTGTTGCATGATTCATTATATTCTTTCTTCATTTGGTTTAATTACGTAAAAAGGGGTTTGACCAAGGCAAAGCCCCATGCCCTAACATTCAACATTCCTTCTTCTCTTCTTGTGTGTTTGTAGATTTAGGCACTTTGAGGGTTTGAAGACCATTTAATATTTTTTTCAAGACTTGTTGAAGACATCTCTTTGTTTTCTAAGCTTAAAATATCAACTAAAAGTCACCTTGAAGTCTGAAAATCAATGTTTTAGAAGTAGACACCTATACAAAACTGAAGTGCAAACCTAGGGTATTTGTTTCCACTTCTAAATTTTCATAGATTCAAAAGTGGACTAAGTTTTCAACTTGGTGATTTAGTCCCACTTGACTTGGTTTTCAGTGATTTTTGTAGATCTAGATACCCATTTGGCATAAATAGGTTTTTAAGCAGTTTCTCTGAATTTGGACTAAAATGCCCCACCTAGTGACTTAGTCCCACCAAGCTTAAAAATCAAAATTTCCAAAATCTTAGAGGTTTCTACAATCTCCAGTAAACTCCTCTTCAGTTTCTAGGTGCATGGCTTCTGTTTTGCATTTCTGTTTTATCGTCTAGTGCATTTGTTTTATATCTCTGCATATCACAATGTGTTTTCTAGCACTTCACATTTCTTAGATTTAACATCAATCAGTCATCTTTCTTTCAGCTGATTGCATTTAGACATCACATTTAAATACATTTCCTCTCTCCTTACATCTCATCTTTGAATGGTAAGCAATAGATTTTTAACCCTATCCCTTGCCTTTTAGGTGAAACATCCTAGAAGGGTAAGTGGCCAATAGGGCTTACAAAATATTTCTCTACACATGCCAACCAAAATGACAAAATCGCTCCCCTATTAAAATACTCCCATGAATCACAACCTAGGAAAAGGCCCCCACTTTAGGCAATTTTTTTTTTCCATAGCACAACCTTTTTAGCCATGCTTATTGATTTTGGATTTTGAGCATTGCATAACCCATTTTGGTGGTATATTCTTTGTACTTGGTAGAACACTAGTTGATTTCATCTGCCTCCCCTATGAATTTTTTTTTCCTATTTTCAAGGGTCTCCAAGAGTTTTGATCTTAGAGTTTCCTACACCTTGTCAATCTTCCTTCAAGAGATATCTAACAATATTAAAATGGCCTATTAGACCAATCAAAACAACTCTCAATGTTTGACAACAAACATAAGTATAAGTTCCCACTTTCATCCTTGTAACCTAGTAGTAGTGCAAACCTTTCTTTTGGCTGTTAACTCCAACACTTCCAAAACACTTGAAAAAAATATGGTGGATTCAAATACCCATTTTAGAGTTATAAAACATTTCTCTTAACCAGACACAAGTCCTTTGGATGAAACCCTTGAAATATCCATTGCTACACTAACCTAATTAGGCTAATTAGGCCGAAATTACAAAACAACCTACCTTTAAACTTGACACAGAAAACTAAAACCTTGAGACAACATTTTCCATGCCTTCAAACCTTTAAATCCATAATTAACTTCCACATTTGACCCCTCTAACATAGAAAACCATGAAACCCTTGATTTCTAGCCAAACTAAGAGGGTTTATTGAATGTCCCACTTGCACAACTTCCCTAACCATACCATTGACTCATAAACCTCTATTTTGACCCCAATATGCTTAAAATTTGAAGAAATTCCCCCACTCTCATTGATTTTAACAAACCCTAGACCCAAGTCACCATTTCATGTATTTTCCTTAACAAAATCAACAAGACAACAAACCCATCTCCCTTATTTCTTCTCCACCACTCTAGTCATGCATCCTACTTTCTATTCAGACTCCCTAGGGCCCATTACACTTCTATAGTAGTCACAGTCGTGTATGGGCCCTTAGAACATGGTCTTGGTTACAAAACCCTCAAACAGGGTGTTCCTATAAGAAAACTAAGATTTCTAACACAAAATTCTATAAATTCCTTCAAATTTGATGCAAAAGAATGTCAACAGCCTCCACAAAACATGAATGATTACATAGAAAATTCAGGTTGTACAGGTTCATACAAGTCTACAAAATATCAAGAAAACTCAGAAATGAATGAAGAAATAGTTATTCTTATTTCCAATGCTCCAATCTTCAAGCCAACATTACAAATGATGTTCTCCACCTTTTTAAAGGTTCCTCCACTTCAAAACAATGACCAACTACCTCTCAACTGAATTTTAAACCTCTAATGACCATTGGAGGCCAAAATTACACCTTTTACACATTTTATAACAACACCATTACTTATATTGTAATGTTTTCACTCTTTGACCCTCCTAATCACCTAAACTATTACAAAATGGTCTAATTAGACCTTATTCAACTAAGGAACATGACTCATTCAAGAAAACAACATTCTACTTATCTTGACACCACTTGTCAACTTTGAAATTTCTTCCCACATGATTTACAATTCTTACAAAATGAATACAAAGCCCCCAAAGTTGATCAATTACAATAGAATGGTCACACTAGTTATTTGGACTCAAGAACTTAACTCAAACATCCTAACACACCTTTCCTAAAAGACACTTAATGAAGAACATAGAAAATATTTTGCACCATAGACTAAATCTCCACCTTGGGTGACTTAGTCCCACTGGACCTAATTTTTAGTGATTTCTATAGATCTAGATACCCATTTTCCTAAAATAGGTTTCTGGGCAGTTTCCTTAAATTTGGACTAAAATGCCCCATCTGGCAACTTAGTCCCTCTAGGCTTAAAAATCAGAATTTCCAAAATCTTAGAGGTTTTGAAAATCTCTATTCAACTCATCTTCAGTTTCTAGGTGCATGGCTTCTGTCTTGCATTTTTTTTTTATCGTCTATTGCATTTGTTTTATATCTTTGCATATCACAATGTGTTTTCAGCCATTTCACATTTCCTAGATTTAACATCAATAAGTCATCTTTCTTTTAGCTTATTACATTTAGAAATCACCTTTAAATACATTGCATCTCTCCTTACATCTCATCTTTGAGTGGTAAACAACATATTTTTAACCCTATCCCTTGCCTTTTAGGTGAAACATCCTAGAAGGGTAAGTGGCCAATAGTGCTTACAAAATTTTTGTCTACATTTTGGTGAACCTTCTTTTTGAACACTTTCTTGTCTAATTTTGGAACCCTTCATCATAGATCTAGCTTGCATTGACCTTACATTAGGGATTACATAATTCATTTGCATGCTAGGTGTTGAATTTTGCATTCATAAAAAGTACATTTAGGTTGCATTGTTGGCATATAAATTCATTTACATTTTTTGAAATTCTATATTTTTCACTTAGGTCTACATCATAGCCCTCATAAAACATAAAATCACTCAAAAATTTCTAAAAATTCTAAAGAAAGTCCATATTGGGACTCATTTGCCACCCTGGGTGAATTAGTCCCTTTTGACCCCTAAAACTGCCCTTTACAGAGTTGCAAACCATGTTTTTAGGCTTATATTTGGTGTTGTTTCCTTGTTTTATCAGTTGGATGTATTTCTATAACATGCATTTCATCAAATCTAGCCTAAAATAGCTCATTTCATGCATTGCTTAGTTGGACTTTTGCATTCACAACATTTCATTTTTAGATTGTTGCATTGTGTAAACAAAAAATTAGCTTGCTTAAAAATTGAAAATTGCATTTCCTTTTAAGTCATTTCATTGTACTTTCTTTCCTTTTTCATCATAGCATGTTTTCTTTCCAAATATGTGGCTTAAATGGTTTTGCTAATAGTGGATTTTATAAGTACAACATTCCCTCTTATGAGTTCAATTTTGATTATAAGGACTTTAAGAAACATGATCAAACCATTGACACAATCCTTAACCTTACATTGCCTATTGGTGAGAATTGTAGTGTAGACAATTATAACAATCATACTTTTTCTTCCATGATACCTCTCCTATTAGTGACTAAGGTATCTTGGTGACAGAAGCTAGAAGCATTGAGAGTCTTGATTTTCCATCTCCTCATTCCCCTTTGGAAGATTTTAGACAACAAGAGGTTGAAATCATAGATACATTTCTAAACATCACCTTACCTAGTCTTCATAACCACAACAATTACACTTTTCCATCCCCTCATATCCCTCCTCGATGTAAAGAGGATAGGTTTCCATTAGAAGAAATCCCTATTAAGAATCATGAAGTCCTTGCTCCTCCCTTCCCTAATGCTCATCCCATTTGGGATAATCTATTTGAAAACCATATTGGTCCTTCACTTGATGCCTCCCCCACTTGTAATGAAGCTACTTTACAAACCTCAAACTTGGATGCACCTATTAAAAGATCTCCTAGTAGGGTAGATAATATGATACAAGATAATGAGACCTTAAAAACAATCGACAATAAAATAGAGTCTTCTTCTTCTCTCCCCACTATCAATCATCAAACACATTCAATCATTAATAATTTCCTTAGTTGCGATGAAGTTAGTTTGGATGAACCTAGCCTTAATTGTAAAAAACATGAGGTTTTTTGTTCTCCTAAACACTTTCCTTCTAGGGAGAATATCAACAAGGCAAAGATAACATTGATAATAATATTATTCCCTTTAAAAGGGATGGAGAGCCTATGTTAGACTCTCATTTGCCAATGGATGTTAACATTATTCAACCTCAACTCATCCTTTATCCCCCTTCGCACAAACAAACTCCGCACAAACCTGAATTCCCCCTCTACCCACCTCAAACTAATGTGTTGCAACAACCAAGTTATAATACTATTGCTCATACATGTAACACTCGAAGTAACTCGCAACCACCACAACCAAACCCAACACCCTTACCTTTGCATTATCCTATCCCCTCTAGAACTTTCTTACCAAGTCTTCCTACTAGAAAGGAGTACAATTTTTTCGAACAACTCAAGAATACTCCTACTAAGATATCATCATGGGATCTTATTCATGCCTCCCCTCACTATCACAACATGATTGAAATAGCCTTACAAAAATTTCTTGTTCGTTCTAATGTGCAACCAACTATCATAGAATCCATGATCCAAGGACTAAATTTTGACATTGTTTTCCACCAAAGTGAACTCCCCCCTTCGAAAGTGCAAAAACAAAAAAAAGAATTCATGATCATTGCTCGATACAATTGGATAGGGATAAAGAAAACCCTTATTGATAGTGGCTCAACCCTTAATGTGTGTAGCGTAAACCTTTTGGATAGGCTTCATGTGGATAAATAAAAAATTCAACCTAAATATTTATCTATTAAGGGCTTTGACAATGTTGAAAATAAATCACTTGGTGTGATCACTTTACCTATTATAGTTGGAGAAGTCATATTGAACACACCAATCCATATTATGCCTCATGATCTTTCACATAACCTTCTTCTAGGGAGGTAGTGGATTCATGCTATGAATGGTGTGCCTTCCACTCTTCATCAAAAAATGAAATACATCTACAACAACAAAGTGTGCACAATCGATGCTAATCATGAGCCTTATAGTGTCTTACAACTTGAGAAAAAAAAAGAGAACACCCTGAACACATTAACACCAACCACACAATTGGAACCTGCACAACAAAAGGACAAACACCAACATAGTGAACAAGCCACAAAGCTATTAGACGATGATTGGGGTTCCTTGGATTTTGAACATGACTTCATGGGTGAGTATAAGATCATACACAAACATTTAAATAGGGAAAACAAAAATGTAAATGACCATCCACCTCAACCACTTCATTCCAAAGTAATGAAAAATCTTTATGGAAAAGGTTATGAGCTTATGAAACTACTTGGATATAGTCAAAAAGGATGTGGTGCTAATGATTAAGGTATCCACAACCCTATCAACCCTATCACACATCAAAAAACTCATGGTCTTGGCTATTGTCCTATAATAGAGATTGCCAAACCTTCACTCACCATCAACAATGTCACAACACATACTCCTACATTATTCTTAACTAAAAACCTCAACACTATTCATCCAAACATGCAACACACAACTACACCTTCGCTTAAAGACAATGTCATCTTGCAAGACACCAATGATTTATGTTCACTAGATTTTCCCTCCTCTTGTAAGAGTGAGAAAAAATTCTTGCAATCTAGAGAAACCTATGTAAGTATTCCATCTACTACTAAGCAAGGGGAATATTTGTCACATACCACCAGACCACCTTCTACCATTGATCAAGAGGGTATCTTGTTGAGGCTCCTCCAAGGTCACTTGATCACCCTCCCTCCTATAACTCAAAAGAAATGCTCTTAAAAGGCTTCATTCTACACCTATCATAGAATTTATAATCACTCCACTAATGAATGTAAAGCTTTGAGTCATAAAATACAACATTTTCAGGAGTTTGGTATGCTTCCCTCTATGGGGGCACCTGATTCCTCTACTTGATACTTATTTTCACTCTAGCATGGATCATTTTGGCTCACCCTTGTCCTGCACTAAGTGGGGGAAAGGGGGTTTGATAGCCTTGTCCTTGTATGTCACTTGTGGTTGTCTCCTTTGGTTATTCTTTAACCTTTCATGAATACATAAGAGAAAGCTTGGGATATGGAGGACATGCCTTAAGTTGGCTTGTATATGACATAC
This sequence comes from Sequoia sempervirens, assembly GCA_007258455.2. Lineage (NCBI taxonomy): Eukaryota > Viridiplantae > Streptophyta > Pinopsida > Cupressales > Cupressaceae > Sequoia > Sequoia sempervirens. The sequence continues at coordinate 213,543,018 of VDFB02270651.1, read as the reverse complement.
TACCCTTCTCATGATGTAGCTTCTCAAAAACATATGACTTGGCATAAGGATTTTTGAGTAGGCTCTCATGTCCTCTTCTTCCATTTTAAATAAATTTCTCACAGTATTGGTGCTCACAACTACTTTAAAGTGGGGGCATACATCACCTCTCACATTTCATTGTGTGATTTTCTTTTTCTTGTGATTCCCTCTCTTTGAAACATTAGGTACGATGTTCCCCAAGATGAGACCTTGCAATTTTCCTCTCTTAGAAACAAGATGAAACCATTTGCACCTATCCTCTCTTGGAGACAATAAGCATGATGTTCCCTAAGATAAGATATTGCACAAACAAAGAAAAATCCCTTTGAACATTCCTTACACTATTTTTCATTAACAATGTCTATGAGTTTCAAGCATACAAATTTTTTCTTACTTCATAGAGCTCGAAAATAATTTGCCTTTGTGGCACCTTATTAAAGTTATCAGGAGGTATAAATTTGGTATGGTTGAGTAGGAAGCCCATTCTAAGGCAGGATTTTCCCCATTTCCACGTTTTGGAAGTTCTCACCCCACGAACAACTAGAAGTTTTGTGGCCCCAAACTAAGTATACTTGGGCTTTCTCACCCGATGTACAACCAAGAAGTCCCACTGCCCTAAAGTGAATACATTTTCAAACAAACAATCCTAGATCTAATCCACAATGTGTTGGACTAATGGTCGAAACTTGATCCACCACATTTTCATTTCCTTCTAGTTATTGCCATTATATGATCATGTATCTTTTCTTGCTACAAATCATTCACCTTGCATGTGTCTTTTCATACTTATGTTGGCTTGACTTAGGATCTTGGATCTTGGGGGCTTGCACAATCTCCTTTGATCTTTTTCATTCTTTTTTATCCACATTGGTACGATTGGACTCCGCTTGAATGGCTATTTTAGCAAAAGTTTCAAGCAAGTTCATCCTCTCACTAAAGTGGGGACTTAATGTGTCACCAAAAAGTGTATACTTTGCTTGATATGGGAATAATTGATGACAAATTGGACTTAATGGGGCCCTGATTTGGTGTTGTGAGGTGTTTTACACATCCACTCTAAGTCTTGGACCCTTGCAAACTCAATAAATTGCATTTAATGATGTCTTGTAAAGGTGTTGTAAGGTGTTGTAACACATCTTCACACTTTTCGAAGACCATAATGTTATAATTCACCTAAATAACCTTACCAAGACCTATTTCAAAGTGTTGTAAAGTATTGTAACAAACTTTCATACTTTCCTAGGCTTGTCATCAATATTTACAACTTTAATATGCTTTAAATAGCCCCTTTATGCACTTGCAGGCCTTAATTAAGTGTCTTGTTGAAGAAGAACCTGATAAACAACATTTAATATACCTTAATCTCTGACATCCACTCAAAATTTCCTAGGTGGACTAAGTCGGCACCATGGGCGACTTAGTCTTGTTTGGCTCAAAAATCAAAATTAATCAAATTTCTTTTGGGTTTTTATTCTTTAAGACATAAGGTCGGTCTATGATGAGGTATTTTTGGGAATTTAGACATAATTTTGTATAAATAAGGGTTTTTCCCTTCATTTTTTAGGCTCCTAACTCATCTTAATTCATTACTCATCATCATTCATCACTCATCATTTTCTCAAGTTAAGCAAGCTAGGGTTTCATCATTGCAAATCATCAAGATAGCTCCCAAGGACATTTAAAGGCACAATATTCATGTTTTTCTATAGAAATTTAAGATCAAACATCATGGCAAGGTACTAAATCCATTGTTGCATTCTTCATTATATTCTTTCTTCATTTCCTTTAATTACCTAAAAAGGGGTTTAGCCAAGGCAAACCCCCATGCACTAACATTCAACATTCCTTCTTCTCTTCTTGCGTGTTTGTAGATTTAGGCACTTTGAGGGTTTGAAGATCATTTTGAAGACTTTTTGAAGACATCTCTTTATTTTCCAAGATCAAAATATAACTAAAAGTCAACTTCAAGTCTAAAAATTAGTGTTTAGAAGTAGACACCTGTACGAAACCAAAGTGTTGACCTAGGGTATCTATTTCCATTTCCAAAATTTTCAGATATTTAGAAGTGGACTAAGTTACTACCTTGGGTGACTTAGTCCCACCCGACCTAATTTTTAGTGATTTTTGTAGATTTGGATACCCATTTGCCTGAAATAGGTTTCTAGGCAGTTTCCCTGAATTTGGACTAGAATGCCCCACCTGACAACTTAGTCCCACCGGGCTTAAAAATAAGAATTTATAGAATCTTAGAGGTTTCTACAATCTCCAATCAACTCCTCTTCAGTTTCTAGGTGCATGGATTCTTTCTTGCATTTATGTTTTATTATCTATTGCATTTTTTTATATCTCTGTATATCACAATGTGTTTTCCAGCACTTCACGTTTCTTAGATTTAACATCAATAAGTCATCTTTATTTCAACTGATTGCATTTAGACATCACATTTAAATACATTGCCTCTCTCCTTATGTCTCTCATCTTTGAGTGGTAAACAACAAAATTTTAACCCTATCCCTTATCTTTTAGGTGAAACATCCTAGAGGGGTAAGTGGCCAATAGGGCTTACAAAATCTTTGTCTACACATTCCAACCAAAACGAGACAATTGTTCCCCTATTAAAATCCTCCCATGAATCACATCCTAGGAAAAGGCCCCCATTTCAAGCAAAACAAATTTTCCACAACACAACCTTTTGGCCCATCCTTGTTGATTTTAGATTTTGAGCACTACATAACCCATTTTGGTGGTATATTCTCTGGACTTGGTAGAACACTAGTTGATTTCATCTTACTCTTGAATGAAAACAATTTTCCTATTTTAAAGGGTCTTCAAGATCTTTGATCTTAGACTTTCCTGCACCATGTCAAAATCCTTCCACCTGTACTAAATCTCCCCCTCCCACATTAAGGAGACATAATAATTTAGCTTTTCATCATACACTTCCAATATGGATTGAATGGCCACCTCAAGTTTCGAGTTCTTGTCCAAAGGTTGATAGCCATTCTAGGAATCACTCCAAAAGAAGCTTGACTTCCATCTTTTACTATGCAAGTTAAATGGTCATTTGTAACCTATCTGCACTTGAGAATAAAATTAAAAATTGAAGAACCTTGGCTTGGATTAGCAATTGTTAAAATATTCTCTTTTTTGTGGCTATCTAGATACTTCACCCTTAGAAGCTTATGCCACAATGCCTCTGACTTCTTCAAACTTTTCCAAATTCGTCTAGCACAAAATGCCCTATTTTAGAGGTGTAGATCCTTCACACCAGTACCACCATTGATTTTGAACAATTTCATAGTCTCCCAATTCAACAATGGTAGTCTATGATTTGCATTTGTCCCATCCCACAAGAACTTACTTTGGATTGATATAATCCTTTATTCCATTTTTCTAGGTAGGTCCAAACATACTAGTAAATAAATTGGGATTCTTGCTAACACTACTTTTAACATAGTGATTCTTCTAGCCAAGGTTAGCCACCTCCCATGCCATCTTCTTGAAGCCTCTTTGCATTTCTTATATGTTTCTTCCCAATGTCATTACTTAATTTTCCCTTCAAAAAGTAGAATTCCAAGGTACTTAGAAGGCAAGCTTCCTTCACTAAAGCCAAGGATGGCTCTAATTCTCCATTTCATGCTTCTCGACGCATTGAAGAAAAAAATGAATGACTTCTCACCATTTATTTCTTGGCCCACCTCCAAGCTCATATTATCCGCAATCCCTTTCATGATTTCCACTTCCACCACTGAAGCTTTTCCATACATCAATGTATCATTGGAAAGAAGTTGGTTCCTATTTTTAGGAATGGAAGGCACCATGGTGATACCTTTCCACCTTCATTGAGAGTGCAATTTTGAAATGGCCCTACTGAATGAGTCTGCTAATAGCACAAAGTGGAAAGGGGACAGTGGGTCACCCTGCATGATTCCCCTGACCCTTTGAAAGAAACCTAGTGGAGTTCCATTTATCAATATCGATTACTTGACATTTGAGATGCATCTGAATACCCATTCCAGCCATTTGTCAGAAAATCCCATTATTTCCATTTTTTTGATCAAATACCTCCATTGGACATGGTCGTAGGATATACTCAAGTCCAATTTTACCACCATGCCTCTACACTTGCCTTTTTTCAGTGAATGAATGGTTTCATGTGCCACTTTTACCTCATCTGTTATATTTCTTCCTAGCACAAATCCACTTTTTTTCTGGTGAGATGATACAAGGATTTTCTTAAGCCTATTGTCCATCACCTTTGTTATGATTTTATAACTTGTGTTGCATAAATAAATGGGTCTATAGTCTACAATTTTTTCACATTTCTCTTTCTTAGTAATTAGAGCTATATTTGTATTATCCAAATCTTTTAGCAAGCATGTTTTCCTTCTTGATTCTTCCACTCAATCCCTAATTTCTTTATTAATGAAATCCTAGTAAACTTGATAGAAGAGGATGTTAAATCTATTTGGGCCTCGATATTTTTCTAGTTTCATTTGGAACACAACCACCTTAACTTCATCTTCAGTTATTATGGCCATTAACATTTCATTGTCTGCTTCTATAACTAAAGCCTCCACATCTTCTAGTAGGCTTAGGTTTAACTTTTCTTCCAAATGTTACCTGCCAAGGAGACCTTTGAAATACACTAACTTGACATGGTGGATTTGTGCTCCATTACCAAGTTTTCATTCTTGTCCTTTATTTGTGAGATTCTATTCCAACTATGTTTAATCTTCATGGTGATAAGAAAATATTTAGTATTTAGGTCACCCTCTATGAGCTAAGCTTCTCTAAATTTTGAGTGCCAATAGCATTCCTCTCTAGCTAGTAGCTCATTATATTTTGACATCAAAGTTTTCTCTTTTTTAAACTCCACCATGGTCATCCCATCCTTAATAGTCTTCTCGCCTAATGCTAAAAGAGCTTCTTCGACCTTTTTTTTTCAACAAAGATGTTTTTGAACACTGTTCTATTCCAGTTTCTTAAGTTCCACTATATAATCCCTAGCTTCTTTTGAAAAATGATCTTAGATCACTGAATTTGCAATGGTGTCTCCCACCACCTTTTCAAGAGATCTTTGAGGCCGAGATCATGTAGCCACATTTTTTCTAATTTGAATTGGCCTTTTAGTGGGTTGTCATCTAGATTTACACACAATTCAACCAGGAAATGGTTAGATATTAAAATAAATCTTATTTTGGATTTTGGGGGTATGTTTTCTTGTAGTCAATATTTTGTAAGCAAAAACCTATCAAGTCATTCTACAATATTTGTGAACCCTATTCTTCTACTGTTCCATGTAAAGGATCCATTGGCAGTTTGCACATCATAGAGATTTTGGTTTTCCATGAGATTTATAAAATATTTTTGAGCTTGAGTCACATGCCTTATCCCCCCACTTTTTATAGATATATTCATTATGACATTGAAATCATGGCCCAAATTTGTTCTTACATTGGGAATGACACTACCTATTTATTGCCATAATTCTTTTTTTCCTTTGTTTTGGTTGGGCCATACACATTTAAATATTTCAAAATTCAAGTTAGAGGAAATTATGCTTACCTTTGCGTGCATCTAGTTTTGTTGGCATGTTAAAACATCCACCACGATGTTTGTTGGTTTCCATAGGATCCCAAGACCACCAACTATTCTTGTCAATTCCAAAAAAGCTCCATTACATTCCTTGATGTATTTGATAAAATGTTCAACCTTTGAGCCTACTAATTTTGTTTCTTGAATTAAGATAAAATCTACTTTTTGTGTCTCCAACTGGTGTTTGACCAATCACCTTTTTTAGGGGAGTTTAATCCCCTAACATTCTAAGTAAGGACCCTGATCTATTCCCAAGGGAGAAACATCCTCCTTTGGACCTTTTCATGTAAGTTATGATTGAGGGTTGGTCACCTTTCTGTGTTGCCTCCTCCCTTTTATGTTTGTTAATTTTTCTTCCCACCCTTCTAGAAAATGTGCCCCTTATTGATTGACCAATATGTCTTTCTTCCTGGATGTCAATTGTATCTTCTTCCCCCTAAGATAGAGAGAATTCTAATATTAGGTCATTATTTTCTCCTATTTCAGTCGATTGAAAGGCTACAATCGATAATGGATTTATCATTTCCCCTTCTAATTGATCTATTTCATTATCGATCGATCTTTTCTTCACAATTGGTATTATAGACCAATTTTTTTGATCCATTGGAATAGGTTCTTTGTCTCCCTGATCTTCATGAGTCTCCTCCACTTTTATTTTTTCTTTTTTTTCATGCCATACTCCTCTTACTGTCTAAGGAAACTACCTCCATTGATCCTTGTTTTGATTTCTTCTTCCGCATTTCATGCAAAAGAAATATTGTTTCTCTATTTCCAAGGTTTGAGACAATACTTCTTCACCAGAACACAGTTTTATCTCTTGGGGTATTGAATAAATTTCTAGTAATCTTATTCTTACATGTATCAAATATTCTTTGTTTCTTAGATCTATATCTATCAGTTTCCACAAAGAGTCCCCAATCTTTTTAAAGCATTTTCTAGACCAATACTCAAACAAAAAATTATATAATATCACCCAGTTGGTCCTTCTATTGGATTACATTCTAGGGGATTGAAATGTCATGTCCATTTTTGTAGAAAAATATACAAACTTCCACATTTCCACTCTTTTGTGCCCATTATTTGATCTCTAATTGTTTCACATTTGAACACTGTTACAAAAAAGCCTCTCAAGAGAAATTTTTTTATGGTTTCACAACCCTAGTTCTTCTCCACCCAACAATTGATCTCCATTCTCTTTAGTCATTTCCTAGAAAACATCCAATAATTTTTGTTTGCTCAAAAATCTCTACAACTTCTTTTATAATATCTGATACATCAATACTTAATGGATTTTGAGCATTGTCAGTTTTTTAACTTTTCTTGGGTTCATTGATTCCTTATTCTTTGTTCTTTGTATTCCTATTTTCCTCAACTAGTTCACTCTCTTTCACCCTAGTTCACTTCCATTCATCACTCTCTCTTCATTCTTCCTTCTTTATTATTTAAAATTGAAAATACACTATCTTATCTAAGGACTCATCCATCGGTTATATATGAGCATATGAGGGTTTATTTAAAGTAACAACTAACTACAATCATTAAATTCCACTCCTAGATATCAAAGCATATAGTTAAGATTGAATTGTTCAAACTATAACTGAAAAGAAAGAAGAATCCTAATAGAACTGAAACTCTATAAAACAAAATTGCATGCAAAAAAAACACAAACATTTATCAAATCCTATCAGTAAAGATTTCTTCTTCTCCAATGCTTTATTAACTTGTTATAGTTATGTACGTTCAATCTCCATCAAGTGTCTTTAAACAATAGTTATTGCATTTAGTTTAATCTGGAACATCCCATGTTTGTTGTCCTAGTATTCCTTTTTCCATGGATTATAACTTCTAGTTGTTACATGTTAAAGTTCTTCCTTGGTTGCAAAAAGGTTAATTCACAAAACATACACACAAGGTTAACTACCATAATTAAAACATGAAATTTCACCCATATTTCATGCATGCCTACATATGAAGTTGTATGCAATGCTACTTATATTATAACCATATTTCCATTACTATGATTTACATTCAAGGTTGCATAATAAACATGAAAATGTAGCATAGCATATGAGTATTCTCTAAAAGGTATATCTAAAAGTGTCTGAAGGTATGCATAAAAGCAATAGAAAATAAGCTAATAACTCGACCTACTAGAGCTACATGATGTTGAAGTGGAGATAAAAGAGATAAGAGAGAGTTGGAAATCTTACTAGAGCTACTACAGGGAATAAGATCACATGGATTCTTTATAGAGCTTAAGAAAAAGGTGAAGTGGCCTCTTAAGAAAATGATGGAAAAGAGAAGGAAGTAGCATGAAGCTAACAAATTGAGAAGGTGGTTGAAATTACTTCACAAGCCATCCAAGCAAAGATATATGGAGGAAAGTAAGTCTCATTGTTTTGAAATTAATGAAATCTTTGAGTGTGTAAATACAGGAATAACATGGTATGTGCAGGATCATCATAGAAAAAACAAGCTCTTAAGTGGCAAAAAATTCAAAAAAATTAGAGTAAGGCAACTTGACATAAAAATTTGAATAAGTTATCTATATTATTTCAAAAATATGTAAAATTAGAATCTATAGAAAATTGAATTTAGTTTCGAAAATACTAAGTTTATTTTTTATTTTTAAAAATCTATTTAGTGAAAATTTGAAATTTCAATGTAGTAGTACTTAAATTTTAGGAGAAAATAAGAAGTAGGTGTTTGTCCACCACCCTAACCATAATAAAATGATAAAAAAAAAAAAATTATAATATTTTTTTATAAGTAGAGGACTCATGTCCCGATGTGATGCATTTTTTTGTAATTTTTTGTAAATAATTAATTATGAATTTTTATTACAACTTTTAAAAATATAAAAACTTATGTCTCAACCTTAACTTGGTCAAAATTCATGAAATTCATTTTTTAAAATCCTATAGTATGTGATGCATATTTTGGATTCAAAAAATGTGATATCATTTGAAAGCTATAGATGTTTTTCAATCAGCCTATCAATTAAGACTTTAGCCGTAATTCAAATAAAAAATTAATAATAATTATTTATTAAATTCAAAGTAAAGCATAATTTATATTGGTGGAAAGCTAAGAATCTCCTTTAAAAATCCTTTTCATTTCATCAATTTTGGGTTAAAAAAAAGTCATCAACCACATACCCTACAAATACCCATCATATTGCCACTTTTTGGCCCATCATGATCCTGCACATACCCAATAGTAAATGAATAAGAAATCCTAAGTGAAGAAGATGGAATACTATGTCATCCTGAGGAAGGTGAGATACTTGGTGAATGCATATTACATTCTATTTTTTATAGGGAAAGATTGATGAATAAAGAATATGTTTTGTGTTCTCCTAAAGAAAGATGAATGTTTGATGAAATGCATGATGAATTAGATTCTTTATTATTAGAAGAAATGGATGTGAGTGATAAGTTATTTTCAGTAGTAGGAAAAACTATAAAATTCAAAGATGAATGCAGTTGTTAAGTGCAGTAGGAAGTATTAAGTCCATATAAAAATATTGATCAAATCCTTTGGAAGGAGATGGAAAGTTTGGGAAAAGAGGGACACTACTTTGTGTATGAAAGTCAAGATAAATTAACAAATATCATGTAAGTGTTAGAAGATTCTATTTACCAAAGGAGACCCTTAGATGACAAGTTCAGTCCTAAGACAACCATACCACGCTTGGAGGATCTCTTGGGTGTCGAAGTGGAGTGTATGGTGCAAGGAGACAAGGAGGAGACCTCAAGGTCTCAATATTTTATTTATAATATTTCATTGGACTATGTATGTGTAGTTTTTTTCAACAAGGAGATCAAAATCATCGAGAAGTAGGCTCTTGAAAGAGATCAGGTTCAAAGGAGGATGCCAAAAGGAGAATACCTTGCAAGGATGAAAGAAGAGAAGGAGATAAGAAGACAACCTAGAACAAAAAAGTTGAAGACATCAAGGCAATAGGGAGGAGGAATTGTAAGACCAATAAGAAAAAGAAGACCTGCACTCAAGTGGGACTTGAGTTTTCTTCCCCTTGGGTGTATGGTGTAGTGGCACTAGGAGCTCCATTTTGCATATTTTTGTAATTTTGGATTTTAAGGTGATTAATGGGTTTTAAGGTCAAAAAAGGTCATTTATGACTATTTTCAATGTGTTTAATTCATTTTTGGTGAGTTATGGGTCATGGGTTTGAAAGTTGTCAAAGTGGCTAAAATTGCCATGCAACTTTTGGCAAGTGGAAATAAAAAAAAGGAAACATTAAAAACAAGTTAGGAAATGTTTGTAACTAATGAAAAAGGAAAGGATAATGTGTGCATGGTCGAATGCAAAGAGGAGAAGTTGATTTTTTGTAATTTTGAATGAATGAGAGCAAGTTTTTTGTGGTTTTCTCAATGTTGCAGCAACCTCCATAATAGTGTATGGCTTGTACGACCCATTATTTTGACCTAAAATAAATTGGAAAGAACAGGGATGTGAATCTAGTTTATTTTGGTTTTGTAGCATCAAATTTCATTATGTATTTTAAAAGTTATTTCATTTTTACTAAAACTGGTTTTTTTCTTCTATGATTTTCCAACGTTTCAGTCAAATTCATGCATTGTGTATAGTGTGTATGGCCTATGTATTGATCTAAAATGTATGAAAAAACATAGATATGTGAATCTAGGGTATGTGCAGGATCATCATAGAAAAATTAGGCCCTTAAGTGGCAAAAAAATAAGAAAAATCAGAGTTAGGCAACTTGACGTAAAAATTTGAATAAGTTATCTATATTATTTTAAAAATATGTAAGAATAGAATTGTATCAAATTGAATGTAGTTTCCAAACTACTAAGTTTGTTTAAAAAAAATGAAATCTATTTGGTGAAAATTTGAAATTTCAATGTAGTAGTACTTAAATTTTAGGGAAAAAATAAGAAGTAGGTGTTTGTCTGACCACCCTAACCACAATAAAATCATAATATTTTTTTATATCTTAGATATAAGTAGAGGACTCATGTCCGATGTGATGCATATTTTCTTGTAATTTTTTTCAAAGTAAATAATTAATTATGAATTTTTTATGACAACTTTTAAAAACTATAAAAAAATTGTATTTCTGACCACCTTAACTTGGTCAAAAATTCATGAAATTCATTTTTTCTTTTTTTTAATCCTATAGTATACGAAGCATAGAATGTGATGCATGTTTTGGATTCAAAAAATGTGATACCGTTTGAAAGCTATAGATGTTTTTCAATCAGTTTATCAATTAGGACTTTAGTCGTAATTTGAATAGAAAATGAATAATAATTACTTGTTAAATTCAAAGTAAAGCATAATATATATTGGTGGAAAGCTGAGAATCTCCTTTAAAAACCCTTTTCATTTCATCAATTTTGGGTAAAAAATAAGTTGTCACCCACATACCCATCATATTGCCACTTTTTGGCCCATCATGATCCTGCACATACCCTCTACTTTCTTTTGGTTTTTGTAGCACTAGATTTCATGAAGTATTTTGTAAATTATTGCATTTAAAAAAAAAAAAGGTTAAAACCTTGACTAAGGTAGTTAGTGAGCAATAAAATTCCATTTTTTTTTTTCCACCATAGGAAAATGGTAAAAAGTTGTGAAATTTTTTTTTTAACATGGTGAACATCCATCCCATTTTTCGGGTTCTAGGTTGCATGTGTGAGGAAGATATCTTAACTAGTTCACTTCAAGTTTGCATAAAAACAGTGCAAAACCCTCTTCATGGTGTTGTTTGATCAATGCATTGCTTTGATTCATAAAGGGAATATTTTTAAATGTTGTTTAGCGTCTTTTAAGCTTGTGTAGGTCATTTTTTTTAGGGTTTTTAAACCATTTCTCATTAGGTTGGATGCAAAGGTTTGTTATGTGCAAGAATCAAACAGTGAGACAACAAAATCTAGGAAGCATATGTGGTTGAAAGTTTAGAAGGGTTATGCGAACCTAGATCATATGTCTTAATTTTTTTTGAAGGGTTGTGATAGAATATATTATGACTTATGAAGTCTTGGAATACAAGAGATGCCAATCATAACTTGTTGCATTGTTGAATCAACATATAGGAGTTGTTCATGGTCTTTTAGGTTCTTAGACAAGTCTATGAATTTTTTTGCATTGTCTTAAAGTATGTTAGATCAAAGCCTCTAAGGGAGTCCATTGTTAGAGTCTAGGAAGTTGCACATAGGAGTAGCAATTGAGAGCATGCAAGAACATCTTGTCATTTTGGCTTGTTTTTCTAAACTAAGTCCTTCCTCCACATCAGGAAATTTGGAAAAAGAAAGAAAAAAAATAAAGAATTTTTTGAAAATTGAAAGAAATATAAAAATTGAATATGGAAAAATGGTTCAGAAAGGAATTGAAGTCATTTATTTGGTGTTATTCATTTTTGAAAAAAAACTCTCAAAACCCTCTTGAAGCAATTTTTTGAAAATTAGAAAATGGTGTGCATTTGTTTGGAAATAAGTGGATTTTGGATTGGTTTGGATAGGAAATAGAGTGTGAATGCTATGGGTGTGTTCTCTCCCTCTCGTATTTAGATAATTAATAGATTTTCTATGTTGTTGTGTCTTAAAAAATGAAGATAATTTTCATTGCAAGAATGAAGGTGTTGTCATTGATGTCAACTAGTTAACTATTTATCAACTAGTTGCTATTGTCATTGATGTCATGGATGTAGGTTATTGGCCAGGTATATGTCGAGGATATTGAGAAAATTATAATAAGGAAAGGTTGTAAGTGTTCAATGGTTGCTTTAGGTTTTTCTTCGAGTTTTTCTCCTATGTTTGTATGGTTTAGATATGTTGATCATGGTTGTTGGAAGCTACTATTTCCAAATTCTTAGCTTTTGATTCATTGGACAATGTGAGTTATGTTCACCAGTTGTGAACTATGGTTTTCTATGTATCTAGTTGAGGTCTGGGAGAAATATTGTTGGTCCATATTTCTTTTTGGTTGAGTCTTATGACTTGCGGTTCTATATTTAAGATATTATGATTGTGTTAAAGATAATTCTAGTATCTAGAAGGATTGGATCATGCTAAGTGTATCTAAGGGTTATTTTTGGATTGTTAGATTATCAAATCAATAAAGCATAAAACCCAAAGAAAACTATCAAGCACAATGGAAACTAAACAAAAATAAAATGATTATACCTATCATCGAAGCTTCCATGATTTACCTTCATAGCAACTTCTAACTTGCTGACGGTTGTGTTGCCCTCAGATTCAATGTGTGAGCAATCTTCGACTATGACAATGCCCTAAACAAGCTTTGAAGGATTTGAAGTAACTAAATGAAATCTAAGTGTCTATGCCTATGACAAAATAATTAAAATTCCAAATAAACTCTAAGCATCAATGCATTAGAATAACGAAGTTCATGTGTCAGTTTTAAAAATGTGAGCAAAATTGGCATTTTATAGAAAATGCAATTTTGAATGGATGGATAGGATTGAATTTTGATAGAAGCTAAAATCAAAGGACGATATTTAATGTGACAAATCCTAATTAGGGTTAGGGAAAAATTATTAAATGAGTGGTCGAGATGTCATTTGAGAAGATTGAATCGGTGGTCAAGAATAAATGAGATAATTAGTCAGAAAAATAAAGATTTTCAAAAATCAAGAAGATAAAGACTCCTTGATTTGTGAGATTCGAAAAATCAAAAAGATAAGAATTGAACTGAAAAGAGGATTTGAAAAATCAAGAATCTACTCAATTGTTTGATTTTTTGGAATATTATTACCGTTTTGAATTAAATTAACTCAAAATATGGATTTTGTGTGATAATAAATAATAAATTTTTAGATTATTTACTAAAATGAACTGACAGTCAGGGAAGTGATATCATTTTAAATAATTTCATTTATTTTAAAAGAGGGAAATGTTAATTTTGACAATTAAATAATTAAAGATAATTATTTAATTTAGAAGGTATGATTAATGATTAAATTAATTAATAAACTCATTTAATCATGAGAATTAGTGACATATTAAGTAAATAAAATTTATTTATTTAATAATCAGGAAGAAATAAATGAAGAAAGGTAATTAAATAAATTAAGATATTTATTTAATTGTAAGAGGATAATAGACCATTAGTGACATATTGAATAAATAAATATAATTTATTTATATAATAATTATAAATTATTTAATTAATAGTGGAATGTGGACCAAGACATAATTAAATGTCATAATTATGCTAGGATGAAGGTGGTAAAATATAGAGCTTGTAGGCCTAGGTCATTTTTATGTGTCTACACTATGGATTGTGTGTGCTTAATTGGTCTATGTGTTTCACACTAGTTTGGTCAACCTTGTGTTAAACACTACCTTCAAAGTTGATGAAGCATGTTGGGACTTACTTGGGTCCTCATCAAGCATGTGTTTAGGTATCCCTTATTCTAATTCCACTCTAGAATGTTTTGGCACCAACATAATTTGAAATTGAATAATGGATGGTTGACTTTGTAAATGTTTCAAAGTTGAAGATGGTATAAATACAGGATGAGTTAATGGTAAAAGAGATAAGTGCAAAGAAATAGAGTAGATAGATGCAAAGCAGATGAGAATCAATGTGTGTATGTGATGCGATTGTGGTAGATTAATGAAAATTTTAAATGTTGAGTTTCTAGATGCAGTGAGTTGAAGGTGTACTCTATCATTCATGCATGTTTGCAAGTGGTTGAGTAAATTGTGGTGGAAATCTATGTTGCATTGAGATTGTCTTCTCTATGTAACATATCTCTTCTATCTTCTTTGTATCTATGTGGTAGTGAACCCTCTAGGTGGTTAACCCTTGTTGGACAGTGAGTCTTGTTCCAGACAGTAACCCTGTGTTAACCTAGACTTGAATCAGAGGTGATTCCAAAGACTAAATATGTTGTGAGTTAAGACTATAATATGTAAATGTGAGTTACCACGAAATATCTAATTTAAATTAATATTTTTTTTTCCATATTTTTTGTAAATGAATTTTTAGGAATGAAATAATTACGAATGTTATCATAGTGAAATCTTTCCATGTTTTGGGAAAAAGGTGAAAAATTAAAGTAAATTTATTTATTTATTTAAAAAAAAAATCCTTTGGGTTGGGAATGTGTATCTTTGATTTAAATATTGATTAATGGAAATTTAGAAAAATAATGAAATAAAATAAATAAACTAAAATTTAAAAATGAAATTAAATTAAAAAAAAGGGTTTAGAAAGGAACTAAAATCATTTATTTGACATTGTTCAATTTTGGAGGAAAAAACTCTCTAAATCTTCTCTAAGCAATTTTTTGAAATTAGAAAATGGTGTTCATTTGTTTCAAAAGAAGTTGATTTTAGATTTGGTTTGGATAGGAAATGGAGTGTGAATGCTAGGGGTGTGTTCTCTCCCTCTCTCATTTGGATATTTGGAAGTTTTTTCATGTTTTTGTGTCTTCAAAAAAGAAGGTAATCTTCTCAGTTCTCATGCTCGCCATTATGGAAGCATAAGACTTATTCAATAGCATTTAAATTTCACAATTATAGATGGAATTATTTTATTTTTTTAATTTTAAAATCTATCATTTTGTGCCCTCATAGTGCCATAATTTTTTAAAATTCTTAAAATGTGAATTTTATTTCTTTGAATGGTTGTTTTTCAAATTTTAATTAAATATGTTGTAAATGAATTAATTGTTGATTGTTTTATTTTGTTAAATAAAAATTTGGTGAAAGAATGAAAGAAAATAAAGAAAGTAAAATTTGAAAATTAAATGAAATACAAACATTAAAAAATGAAAAAAGGGTTCAAAAAGGAATTGCAGTCATTTATTTGGAATTATTCATTTGTAGAAAAATATCTCCCAAAACCTTCTCTAAGATTTTTTTTTAAAAATTAGAAAATGGTGTTCATTTGTTTGGAAAAATGTGGATTTTGGAATGGTTTGGATAGGAAATGGACTATGAATGTTATGGTTGTGTTCTCTCCCTCTCTCATTTGGGTATTTGCACATTTTCCCATGTTGTTGTGCCTTAAAAAATGGAGGTGATCTTCTCAATTATCCTTCATTTGTTTTTTTTTTTAATTTGAATGTCTTGCTCACCATTAGGAAAGCATAGGATTTCTTCAATAGCATTTAAGTTTCAAAATTAGAGTAGGAATTATTTAATTTTAATTTTTTTAAAATTGATCATTATGCCCACATAATACCCAAAATTTTAAAAATTCTTAGAAAATGAATTTCATTTCATAGAATCATTGTTGTTCACATTTAGGTTAAATATTTTGCAAGTGAATTAATTATTGAATGTTTTATTTTGCTAAAGGGAAATTTGGAAAAAGAAAGAACAAAAATAAAGATTTTTTTTTTTGAAAATTAAAAGAAATATAAAAAATGAAAATGAAAAAAGAGTTCAGAAAGCAATCAATGTCATTTATTTGGTGTTATTCATTTTTGAAAAAAAATCTCAAAACCATCTTGAAGCAATTTTTTGAAAATTAGAAAATGGTGTTCATTTGTTTGGAAATAAGTGGATTTTGGATTGGTTTGGATAGGAAATGGAGTGTGAATGTTATGGGTGTGTTCTCTCCCTCTCACATTTAGATTTTTAATTGTTTTCCTATGTTGATGTGTCTTCAAAAATGAAAGTAATGTTCTAATTTTTCATCCCTTTTTTATTTCTTAGGATTTAAATGTCATGCTCACTGTTAGGAAAGAATAGGACTTCTTCAATAGAATTTAAGTTTCATAATTAGAGTAGGAGTTATCTATTTTTTTAATTTAAAATTGGCCATTTTGTGCCCTTATAATGGCCAAATTTTTCAAAATTCTTGAAAAGTTAATTTTATTTCTTAGAGGTTGTTGTTCAAATTTAAACCAAAAGGGAAGATTTTAATTTTTGAAAATTTTGAAAATAGAAAATTTAAACTTGATTAGTCGAGTCTTCCTGAAATTTCCAACTTCATGTAAATTAATTTAGGAAAAAATGAATTTAAAAGGTGTTATTGGATGTTTCTGAATGGTGGAAAAAATGACTCTCCCATATATTTATATAAGGATCATGTTGAGATCATGTTTTCAAGTTTGTGAGATAAACCAAGCATATGCATGAACTAAACTATTATCCATGAACTAAACTATTATCATAAATCAAGCATTTAATTGTCACATAGGTATACATATTGTAACGCCCCTCATGCAAACCCCAAAGGACAGAACATTACACAATTTTATTTTTTAATAATAAAAAGTAAACATATAACGAAACATTGAAACATATTTACATTGCACATTAACCTCATAACGTCAAGTCCCTTGGGGCACGCAAGGTCACATCACATAACAAACTCATAATAGAAAGATAAAAGACAAAACTAAATAACTTATCTAAATTTACATCCATCATAACATTACAATAACCATTTACAAAAGTACATCCATGAATCATAAGTAAAAGTATAATTACATCATGTGATACAACTATAATAAATCTTATAAAATGAATGGTTACAAATGTTCATATACAATACATCATCGTTTAATACATTACATGATCAATAATGAATACAAGGAAATCTCCCATACATGTGAGATAAATATATAGTACAAATAATGTCTAAATTATAAAATGACCAACTGGTACAAGCTCCAATTGAAGAATGCTGAGAAGAACGAACATTGATGGGGAACCCAATGGGTATGGAGCACGTTCCACCCAACCATGTGGGTTATGAATAACCCACCCCCCATGCTCAAAGGTGACAAGGAAGTAACCATGACCATGAATTCCATAAACCAACTCCAATAAAGGACAACATAGTACAATAATTCCAAATACAACATCATGGATTACAAAGAACATAAATGACAACATCCATGAATCAACATAATAAACATAAAGCTATAAATCTCATCATAACAAAGTAAGGAAATAACCATTAACCAAGTAACCAAAGAAAAAACATGAAACATTTCCAAATGAATCTGAACAGACAATCAAAACACACTTCTAGAGGCAACCAAGAAACAAGAGATAAGGGTATCTAGTGGAGAGTGTCATCGCATAGCCTACGTGGGTTATCCTGGCCCTTCCTCCAACTTGAGGCACCGATCCCCATCTATGGTTATCCTGGCCTTTCCTCCGACGCTGGCCCCATAAGGTAGCTCATGCAGAGTTGTTAACCTCTCATGAAGACGAGGTTATGACTTTGCCGACCACGACCTTCCTAGTCTACCATTAGTATGTGATAGCCCTAATGCATAGATGAGGTATCCAATATTATCTTATGTACTTTTACTACCCATCCCCCTAAGTTCTATTATTAGGTTTTCACTTGTTAATCTACTCTTATGTAGGTTATCCTGAGCCCTTCCTCATTTTGAGGCGTCGGCCCCCATGAAGAGCCACTCTCCCTGAGACCCCACAACATAACAAAGCAAGAAAGGGTTGTACCATGGGAACAAAGCATTAAACTCAATTAATGACATGTGAGGCATTACCCATCCTGCTAAAACACATACTCGAGGTCCCCAAAAAATCATGTACAACCCATTTACAACGATGATACCAAATAACATGCTACAACAAGAGCACAAAGGATGAGGATAAATATCCAACAACATCCAAAATCAAGCTTATAAACCAACTAGGTTCCCACATCCATAAAGCTAAAACAATAAAATAACACTTAAAAGAAATAATCAAATCAAATTCTACTAGTTTCCACAATTTGATTTATTTCATTCACATTTAACCAATAGGATTTATTTTTTCAAATTATTAACATCACAGTTGTGACTTCATATTTCGAAACATATACAATGTATCGTTATATTTATTATAATTATATATATATAAATTAAATTTAGCTTTATTCTAAATATCCTAACTGCGAATATAATCATGATGATGCAAATATAATCTTTTTTTTTTAATTAAAATATATATATATATATATATATATATATATATATATATATATATAAATATATGTATATATATTTATACATATATATAATATATATCTAAAAAAAAATTTAAATATATATATATATATATAAATACAATAAAAATAAAACCACGCCCACACTAATGTTGCCGCTAGGGCTGTGCAGCAGCCCATACGACTATTGTATGTAGCAGTCCTAAGAACTATTGTGCACAACAGTCCGTATGGACTGTTGTGGGCAGTCTGCAACCCCCAGGGAAGGAGGGAGTGTACGACCCAACTGTCCCCCCCAACCCTCAATAAAATATAAATTTCCCCATAGAAAAAAAAATAACACGAACTATACTATCGGCTCAGAATCCAAACTTCAAAATTCGATCTATTTTGATATGTTAAAAAAATAGATATAAATATATTAAATATATATATATATATATATTTATATATATAGGGATGTGTATATATATGTACCTATATATATACATACATACATACATATATATATATATATATATATTTATTTAACAAAACTCTTTTGTAAGAAAACTGACAATAACTTAAATGCATATATATCATATCATATATATATATATATATCCTTCAAAGTTATATATATATATATCCTTCAAAGTTATATATATATATATATATATATATATATATATATATATATATATATATATATATATATATATATATATGAGTATATATCAAAGAAAACTCATTTGTTTTAGAAGGAATGCAATTTTATTCTTTCATATCAAGTCATAGAAAAAATGGGCATTTTCATAAGATGAATATTGTTCTCTGTTATTTTTGAAAAAGAATTTTAAAACCCCCATATAGTTTCTTTTCTCATAGAAATCATATTTATCTATTTTTATTTTTCTTTGAATCAGAAAATTGAAGAAAGAAAATGGAACCTGGAGTCCTATGCTATTGTAAATTTGATGAAGCTTTGCTTGATCCCAATTGCCTTTTCGAAGCGCTCTTGTTCCCACCTTCAAAACTTCTTCGCCCGATCCTCTTGACCAATCTTCAAATCTAAATATTACTTGAGAAGAACCTCTCTTACAGAACAATGAAAAACTCAAAATAATTTACTCAGAAGAAGAACCGAGGAAAATCCCATTTCCAAAACTCAATATCTTTTTTTTAACTTCTGTCAATTTCCCGTGAATGAAAAACTCACAATTTTGCAATTAAATAAAAAATATAACTCTTCTTTTTCGAAAGCTCTAAAAATCCAACTCAAAAGAAATTTTCTATTTTTAATCTTAGCTTTTCAGCCAAACTCAACACTCATTGGTCCTTTTTATCTTATCTTTTCTTTTATTTATTTTTTTCCCATTTCACAATACTTTCTATTTTAATTTTGATTTTGCAAGCTTTACTTGAAATTCACAAAATTTAATTTATTTAATTATTTATTTCATAATTATCCTCAACATACTAATTTAATTACATTATCAAAATACTAAATTTTAAATAACTTAATTTACAAATTTAAATAAATCACATGACTTTAGAAATAAAACTTTTATATTTTAATATAATTTATTCCAACACTAATATAAACATTTATTAACATCGTTTAATTAAATAAATAACATCATACAAAACACCAATGTAAAATAAATACCAAAGTACACTCACACAAACCACTATAATAAATTGCAAAAACAACAAAGCAAAGATGCACAATACCACTCAATCAGGACGGTTTGACAGCATGGGACAGGGTGACTTCCTTGTCATCTCTATTTCAACATTATGCCCGTTGGGTTAAATTGATGCTCACCCTGTCCTACCGAAGTAGGTGGAATCGAGACTCTATACCTGCAATTCCTACATACAAACAAGATCGTGTACATGTATCTATATATATATATATATATATATAATCAAAACATCACATTGTGAGAAGGAATTGCAGCATAGCAGGGCACTCACAAATGAGTGATGCTACACTGTCCTCTCACCAAAACTATTCTAACAATTACAACATTACATATAAAGTAACAATTCTAAACTAACAGATCACATCATAGAATGATTACTAATTTCTACTGCATCACAATATGTTACTAAATCAAATTAAACATCACAAACCAATGTAACCATAATGTCATCAACTGAAGTAACATAATCATCAATCAATCTAAACTAACCAATCCACCAAACCAAACCATAAATAGTACTATCACAATCTCAAGGTATCAAACAAAAGCATAGAAAAATAACAAGTCCAAACAGTAACAGGAGGGGTATTACACATATCACCAACAACTGACATGTCAAGGAACCACATCTCAAATTTGTGGATGGTCCAAACACACCATGAAAAGCAAGAACTAAAGCCAAAACTGAAATGCATGATGAAAATGGTGAATTTGAACCACTGGCCAACATCCAACAAAAAAAGTATAAGAACAGGTTATGCATCCCTTGGTACATAGTTAGAAAACAATGTTGAGATCTATCCATCTCCAAGGTACAAATGGGAAGAACATTACACTCACCATCCCCCATCATTGTGCTAAATTCACATCAAATTCTAATGCTACTCATATAATGACTAAAATCCATCTTAGATCCATCTACATTACTTATGCAACACCTCAAAAATCTGAATTCATGTCATCTTTGGAAGACTTATGAACTTGAACTCATGGTTTTAGAGCTCACACATCCTTATAATAAGTATGCCCAATGAGTGAAACACTTAGATATTCATTTAAATATCTTAAAGGTTATAAGAACAATATATCCCAACTTAATGGGGTGGGGGACCTAGTTCGATAAGCTAAAGCATCCTATTGTAGGCAAAAGGTCACGAGGTGTGGCCTCTTGCCCATCCCCATGGTACTAGAGGGTATGTCGCACCAGTGTCATCGGTCACATGAAAAAAAATTATGAAATGCACTACAATTTATATAGAGGGTACTCGATTTGTAATACCCCTCTTGTTACTGTTTAGACTTGTTTTCTTTCTATGCTTTGGTTTGCTACTTCATGACTGTGATTGTACTCCTTATGGTTTGGTTAGTAGACTATTTGGTGATTATGCTTATACATTTGAGGACATGGATATTTCTTATGATATTGTGGTTTGGTGATGTTAGTTGATTTCAGAGATATATTATGATGTAGTGATTTAGTAAATTATGTTATGATATGATTTGTTAGTTTAGAAATGCTACTTCATCATTAATATTATAATTGTTAGAATAGATGTAATGAAAGGATAGTGTAGCATCACTCGTTCGCGAGTGCCCTGCTACAATGCAATTCCTTCTCACAATGTAATGCCTTGATTTGATATATATGTACATGTACACGACCTTGTTTGGATGCAGGGATTGCAGGTACATAGTCTCGATTCCACCTGCTTCGGCAGGACAGGGCGATTACCAATAACCCAACAACATAATGTTGAAACAAAGATGACAAGGAAGTCACCCCATCCCATGTTGTCAAACCGTCTTGATTGAATGGTATTGTGTGTTTTGTGGTTGTCATTTTAGTAATTTATTACTGTGTTTTGTATAGTGTCATGTTCGTATGTTATTTACGTTGGTATTTTATAAGTTGTGATTTATTTAATTAAATGATGATAATAATTGTTTATTATAATGTTAGATTAATTTGTATTTAAATATTTAAAAGTTTAGTTTTTAAAAAGGCATGGGTTTTAGTTAAATGCTAATTAAATACTAAATTGTGTTTTGTTAATTTAATTAAATTATCTTGTTGAGGATAATTATTAAAATAAATTATTTAAATAAATTAAATTATGTGCATTGCAAGTAAAGCTTGCAAAAGTAGATTTAAAACAAAAAGTATTGATAAAAGGAAAAATAAATAAATAAAAGAACAAAAAAGATAAAAGGACAAATGAGAATTAAGTGTTGACGGAAAAGCTTGATTTAATTACATAATTTCTTTTATTTTGGATTTCTTTTTAGAAGTTTTCAAAAAAGAAAAGAGGTATCTTTTATTTAATTGAAAATTTATGAGTTTTCACACAGGAAAATTGAGACAGAAGTGACAAAAGATAACAAAATAATTGTTTTGAATTGTTAATCTTCTGAAGTTTTTTCTAGAAAGGGATTTGTCATTCTATTGTTTCATGCTTCTAGGAAGGAATTTCTAAGTAGAATATTAGATTTGAATTTGAGTAGGGTATTCTGGAGAGGAGATTCTGAAGAAGGAACGAAAGCTATTCTAAGAGACTGTTGGAATCAAGCAAGCTTCATCAAAATATTAGCGGCATAGGACTCCAAGTTCCTCTTACTTCTATTCATTTTCTATTTCAAAAGAAAATAAATAAACAAATGAATAAATATGGTTGATCGTTTGAAAGAAAAGAAAACCTTTGTTAGAAATTTAATGATTACTAGTTAGCAACCAATAGGAGAAAATTATTGTCATTTGAGAAACCATTCTGTAGTTTCTTTTATAATTTGATTATGAATAATATTGTTTTTTTTTTTATAAATAGATTTAATTTGAATATATATAAATACACAATTTTGAAGAGGTATATATATATATATATATTATTGGTTGAACAGTAAATTGGGTACAGAGAAATCTATATCTAGTTGGTGTTATTAAATCAGTTGTTGTGCGCAGTACCTGTGTAGGCCGGGCATTCGCTTGTTTATTGTTTTTGTATTCTATATATATATATGTTATGCATAGTTTTTTTTTAGTTGTGTAAATTAAAATATTTATATATATATATTGAGAATTTAGAAACACATACATATATATTTATAATATATATATATATTATATATATATATATCTATATATATATATATATATATATATATATATATATATCTATATCTATATATATATTACATATATATATATATGCATATACATATATGTTGTTTTCATTTTAGTGTTTTGAACAGGAATTGCCAGAGAAATCTATATCTAGGGGTGGCATTTATAAGCTTGTTGTGCATACTGTCTGGAATCTTCTTTATTTCCTTTCTACATATATTGAGAATTTATACATATATATATATATATATATATATATATATATATATATATATATATATATATATATATATATATATATATATATCATATATATATATATCTATATATCATATATATATATATCTATATATATATATATATAGTATTCATATATATATATATATTCTATATATATATATATGTTGTTTTCATTTTAGTGAATATTTTGATGGTGAAATATTTTGCAAAAGGATAAAGTTTTTAATTAAAATTTATTGACGGTTTATTTAAAGGAAAGTGGTGAAATTGGAATTTAATTATAAGAGTAGTATTAACCAGATTATATTTAATATTAACTAGTTGGGTTATTTGTTTAATGTTGATGAAAAATAGTAAAGTAAATATTTGTTTATATAGATTGTATTTGTATATATAAATAAATAAATTGTAAATGTTAGAGTGTATTGATTTAGTTCTAATGGAGAAAATTATAAACATTGAATAATATTGGTTTATTAAATGAAACAAATTAAATACAGTCGTAAAAGTGTTATTGAATTTTGATTTCAAATTGTATCGAGGAAAAATAGAAATTATCAATGCAATAAAAATCTCTTGTCTATTTTGAGTGTAGCGAAAACAATGTGTAAAAGCTAGAAATAGTGGCTTGAGTTGTGAGGTCTCATGAATTGTTTATTTTTCCATTTTATTATCATTCATTTTTCTCTCGATGTGGGAACCCTATTGTAATTGTGAACCCAATTTTAGTTATTGTGAAGCTAAGTCCAGAGGCGTGATTTATATGTGATCCTCGTTTTGTTGTATTCTTGAGGTTGAGTTTTATTGTATTATCTTGGAAAGGGTTGTACGAGATTGTTGTCTTTTGATATTGAGTTATTGCGAGATGAGAAATGCCTCGCATGTTAGTGTTTGAGTTGTATGCTTTAATCTTTATGGTACGACCCTTGTCATGTTTTGGTTTATGTTTGGGATCTTTTGGGAGAGTGGCTCTTCGTGGGGGCTGGCACCTCGAAAGGAGGAAGAGCATGGGATAACCCACGTAAGAGTAGTATAACAAGTGATAACCTAAAAATAGAACTTAGGGGGATGGGTAGTAAAACACACAAGATAATAAATATTGGATGCCTCGTCTATGCTTTAGGGCTATCATAGACTAATGATAGACTAAGAAGGTTGTGGTCAGCAAAGTCATAATCTCGTCTTCATGAGAGGTTATCGGCTCTGCATGAGCTACCCTATGGTACCGGTGCCTCATGTAGGAGGAAGGGCCAGGATATCCATAGATGGGCACTTGCGCCTCAAGTTGGAGGAAGGGCCAGGATAACCCATGAGAGCTATGCGATGACACTCTCCACTAGACACCCGTTTGCCTTGTTTCTTGTTGCTTATGGAATTGTATTCTGTTTATTGTTTCATTTTCATCTATAAATATTTTATGAATGTTCTTTCGTTACTTGGTTAATGGTTATTGCCTTGGTTTGATGTGATGAGATTTATGACTTTAACTTATTATGTTGACTCGTGAATGTTGTTGATCATGTCATTGTAATCCTTGATGTTGTACTTGAGTTTTGTACTATGTTGTTCTATTGGAGTCTATTTTGGCATTCATGGTCATGATCTCTTCCTTGTCATCTCTGAGCACGAGGGGTGAGTTACTTATAATTCACATGGTTGGGTGGAACGTGCTCTGCACCCGTTGGGTTCCCCATCAATGATCATCTCCTCAACATTCTTCAATTGAAGCTTTTACCAGTGGTTCACTTTGTAATTTAGATGTTATTGTACTTTGTCACATCCCACATTTATGGGAAAGATATTGTAATACATTTATTAGATCATGTAATGTATTTTTTAAACAATGATGTAATAGTTAGGATTCCTTTGTAACATTATTGTAAGAGACTTTTTATGATTGCAATATGTAACATAGTGATACCTTCACTCTTGGTTCATGGATGTACTTTTATTCATGGTTATTATAATATTAATGGATAAGTTTTTTATCTTTATCTTATACTTTTGTTGTTAGTTGTTGTGATGTAACCTCATGTGCCCTAGAGAAATAAGTGTGATAATGTAATGTGCAATGTAATATGTTTTAATGTGTAATTGCATGTTTAATTGTATTGTTTTTATAAAAAAAATGTTGTGTAATGTTTGTTCTATGGGGTTTGCACGACGGGCGTTACACAATTTGTATATTCAAAAAAATAAAATAAAATAATATCCCAACTTAATCTTTAACATAATTAAATATATACTGAAACATTATAAAAATCATTTTTAAAGTATACACATAACAAGTGAAATAATATCTTCAGCCATTGTAATTAGAATAATTAAATTAGATCATGCTAGACATCACCTATGGTGACTATCAATCTATCACAAAGGAAATCAAGTTCATTTTGACTAAAATGTGCTTCATTGACTAAGACCTTGACAGGTGTTGTCATCTCAACATTCCCTGAAATTAACTGGAAGATGAAACAAACACATTTGAATAGAAGGCAATTGATAGTTGACTGATCCATCCAAGCTAGATTTGGAGTTACAGTTATTGAAAATAAGATAGAAATTTATAGGCTATGTTTAACCTATGCTTCTACCTACATTGAGTTTATAGCCTGATCGCGATGGAAGAAATGAAACTAAAACAGATTTTGAATTTGGAAAATTCAAAAAATCTTTGTTACTGTGCATTAAATTAACCTAGAAATTCGAGAGAAACTTGACTGGTTTGGAGAAAGAGCTTAATTCCTTACCTCTTAAGATAGTGTTTTCTAGAAACTAGAATCCAGGTTAACACTGGTAACCTAAAACCAAATTTTGATTTGGAAAATCAATTGAGTTTGATTATAATATATTGAAGTATTCTAGAATTTTATAATTAAAGTAATCAAAGTCAAATTTGTTTTGCATATTAAAGTAATGGAAGGAGTTGAATGCCTTGAAAAATCAATTTTTTAATATGAGTACACTAGATAATATTATAATCAATATTTCTTGATATGATTATGATTATGATATATGATCTAGAGATATAAGGTCTTTATCTCAAAACCATGATAGAGGATAATTGTCATGAATGTCTGATTTGAACCTTGCATGGCAACATCCCTATAAACTTACAACTCACCTTTGAGGGGCAAGCTATATGCAAGAATATGCTACATCTCAATCCATTAGCACAACAACGTGCAATCAACACTCTCCTATGCAATACAAATGACCCCCTATGGGGAATGGAGAATAGCTTTCTTAGTGAAGTTGAAAATATAATATTCACACAATTAGGCCATTGGTCAAGTTGAACAAAGAATAAGACTATCCCAAAATTGAACTATACATGAATTGGGATTCACTAACAATACTCAAATCAACTCTAACAAGAACACACCACTCCCCAAAGAACCCCTAGGCTCTCCACATAGGAGTTCATAGCCAAACACTAAAACTCTACCTTCATGTTGAATTGATTCCTTTTCACAAATGTGTTCACATAGTGCCAATCACACATGTACAACTTATTCTCTTTTTCTTTCACTCCAATGCTAATTGTACAATTATGATTTCACATTACCTTAGATATGACAACATTAAAATTTAGATTGTATGGTTCCCATAACAACTTGGGCCCACCATTAACCTCAAATATCAATTTAGCATAAAAAAGTCAATGCAACTCCATTGCAATCATGTAGGTAGCTCAACTCACTATTACCTTAGTGCACGAGTCCAACTCATGACGAAAGTATTACAAGCAATCTTTATTGGGTGGTTCTAGTAACCTCCACCAACCTTTACCAGCACGTTGGAAAATTTGAATTAGATTTCAATGCAACTCAAATTGGAACTCAAATCCATCTTAAATCCATCTACTATGCTCATCATGATATCTTTGAACATTTAGAAATTTATGCTCGTGACCTCAAAACTCATATTCCCTTCTAATAAATATGATTAATAAATGAAACATCTATATTTATTTGACTATCCTATAATTGAAATTGAATACATTACTTTTAAAGAGTTGTAAGAGCACTATCCCTTCTTAATTTCAACTAAAATAATTTCTTTTAAGTTTATAATAAAATAATTATAATTTATTTTTAGTAAGACTAAAATAAATTTTATTCTAAAACTTTTGTCAACATTAGATCTAAATTTAAATAATTGAAGTAGACTATCAACAATTGCGATTGGAATTATCCAAAGCATTCACTTAACAAATGAAATAAAACCATCGTGTCAACATAATTTTATATTTTCAATATCAGCATGACAAAAACGATCAAAATATCCCGAGAGAGACAAATGGAAAGAAGCCTTTTTAAGAAATTAAATAATACCTGCCGGGATAGATCTAATAAGTTAAGAATTAAAACTATTGTCCGATAAATTTTATCTTAAATATTTGCCATCCCATGGTCAATGTTTGGTTGTTGATTTGCTATAGGATTGTATGGAATACAAGTAGATAGGTGAGGATCAATTTGGTGAATCGTTTTTATTTATATATGTGAGAAAGGTTGCGTACAACATAAATAGCGGCGTCTTTTCGTTCGACTTTCATTGAATAAGACTGGTCGAAAACTCAAAAATTAAAAAAAAATTGCATTCAGGATTCCACACTTACAACAGACGACTTTGACGACGCAACAGATTTGGCACGCGTGTTAAATAAGATAGTGAAGGCAACCCATGGGATTAATATTTTAAGACACGTGTAGAACGCACATATAGAGTTGAAGAGAATATAAAATGATCATATATATCTGGCAAGAATAAGTGACTAAGTCAATTAAGCCTAACTAATATTAGAGGGATAATAGTAGGTGGTGTTAAAAGAGGACTATTGTGGTGTTTGTTATGTAAAGCTTACAATTTAAAGTTTTTTTTTGTTATTATAGTAAGTGTCAAGATTGAGATTAAAAAAAAAAATTGTAAATAGATGATGATTTGAGGTGATAATGATTGGTTAGATTGATTCATTTGATGAATCTTCTTTATCAAATCTTGATGTAAACTAAGAGTGATTATGTTGAAGATTGTATTTGGAGTATGTCTTGACAATGAACGTCAATTGGTGATTGTTGAAGGGTTGTTGAATAATGTAGAGGTGTAAATGAGTTAGACCTCCTAAGTGTTAGCGATGAATATGCAACTACATTATCGTAATGAATTTCGTTCTATATCTATACAATGACAAGTAATATTCAAATCTTCATATTGTTGGCCTTTCATTGCTAAGATTAATATTTTGAAAGACGAAGACTTAAACAAAACTATTATTCTATTTGAGGCCATAATGCTCATTATGATCTTTTGTAAGATAAGTAGATGAATGAAACTAGGTTGGATATGTTCTAAGCAAAGTGATGTGGGATAATAAAGTGTTGGATTAGTTCTTGGGTGCATGATTATACCAAATAATCAAATTATTTGATAAAAGAATAGATCAAACTCATTTATGCAAACTAACATTAATGAGAGTGAGAACATGAGAACATGTCTATAAAAAACTATTTAAATTTGTATTTGGGTGGTAACCTCCATGTTTGGGCCTAGGGATGGGGGCCTATCGATGCCTCCATGCCCTTTACGATTCCTCATTAGGGATTCATTCATGTTCAATCTACAACGAGTAAAGTGTGAATAAAAGGTGGCTAGAAATTTTCTTTTAAGGAGAGGTTCTAAGGCAAGTGCTTCTCTTGTAGTAGTTCTATCCAAAAAGGTATTGAGTCTCAATATATTTGATTTGTTAGAAGAAAAAAATATTATCTTTAATGGAAGATGCATTCAAAGGTGAGTTCTTCTCTAGCCAGCCTAACATTAATGTAGCATGAAAATTGATAAAAAAAATGTGTAGAAAGTAAAAATTAGTGTAGTGGTTAGTGCTATGGTAGATGGTCTTTTCCTTTCTACATTCTCTCCATTGAAGATCTTAATAAGGTTCTAATAGAGGGACCATGGCTTTTGGGAAAACAATTTGTCCCTTTGCAAGTGGAATCCCAACTTCAATCCTCTGATTGACCTTTTTTCTATAGCTCCAATTTGGATAAGACTACTTAGTTTACCTCTCAAATTTCAAGATGAATAACTATTCATGGGTGTTAAAAATTCTTGTGGGAATTACCTTGTAGTGGACAAAGACACAAAATAAAAAAACAAGATGGGGTTTTGCTAAGGTCTATCTTAATGTGTAGGTGAACAGGTCTCTTCTTAGCACTATCACTCTTCAATCAAAGTTTGTTAAATGGACCTAATAAATTCTTTATGAAAATTCAATGCTTTATTACCAAAATTATTTTTAGTATGGACATTTAGATAATCAATATCTAATAAAAAATATAAAGAAAAAGGAAAAAAATAATAAGAAGCAAGTTGAGAAGGATTTGACAAGTCAATCTATTGTTTTGAGGGATTCAGAGGTGGTTAGCCCATTGATTAATTTGATTTTCAAGGTATGTTTAGAGAAATACCTTGACCTCTATCCTTTCTAGAAGGATTTCTTAAAGCTCTTCAACTCTTTGGATCCTATCCTTTGTATGGAGGAAGAAAAATCTATAAAAAAAATGAAAGTTGCGGACCAAGATATCACAAACATTGTTATCTAGGTCGACTCCACTAGATAGAAAAAATATTTTTTTAAAAAAGTAAGGTGGGAAAGAAAGAATTCTTTGAATGGAAGGGTTGGAGGTAAAGTGGATTACACACCATATAAAAAAAAAAGAAGAAACAAATGAAAATGTTAAAGAAGAAAAAAATTGAGGTTGGGATTAGCCCTATTGACAACACTCAAGTGGAATTTGTTTCTTTATCTCTCACTTTCTTAAAGAAAGAAAAAGAAGGATCGTAGGAGGATTTTTGTTGTATGATTGAATGATAAGTCTAGTAAACCTACAATAAGACAAATGAAATGAAAGGAAATAACTAAGGAAGTTGCATGTGGCAAAAAAATGACTTTGAAGATGTCTACCTGTAGAAGGAACAAGAAATAATCATCCTCTCTTGGAATATAAGAGGACTAAATAACCCTCATAAGTAAATGTTTTTAATGGATTTTATAAAAGAAAACAAAGTGGACATTGGCTTGATTGAGGAATACAAAATAAAAATAAAATCATGGACTTGGTGGATACATAGATCTTGCCTAGTGCTAAGTGCTACTTTAGTGATGTTGATGGTGATTTTGGGGGACTAATTACTTTGTGGAACCCTCAAATTATTGAAGGAAAGGAAATTCATAAATCAAAAAATTATTTACAAGCTATCTTTATTAGACTTGATAAAAAAAAGTTGGAACTTAATAAATATTTATGCCCCAAATAGTAGTTCTCTTTGGGACTTATTAGATTTTAGGATTCAAAGTAACCACATGATAAATTGGATGTTTTCAAGTAAGTTTAACTCATCTTTGGTCCTTGAAGAGAAATCACGTAGAATAGTTGATTACTCTAGAAGTATGATAGAACAAGTCATTTTTTTTTACTATTGGCTTAATGGATATTGAACTTCAAGGAAACTCATTCACTTGGTCTAATGGAACAACTAGTAGCCATTATATTCAAGTTAAATG
The DNA here is from genome assembly GCA_007258455.2 of Sequoia sempervirens. Taxonomy (NCBI): domain Eukaryota; kingdom Viridiplantae; phylum Streptophyta; class Pinopsida; order Cupressales; family Cupressaceae; genus Sequoia; species Sequoia sempervirens. Next base: position 213,511,856 of record VDFB02270651.1, on the reverse strand, counting down.
TTATAGACTTCTAATTTCAACTACTTGAGGAATAGTTTCTAATGTCTCTATTGAATTTTCCTAGATTTGGTTCTCACCATAACCCATTATTCCTAAATTATAATGAGCTTATAAAAAATGGTCCATATCCTATTAGATACATATGAAATAATATGGTTCTCCCATCCCAAGTTTAGATTTAATAAATTTTTAATTAGTGGGAAAAACCTTAGTATTAGAATTTGATGTTTTTATTGATGTATAAACTAAAAAAGAATAAAGGAAAAAGTTAGAAAATAAAACAAAACCTCATTTGGAAATATTTTTGAACAAAAATTAACTTGAGCTAGAAACTAAAGAAAATTCAAGACAAAAAAGGAGACAATGATAAAACATAAATCAAGAATAAATTGGCTCACAACTAGGGATATAAACACCAAATTCTTTCACTAGTCCACTCTAAAACACAAAAAAAGAAACACAATTATAAGCATGATAACAAAGGAAGGGAACATTATTTTATCAGAAGAATAGATGGGTAATATTAACTTGCTAATTTATTCTAATCTTTTGATAATATGTTGATTGAGGAAAGCAATACAAAGATTATAGAGGATATGTTAGAGGAGTTTTCATCCATTTTGAATGAAGAAGACAATATAAATCTAACAAGATTTGTTTCATTGGAATAAGTGAGAAATTTTTTGTTCTATTTTGATCCCTTCATGGCCTCTAGGCCTAAAGAGTCTTCGCCCTCTTTCTTCAAAGAATTATGGGACATAATTAGACAAGATCTATACCTAGGTGCCAAGGATTTTATCAAATTAGGTATTCTTTTGAAAAAGATGAACATCAACTTTGTTGTTATAATTCCAAAGAATATTGATCCAATTTTTTACAAGATTATAGAACTATTATTCTTTGCAATACTAACAAAACTTTCTTCAACATTTTGGTTAAGGGTATGTGCAGGATCATGATGCGCCAAAAAGTGGCAATATGATGGGTATGTGTAGGGTATGTGGTTGACGACTTTTTTTTTACCCAAAATTGATGAAATGAAAAGGGTTTTAAAGGAGATTCTTAGATTTCCACCAATATAAATTATGCTTTACTTTGAATTTAATAAATAATTATTATTCATTTTCTATTTGAATTATGACTAAAGTCTCGATTGATAGACTGATTAAAAACATCTATAGCTTTCAAACGGTATCACATTTTGAATCTAAAACCTATGTCACATTCTATGCTTCACATACTATAGGATTAAAAAAATAAAATGAATTTCATGAATTTTGACCAAGTTAAGGTGGTCAAACATACAAGTTTTATATTTTTTAAAAGTTGTAATAAAAATTCATAATTAATTATTTGATTGGAAAAAATTACAAAAAATATGCATCACATCCAGACATGAGTCCTCTACTTATATCTAAAATATTATAAAAAAATATTATCATTTTATTGTGGTTAGGGTGGTCAGACAAACACCTACTTCTTATTTTTTCCCTGAAATTCAAGTACTACTACATTGAAATTTGAAATTTTCACCTTGAATAGATCTTTTTTTAAAATAAACCGAGTAGTTTAGAAACTACATTCAATTTTCTAAAGATTTTATTCTTACAGATTTTTGAAATAATATAGATAACTTATTCAATTTTTTACGTCAAGTTGCCTAACTCTGATTTTTCTGAATTTTTCACCACTTAAGGGCCTGTTTTTTCCATGATGATCATACACATACCCTGAACAAAATCCAACATTTACTATAAAACATGATCTTTCAAAAATAGAAAGTTTTTTTGAAGAGGAGATAGATCTTGGATTCCTTCATAACCTCTCAATAATTTATCTATTTGATGGACAAAATTATAAAAATAGGGAATGATTCTTATATTGGATATTTCAAAATCCTATGATTGTGTGTGTGTGTGCATGAAAATTGTGTCAATGTGAATGAAATTATAATAATATAAAACAACAAAATGATCAAAGAAAATACTTAAGATTAGGTGTATAAATTCAAAAAAGAATACAATTCAATGAAATTAAAGTATGTTAGACTCATTGATCTATAGATATTTTCCCTTCACGTTCGATCAAATATGTGATTACTCATGATTTTGGTAGCATAACAATTCTCAAATTCAAAATGAGAGTGTTATATGAAAAATGGTTGTCATGGCTATATATGATAGAGGTGAAAATGGATGGATGGAAAAAATTAAAATATGAAGATCAAAGGTGGAGGATGATTTTGTCATTTGACCTTACATGATGGTGTCAAGAGGCATAATGAGGTGAGTTGAGAGGGAGATGATACTTTGGAGTGTGGGAGGAAATCATGTCATAATGAAAAAAAAATCCTCACACTCCAAAAGGGGATGATATGAGGGGAGTAAAGGAATTAAAAATTCCTTGAGTCAAATTTGAGGGGGTAATACACTTGTGACATGGTACCAAGGCTATTTCAGATGAACAAGAGACCAAATGTATGATTTGATGATAAGGGTTGACCTCACTTAATCAAGTATTAATTTTGTACAAATGATTAGGGGGTAGATTATGTTGCAAGTATGAGTAGTTGGTGTTGTCATTGATGTCAACAAGCTTATGTTGGTGTTCTCATTAATGTTAACTGGTGATGATTGAAAAGTTGTAATGGTGCTTTGACTAGCTTCATTATGTTGTTAGTAGTAAGTGTTATTGGTGTCAACCTCTAGTGTTGCTTTGATAAGATTTTATTTGTGGATGTTGTGTGGTTGAGTTACCATGTTGCAGTTGGTTTAGTGATGACGAGGAACTGGTGAAGATGGTGAGAATTTGTTTCTAGTGCTTGGTTTCCAAGTTCTTTTGAGAAAATTTGAATAAAAGAGGAAAACAATGTGTTGTAGTGGTGTTCTAGCATACAAAATGTTGTATTGGTTTTGCCATGCATTTTTTCAGTGTTGAAGATCTTCTTGTGCAATTTGGATATGTTAATTAGAGGCATTCAAAGGTGTTATATCTAGAGTTTCTTGCTTTGGATCATTGTCCAACGAAAGTTTTGCTCCTCAGTGTGTGAAGGGTAAATCCACAAAAATGGTTTACAATTTGAATGAGGAAGGAAAACTTGTAAAAAATGACCCCATGCCAAAAAATTTCATTCTGGGGGTTCGAATGAACTCATTGGTTCGAATGAACCAAAAAAGGGTTCGCTCAAACCAAGGTTCGAGTGAACCCATTTAATCCATGCACGAACAAAAAACAAATGAAAACCCCTTTTGGGAAGAGGGTTCGAATGAACCCTGATTCGCTCGAACCCCTGGGGGTTCGCTCGAACCCCCCTAGTTTGTGGGATCACCCTGAACCATATTATAGTGGTGTTTGGGAGGAATGGTTTTTCTCTGCATTTCTTTGTAGTTTATGTTCTGGTCTTGCAGTTCTAGAAGTATTTTGATAAGGTTCATATTTACCTTTAGTTGAAGTTTTTTGAAGTTTGGATCTCCACAAGTCTATTTCTTGAGTTACAGTATGTGGAAGATAATTTGCGTGAATAGGATGAGTTTGTTCTTCAAGTGAAAGTTGTTGTGAATGAATTTTTTAGATTTCAGGGAACTGTTTGTAAAACATTCTAGATTGTGTTCAGTGATATTTATTGTCCACGAAACGTCTTTGGATCAAAGGAAGCATGTACTTAAATGTTTGATTGTGTTTACATAGGTTTGATCGACCTTGGGTGTTTACACTAATTGTGGATTTCTTTTTGGTGATTTTGGAAGTGTGGAGTAATATGTATGAGTGGATTTAGATCCAAGTTAAGGTGTGATGTGGTCCACCTTCATTCCTTTCCACCGTGAGAATCTTTTGGTGTTAATCTTATTTGAATTTTCCTGGTTGAGGTGGATAGTCGACCTTGGAGAATGTTTTTAAGGTTGAAGAAGGTATAAATAAGTGATGTGTTGATGGAGGATTTGTGGGTAGTGTGTGTCTAGTGTGAATTGTATAATTGTGAACTTCAAATTTGTGAAGTACAGTGCAAGCTTCAATGATTTGGACTATTGGAAGCAATGAGAAGAAGGTGTCTACAATCTTCAGAAAGGTTGTGAATGTGTTGGCGATGTTGTGGTTGACTTTTCTATTGCATTGAGATGGATTTATCACTATAAAATTCTTCTTCTCTTCTTTTCTTTAATCTGGTAGTGAGCCCTCTGATAATGAGCCTATTGTATTCAGTGTTACAATTAATTTATATTGTGAGCTAATCCTCACCATGGATTTTCCCTTCTTATTTTCTCCACGTAAGTTTAGTGTTCTATTATGCATGGCGTTAATGTGTTTCAGTTTTTGTTATTTTCTTTCATGATAAATCATTTTAATAGATTAAAGTGTTGGTGTAATTAATATTTAATTACACTTTACATAAGTTTACTTAGGTAATTATTTAATTCCTAGGTTAATTAGTTGTCATCCTTATCTTGTTGAGCTATCTTGTTGCTCAAGATAAGATTAGGGTTATGCATCTTTGCTTTTATAAAACAAATCATATCTTGTAATTTATCGAATTCTCGAATAATATTATGTTCCACATCTTTTTGCAAAATATCTGCTTTTTTGTTTTTCTCTTCTATGGAAAGTTTATTCTGGTTTGCAAATCTAATCTTGGTTTCTAACATGGTATCAGAGCCTTGATTTGCAGCCCCTTCTCAGATTTCTGGAGAGATTCAATGCAGAGTTCGTTCAAGGTTCCTCGAGGGATCTGACCTTGAGCATTTTTCTGGTGCATTATGAAGCAAAATGGACACCACCATCACGTTCGCAGTGCCTCAAAACCCTAAGATCGCCTGTCATTTTGCTCAAATCCAAGCAGTTGCAACAAGAGGAAAAAATAATTTAAGGGCACGCGGAACCATACAGATCTGCCCTATTTGTCTCAATTTCTGTGCAGGCAAACGGTACAGGTTCTCTGGTTTTTAATATTTTTTTCCCGTTGATAAAAAATAAAATCAATCAGGTTTTTCTATTGTTTTTCCTGCATACAAAATTTTATTTTGCTATAAAAAAAAAATTAAACTTTTTTTTTTTTTTGAAAGAAAAACAAAAAAAAAATATTAAAAATTATGCAGGGGTACAGACCTGTGCAGGTCACATCCTTGCATAGGCCATACCGTACCTGGGCGAGCCCCCATTTCTTCACATAGCAGCGGTTGGTTTTTGGCCGACCACTGCCTAAAAAGACCACTAGTGGGTCTTCCCTCAACCGACGGCCATCCTTCGTCAGCCGGCGGCCTTCTCCCACTTTTCAGCAGCACATTAATGTCGGCAACTCATTCCTCGGCGGTAACCTCCTCCGATGGCTTTTACAACAATGATGCCCTTTTTCTGAACTCCAGCGAATCCAATGCAAACCGACGGCCATAGGGAATATTCCCTTTCTCATTCAAGATTCCACCAGAATATTCCGGTTCTAGGAGAATCTCATGACGACCGTCAATTTTATGTTGTAGGGGGGTCCTTTGTTTTCTGTGACGGCCAAATGGCTGTCAAATTTAACCTCATGAAGTGCTGACATTAGCATCACGTCATCAGCCGTACAACCCCTCTTTGCCCCTCCTGGCCCTAATTTTTCCTAAAGGAGCAGTTTTTTTTTTCTTTTGGTCATAACTTGGGCATACGGTATTGAAATTGGGCAAACGAGATATTGTTGGAAAGCTGGTTCCGAGCACTTTCATGTGGTGCAGTTTGTTTTTTAGTTTTTTCCTGTTTAGTTGCATTTATTTCTGTTTGAAGTCAGATTTTTATTTATGGCTTCCGAGCTCATAACTTTTTGCCATAATCTCCATTTTTCACTATCTTTGCGGCATTGGAGAGGTATTGAGGAGCTCTATGTTGTTATACATGCACTTTTTTCTGTATCTATCCCAGGTTGATCATTATTCTAGATTCGTCCTGCTGGATGTTTTGGAGATTACTTGGATGTTTTGGCAGTTGGAAGGGTGAAACTTGAATCTTTGCACTTCATTTTAGTATCACATCATTCAATAATCTACTGTTGCTTCACAAATTCCAGGGTTGTTCCAGTTTGTGAGTTTTCCAGTGTTATGTGGCATCGGGTCTGCTACTGCTTTATCATGATTCCTTGAGTCAATCAGTGGCTCTCATCTGGTTTCAATAGTAAATAGAAGTATATTTCCTTGCTTTCCAAATTCAGGTTCTAGTGTTACTCCACAGTGTTCTTTTAGTGCTTCTTTGTAGCAGTCATCTCATTGTAGGGGGGTTTTGTCGCACTGGGTTTTCCTTCTCTACCTCATATTGCAGTTGTACTTGGGTACCTGATTAGGCCTTTTTGTTGGGACCCATTCATGCTTTCTTGCATTCATCTTAGTTTTAGGTGCATGCTTTGTTAGTCTCCCTAAGTTGTACTTATGGGGGGTGTTGGTGTAATTAATATTTAATTACACTTTACATAAGTTTACTTAGGTAATTATTTAATTCCTAGGTTAATTAGTTGTCATCCTTATCTTGTTGAGCTATCTTGTTGCTCAAGATAAGATTAGGGTTATGCATCTTTTATTTTATAAAGCAAATCATATCTTGTAATTTATTGAATTCTTGAATGGGTATGTGCAGGATCATCATGGAAAAAATAGGCCCTTAAGTGGCAAAAAATTTAGAAAAATCAGAGTTATGCAATTTGACGTAAAAATTTGAATAAGTTATCTATATTATTTCAAAAATATTTAAGAATAGAATATGTAGCAAATTGAATGTAGTTTCTAAACTACTAGGTTTATTTTTAATTTTTTTAAATCTATATGGTGAAAAAATAAGTAGGTCTTTGTCTGACCACCCTAACCACAATAAAATGATAATATTTTTTTATAATATTTTAGACATAAGTAGAAGACTCATGTTCAGATGTGATGCATATTTTTGTAATTTTTTTCCAAGTAAATAATTAATTATGAATTTTTTATTTTAACTTTTAAAATATATAAAAACTAGTGTGTCCGACCACCTTAACTTTCAAACTTCATGAAATTCATTTTTTTTTTTTAATCTTATGGTATCGAAGCATAGAATGTGATGCATGTTTTGGATTCCAAGGATGTGATACCGTTTTAAATCTATAGATGTTCTTCAATGAGCCTATCAATTGGGACTTTAGTCATAATTCAAATAGAAAATAAATAATAATAATTTATTAAATTCAAAGTAAAGCATAATTTATATTGGTGGAAAGTTGAGAATCTCCTTTAAAAACCCTTTTCATTTCATCAATTTTGGGTTAAAAAGTTGTCAGCCACATACCCTACAAATACCCATCATATTGCCACTTTTTGGCCCATCATGATCCTGCACATACCTGAATAATATTATGTTGCACATATTTTTGCAAAATCTCTGCTTTTTTGTTTTTCTTTTCTGTGGAAAGTCTATTGTGGTTTGCAAATCTAATCTTGGTTTCTAACATAAAATTTATTAAAGTTGATGTGGATTTGAATGTTAATGAGGGTTTTGATGTTTTAATGTACAACTAATTCAACCCCCCTCTTAGTTGTCTTGTGCATTCAACAATTGGTATCAGAGAAAGGTTCCTTGGAAGAAAGCTTAACCACTTGAGGTAGATTTTGGATGGTGCACAAGAGAGATGCTCCTTTGTTTGATGGATCGGATTTTGTATTATAGAAGACATGGATGGAAGGTTTTCTGGTATCCCTTGGATATGAGGTTTGGAAGTTTGTTGTGACTAGATAAACTATGCCTACAAATGGTTTGAGTATTGATTATGAGATGAAGTCCTATGAAAACAATGGTAAAGAAAGGTATGCTCTTTTAAGTGGTCTTTCTAATACTAAACTTGTGAAAGTTATGAATCTAAAAATGCTAAAGAAATATGGACAAAGTTGGGAATAGTTTGTGAAGGAGATGATAAGGTCAAGCAAGCTAAGATGCATAATCTAAGATCATGTTTCAAAATATGCAGATGTCAGAGAATGAAAACATTACAAGTTACATGTATGCAGAAAGTGGATGAAGTTGTCAATTCCATCAGAGGGCTTGGTGGATATCTTGAAGATGATGAGGTTGTAAAGAAGGTGTTGATAACTCTACCTAAATTCTATAGTCATAAGGTTTCTACTATTGAGGAATTTCAAAATCAAAAGACTAACTCTAGAGATCAACTACTTGGCACTTTAACTACTTTTGAATTGAGAGAGTTCGGTTTAAGCAATGCAAAACTTGAGACTTATTTTTAGGTTGGGAAATCAGAGAAGACTAAGGAATTAGATCAAGAGGATCTTGATGATGTTGAAGCAAACTTTGTGATGAGAGTGAAAGAAAGGGTACTAGAAAGTATAGAGGTAAGTTATCTTTCAAATGTTTCAGTTGTGGATCAAGATAGGTCATTATGTTTCAAGATGTCTAAATAAAGCTTTAAATGACAATAATAAGGAGAAAAAAGGTAAAAAAATTAAGAAAAATTATTATGTTAGAAAACATGCTAGTATATTCGATGATGAATCTGACTATGCAAATGATGAGGATAGTGAATTCTTGTTCATGGCTATGAAAGTTGAAAATGATTTTGCTAACTCTAAGAGATGTGTGAAGAAAAGTGCTCAAGAAGAATCTCATAATGCTATGATGATTGGTTTTCATGCTAGAGAGGAGAACTACTAGATTATTGATAGTCAATGATCAAATCATATGACCGGTGACAAAATTGAGTTTTTTAGACTTGAGAATTTTGGAGGTCTTGTTAAGTTTGGTGATGATACATTGGCTAAGATATGTGGAAAAGGTTCAATCATTTTTTATGGAAAGTGTAATATTGATGATATTCTTTATCTCAAGTGTCTAAGGAATAATCTCTCGAGTGTTGGAAAAATTTGTAGAAAAGGCTATAATGTTATGTTTCAAGATGATGGATGTTAGATCAAAAAGATCTTTGAAACTATGGTTGCTGCTGGAAGGACAGATGGAAATGCTTATTAGCTTAAAGGTGTTGATGGTGAATTCTTTATAACTCAGATTAATGAAAGTTGTCTATGGCATAAAAGGAAGTGTCACATGAATTTTGGTAGCCTTGTAAGGATCAATTCAGTTCAAGCTATGAGAGATCTATCAAAGATTACAAAGCCTATTAATGTTGTCTGCAAAGAATGTTAGATTGGGAAGCAAGCAAGAAGAAGCTTCAAATTCAAAGAACAATCTACTACCAAACTATTAGAGCTAGTGCATACAAAAATTTGTGGTCATACCAGAGTAAGAAGTCTTCAAGGTGATAGGTATTTCATGCTATTAATTGATGGGTATGTGCAGGATCATCATGGAAAAAATAGGCCCTCAAGTGGCAAAAAAATAAAAAAGATCAGAGTTAGGAAACTTGACGTAAAATTTTGAATAAGTTATATATATTATTTCAAAAATATGTAAGAATAGAATATGTAGAAAATTGAATGTAGTTTCTAAACTACTAGGTTTTTAAAAAAAAAAAATCTATTTGGTGAAAATTTGAAATTTCAATGTAGTGGTACTTAAATTTCAGGGAAAAAATAAGTAGGTGTCTATCTGACCACCCTAACCATGATAGAATGATAATATTTTTTTATAATATTTTAGATATAAGTAGAGGACTCATGCCCCGATGTGAATCTACGTGTATTTTTTTGTAATTTTTTTCTAAGTAAATAATTAATTATGAATTTTTTATTACAATTTTTAAAAAAATATAAAAACTTGTATGTCTGACCACCTTAACTTGGTCAAAAATTCATGAAATTCAATTTTTGTTTTTTTAATCCTCTAGTATGTGAAGCATAGAATGTGACACATGTTTTGGATTCAAAAAATATGATACTGTTTGAAAGCTATAGATGTTTTTCAATCTTCCTATCAATCAGGACTTTAGTCATAATTTGAAAAGAAAATGAATAATAATTACTTATTAAATTCAAAATAAAGCATAATTTATATTGTTGGAAAGCTGAGAATCTCCTTTAAAAACCCTTTTCATTTCATCAATTTTGAGTAAAAAAATAGTCGTCAGCCACATACCCATCATATTGCCACTTTTTGGCCCATCATGATCCTGCACATACCCTGATGATTACTCTAGAATGACTTGGGTCACTTTTCTCAAAGAAAAATTAGAATTTCTAGATAATTTTAAGGAATTCAAATTTATTGTTGAGAATTAAATGGATATGAAAATAAAGTAAATGATGTTTGAGAGAGGTAGAGAGTTCACCTCTAATGAGTTTAACAATTTTTTTGAAAATCCTGGAATAAAGAGGCATTCATCTACCCCTAGGACTCAACAAAATGGAGTGGTTGAAAGAAAGAAGAGGAATGTTCAAGAAGCTTCAAGAACAATGATGAAAGAGGAAAATCTATCATAAGTTTACTAGAGAGAAGCAGTTCATACTACTATCTACATACTTAATAGAGTACAAGCAAGAGAAAATAGTGCAAAGACTCCCTATGAGTTGTGGTATGGAAGGATACCTACTATCAAATACTTCAGAGTGTTTGGAAGAAAATGGTATATCAGAAGAGATAAAGAAAACTTAAGAAAGTTTGATGGTTAAACGCACAAACATGTGTCACACTTTATAAAGGAATCAGCCAACAACAAAAAAAAATTGAACTTCGACCACATAAAAGTTTTCTTTATGTTTTGAATTTCAAACTGATGTAAACTAATGAAATGTAGAAATTTTGATGAAGTTTATTTTATAATTTTTGAGATTTTTTAAAAGTTTTTTTCATTACTTTTTTATTAATTTAAGAACATATTTTGGAATGCTAAAAATTTTAGAAAAAAGTTACATTCACGGGATGTCAAGAAACAAATTAAAAAAACTTCATTTTTCCCTAAATTTTTTTTCTCCAAATAGGTAACTTCAATACGTAGTGCATGGAAAAAAAATTCAAATTTTGATGTATATTTTTCTCGTAATAACGTTGTAAAGTCAAACTTGTCAGAATTTGACAATTTTCATGGGACGTCAACTATTGTCTATATTTTTTTAATCATTTTCAAAAAAACATTACACCCTTTTGAAGAAGAATCTCTCCTCTAGTGCACCATATATATTTTTTAAAAAAATTAATATGTTTTTCTTTTCTTTTTTGAAATTTATAATCAGCCTCTTTTTTAACTTTAACAACCTACTTGCATTATTTTAAAAATAAAATATATTAAAACTAATAATTTTTTTTTAAAATTACATATTTGGATTCACAACTCCGAGCTCTACAAAAGGGTATTTTTCTTTTTCTTTTTTAAACATCATTCTAACTAAAGAAATACTTAGTTAAAGTTGAATTTTTTAGAAAATTCTGAAAAAAGTTGAGTTGGCTGCCAACTAGGATGCCACATAGACAGTTTCGGTAGAAAGGGTTTCAGTCGAAACCCTTTCTATAGAAACCCACACATTAAATAAGCCAATTTTTAAGTCGATTTCAAAGTGGGAAAGGGAAATTTTTTATTTTTTTGGATTCAGCTGAAACCTTGTGTGCCACATATAGGCCACATGGTTTTGGTCGAAACCTATTCAACCAAAAATTTTTTAGCCAAAAATGTTTCACTTGGAACTATTTATTTGGCTGAAAGTGTGACACAGCTTTGTGCTTTTACCCCAATACATGATTTGATGAAGGTATCTTTCTTGGATATTATCAGTGCTACAACAAGAGGCTGAAGAAGATTTTTGAGAGTGCAAGTGTCAGAGTGGATGAAGACCTATATAAGAATTTAGTGGTGATAGATGGATATGAATCAGATGAGTCCACTTGTAGAGAGAATGACATAAATGAAGGTAAGGAGAAGGAAGTAAAGATTGAAGAAGGGGCTCCAAGGGGTCCCTAAGACTCCTAAGTATGTGCAAAAGAATTATTTTTAAGATTAGATCATTGGTGACAAAAGAAAAGGTGTTTTGACAAGTAAAAAAGCTACTATGGCTGAAGAATAGGTAAACCTATGTTTACTCTCTAATGTTGAACCTAGAACAGTGGTTGAAGAATGCAAGGATGAATATTGGATCAAGGCTATGGAAGAGGAACTAATGTAGATTGAGAATAATCAAACTTGGGAAATTTTCCCAAGATCAAAAAAAAAGAATGTAATTGGAACTAAGTGGATATTCCAAAAAAAACTAAATGAGTATGGAGAAGTGGTGAGAAATAAGGCAAGGCTTGTGTGTAAAGGCTACTCACAAGTAGAAGGAATAGATTTTGAGGAGAAATTTGCTCCAGTGGCAAGAATGGAAGCTATTAAGATGTTTTTTTCTTTTACAGAACATAAGGATTTCAAGGTTTATCAAATGGATGTGAAGTCTATTTTCTTAGATGGTGAGTTGGAAGAAATATACATTGAAAAACTAGAGTGATTTCAATTATTAGATAAACTGAATATGGTCTACAAATTGAATAGACATTATATGGATTGAATCAAGCTCCCAAAGCTTGGTATGTAAGCTTGGATAGGTACTTGATACAACAAGGATCCGGTAAAGGTACCACAAATAGAAATCTTTATTTGAAAGTTGAAAAAGATCAAATCTTGATTATGGTTGTGTATGTTGATGATATAAATTTTGGAGGAAATGAAGCTATGTGTAAGATATTTTTAGAAGAGATGTACAAAGAGTTTGAGATGTCTATGTTTAGGGAGATGAATTTCTTCCTTTGGCTACAAATCAATCAAATAGAGAAAGGTTATTCATCTTACATTCAAATTATCTCAAGGAAATGTTGAATAATTTTGGAATGGAAGATTCTAAAATAGTATGTACTCCTGTGATTGTTGGTTGCAATCTATGTAAGAATGATGAATATCCTAAGGTTGATCAAACCAAGTATAGATCAATGATTGGAGGACTGCTATACCTAACTATAACTAGAGTAGATATCATGCATGTAGTTTTCCTTGTGGCTAGATTTCAAGAAGATCCTAGAGAGTCACATGTTGCAGTAGTGAAGAAGATATTCAGACACTTGAAGGGCACTCTAGAACATGGTTTGTGGTATCCAAATGATACTGATTTTTCTCTAAGTACTTACACAAATGCAAATTGGGTAGGATGTGTTGATGACAAGAAAGATACAAGTGGTTGTGCATTCTTTCTTGGATTTAGATTGGTGTCTTGGATAAGCAAGAAGCAAGATTCAATATATTTATCTATTGTAGAAGCAGAATACATTGTAGCAACATCTTGTTGTACATAGGTGTTTTGGATGAGGAAAACCTTGAAGGATATCAAAGTGGTAAATGATGAAAAAATTTCTATATTTTTTTATAATACAAGTGCTATTAACATTCCAAAGAATTTGAGGATGCACTCAACGAAAAAATATATCACAATCCGATATCACTTTTTGAGAGAGAAGGTTGCATAGAATGAGGTGAATCTAGAGTATGTTCCTACAAAGGATCGGGCTGCTAATATATTCACTAAGGCTCTTCCTAAGGATAATTTTGAGTATCTCTCATAGAAGTTAGGGGTCATTACCCCTCCTTCATTGAACTAGATGTATAAGGATATGCATCACTCCACTGAATCTCAAGATTCATACTTTGTCTTGGATTGATGTTGGAGGCTACCTCTTAGGGGAGTAGGTAGTGGTATTGTTGGTTGTTGCAGTCGAGGGGAGTAAGTATTGGTGTAGGTTGGTGTTGCCCTTTGTCAGCTATGTCAAAGTATGTGTGTGAACCCCATTTCCAACTTACATTAGCAAAGCAAACATTCAAAGTGTTAGATCAAAATGCAAGTATAAAATAAGAGTTCCCCATAAAATCCATCTACATTGTTAGAAAACAAGGAAAAAGATGATATAATCAAATACAAACACAAATAACTATCCCTATTCTAAAACAAGACAAACACTTGATCTTATGGGGGGATTGCTGCTATTTTGATATGGAAAATAGCCCTTTCCCAACCCCATTAGATAAGCTAATGATAATGATGGACAAGATCATTTCTCAAATGAAGAGAGTGACCTTGCATAAGTGATTGTGGAGGATTTGCTTGAGGATGAAGCCTCTATTTAAAGATTTTCAAATGCTAAGAGTGTTGAAAATGGACCAATGTGGGACTAAGATTGGACAAATGAGAGGAAGACACTTGTCAAGTGGTGAGTGGTTGATGCATTTCCAAGATTTGGGAAATGTGCCCATGAGAGGGAGTTTCAAATTCAAATTTTGCAATAAATTTTGAGAGGGGGACAAGAAAATGAGAAATAAATGCAATGTTGGAGGGACAAATCAACTTGATTTTGAATTCAAACTTTATGGAATATTCCCCATAAATGCCATGTTGAGTGAAAATGAGGATTTTATTAAATCAATAAATTGATTTATTTGTGCAAGTGGAGATATCTAGAGGATTTGACATGCATTAGATTAGATTTAATCAAGATTAATTAGCTAGGATGATGATTAGGATGCTTTGACTTTTATGACTTAAATATTTGATTTATTTAAATCAGAAAAGGATGGAATATGACTTTTGAGATTTTAATTAGATAAAGTTTGATTTATTTAATTAAAGGATGATGTGAGCCTTTGATTTATTTAAATGCATAACCTTAAGACTAAAGACCTGATTTTCCTAGCGAATGGATTTGCTGCGTTTGATTTATTCAATAAGCGAATGACTATGCATAATGCTAATTTTGTGTCTACATTTTGCCCCTCTTTGACGCAATGTACTTGTTGCGTTGGTTCAAAGAATAATCTTACCGCGATCAAAATTCAAAAAAATTATAAGTTTTCGGATGCCCCAGCGGAAAGAAGAACAATAGTACATTGCCCCCTTGAGAGATCGAGCGAAAAGATTTGATTTGAGGGTCGATCTCGCGATAAAGAGGTTCAAAATGGATGATTATGGATAACGATGCAAATGAGATGATTTTAAGATGCTTAGAATAACAGATCTATATTATGATGATGATGCAAATGCATTGCATGTGAAATGATCGATGTTTCCTATATTATGAAATGGATGAGATTGATGATGTGATATGCTATGATTATGCAAATATATGATTTATGCAGATGCTTAGACTAACAGATCTATATTATGATGATGATGCAAATGCATTGCATGTGAAATGATCGATGTTTCCTATTATGTATGATATGAATGATATGTGGTATGCTAACAGTTTTGTGGATGCATGATGGATGCATGATGGATGCATTGGTGATGATGATGTTAGTGTAGAAATGAGATGATGACAAGAGGATCCCACAAGCTCATGATTGGTTGAGACTTTATTAGAGATGATGATGATGATAGATGATGATGATGATGATAAATGATGATGATTTGCTTATCAAGGATTGGGATTTTAAAAGGGCTACTTACCTTATGTTTGATAATACACGTAGGTACGATGCATCAAGGTATAAAGAACCAAGATGGCATTGTATCTAGTGTGATGGACTTTGACTCGACAAGCGGATAGGAGTATTCTTGTTCACACTTGACATACGGAAACCTTGCTAGGATGTACCTAACAAAGCAAGTATTCACCAAGTTATTTTACAAGAACGTCCAACAAGCATGAAAAAAGATAATGATTGTTGCCCCATTCCTATCTCTCTAAATCCTTCGTTCGGATATCATCGAGAAGTCCTTGGAATGAGCACAATAAGATAAATCAAAAGACAAGATCAAGTACACAAACAAGCCAATGTTCTTCACATCTCTAGCCAAAGGGATTTGTTTTGATAGGATAAGAATCCAAAGTGATATCCAAAATGATGCCCATTGTCGGAACGATATATCCTAGGATATGCATTGTATAGGATGATGATGGTTTGATAAGTTGATTGATAGGATGTTGATATAAAGTTGATTGACATGTTTGCAACTGATTAGGAGTTTCATTTTGTTTAATGGTTTATTGTTTTGATTTTGATTTTGCGATTGAAGCTTGTTTTTGTTGATTGTTGTGATTGTTTCTACTTGTTTTGCCAAAGGATGAAGGTGACGATCAGTTTATTATGGATGATTGATTATTGCGGGTGAAAGCGAGATGAGGCAGATGGATATTTTTAAATATTTGGATGTTTTTGATGTTTTGAAATGTTTTGAGGTTGTTTTTGGTATTTTCAAGATTTTGCAAATGTTTTGATTTTTGATTTTTCAAATGTTTTGGGCTTTTTTGAGATTTTATGAATGTTTCTGGATTTTGATGTGTTTTCATTTTTTTTGGATTTTAATGTTTTTCGAATGTTTTGGGGTTTTTGATGTCTCGGGGGCTGATCAAAGATGAGCCTTGCCTACGTTTAAGCTCAGAGACAACGTAGTTCAGATTCCAATGTTTTTTACATTTTTTGACTTTTTGAGTGTTTTTGGATTTTTGGATATTTTGGATGTTTTTGGATTTTCTGATTTTTTGATGTTTTTGTATTTTCGCATGATTTTGATGATTTGGATATGGATATGTCTGACAATATTAGTGCTCTATTTGGGATTTTGTTGAAAACCAAGCTAAGGTTGATTGATCGAATCGATGGATTGATGATGATGATAACATTGTTGAGGATGCACAACAATGCAAGGCTTGATGATGATAACATTGTTGAGGATACACAATAATGCAAGGATAGTGTTAAGCAACACAATGATTGGGAAAGATATCCCAAGATTATGGATTGATTGGATTCGAGTGATCAGGATTATTTGAAGCTTGATTTAGAAAAAAAGTTATTCGAATGATTTGACGTGGCATTTGAAGGGTGCATTTGATGCAACTGATATTGGTTGTTTGGATTGATGTTTGATTGAAGATGAAGCTTGATAAGGACATGTTTTCATCAAAATATACCATGGGCTAGTGATTTGGTTTTTAGATCACAAATGCTTTGACCAATTTGGTTTCACGTTTGTTAATGTTCAAATTACCACATAAATTGGAGGATATAGATCAAGATTTATTCCTGAAGCAAGATGCAGATATCTTCCCCTAGTGTCTAGCAATGTACGAAATGTGATGGGTGGATGCTCGGATAGGTGTATGGATGGATGGATATAGTAAGCACGCAAAGGATGCCAAGGATTATCTTGCAATAAGATAAGGTGTTCAGATAAAGAATGCTCATTGGATAGTGCTTCATGGCTCAGATAATGCTACATAGGATAAGCTCAATGAAAACAACCCATGTCAAGATGTTTACCATAAGCAAGCATAAAGTGTGCCCCAAAATTTCATCAAGATCAAGATAAATTGGATGATGGATGCAGATGGATGAAAATGGATTGGATCAAAGGTTTATGGATAAATGGATTTATTATGGATAAGATGGATGGAATATTTGATTTATTATGGATGGGATGGAATGTTGGATTTTATTATGGATGGGATGAGATGCTTTCACATGAAGTGGCGCACGTAGATGCTCGATTCCACACATGATGCCTGTTTACCAAGTTTTCATCATGGTCTTGCCCAAAGCACCGCACATGCGGTTTTCACTACAGGACAATTTTTTTCTCTTTATTGTTTTCAATCCTTTTTCTAATTTTTTTGGATTTTCATATTTTTGGATTTTTTGGATTTTTTCTGAAATATTTATGCTGAACCACCTGGTGGTGTTGACGTAGAAGCCCCTGTCATAATGTACCATTGATATCCTGCTTGAAGAAGTTGCTTTGCTAAGGTACGTGCAATTGAATGCAACTTTTGGGATTCTTGATCTTCTTTATTCATACCAGGGTTAACTCTGTCTTTGTGCACACATTGCAATAGAGTTCCTTCAGAATCCTTATGATGAAGGGTCGTTGCCAATACATGGTCAATTTGAGAATTGGATATCATGCGTGGAGGCGTGGATGGAGTGTGGTTAGGGATAGAAGATGGATTGGTTGACAGTTTTGAATCTTTGACTCTCCAAACCTGTGAAGATGAGCAATGATGGATGGATATGGAATTGTGCATGGAATTAGGACCAACTATTTGATACACTTTGTATGTCACTTGAAAAGCCTGCTTTTGCTTTTGTGGACGTCTTTGATGGATACTTTTCCCTTTTTTATTTTTCCCCATAGTTTCTTTGACTGATGGAGTTTGATAGGGATAATCTGTAATGCCTCATCGTGCGAACCCCAAAGGACATCAATACAATGATTACTATACAATTTTTTTCTAAAGTAAACATAACATACACGAAATACACATTATGTCATGAAACTGAATTAAACAAATTCACTTACACTTACGTCCCATGGGGTACATGAGGAGACATTACGAACTTAATTCCATACAACAACAATAAAGATTGAAAGCTAAAGATATAATCCATGACAAAGTAAACATTAACAAATGTAACACATACATGATAAATATTTGATAAGAAACCATCTGTCTACGTAAATACAACATAAACATGATTAACGCAACACATTGAATAACAACTGCCATGGGCCAATATCCACACATGGCTTAACATTACATTACAGTACAATGTCCAGGGTAACAATGATACAACAACCTTCCCCAACATGAATGGGATTCCATAAAGAAAGATGTAGCTAATCAAATGAATATAAAGTATCATAACTGGCTCAAAGATGGATACAACTCTAGAGTTGCTGCAAATGACACCACTCTGCACCTCTCGATCCTCAATTGGGAACCCAATGGGGTGCTTAGCATGTTCCACCCGACCACGTGGGTCCGAAGACCCACCCCCCATGCTAAGGAGCTGACAAGAAAGAGACCTCAACCAAGAACATCCAAATAGAGAAACACAAGACTCAACATCATACAAGAGTAACATGAAACCCAAAGATAGTCACAACATCAATAAACCATGACCAGAAAATATGACATCCAAATCATTTCACAATAGTGATAAACCACTTCAGAAACATAGTAACAATAAATCAAATATCATAACCTCAATAAATCTCAAGTCATAAAATCAACAGACCACTTCCAGAGGATTTCAATAAAACAATTCAAAAGGGAATGCTAGAGGAGAGTGTCATCGCATGGCCTTACATGGATTATCCAGACATCCTAACTCAAGGTGTTGCCTCCATCTATACATGGATTATCCTGACAACCTATCACCAAGTGTCGCCTCCATCTATGGTTATCTTGACAACCTATCTCAAGGCACTACTCCATAGGGTGACTCATGCGGAACCGTTGACCTCCCGTGAATACGAGGCAACGATCATGCCAACCACGGCCTTCTCGTCCCACCTTTAGCCTATGATAGCACTAATAGGTGGTAAAGGCATCCATAATTATCTTGATTAATGTTTCACTACCCACCCCCTAATTAATTACTTATGTTATCACTGATTAATCTAACTCTTACGTGGGTTATCCTGAGCCCTTCCTCCTATTTGAGGTGCTGGCCCCCATGAAAAGCCACTCTCCCTAGAGCCCCAAACATAAACCAAAAATCCAAGAGGTTGTACCAATACATGCAAAGCACAAAATCTCAAAACTAAAATACACACAAGGAAAATGCCATCTCACCATTATCCATATACATAATTGCTCATGAAATCCGGTACAACCCAAACATAAATTCAAAACCACCATTACCATCCAAATCTTGCCAAGAATCAAATCAATGAAGAAGCAATATGAAACAAGATTACCCCCGCCTCTGGAATCCCAAGAAGAACAACTACCCACAACAAAGAGAAGAGAAGCAATACAATTCCAACATGATATCTTAACCTTTGAAAATATCTTTAACCAAAATGACATAAACGGAAGACAAATTAATAGGGAACCATCATAATCATTCATTGTTCCAACAAGAACACGATGAATAAAATATCCACCAAAATCCAATTAACTCAAGATTGTAAACACAATGAGATGACAACATCAAAACAACTTCTAGACAAACAAATACACCAAATAAATTGACCATAACGAATAATAATAAATCAAACATTCGCTTACACATCCCTTAAAACCTTAAACTAATCAAGGAACTATGTATATGAATATCAATAGAGCTATAAGGCACATCTCAAATAAACAACTTATAATTGTAACTTTAGTACATACATATACACATATAACATAATTCTATATACCTATTTACTTACATTATAACTTCCATCAATAAATGATCCTCTATTAAAACTTACCATTAACTTATTCTTAAATGAAGACAATGTTTTATTTTAGGTAATCAAACTATCTACTAAATAACTAACTTCCTTAAATGTAAATATCCTTCTATAAATTATATAAATACATTTTATTTATATATATATATATATTCCATTAATTTATTTGATTTTCATTTATAGAATTTCTCTAGAATACTCAATTAACCCAAAATAGTTAAATATATAACTATTTTTCCTCACGTATATCTAACTAACTTTTATAGTAGAGCTTCATAGTTCAAAACAACCCTTATAGAATAGATTAAACTTCCTCTTATAATTCTTTACACATTTATTATAGCTCATTATCTAAACACCGAATTTACCTATCTAAATAAACTCTTTATTCGTCTAGATATGTAAATCATCTGCCACCATATGCATATAATGCATATAAACTAATTATATATATATAAATTAAATAAAGATTTAGATTGAAACACCAATTCCTATACTTTCCACACTAAAGGTTCTAATTTAATGAGCATGCACCTATCGGTTGTAGATAGACATTCAAAGCCATTGAACCTACAGAGGGTATAACGGTGAATATAAGATGAGATGAGTCGGTTTTAGAATGATTGCATTCCGTTCTCAAGAAGATCTTGCCTGAATACAAGTAGTATGAATGATTAGAAAGAGATAAGATTGATCGAATTTAAGAAAGGATTTTGGCCTACGTAAGGAAGCCCTTAGTATCAAGGACGAATAAATGGATAGGGGAAAAAGTCTCTTAAAAATTGGAAGCTTGGTACATAGTCACACTGTTTGGAACCTACGCATCCCCTCACACAACTACAACCCTTAAAGCAATACAAAATCAGGTAATCACTTAGTGAGCAAGACCATTAATGTCATTTTACACAGTGATGAGATTTAGAGGGGGTTAGTGACAATGTTAAATGAAACAATCTGAACCAGGTATGCACTAAGAAATAGTGATGACTGAGACAGGTTGACAATGAAATCAAAGAGATTATATAAACCTTTAAACTTCCTATTATGTTCAAGCGCCACAGCTTAGATAGGTTGACAATGAAATCAGAGAGATTATATAGACCTTTAAACTTCCTATTATGTTCAAGCGCCGCAGCTTAGACAGGTTGACAATGAAATCAGAGAGATTACATAATTTACTACACCTTTGCAGTCTAAAAGTTGCAGCTGTGATAAGTTACCAAAGGTTTCAGGGACGCTATTTATTTCTGTACAATACCTCAAATCTAAATGTTGTAACTGTGATAGGTTTCCAAGTATATATATTAGAAAGGGAATATTGGAATTTGGATATATCGCCATCTACTTGCATTATTATCATTATTTTCAAGTGCTGCAACTGCGATAGATTGTTAGTAGAATCAGACAGGTTATTTAAACCTTCGCAATATTATATTTTCAAGTACAACAGATGTGTCAGGTTGCCAACAGAACAGGAAGGCTAATTTTACCCCTACAGTCTTCTATGTTCACATGTTGTTGTTGTAAATCTCTCCTTCGAATTATATGCAGCTCTTTAGTTTGAAGGTTCCCGAATTAAAATCATAAGTGCACATACACATATCATGCTTGCAAAATGTGGAAGCACATACAAGCCAAATAAATTGGTTGACAAATTCAATAGCGTAGAAACCCGATAGTGGAAAACGTTCATAACAATGTGGGGAAATAGGGAAAACACATTCTCCACTGGTAACCTCACAACAGAGGGGCTTTATATGTTGTGTCGTGTGACTAATCTGGTGATGGGTAATGTTTCCAAATGTACTGAGCTATTAGAACATACTCATTGAGAATGCCTTAACCGATACAGAGAGCCTATTCGAATGCATAGTTGAAAAAAAACATATTGGGAACAATATTAAAATGCCATGCAGAATAAGGTTCACTAACTTGCACAGGATATAAGTTAATCGAATACCACTGACACTAATTACTCATAAAACTATGTATATTGTTATCACTGATTGCATTATTTGATAATAAGAAGAGGGCGTTGGAAAACAACTCATAGAGCAATCACTCAAATATCAACCACTAACAATGAAAAATGATGAAAACACATCATGTACTTTGTGAATTGTAGATTAAGAATGTTCCATTTCCATTTCTTCAGATTTGAAATAAAGATAAATAAGGCGCCTGGCTTTCCTGAGCTTGCCGGAGTGGGGTTTGAAGCAGAGCTCACCAATCACAACCTCCAAGATCTAGAATTTCCCCTTCCAGAATTCCCCTAAAGCTCCCTTCCCTTCTCTCATGCAATTCTTTAAAACTTTCCATGAAGGATCAATACTCCACTCTCTTTCTGATAAAGTCCCAGACCATATTTTTTTTAGAAAACTCCAACAAAGTGTTCTCATGGTTCCCCAAATCCCCTCGTTGAGTCTGTGATAACCTCCCCTGCCATAATGCATAACCCCCTCATAATGGTTCCTTCCCCACTATTAAAGGATGCCTCCCTAAATATAGTGTTAGTTTTCAGTTACAAAGAATCATCAAAAGCATTCTGTTATATTTTCCAAAACCGATACATGCACAACTATATTTGGTAAACAATTAAAGTCATCCCTTCCATGCAAAGTTGTTACAAACTAGCACTCATGCATATAAATGCATTTAATCGTATTCCAAATTAACAATTTTTAAATAATTATTTTATTCATTCTTTAATATCGTTAGCATCTAATTCAATTATCTAAAGGATTTTAACCTTAATAATCTTATTTTGATGTAATGATTAATCAAAGTACTAATACGTAGGTTTAAATAAAATGAGCTAAATACCCGACCATAAAAGAAGTCGCAATAATACTGATGGACCACCCGACCAACACCAATAGGGTGAAATATGGAGGGCATTACATAATCTTTCTTTGTATTCTTTTGTATCCATATGTATTTGATTTGTCGATTATGCTTCTCAACTTCTTTTGCTTTGATAACGTTCTTCGTGCTTTGATTCAAATCTTTATTCTGACGTTCGTCCCAATTCATGGATGGGGTGATGGGTGGATGCGGATCCATGACATGGCTGGTTATAGTATTGGCATTGATTTCATCATAAGGACTCTTCGTGCTCCCTATGTTGATGTTTGCTTGAGACGAAGTTGCCCCCAGTATGGTAGAAGTAGTACCTTCATGCTTTGATTATGCCTGTTTCGATAGCTCTTGTTCAGTAAACATGCTCTGAAAAATGACCACTGTAGATGACATTGTTTTAATTTGTCACTCTACTAACTCTAGATTATATTGTTCTTTCATACCTGTTTCCTTGAGTGGATAATGTTGGATATCTTTATTCATGATGTCCTTAGTCTGAATTTGGGACATATCTGATCCTGATGTTGATAATTCAATTTGACTGTAGGAATCAATAATCTACTCTTTTTGTGTGAAAAAATCTTGTTCTAGATGAAGATCATTTACGTGTCCGTCTATAGAAATCATCTCATTGGTAGATGGAGCAGTATGTGCATCTTGCATAGATAGGAGAGTGTCCATTAGATTATTCTAGTATCTTGAAGATACAAATTCTTGATCTTGAAATATTTTGGGGTTGCTCTCGACATGCTTTGGACCAAGTTCTTGACATGGGTCAGTTTCAAAGGACGGATTGCTTACAAAGGGTTCTTGGATGTTTTCATTAGATATGGTAAGTGGTTCAATATCCTCAAATGTTGAGTTCAGGGTTCCTTTAGTATCTGTAACCATGAGGTCAAATGGTGTCAATATGTCTTGGAAAGGACCATTGCTAGACCTTGGTGAAAGATTCTGATCATGCTTTGGGATAAATTCTTTAGATATGTCCTCTAACTCATAAGGTGATGTAGAGACATTTTCAACATGATCATAGGTGAACGGATCATGCATTATGTTAATAGGATCAAATAATCCTAACACTCCTTGAAAGAGATCACTAAAAAATGGCTCTTGATGTATGGTGAGTTGATCATTGAATTGTGTAGATACATCCTCAATGTGCTCCTCGATGGAGAGATTTTGATCATTGTTTTCGACAATTGTGGTTGAGGGATTCCCAATATCTTCGACCATATGGTCAAATGATGTTGACATTTCTTGAATTGGATCATTGTTGGTTGGTGGATTTTGATCATGATTGAGAAGTGACTCTTGGCATATGTTGATTTGATCATTGAATGGAGTAGACATAGATTCAAGGTGCTCAATGTTGGATTGATCTTGATCCTTGTTCTCAACAGTTGTCATTTTTTGTGTAGCTTGAGAGGCTTGGGCAGCTTGGGTAGCTTGAGCGGCTTGTGGGGCCCCCTGATATTGTTGAAGTGTTTGTTGGTAGGCTTGATGTGCTTTTAGTGCGATGTTACGATATTGACATATTGCACTTGGTTTTGGTGGTAGTGGTGGCGGATTTGGAATTGCGTTGGATGTAGTGATGAGTCGTTGAGATACGCTTCGAGTGATCATGAGGTTTTGAGATGTGATGGGAATGATAGTGGTGGTTGGAATGATAGAATTGATAGGGATGGTTGGAATGACCGAGGTGATAGGTCTTTGGGAGACCATGTTTTGATTTGGGATCAATGTTGTTGTTTGATTAGATACCATCCATTTGTGTGATGTCGATGGTATATTCGAAGGATTTGATGTCATGGTTTGATTTATGTTAGGTGCATTTATTTGGATGGAGTCATTGGTGCTAGGTAAAGGGGGAAGCCCTAAACCAAGGAATGATGTTGGTAATGGTGGTGGAGATTTCCCTTGGCGTAATGACTCAACTATTTTGGAAAGTGTAGCAATTTGATCTCGCCAAATTTTTTCTTGATTTTGATCTTGACACCCTTGATATAGTTGACTTGGCTCTTGTTTAAGCAAATTTGGATTGTGTACTTGTGTTTGATTTTGGAAAATGTTCTGATTTGGGATGAAACTCAGATTTGGAAGGATAGGTTGGTCATGTTGGGAATATTCGTATGATTTGCAAATGTATCCATCCCAAAGTTTGCTAGATTCATGTTTCAAAAACTTGTACTTGGTACCTTGTCATTCGATTTGTAGGGATTTGGTGGGATGACGTTCATTTCAAGGCTCATGCATTGATTGTTCGATTGATAGACTTGTAGGTTTGTACTTGGATTTACCATTAGGAAATGTGTTCCAATCTTTGATTTTGGCATACTGACACTTGTTGTTCTATTGACATTTGTCGAAGGTGATGGTCCCATGTATGGATTGTATAAGTGTGAGTTTTGATAATCAATCAGCATTGTAAGTCTTTGAAGATTCAATTGATTTGGATTACTCAAGATGTATGGATGAAGTTTTTATTCCATGTTCTCCTTGTGTTTTTACCTTGTTGAAAAAGTGACCTCTAAGGTTCTTAGGACCAATGACGAGATGGAGGATGAAATGTGTAAATGATATGAGTGTTGAACATTTAGGGACTTTGGATCAATGCTAGACTTAGGGTTTGATTTTGATTGGTTGATTTGGATAGTGAACTTGTAAACCCTAAGATGTTGGATGTGATCTTAGGATGAACTTGTTCAAAGGATGGTTGATTTAATTAAATTTATGAGAAAGGATGCATTCCCACACCCCTAATTAAACAAATGACTTTGATTTGATTTAAGGATGATTTACCCAAGTCTAGAATGATGTTTCCAAAGTTCTAAAGTTGTTTGGTGGGATGGATTTTGATAAATGTTTGAGATGGATGAAGTGTTTGATTTGATCCTAAGAGACTTAGAGAGACTTTGTTTACTAGGCCAAGGTATTGAAGAACACACTTCTCTCTAAGAGTAATCAAAAGACCAATGTTTGCATAAAAGTCATATGACCAAAAGATATCAGGCACATGTGTGGGGTCTAATTTGTTATCTTTGCTTAATGAGTTATTTTTACCACAAACACACTTCTTGATTAGGTTTCAAACTGAATGTCCAATGTCACAACTTCTTTTTGTCCCACAAAAGTGCTATGTGGAAGTTCCAAGAAATTAGGACAAGGGTTGCCTAATGTTGACCTTTGTAAGAGAAAATTAAGATGTAAACCCAATTACTTAGAAACCTCTAAGGACATAATCCCAGGGTAAGCAATAGTTCTTGGGTTTTGTCAAAGGTTTTTGCTCTAACTAAGGGGTTTAAAATTTTGATGATGATGTTGAATGTTGGTTTTCTAATGTTTTCGATAAACGCACTATGTTTTCAAACAAGCAATGTAACATCCTAGCTCAATTGGTACGTTTTTCTTGGTGGGCTTACCTCGTGCCCTTCGTAGAAGAGATGATTTTACATGCAACCAAGGACAAAATATAAAGGTATGTTAAGAATGAAGTCTTAACCTCTATATTTCAACCAAGATCAGACATGGCAAGTAACTTCTTGGAATCTGAGTTCCAATGCACCACTTTGATAAACTCGCTCAATGGATCAATAGGCCACTACAAAACAAGGGTTCTAGTTCGTACTTTCCGTTTGCGGAGATTGACCCATACGACAAGAGTCCCCTTTCAGATCCATCTTGTCAGAATCAACCGCGTGATACTGGCGTTTCTTCCAATACCCACATTTATATCCTGGTTGGAAATACTCTTGGCTTTAGAGTGTTACCGATTGAGTCGTTCCCTTGGGTGAGTACTTTTCCCCAAGGTAGGCCCTCTAGGATAAAAAAAGCAAGCAAAGACAACACTCGTAACTTGATCAATCTTTGACGACTCAAAGAAAGAGAATATACGTGGTGATGCCCTACTCACACTCACACAAGATGTTCAATTTTTTATGCCCAAATGAAGTGTGGAGGCAATATTTTTGACAACTTAATATCACAAAAATACTTTCGATTCTCAAGATTGTTGTGAGGCGCAAGAGAAGTGCATACACCTTTTAGATGATATTACATTGTGAAAAAGATTACAAAAACATGAAAACACTTGTTCATTTTAGCCTCAAAGAAATAATGATTTCATTTTAAGCACCAAAAGGAAATGTGATAGTTTGCTTTGTTCAATTTTAGTCCCAAAAAACAATGTCTAGTCAATTTCTAATATTCAATTTTAATCCAACTTTGGAAACAGACAATGATCTAGTTGGCTTAAAACAAAAAATTAAAGCATGAAATGGAATCCTTTAAGCATTAAAAAATTCTTTGTGAGTTTCAGGTTTGTTGCTCAATTTATCTCCAAGCTCCTTTGAAGATCTCTTGCAAGCTAAATGACGAAATTGCTATGAAGAATGATATGGATGAGCAAAATCAGTTCTCAAGGAGAGTGACTTTGCATATGATTTGAGGATCAAATTGTGGAGTTGTGGAGTGGACAAAATTAGTTCTCAGTTTAAGAGAATGACTTTGCATAAAGATTGTGGAGATTGTGAAGGATTTTCTAAGAGATGAAGCCTCTATTTGTAGATTCTCAAGTTGAAAGAATGCTTATGGGAGAGCAATGTGGGACTAAAGATAAGCCAATGGGGAGAGGCCACTTGTCATTATGTGAGTGGTTGATGCATGTGCAAGATTTGGGAAATGTGTGCCCATGAGAGGGAGTTTCAAATTCAAATTTTGCAATAAATTTTGAGAGGGGGACAAGAAAATGAGAAATAAATGCAATGTTGGAGGGACAAATCAACTTGATTTTGAATTCAAACTTTATGGAATATTCCCCATAAATGCCATGTTGAGTGAAAAGGAGGATTTTAGTAAATCAATAATTTGATTTATTTGTGCAAGTGGAGATATCTAGAGGATTTGACATGCATTAGATTAGATTTGATCAGGATTAATTAGCTAGGATGATGATTAGGATGCTTTGACTTTTATGACTTAAATATTTGATTTATTTAAATCAGAAAAGGATGGAATATGACTTTTGAGATTTTAATTAAATAAAGTTTGATTTATTTAATTAAAGGATGATGTGAGCCTTTGATTTATTTAAATGCATAGCCTTAAGACTAAAGACCTGATTTTCCTAGTGAATGGATTTGCTGCGTTTGATTTATTCAATGAGTAGATGACTATACACAATGCTAATTTTGCATGTCTACAATGTGTAGTGGTTGCTTGTTGATAGAGTTTGTTGTGTGCTCCTAAGGGGGAGTATTCAAAGCAATAAAAATGGAAAGGATGTTGCAGAGTAGTGGTGAGAAAGTATAAGTATGATTGATTTCAAATGGGGAAAGAGATGCAAATGTGTTTCCCTTTTCCATTGATGTTGATGGGGGAGACAAAAATTAATGTGAAAAGGATCAATTGAGAAAGGGAGAGAGAATAATTTGAAAAAGGAGAGTAGTAAGCTAAGGGGGAGAGAAAGTAAAAGAGAAAGAGAAAGAGTTGATATGGAACAGTGTGTTAGTGATTAGAGTTGTTGTTGATGGTTTTTCATATCATGTGTTGTCATCAATGACAAAGGGGGAGATTATTGCAAGTATGATTAGATCATGTTGTCATTTATGTCAACATTCTTTTCTTTGTGTTTTCATTAATGTCAAAAAGTGGAAGTCAATTGGTGATGGTTGAAAAATTGTGATGATGCTTTGATTAGTTTCATTATGTTGTCATTAGTAAGTGTTACTAGTGTCAACCTCTAGTGTTGCTTTGATAAAATTCCATTTGTGGATGTTGTGTGGTTGAGTTGCTATGAGCTACAGATGGTATAGTGATGATGAGGAAGTGGTGAAGATGATGAGAATGTGTTTCTGGTGCTTCTTTTCCAAGTTCTTTTGAGAAAATTTGAATAAAAGAGGAAAAAATGTGTTATAGTGGTGTTCTGGCATACAAAGTGGTGTATTGGTTTTGCTCCACATTTCTTGTATGTTGAAGATTTTCTTGCATGGTTCGGATATGTTAATCAAATGTTTTTAGAGGTGTTATATTTGTATACACCTAAAATCGGTCAAGACATTTAATTAATTAAATACTTTTTATTTAATTAATATTTCATCTACTTATAAATAAATTCTTAATTTATTTATATAGTTCATGTCTTCTAATTCTCCAAATCTAAAATCACATTCCTCTAATTTAATTAAATAAATAAATTTATATCTAGTTTGTTTTATTTAATTAATTTTCACTAATGCCAAATTTTGAATTCAAGCACATGTCTACAAATTTTCATGCCATCTCACCAAGGTCACTGAAATTAAATAATTCTAATTTTTAAATTATAATTATCTTCAACAAACTTTCAAACACATGGCTTATTCCTCACACACTTCTTCAAAAAACTTTGAACACATGGTCTTTTTCTCCCACACTTGATTCCCCCATCCATTTGACATGTTTTTGGTCAAGGGAACATCCTTCTTGATTCTCTCCATCTCCACCGTTCATCCCTCTTGTTTGAATCTGGACCGTCGATCACTGCCACATCACAAGATGCTTGAAAAATCCTATAAATACAACCCTTTGCTATAGTATTTGACATCCCACATTTGAGTAGATTTATCATGCAGGAATAGCTTTGGAGCATTGGAACATTTGGAGTTTATAGTTAGCATTGTAGCATCATGTCTTAACTTAGAATCATGTTTTGCTTTATAGTTGCATTTTATTCCATGTCTTTCTTTATAGTTGCATTTTAGGTCATCATATCAATGGTTATTTGAGCATATGTAGAATCATTTTATCTTCTTATCATTGCATTAGCATTGTATAATCTAACATCATTATCCATTTGTCAAAATATCACCATTATCATAGTATCATGGCTTTTATCACATAGTTGCATGTAGGAACTTAGATTTCTTACATTTCTAACAACATCTCGTTTCTCAAGTAGTAATTTTAACAACCATAGTGCACATACAAAATTTGAGAGCCAAATGGTTTAATAAATCCTTGAGAATAGAGGACAATGGAACGTTTTTAGGAATTTAATCTTGTTTCCATTTGATTCAGTTTATTTGATTAAATATCTAATATAATGTGTCTCATTGATGTTTGTGTGCTTTAGTATTGCTTTACTAACTCTCCCACATTTCACACACACATAAAATGGCACCCACCATGGGGCCTAGCCCCTTATTATTGACATTTTTTGGAAGTTGTTTCGCAGATTCTAGACGTGAACTTCTTTTAGCGCGACCGTGAGTTCTTTTGGTGCATACAAAAAGTCTTTTAGTGCATTGGATCCCTATTTTGGTACATTCAAAAAGTCTTTTAGTGCATTGGATGACTGTTACGGTGCATCTGGCACTTCTTTTAGCACATTTGACACTTCTTCTAGCGCATCTGACACTTCTTTTAGCACATCTAAGGACTGTTTTAGCACATCCATGAAGTATTTTAGCTTATACAGAGTTCTTTTAGCGCATTGGGTCACTGTTTTAGCACTTTTATAGTCAATTTTAAAATGGTTGTATCTTGGTCATATAGAGGTCTTTTTTGGAGATTTTTTTTAAATGGGGTAGAATTTCATAAGATATGCAATGGTGTATGTTTTTTTCAATTTTTGTAGAGTTAAAATTCCCAATTTTACACCTAAAGTAAAATCACATTGTAACTTGGTCTAAGTTTTAGGTTTGTTATGCTTAATCATTCATCTAACTCTCATGTCTTCTTATTTCTTGATCTCATATAACATTTTGAGAATTTATTGCAGGTTTTAAGAGGAACATGGAGCATTGAAGTGAAAGAAAAGGAATTTCATATTCATTGTACTAAATACATGTGTCAAAGATATTTGTTGAAACTGTTAATGGTGTTTGCAAGGGTTGGAAATATTATTGTTTTATTTTGATTATGATAGGAATCTAGCTTAAATAAAAGGTTAAAGAACACCATGTTTTTTGTGCTTGATGAATGGTAGGCATATGCTCTCCCCTTAACTAGGTGACCAAAAAGCTAGACCCATTCATTTTTATTTTGTTTCATCCATAGAGGGCCTTCCTTGTGGGAAAAAATAATCACCCAAGGGAACGACCCAACTAGTAACAAGCTAAAGCCAAGCAACTTCCAACTGGGATATAAATGTGGGTACTTGAGGAAAGTTCAAGTATCACGAGGATTGTTCTGACAAGAAGGGAAATAATGGTCTCTTGTTGAATGGATGATCCCCCATGAATGGAATGCCTATTCTAGAAACCTTTGTTATAGCAAGACCAAAATCCTTATTCTATTTACTGGCGCAAGAATGGTTGTTTTGAAACCGTCCCACATTTTTTCAACTTCTTATAGAGATGAGAAGTATGCCATGGGAGATTCATGATTACTATTGCTTGGCTTCTCTAAGAAGTGAGTGTCGTGGAGGCGAGCCAGTGGGGTCAAGCTTCTAATCATCCGCTAAAAGTAGGTGCAGCTGGAGTAAAATCCAAGTGGGAATCTAGTAAATATTGTCCTACACAACCTTAGGATTGTACATGTTTGATGTGTTTTACCAATGTGTTTTTGAATAAATTTCAAACAAAACATCACACATTGGAAGTGAAAACCTTGATTCAAAAAACATCCTTTGAAATAACCAATTCTCTAACTAGAAAATAAAAAAAATCAAACAAACTTGCAAGAAATTGGGACATTTTCCTAAATCAACACATCCACTACTTGTTCTAGCTCATTTGCACCATTCTCTGGTGCATCCATATGTTGTTATAATGCATCCATTGCATTTTGTAGCATATTCACCCATTAGTGCAATGCATCTATCCAATACTTTATTCCATTCAATCTATTTTGTAGTGCATCTAAACAATCCTACAGTGCATTCAAGCTATTTTGTAGCACATCCAACCAATCCTGCAACACATTCAAGCCTTTCTATGGAGCATTCAAGCCATTCTATAGTGCATCCAGACTATCTTCTAGTGCATATAAGCAATCTTTTAGCACATCCAGTTCTTGTTTTAGCGCATCCAATAAACTCAAAACTAGAGTTAAATTCACCATTTGTTTGTCTGTTTGAACCAAAAAATCAAACCATCATGGCTGAAACTGAAGGAAATTATTTTCATAGATTTCATCAACCTGAAATAGATGAGGATCAATTGAATGCTTTAGCTCATCAAATGAAAAACCTTCAACAAAAAATTTGGGATATGCAAAGGGAAACAACCATAGAAAGATATTTTTTGTCTGACGTCTATTCTTATCCATCTGAAAGAAATACTGACATGACACCTTCTCCACCAAAAAATACATCATCCAAATTCAATTTCTTTCAATTCTTAAAAAAGTTAAATGAGAAACCCAAATCAAAGTCTTCAAACACAAAGGATATGGAACAATCTTACCATGTCATGCATCTATCTTCATCTCCCATAAGCTAAATTACACCTCATGATTCTTTCACCCAAGTTAACGATTCCATCCAACCACCTTCTTCTATCGTATCTTTTATATCCAATGATTAATGTCAATCTCTGAGTCCAAAACATGTTGTCATAGACTCCTCTACACCTCAAGATCAAAGAATTCTTTCCACTTCATCCAATGATGATTCCCTCCTTTCACTTTTCATCCATGATGACTCCCTTCAATCTCAAGAGAAAAGTATCCTTCTGAGTTCTTCTTCCACCCCATCTAATGAATTCATACCATCTCATGACTCCATTGCATCCCAAGAGCATGATAATTCTTACATCCTATCTAATGATGTCCTACCACCCGATGATCAAGATATCCTTTCCAAAAACTATCATGATTCCCTTCCTCATCAAGATCAATATATGCTTACATCCGAGGATATCCCTTCATTTCATGAGGATTTTCATCCTTCTCAAGATCAAGATATGCCTTTCACACCACTACATGATGATTCCACACCTAATAAAGAGAAAGCTACTCCATCTCTTACACCTCGTGATCCTTTTCCAAGTCAAGATCAAAGTACCCCATCATCCCCATGTCAAGATCCTATCACACCTATCCTAGCCATCCATGAACCCCACACCTAAAAATTGGGATCATCCACCTTTATCTGATCCGGTTTACTTCCAATACCTATCCTTTCATCCATATCATATCCTCCCCAAAATGGACTCACATCTTGTTTCAAAAACAACACATATCCCATTGGTAAATGAATTTGTCAAAGTATGAATTACAAAGGAAAAGGATTAGGCCTTCATGAACAAGGTATCCTAGAACCCCTTTTTGCTCAAGAAAATCCATATTACCATGGCCTTGGTTATACACCTAATTTTCCTAGTCCATCAAACCTACCATCTATCTTAGGTCCTCATCCTAATCCATCAAACCTTTCATCTATCCTAGGTCCTCATCCTAGTTTATCAAACCTTCCCTTTATCCTAGGTCCATATCTTATTCCTCAAGAATAAAAAAGGCACGTATCCTTGATGCCATCTCAAAATTCTACCTATACTCACTCATCCATAATACCTCCATACCATTCATCTCAATCCACCCCTCCCATTGCTCTTGGAAGCAATTTGGGTGTGAAATGTAAAAAGCTTCCATATCAAAATCCACATATGTCAAAGGATCAACATGTCTTCTTGAAGAGGCATGCAAAAATAAAAATAAAATTTGATCCAGAATGAAAGGAAAAATAAAAAATGCCACAAAGGCCCATCAAAGCAAAAAGGAAATTTTCAAAGATCACAGAGGTCCATAAATCAAAAGAAATTTTCAAAAGGCCACAAAGGCCCAACAAATAAAAAATAAAAATTTCCAAGGCCACAAAAGCCCATAAATCAAAAATATATATATCAAAGGCCACAAAGGCCCACAAAGAAAAAATCAAAGTCAAAAATCATGTGGATTCCAAAAAGTCTCATAGAAGCAATAAAATCTAAATTGGCATCCAAATTTTCTAATCCAAAAGCTTCCTCCAATTTTCCATCTAAAAACCTATCACCTTCCAAATCCATTTTTCCTCCATCGTTCCACCACCCTTCAAGGTGTGCGCCAATGTTGAACTTTCCATCCTTCCCATCTATCCATCAACAATTCTTCCCACCTCATATCCATTACCCAACATTCATCCCCCATTATTCTCCTTCAATCCAAACCTTTGGATAAGTCCTTAGTTCTTCCATCGTTCCTTTAATAGGCCAATATTTATGAGTCTAATTCCCATTTACCATGGTTTATTAAAGGGATATTTGGTTGTGAAATTTGATGCTTAAGTCCTTCCCCCATCTCCCTATCATCCATATCCTATTTTCCATATTCCTCTTTCACTCTACACTTGGGGGGGCAAGTTTCATCCATCTTATCATTCCTTACATTTCAAACTTTGATCTTGACAAAGTTAAGGATCTCCTTAAATATCATATATCTCATCCTATTCGCTTTGTCCATATCTTTCATATCATATCCTTCACCTTATCCATATTCCATCATTATTTCTAAATACATCCTTTCTTCCCTTCCTTGGTCTTGATGAGGAATAGGGGAAAAGTACTTGGGCCTTGTGTCCGTATCCTATCTAGTTGATCTTGATCATCCCATTCATTATCTTTATCCTCACTTTTTTACATTCCATATCTCCTAGCTTATCAAAATCCATGTCATCATGTCCCTTTGCAACATTGAATCTTATCATGTAAATCATATTTGAGCCGAGTTGTAAAACATTATCCAATCCTCATATATTTTGTCAATCAATCATCAAAAATCATGAATCTTATCGTACTTAGAGGAAATCAATGATCCTAAGTACTTATCATCATCATGCCTTATGGAATTAATCATTCCTAAAATCTTAATCAATCAACCATTATCATCTTTCGACAAGAGATATGTTGCTTGTGTGACATGTTTTGCAGTGAATATTTAATTTTGATCTATCAATTATCCATGGTTGCATTACCTCAATTGTGGGGCATCTTGTTCCTTCAAATAGTCATATCATATCATTTCATTTGTAAAAGTCCTGAAAAAATATTAAAAAATTAGAAAATGTCCTAAAAAAATGGTTGCCTTGATGAAAACCTAGCAAACAGCCGTCTTGGTAACAAAAAAAAGTAAATAAAAAAATATCAAAAATCCAAAAAATAGAAAAAGAGAAAATACAAAAAAAAAGAAAAAAAGGAAAAATACAAAAAAAAGTGAAAAATCAAAAAATCAATTTTTTTTTTTATAAAATCTGAAAAAGTGCAATAAAAGCAAGTAGTGAAAACCTAGAAACAAGCGCTATTTGTGACAGGTTTGCTTTTCCATCTATTTGAGCATGTTGAACATTCACTTTCGCCATTCACTTTCACCATCCATCTGCCTATTGATTGGAAAGCTTCATGTACATATCCTGGCATTGCAGTCATGTCTCACCCTAGACTGGGGGAAAAACCTTGAACTCACTAGGGGCAATAAACTTTGAGTTTGAACCAATAGAGAAACAATAGTAGGACAAACACAACAAACACAGAGATCATAGTCCAACACAACATTGAACATCCATCACCCTCAGTAACACATCAACTATCCAACATCAACCAACTAAATCAATCCAATCAAAACAATCCTCAAATGGATGTTCTTCTAAATCATGGCTTTATCACTATGGCATGACTATTCAACTGTTGAATTTTGAATTTTTTCATCTTATCTCTGGAGCACCTCAATGATGTATTAAACTAGAGGAGCCAAGAAGGAGTATGATTTTTCTTTTTCTATTGTCTATGAGTTGATCATTACTAATGTGCAATTGTCATGGGATGTGCTCTACAAAGTATTACTAATGAAATTCTAAATTTGCATAGGAAAACGGTTAACTCTTGTCTTTTTACGCGGGTAATGCTTAGGTCATCTCATTTTAATTATACCTAGATTCTTGTGTTAACTTGCAATATCAAAAATCATGGAAGTAGTACTCAGGTCATCATGGTCTAAAATATTCCATTGATGCTTGTACTCACTTTCAACATTTTAAAGGCTCAATGATGATAAAAAAGACACAACAAATCGGTTGTTACAATGACAACATGTGCATGTTAGATCAGTATGGTTAAGTTATATTGCATCCATGTTAGTCTACATCGGTATCTATGGGATTTCCAAAGCTACAACAAATTTCACAATGATGTTATCTTTGGCACTAATGGATTGAGTACATTTGACATTAACCAAAAGCACATCATTCTCATATAATTGCACATCAGTTGCATCATCATTTGCATATATTAGAAACAATTTTCACATCACTCATCCATCCATACATCACATCATAATATTTGCATCAGAAAACACAAAAAGACGTGCATTGCATCTCATTTTTGTAATTAAAAAAAAAATGTCATATAGTTGCATTAAGAAAGTGGTCCACTAAGCTTAAATGAGTGAGTCTCTTCAGATTTCCAAGAGAGTTGGGAAATATGTCAGGTTTTGTGAAGCTTAACTTAACAAATAATTATTGTATTGCAGCCTTCCTGGAGCTCTTGGAAGTTGGATACATTCACTCATTTAAGCTTAAGGCCCTAGAGGTTTTGAAGTCTTGCGAACTCAATTAAGCATAATCAAAATCATCTCATTCATTATTAATGGATTAAGAAATTGGTCCATTAAAAATATTAAAAGACATATCCAATAAAGTAAGAAGAAAAACATCTCTATTTTAATAGGGGCATAATTAAACTTGATATATCTATAATTGAACTTGATGCAACACTGAAATCATTTATTCCTTTAATAAAATGGATCTTGGATTCACATAAGAATATTGAAAGACATATCTAGCGGAGTGAGATTTCTAAGAAGAAAAAGTTGGTGAAGAACATGACTAGATAACAAAACAAATAATGCCATTGTTATGAACATCTAAAACCAGTAGTGCAGATGAATTTTTTATTACTCAAATCCAAGAATGATAAAGGAATAACTAGATATAAACATCATACATCAGTTGCATAATCAAATCCATCATCCATACAACATATCAAATCATCAACCATGCATTATCATATCATCATTTGCATACATCACATAAATCATCACATAAGCATCATCATTGCATAATTATCATGATCATCATCATATAAACTTCATAAACACATAGAACTAGGCACCATCATACATTCATCCATTCATTGCATCATTTATTTGCATTAGAAAAGAACAAAAACATAAAATCCATCACATTTTATTGCCATAATAGGATCCATCATCATATAGACATCATTCATAAAGCATCATAGAATCATAACACATTAGTTGCATCATCATTTGCATCCACAACATATCATCATCATATAGAACATCACATAGTATACATAGAAATTAAATGCATCCATCATAATCATCATGATCATCATCACATATAAACATCATATAGACACATAGATCATAATAATCACTAAATATCATATAACCTCAAAATCATGATGTCAAATGTACAAGGATATCCGAAGGAATAAAGAGATACATCAATATCAAAAATGGCAGTGTGTCATAATGTCTGAAATCAAGAGGTACACCATCAATGTCTCAAACTAAGTAAAGGTGTATACATCATGTCCAAATTACATCAAAAAATTAGAAATCAGAGCTATGTCGTGCTCCCCACAGATAGCGTTGGCATCACAGGACAAGTACCTCCTCCACCTGACGTCCCTGCACTAGGATCTCTCTGATCTCCAGGAATCAGCTACATAACACCCATGCTAGTGGTCTGAGACTAGGATCTCCCTAACCGAGACTGTGCAAAACTCTCCCACAACTCAAAAGGAACCGCATCATGATACCTAACCCTGTAAAACTTTGCCTCCTGTGAAGTATGACGTATCTCCCTATAATAGTCTGAAGCACCGACAACCATTGCATCCTGTTGTAATCTCTTAGAGACTCCCTCGACCTACTCCACCTGTTGTCTCAAGGCATCCCTCTTAGTAGTAAGCACTGCAATTTTTCCCTACATTTGTCCCTGTGCCTAACCCTGGGCCTATACGTGTTGTGTTTGTTGTCTCGAAGCATCCCTCTTCGTTGTCAGTGTCTGGATTTGTCCCTATTCCTGTGTGAACAAATCCTGTACCTTCTCTAGTTGACCCTGCAGTGTTTGAACCTACACCTGTAGTGCAACAATTTGTGCCTGCTGCTACGGCGAGGGTAGCCAAATCTCCACATGTTGCCTTCTGTGAGGCACTCTCATCTCTCCAACATCTCAACTAGGGACTCCTCCACCCTCATCTCCTCCCCCATCACCCCCATCATCACCCTTGCTATCTCCATCCCCATCACCATCCCCATCATCACTGCTATCATCCTCAGACTCTTCCTCCTCCTCCTCCTCCTCTCTCCTCTGCCTCTGCCCATGACCTCTTGCCCTCCCCTCCTCCTCTAGCAATGGTGTTGGCTCATTCAGGATGGTAATATGAGGGAATGGATGTTGGAACATGTAATGTGCATACTCATCTAATATCGACACGTCGATGATCTCTGGATGCACCTCCCAAACCATGCCCTATAAATCCTAGAAATGTTGCACTATTGCATCATAAGACAACACAGGCCCCCAATCTGTAGCATCCACCTGTTGTCGTGCATAGTGTGCCACTCCCTGGGGCATACCCTAAAGCTTTCCATACTCCCTCAATATCCTATGTAGTAGAAATATCTCAATAATATACCATGTATGGCCAATCAGGTACATCGACTGACACAAAAATTACATCTCTACATCATTCTTAGGCCACTGCTCGCAATCAACATAAGGCTTCCATACCACAGACTCAAGGTCATCCAGTGTCCTCCAATACTCAATTTTTCCCAGCATAGGCTGAGCAAGTCGACTGACATACAAGTGTACATATGACCTCAGGGAAACATAATG
Organism: Sequoia sempervirens; assembly: GCA_007258455.2. Taxonomy (NCBI): domain Eukaryota; kingdom Viridiplantae; phylum Streptophyta; class Pinopsida; order Cupressales; family Cupressaceae; genus Sequoia; species Sequoia sempervirens. The sequence continues at coordinate 213,473,033 of VDFB02270651.1, read as the reverse complement.
TCTATTTCCAACTGGACGTGAAACTGCTATATGCTCCTAGGCCTAGACTTGAAGCAATGTGAGCCCCGTTGATAAAATGGCCCCTCGAAAGTAGACCACCTGGTGCAGATCATGCTACATATGAGAAAGCATACAAAAACCCCAGACATATCTAGTCCCCTGAGCAATCATGCTTTCCAAAATCCACCCCCATCCAACTGACAGTCTGTTTGACCTACAATCAAGACAAAGGAACCCTCCAATAAAACTAGCAAGAACAAAAGGAAATGTTGCATAACCATCAACTATATCCCTCCATGAAATCTCATAACCACATATATGCGTGTCCTCAAAAACTCTTTGTAGTGCATTAGTCTCACCCTACTCTTGTAAATCATATAATACAAGCTCTCCAACCACATGTATCCGTAAAATCCGATATACATCCTCTTGTGTAACTGTGATCTCATCAGTGGGAAAATGAAAGGTGTTATGCTCGCTATGCCACCTCTCTACTAAAGCTATCAACAAACCCCTGTTCACCCTAATCTGGGGAATATCAAGTAGTGATGACAAACCACATCATGCAATGATGCCTCTCTCAGCTAGCATCATGTGTGGAATCAAATCCCACGTCCTGGGAAAGCGCTCTCTGATCTGTAAAATGGTCAACGACTCCTATCATCACAAAATCACAAATCATCAAATCAATCAATCAACTTCAATCAACAAATCAATCAATCAATCCAACCTCACTTGTCACGAGGTTCATAAATCAAATCAACCTCACCTATCATGAGGTTCATCAATCAAATCAACCTCACCTATCATGAGGTTTATCAATCAATGAATCTCACCTATCATGAGGTTCATCAATCAATTCAACCTTTCCTATCTTGAGGTTTATCAATTAATCAATGTGCCTCGCCTATCATGAAGTTCATCAATCAATTTAACCTCGCCTATCATGAGGTTCATCAATCAATTTAACCTCGCCTATCATGAGGTTCATCAATCAATCCAACCGCAACTGTTATGAGGCTTATCAATCAATCAATGCACCTTGCCTATCATGAGGTCCATTAATGAATCAAACTATAGTTGATCCTCACCTATCATGAGGTCAATTATCATCATCCTATCATTGAATCTCACCTATCATGAGATTAATGGACATCTAACCTATCAACATCATCAATCATTATCAACACAAAGGCTGACGCGATCAAACATCATCCACATCATGGAGTCTAATCAAGAAAATCATCAATCTGGTATAAGACTTCACCAATGTATCCAATGCACCATTTCATTTTCTCTATGTGCCAAAACAGGGTCCCAATGCACCACTTCATCCTATGCACTACAATATCTAATCTATGCACTAAATAAATTCCTCTATGCACTAAGTTCACAAATGCGCTAAAACAGTTCATGAATGCGCTATTGCGGGCAACCTACGTGATAAATTATCTATGAGCTAATTCATCAAACCTATGTGCTAAATCACTAATCCTAAGTGCTACTTCATTCGATGCACTACAACAAACAACCTATGTGCCATTGTGGTGACCCTATGCACTAAAATAGAATGATCCAAATTCAAAATGTGAAAAATGTGGGAAAAGGAAATGCACAAATTACGAGGCAGTTTTCAAGGGTACATACTAGATGTTCGTACGTCGTCGAGTGGTTGTGCCATCACACATGCTTGAATCTATGTGTGTGGTAGGGGATCACCATTCTGCTCCAAATTGCTAGATTGCTCACTCTCAAGTTTTTAAAATCCAAAATGTACAAATGAACTTTTCAATCACCTTTTTAACCTTTTAAAGGTTAATTAAATGGGATTTTGGTGGGGTTGTTCTATTTTATTTTCAAAGGGGTTGTAATTCATCAAATTATCACCTGGTGGCTTATACATCATTTTTCAGGAGATAAATCGTTTCTGAATCATAAAATTTTGAGATCATCATCAAATCATCAAAAAATTAGCAGAATTTTCAAAAAATCCAAAAAATTCAAAAATTCATCGATTTATCTCCCAAGGGGGCATATATCCGTCATCACTTGAAAATCAGTGTCTAGGGCATAAAAAAAAAATGTCGACATCAACAACAAATTTTTCAACTAATCCCAAATGTGGAATTCAAGCACATTTACTTAATTTCACTAATCCCAAATTTGGAATTCAAGCGCATTTCTACAACTTTTCATGCCACCTCACCAAGGTCACATGAAATTAAATAATTCTAATTTTTAAATAAGAATTATCTTCAACAAACTTTCAAACACATGGCTTATTCCTCACACACTTCTTCAACAAACTTTGAACATATTGTCTTTTTCTCCCACACTTGATTCCCCCATCCATTGGCATGTTGTCTTTGGTCAAGGAAACATCCTTGTTGATTCTCTCCATCTCCACTGTTCATTCCTCTTGTTTGAATCTGGACCTTCGATCACTACCACATCACAAGATGCTTGAAAAATCCTATAAATACAACCTATTGCTATAGTATTCAACATCCCACATTTGAGTGGATTTATCATGCAGGAATAGCTTTGGAGCATTGGAGCATTTGGAGTTTATAGTTAGCATTTTTTAGCATTTTAACAAGTTTACATTGTAGCATCATGTTAACTTAAATCATTTTTTTCTTTATAGTTGCATTTTATTCCATGTCTTGCTTTATAGTTGCATTTTAATTCATCATATCAATGGTTATTTGAGCATATGTAGAATCATTTTAGCTTGTTATCATAGCATTAACATTGTATAATCTAACATCATTATCCATTTGTAAAAATATCACCATTATCATAGTATCATGGCTTATATCACATAGTTGCATGAAGGAACTTATATTTTTTACATTTTTGAGCAGCATCTCATTTCTCAAGTAGTCATTTTAACAACCATAGTGCACATACAAAATCTGAGAACCAAATGGTTTAATAAATCCTTGAGAATAGAGGACAATGGAACATTTTTAGGAATTTAATCTTGTTTCCATTTGATTCAGTTTATTTGACTAAATATCTAATATAATGTGTCTCATTGATGTTTGTGTGCTTTAGTATTGATTTACTAACTCTCCCACATTTCACACACAATATCCATAGTTTCTTGTTCTAGATCATCGTGCAGAGAAAGTTGTGTTCACCAGTTTCTGAATTGTATTATAGTGGTGTCTGGGAGAAATGGCTTTTCTCTGCATTTCTCCATAGTTAGTGTTATGGTCTTGTGGATTTGGAAGTGTGTAGTAAAGTTCATATTTACCTTGAGTTGAAGCTTTTCAAAGTTTGGAGCTTTGAAAGTTTATTTCTTGAGTTACAATATGTCTAGAAGATTATTTGGGTGAATAGGATGAGTTTGTTCTTCAGGTGATAGTTGTTGTGAATGAATTTGTTAGATTTCAGGGTATTTGTAGAATATTCTAGATTGTGTTCAAGTGATATTTTTTGTCTACAAGTTGTCTTTGCATAAAAGGAAGCATGTACTTATATGTTTGATGGTGTTTCCATAGGTTCAACCAACCTTGGGTGTTTACACTAATCACGGATTTTTCTTCAGTGATTTTTGAAGTGTGGACTGGCGTGTATGAGTGGATTTTGTTCTGAGTTAAGGTGTGATGTGGTCAACCTTGATTCCTTTCCACCACGGGAATGTTTTGGTGCTGACCTAATTTGAATTTAAATAGTTGAGGTATATAGCTATCCTTAGAGAATGTTTTCAAGGTTGAAGAAAGTATAAATAAGTGTTGTGTTGATGGAGGATTCGTGTGTATTGTGTGTGATTCAAATTACAAAGTTGTGAAGTGTGAATTTTTGAAGATCAATGCAAGCTTCAATGAGTTAGACTACTTAAAGCAATGAGTAGAAGGTGCCTACAATCTTCAAAAAGGTCATGAATGTGTCAGTGATGTTGTAGTGGACTTTTCTATTGCATTCAGATGGATTTCTCACTATAACATTGTTCTAAGTTCCTTCTTTTTTGTAATCTCGTAGTGAGCCCTTCTTTCATTTGGATAGTGATCCCTTCGATAGTGAGCCTATTGTATTTGGTGTTGCAATTACTTTATATTGTGATCTAATCCTCACCATGGTTTTTCCCTTCTTGGGATTTCTACATAAATATGGTGTTCTATTGTTTTTGGTAAAGTAAGCAACATTTATAGGGTGTTGTATCCTTCACAAGGAGTCACAAGGACCAATAGAGTCCAAATCAAAAAGTAAAAAAACAAAACACTAAACCAAAAATAGATGCAAATAAAAAACACACAGTCTAATAGCAGACTTGCTGGTGTTCTCCCAATTATTCGACATAAGCTAAACCAAATCATTTCCAATCCACTCCTAGTGGTCTTTATCCTTCTTCATCTCCATCTCTTCTTTCATGATGACAAACAGGGTACTAGTAACATAGTGAACTAATTTGACCATGAATCGGGTCAAACCATTGAATTTTTTGTCTAGTTTTTCCATTCTTTCTTTCAGCACTTCGAGTTCCTCACCTTTTCCCATAGTATAGTCAAGATCATTCTACTCAAACTCCAACGGTTCCAAAGAGTGAGAGGTAGACACCTCCTTCTGAGCTTTACCCTTGTCAGGAATGGAAGGAGGACCACTAATTTTCACCTCTTCATCACCTTCTGAGACCTCTTCCACTCTGCTATCTCTGCTATCTGATAGCTCCTTTTTAGTGTCCAAATCTTTAACCAACATTTTCTTTCTATTCTTCGCCAATCTACCTGAATGCCAAATGATGGTATGACAACCCACAATTACATTCTTTGCCACCACCATGTCACCTAAGGAATCCTTTCTCATGACATTGTCCCCCTTATTCAGAGGCCTTCTCCTCCTTACTTTTCTTTTTCGGCCTAGCCTTGCTGGGAGTCTTCACAGGCATAGACTTGAGATCACATAGGCTCACTACTGCACAGGTTTGGGCAGCTCCCTCAACACCCTTTAGTTTTTTGGTAGCAGTTTTGGGTTTTTGAGCATCCTCAAGGATAGGGTGGATTTTCTTGGTTGGGCCTTTGGATTTGGCGAGAGATAATTTTGTCTCATTGGGTGGCTCAATTTCTTCAATGCGGATGACTGAAATAGGTTTTAGAGGGCATAAAGCCAAATGAAAGTGGTAGAGTCTTAGGATAAGACCCTGGTGAAGCGGCAGAGGAGTGGGTTCATTGGGATTTAAAGTAGCAAACTCCACACATTTCTCAACAGAACTTTCAAGGTCCAAGAGCAGATAAAAGGGAAAGCTCATTTAAACTTTATGCCTAAGGTGATTTAATAGGGGAAAATGGTAATAGTAATAATTCTTGTACCTTCCTTCCAACATGATATATTTCATCAATGCAAGACACACCTAGTTCCACGGCTGAGGAAGAGCCTCTCATTCGAACATAGATTGGCTGCGCATAGGTTTCTCATCATCCACAAAGAATTTGTCCATACTAGCATTGTCCTATGTCTTCGAATGTTTAGGATGCTTCATGCCAAAACTCTAGAGGCTCGTCACTTGTGCAATCACTTCCTCATCAACTGTAAAGGAGATTCCTCCCACAGTCACATGCCGATTCTTCCAAGAGTTGACGAATTGGGTCGAAAAATTAGGGTCATGGCCCACAAGTCTCTCCATCAGAGGAGAAATGCCACCTTCAATGCAAATATGCCAGACAAGTGGATCCTTGTGAAACTCATTTCAATTATCCGGCTTCATTCACGCATGATCCCCCCCATGACTCTGCATTACTCATAGTAAAACCAAGAACCCTGAAAAACCAAAAAGTTAGAGAAAATAACAAGGTGAAAAATCACCCCGACATTAAGGCATTTAAGCCACAAATGACAATTTTTGGGAATCAAGCCTAAGGACAGATCACACACATGAGTTAATAATTTCTTGGTAACAATTTTAGCATAGGATATCATGAGTAAATTCTTGCATAAGTGGCTAAGCACCAAGTACATGATCAGCATGGAAGGATTTCCTTCCACATAGAAAATATTCTAAAACCTATGCAGGATAGTCGTAGCGAAAAAATTAGAAATCCCTAAAAGGATAGCAATTAAAGGATGGTAAAATTTAGATATACCCCAGATAGAAGCTATAAGGTGCCAAAGAAAAATAACAAGTAAGTAAAATCCAAAGAGGAGTTTAGTTTCATAATTACAAGTCACATCAAATTCAAAAACACAAAAATTGTAAATCTGCGAGCTCAAAAGAATCCTCATAAGGAGATTATGATAAGTACGGTCTAGTTTAGAGCTAATCAACCGGTACTTGTCACAATAAAAAAATGATTTCCTTATTCCAAATGTGCTTTAGTCTATAATTTTAAATAATCCACTTGGTATCCATCCCATCGATATAGCTAATCATCCATCTCATCAAACCAATAAGACCACAAAGCCCGACAAGGAAGCTAGTCAACCCCTCAATAATCTAGTTAAGCACAAGTTGTGTTTCCATCATGAGTCATGAAAGGGATTTGTTCCTTAACTATCATACTCTGAATATTGGCAAAAGAAGACTTAAATCACGCCAACATTTGGATAAATTTTAGTGAGAGCCAAAATTGGCTAAGGCATCAGCCACTTGGTTCCCCTCTCTATAGATATGACTGACCACCTTTAATTTTAATCTAGCCACAAGAAATATGATGTCAAAAAGAATATCCTTAGTGTTCCACCCCAAGATTCTATCAAAATTTATAGCATCAATTATGGACTTAGATTCACCTTCTATATGCAGGTTCTTTATCCCCAGGGAAACCACAATCTGTAAGCCCTTTAACAGCGCTCTAACTTTCGCTATCATTGACGAATTTTGACCAATCCCCACAACATAACTGGGCACCCATTTACCTCTATGATCTCTGATAACACCTCCTATTCTTGCTCTACTCAGGTTTCCCTTAGCAGCCCCATCAAAGTTTAATTTAAACCAGTCTTTGTCATGGGGTTTCCAAATAGTGGCTCTCCTAGCCAAAAATTTGGAATTATCATACGAGTTGGCATCCAGGTTCTAATGCCAAACTTTAGCTATGCTTATTTCCAACTCAGTGGGCCCTTTATCTGGGGGTTTCCCTTTGAAAAGATCAATATTTTCCCCAATGAGTCAAGCTCCAATCCCAAACACCTCTTTCGAATTCATCTCAATGTTTCTGAATATCCTATTATTCCTTTCTTTCAATAAGCACCAACAAATAAAGGGAGGAAATTGGTGTTCTATTGTTCATGGTGTTGATGTGTTTTAGTTTTAGCTATTTTCTTTCATGATAAATCATTCTTATAGATTAAAGTTTATTAAATTTGATGTGGATTTGAATGTTAATGAGGGTTTTAATGTTTTAATGTACAACTGATTCACCCCCCCACTCAGTTGTCTTGTGTATTCAACATAATAGTATTAGATTACAGAGGATAATGAAAATTAATAGAGGATGGGACATGTGAGGGGGAAAATTAAATAAGAAATTATTTGTTTAAGTTATATGAGAGAAGGGGTAAGGTAGGATGACCATAGATAAATAAATAATTTTGATTATTTACCTTAAGATTTAGGGGTGATATAAGGGATTATATTGAAATAATTTCAAGATAGTGAACATTAGTTAAACAATAGGAATATTATTTAATTATATGGAGGATAATAATTTGGATGAATTAGGGATAAATTGACCAAATTTTAATGGTAAATTTTAGGTTTCTATATTTTTCCCCTCTTTGAGATGGTGTTACAAAGTAGCATCATTTTAGAGAAAATTAAAACATATCACCTAGAAGAAGATGATTATATTTAATAAGATTCCCTAGTAATTCAAAGGAGTGACTAGAAGGAAATATGGTGGGAGTAGAGATGAGGATTAGGGATGTCCCCTTGAGAGGAAATGCAAGTTTGGGACAACATAGGTGTGCTCTCAAAATGGATGAGGTGATACAATAGAAAGGAGGAAGATGATGCAAGATAATGAGTAGAAGGGAGGATCGGAAGAGGAAGAGATAATGGAAGGAGGAGATGAAAAGAAAGAAATCATGCACAAGGGGATTTAAGGATAAATAATATTTTCCCCCAAGTAAGCTAAAAAGCTAAGATTGATTGATAATGGATGGAATATTGTTGATGTGGGAATAATATATCCTAAAATAACACAATGATTTGGAAGGATGCATCACAATGAGGATGATTGGGTTGGGATGAATGCTAGCAACAAGGCTATCAAAAATACCAAATGTGTGATTGGATGTTTTTTATTAGTTTTTTTGTGTGGTCTCGCAACACGCCCCAAGAATGTAAGGCTTGGGGACTCAAATTAAAACATTTGCTTATGGTAGGCACTAGTTAGCTAAGGATCACCAGGGGAGAAAAATGTTAAAGTGGAAATCTTTGAAGAAATTCATGGTGTTGAATATATTGGGTACCAAGGCATCGGGTTGATCTTGAAATGTTCAAACCAAAGTTTGGTAAGTTGCTGCAGTTTGGGAGCTAATCTCAAGGGTACAAAAGGTCCTATGGTAACTGGGATCCAAGTGAGTTTTGTTTTGGTAAAGCTAAAATATGTCAGGTACTGGGTACCACCTATAAAGGATGCATTGGTGCTAAATTGTTAAAGTTGGTTGTTCGATTTTTCCCAAATGCCTAAAAATGTCTGGTAGCCCACCTAATGTAATGATTACACAAGAATACATTAAAAGTGTGTTATTTATGACTTTTTTAAAATTTGATTTATGATTAACGACGGTTTTATGTTAATGATATTTTTTTTAATATTTTTTTAAAAGGGATTGATATATGGAATTTTATGTGTAGGAGAAATAGTTTGTTGGACAATTTTTTGGTATGGATGGTTAGGAAATTTTGTGTTGCAAGCAGATCATATGATGTTACTAGGTTTGGTGGATCACTTTGAAAGATCATGCAAGAACAAAATTTTTCACGAAGAAACACTAACAACAAGGATATCAGAGACCCAGGTATTTCACATGCGATGAACGAGGGTGCCTAGCTCTGGGGTGATTTACTTCTGAGTGTTTTAGCCTAAAGATTGAAACTAAATATAGGAATAAAATTTCCAATGGATTTGAATAACTAGTTCTACTTGATCGCCTTGAATATCTAGTAGAGTAAGTCTCTACATTTTGTTTGAAAAATCTGCTCAATCTGATTTGATTTCCTGGTCGAATTTTAAAGACATCAGTCAAGAAGTTTCAAAGTGTTGAAGAAGGTAAAAGTCTATTAACTTATTCAGAATTTCTCTTGCCAACTGTCATGTGCCACATGTCTTGCTACGATTCATCCCTTGGATTCCCTCTCATGTGTTGATTGAATTTCTCGAGTGTCTTGTCCTTATAAAAGGACAAGAGATGTATCATTTTAAGTTAAGTTTAGAAATTTTGGATGTCAAAGAATTAATTTTTTTTGAATTTTTACTCGTTTTCCTATTTTCTATTCCATGTTCTAGACTAAAAACTTGTATGTTTCATTAGAAGTTAACTAATATTAGAGCCAATTTCAAAGCTATTTCCTGATATGAAATCTTATGTAGCTGATTGTTTGTTCCTATCAAACAAGACTGTGTCCTACACCATTTAAGGGTGCAAACTAACACTATTTGGTGGAAAATGATCCCCCTTTCTTTAAAATCTTGCATCATTCTATTCCTAGCAGTGAAGCAATCTGGTGATGTATGGAATAGTTTTCTTTGGTTTGGCTATTTCTTGAGGCATGCGTGAATAATACCTAGGAGAATTTTTTACTTTTTAGTAATTTTTTACACATTATTTTAGAATAGATGCTTTATATTCCATAAATGTTCCAAAAAATGATAAATACATGGATTTTTATTATAAATCTTTTGATTCCATGAAGTTATTGAATGCTTAATGCTAAGTCTACTTGAATTAATGCAAGTTAATTTGAGTTTCATGAAATACTATTGCAAATTATTTGAATTCATGAAGTTCTTGAGTGACATTTGAATGACCAGACTGAGATTATGTTTCTATCTTTCAAATTCTAGCCAATTCTTTACAACCATTTACCCCTCGTGTTTAATAGTAATATCACAATGAACCTTGAGTGAACCTAGTGTGTCAAGACCTGAAATAAATGAGTCTTGGGATCAAGTTGAATTTTCCTTAGATTTAGGTTTCTTGGTGGAGTATTTCAAGAAAGGTAGGTTCCCACGATACTCTATGAGAATCTATTTACCTATTAGTGTTTGTGTACAACATCCCCATCAACAGTTTCAAAGATGGATTATGTGTATTATGATTTTCTTGTTATGTACGGTCACTAAGAGTAATGGGATTAGATAGGAGAAAGGGAGGAAAATATTCTTAGACTAAAAAATATATATTACCCTAAAAGGATTGAAGGGATACTTAAATGATTAGGATGGAGGAAACTATTCTTAGATAAAAAATATATATTAGCCTAAAGGGAGTGAAGGGATAATGAAATAATTAGGATGGATGAGATACATATGATTATATCAAGAGAAATATGAGAGGATAGACAAAAAGATGGATAAGGATCCATGTGCACACAAATATATGATTTAGTGGGGTGAGGAAAATGTTTAGTATAGAAATATGGGGCATAGGGATGAAGTAAGAATGGATTAGAAACATTTTATATCAATGGATGGGGGATGTAGTATCGTAAATATTTGACCTTGACAATTTCACACTATGTTCAGCTCCCCCTTATGTGCTTCAACCTAATTATGCTCCTAATTTACCTATTTTACTATCATTTTCAAAAAATTACAATAAAATTAGGAATTAAAACTAATTATTGATTTAACAACAATTAAAATTTCAAATTAGGTTTGGTCTATGGCATTACCACCCTTGACCAACCTATTTTGGTCCAATTTTGAATATTTTATTGTCAATAATTTTATGTTTTCAAATTAAAATTCATTTGTTGGCTTTTCACAATTAATTTTGTGAGAAGTGAAGAAATTAATATAAATATAAGTCTTTTTCACCATTTAAAACTATAAGCAATCAAGAAGGAAATTTGAGTATAAATTGAGCATCCAAGAGTAGACAAGAGCAGAACAAGAAACATTATTACTATATTTTCATTAGTCAAGGTTCATGTTGGGAATGCATTAAGTTCATAAATAAGATTATTGATGTTTTGTGTTGATTTTTTTTCTGAGTACTAACACTTGTAGGATTTCCTATCAACAAGAAAATATTCCTTGCATGAGATGTGCATCATGGCTTTAGTCCATCAAGGAGATAATATTTTAGTGTTGAGTTGTAAAACTTATCATTTATCACTTATTTTTATCCACTTTTCTCTTCCCAACCAAGGGTAAGCACTCTTTACATCATCATATTCATTATGGAGGTAAAAACACAAAAATGGGGTTTGACTTAGGAAATCCCCCATATGGCATAACCCTTTCTCCCCTCTCTTGTTTTCATGTGGTAGATCTAAAGTAAATTTGGGAGAATATTGAATATCTAATAGAAAGACCAGGCATTCAATCCTCCTATTTCAACAAATTAGGGCAAGAGGAATAATTCAACAATAGATGGAGATTCAAAGTTGAGTCTAGAAAGAAATAATATTTAGAATGTGACTCATGTGTACATGTTAAAAGATTCTAGAAATCAATATTATCTAGTATAAAGTCCCACGGCCCTTGACAATTTCAACCATAATTTATATGCTAGGTTCCTCTATCTCTACACTTTCCTTTTTCATCACTAATTTTATACATTAGCCTTGTACTTTTTTTTTCACAATTGTTTGTTATAGTTGCATAATTTACCTATTTTTACATTTAAAAATTCAATTTAATTCAATTCCTAATCAATCAAATCAACCCCATGACAAAAAGAGTGACCAAAAATTTGATCAACCATTCTAGCTCTTCTATTGAAGATAGTAGCCAAATAGTCTTATATGATCATTTTTGGTTCCTCTCTAATTTAATGTCAAGAAAGGAATGAATTAGACCAAAAATTCCTTTTCCCACATCATATTTTGGTTAACCCAATTCTTTTTACAATTGTAAATTTCTTTTAAATCATAAGTATTTCATTGTGAAATCTAAGCATGATCTTTGGTTTTTTTCATTTATCAAAAGTGAATGCACATTTTAGTGAAAAGAATTGAAAAAGTAAATATTTACATATTGTTTCTCATTTCAAAATCTTAAAAAAATAAAATTGATTAGATAAGCAAGGAAGGGACCTAATCCCATACAAAGCTAACAATAGAGTAAAAACAACCCAACATATGCTTAGATTGGAAAAAGAGCAACCAATCAGAAATAGCAAAGGAATAAACCAAATATAGCATACCAAAAGTACCATCAAGTATAGGCATGAAGGCCAATATCAAGATTATCATCATGACAAGTAGGCCACTTATCAAAACCAAAAACAATATCAACAACAAAACTAGTAGGAAGCCTTAGACCATTAAGCATAATCTAGATAATCATTAAAACATAATAAAAAGTCATACTAAAACCATTATAAGAAAACAAAATAAACTAGTCTAAGGTGAAAGAAACAAAGCTAATAGCCATACTTAAGAAGGAATTTAGGCCCATGTATTTGAGACAAAACTGAAACATGGAGAAAAGAAAAGAAAATTAAGAGTCCTTAATAAGACTCCAATTTCCCTAAAGCTCAACCACAACATCCAACCAACTCTCATTATTTTCCTTGTTCTTAGTCCTTACCACTTTAGCCTTTCCAATAGATTTCCATTTTTCTTCTACTTCTTCCTAATTTTTCCCTGTCTCGATATCATACCCATCACTGATTTTTGATGCCATCAATGACAACATTGATATTTTTTATAGAATCTTCCATTTCCTCAAATTTTTTAGAGTTGGTATCATCACCAAGTTGCATTTCCACTTGGGTCATATGAGCATTGAGGGCTTCAATCTTAGAAACAAGGATATTAAAATCCCTTATTACAATTATCCTAGAAAGGGGAGTTCTGCATAATAGTTTCCTTCTCTTCCTTAGTCATAGGGTTCAGATTTTTGACCTCAATTTCCTCATCCTCCTCAAAATATTTCTCCTCTCTATCCTCATTACCACAATCCCTATCAAGATTATAGTCCTCATCCTGAAACTCCTCCTCCACTTCAGGGTCACTAACCTCCTCGTCCTTCAACTCTTAAGTCTCACCTAAACTATTAGGAGTAAAGTCTTCCTTAGAGGTTTCAATATCCTCCTCCTCAACTGCCTTTTTCCTTTTTTATCTATATCCTTATCCTTAGATATAGCCTTGGTGAGTCGAATAGACCTTTGACCTCTAAAATAATGATATTCCACTTTCCAAGCTAGCATCCTAATAATCAGAAGTTGTAATAGTGAGGCCTTTCTTTTTGGCATCCTTTAATTCCACCTTTCTCTGTTTAGAAGAACTAGGGGTGAGAGGGGAGGTCTTGCACTTTTTGTGGGTGATTTTGAGAAGTTCACATTAGTGAATGGGTCAAGGGTGGTAGAGGGAGAAATTTTATTTCTAGCCAACTTACGCATTCTTCCAAGGGAGTGGGGTTGACTGTTAACAAGCTTGATCCTAACAAAGATATTTGAGGGAGGAGTGTTCTCTAAAATATCAAATGATAGGTTTCTTTGAGGGGTGGTGACCACCACATACTTTTAAAGATCCCTAATCAAACCTTGGTTCAAAGGAGGATTGGCTCCATCCTCAATATTTTTTTGGAGGAAAATAAAACAAAAGGAATATTTATCTTATCATTATGCCTTATATGATTCAAAATAAAGAAATAGAACCCATGAGCTATCATATAATGCTAGGTTTAAGAGTAATATATCTCATTATATGAAAAATAACAAGAGCATAGGGAGGAGGGAGTTTCAATATGGCATACCCATTTTGACACCTTTTCAGATTCTCGTTGTCTTCAAAGAAATTGTCAAAGAAATTTTGATAATTGCTAGAGCTCTTTTTCACAATCTTCTTATCTTCATAATTCAACCCAGTTGCTTAAAAAAGTGTTATCCTTTAGTATTTTCAAGATAAATTTAGTTAGTCATGGCATTTAAAATTCTATAAATTTTCATTTGAACATATTGCATTGCTTTAAGAACATAAAATTTTATGCATGTATGTGATTCACATAGAAAAATAGTTTTTCTTACATTTCCAAAAATTTGTTTTATTTCACACGTGAACTGTTAAAATTTTGCAACTCTAGTCTAGGGTGCCATCACCCTTGTCCAGCTAATTTTTATCTAAATTTTAATCAAAATATTGTCTTTGTGACCTTTGTGCAAACCTATTTTTTATTTCCAAAAAATTGTTTCAGTGTTTGTCACCTGCATTTTTTTTCTTCATTATTTGAGCACTCAAGTTTCTTAAATATTGTAATAATTTATGATCTTCACGACCTAGTGTCCCATATCTGATACCCTTGTGATACATCGTTACAAACTTATAGATTCTCATGCTATAATCACATCAAGTGTTGACCCTAAGTCTCATTATTTTTTAACTAGCAAAGAGTTACATCTACACAATTGATCTTTGATTATCTTCCTAATCCTACATTACCTATGCCTTATTCATCACCTAAGATTCATGTGGACCTAAAGGCTATTGTTTCCCATGTACTTTAGGATAAAATTAAACAATAGGAAAAATACTTAGAGAGCCTTCAACAATACTTAAGCATCAAACCTTTGGTTGGAGAAACAATTAAATTAGTTGATAACCTTAGGAATTTAATCAATGATTCACAAGGGATATAAGTATTATGTAGGCTCACTCATATAGTAGATGAAAATATCCCTATGAAAACTAGTTTCACCCAAGTCCTCACTAATTCTCAAAATCAAATGGGAAGACAAGTATCCTCCCCGAAAATTATGCCTTCCATTCCTACTTTTACCACTCCAGTCATAGCATTTACCACACAATATAGAAATGATCTTAACTCTAGTTTATATTTTTCTTCTGGAATCCTTACAACTTTGTCCCTTTATCCACCATACCTCCATTCACTCCATTTCTCATTAAATTTGAAAATTTTGAATAACTTTCAAACCATTAATAATAGCCCTACATATTCCACATTTTCCCAAAACATGTCATAAAATGAACCTATAATAAATCAAATTTTACAAAACATGTCATCCTTATAAGAAAAAATTACAAACATGAACCAAAATTAAACCAATGCTAACCCAACTAAATATCTCACATGTAGTCCATTATCATTCACTATCCTTAAGATACCCATACTACAAAACATTAAGATACCTCACTTTGAGAAGTATAATAGCAAATGAGATCCCAACAAAAATGTGTCAACCTTTACCACACCTTGTGTAGTGATTTTATTTTTCAAGATTCCCTTCTCAAAAAAAAATTTCCTATATAATTAGAAGGCATGGCTTTGCTTCCTTGCTAAATAACTCGATTAATTCCTTTACACAACTTATTAATGAGTTCCTTCAACACTTTCACGTGAACATTAGACCTCAAGTTACACTAATGGATTTAGTCCATTGCAAACAATGACCTAAGGAGAAAGTGATAGAATTTATAGGATGATACCAAGCTCTTTATTCACAAATATCATATTCTCTTCTAGATGCAGATGTATAAAGGGTGTTAATTCCTAGTTGACCTAATGCTTGCTTGTGTTGCAGTGATTAAATATGTAATGAAGATGTTAGTGAGATCTATTTTAGGTCCATTCTTACCTAAAAAATGTATTGCACATTTGGTTTAAGCTTGAAGATATTTTGATTCAAGTGTTGAGTCGAGAAGGAAATTTTGGTTCAAGTTTGATTTAATATAGGGTTACATCTAATTAGGCTGACCTAATTGATGTATGCAAATGAATTGGGTATATATTTAAGACATTTTGAATTTGTAGACATGACATGAGATGCGAATATGTGAATTATGTATGTACATGATCATAATTATTGTAAATATATTGTGAATGATGAGATACTGTAAAGTAGAGAAGTGTTTTGTTCTTTGTATCTGACAAAGTGCATAGTGTCAGTATATTGAGCTTCAAAGGAACTGAATTCAGCACAAGGAAGGTGCATTTTGTATTAGTTCAAATCCTAGTTATGTGACCATTTTTATTTTGTATCTATCTTTCTTTTTGTGATTATGATCCCTATTGGGCAGTGTGTCCTAGTAGTGAGCCTTTTGTAATATCTTGTAACCGGTTATAATATATTGCGAGATAATCCTCACCATGGTTTTACCCTTTTTGGTTTGTCCACATAAAAATAATAGTGTTCATGTGTCATGTGATCTTATGATTGTTTCATGTTTTCATTATTATTACACTTAGATGTTTTTTTTTAATTGGATGGTTAATGATCAAATGGTTCAATGGAATACTGATTCACCCCCCTCTCATTATTCTAGGTATTCAACAATGGGTATCATAGAAAGGTTCCTTCTAAGAATCCTAACAACTTGAGGAAGATCTTGGAGATTGAACACATGGTTGATAAAGAACTTCCAAATCCTACTAATGAAAGTGATTGCATGACTGACAAAGAAGAACTCAAATTTTTTCTTGAAGAACTTGAAAATTTTGAAGGCAAAAACAAAGATCTAAAGGAAAATCTCAAGGAAGTAAATGAATGCATCAAAAATTTGAGAGAACAAATTAGGGTATGTGCAGGATCATGATGGGCCAAAAAGTGGCGATATGATGGGTATGTGTAGGGTATGTGGCTGACAAATTTTTTTTTACCCAAAATTGATGAAATGAAAAGGGTTTTTAAAGGAGATTCTCAACTTTCCACCAATATAAATTATGCTTTACTTTGAATTTAATAAATAATTATTATTCTTTTTCTATTTGAATTATGAATAAAGTTTTGAATGATAGGCTGATTGAAAAAAATCTATAGCTTTCAAATGGTATCACATTTTTTGAATCTAAAACATGTGTCACATTCTATGCTTCACATACTATAGGATTAAAAAAAATTGAATTTCGTGAAGTTTTGACCATGTTAAGGTGGTTAGACATACAAGTTTTTATATTTTTAAAATTTGTAATAAAAAATTCATAATTAATTATTTTCTTGAAAAAAATTACAAAAAAATATGCATCACATCAGGACATCAGTCCTCTACTTATATCTAAAATCTTATAAAAAAATATTATCATTTTATTTTGGTTACGGTGGTCAGACAAACACCTACTTCTTATTTTTTTCCCTAAAATTCAAGTACTATTGCATTGAAATTTCAAATTTTTGCCAAATAGATGTTTTTTTAAATAAACCTAGTAGTTTAGAAACTACATTCAGTTTGCTACAGATTCTATTCTTATGTACATATTTTTCAAATAATATAGATAACTTATTTAAATTTTTACGTCAAGTTTCCTAACTCTGATTTTTCTAAATTTTCATCACCACTTAAGGGCCTATTTTTTCCATGATGATCCTGCACATACCCATAAATAAATTTAGAGAAAGACATAGGGAATTCAATGAACAATTGAAGCAAGCAAATAAGACATCACCAGACTGAAATTACAAGTGGAAGAAAAGAAAATAATAGGAGAATGTTTACATGCAATGGTAAAAAGAAATATTGGTGAATGCCCAAGACTTGAACAAGAAGTGGTAACTTTGAGATCAAATATGGAAAAAGAAAGAGTTCATGAGGATAAATTCAAAAAAAAATCTATAATGCTTGATGAGCTAATTATAGGATAAAAACCATCTAAAGAGAAAGAAGGTTTGGGACTTGAAGAAGCAGAAAGCTCAAAGGCTAACTAGACCCCTAACAAAGTTGACAATCAAGAGAAGACTTAAGGCAATGACAAACAAATCAAGAATCAAAGAAGCAATGCTAGAAGACCCCCTATCAAACAACCAAATGCTCAAAGGTACCCATCTTTTAATGATATTTAATTTTCTTGCAATAATTTTTGACATAAGGCAATAGAATGTAGATGTATAATGAATCAGAATGCTAGATCCTTCTCCAAACAATGTTTTTTATGCAAGAAATTTGGAAATAGAGTTATTGAGTGTAGAAATCAGATGATGAATAGATATAATTTTGGTAGAATGGTTCAATATTTCAATGGTTGCTACCACTCATGCAATGTATTTGGACGCAAAGCTAACCAGTGCAGATTCATATTGAATAGAGGTCAAACAAATGTTGTATGCTATAGTTGGAACAAACATGGAAACATTTCAAAATTTTGCAAAAGTAAGAATGGAAAATAGGTTGATCCAACAAAGAGAAATGAACCTATGAAGAAAATTGATCCTACTGAAGAAAAGAAGGAAATGGAGAAGATTTGGAGAAAGAATGAGGATCCTAAGAACAAAGAAGAATTAGGAACTACAAGTGAATTTGTACCTCCCTCTAGTGCAGATAATTATCTTGAAAATTAAACCTAGGCATGGGATTAGAGAGAGCAATAACTGAAAAATCAAACCCCCTAGAAATATGAGGTGTCAAAGAGTGACATGAAGATATGTAGTGCAAAATCATATGCTTAAGCTTATGAACAAGAAACTAGTAGAAAATACGCAAATCTGAAGAAATGTAAAGTGTTTTAGGGTTTACTATTTATCAGTAGAGGTTTATAAGCTTTATGGAATTTGAATCATTTAATGTGGAATTAGGGAAAATCGAAAAGGTTTTAAGTGAGTTTCTAAGTTGATTTCAATCACGTTTTCACATTCAAAGAAAGCAGAGTGATTGGAAGAAGATTTGAAGCTGACTCAAAGAAAAATTGGGATAGAGTACTCAAACCCTAGACCTTGTTGTGCACATAAAGAGGTATTTACACTTTTATGTGCTTTATGGGTTTAAAATAGAATTGTTTTCTTAAGAATTTGAGCTCGGTTTAGGGATACAATGGCTACCACAACTGTTGTTAACATCACTAAGAGGTCTAGACTAAAATTTAAGAGATATCCAATGAAATTATTTGATAATGACCCCATCGACGCTTTCTCGAGCATTCCATTTAGGGTTTTTCCTACAAAAGATACTAGGGCATACATACATGGAAAATTTGAAGAATATGATCACCTAAAAATAAAATATGTTTGGATCAATGAGCTTACTGGAGATGATCACCTTGTGAAACAAGAATATGATAACCTAGTGAGGAAGAAGCTAGATGTTTGGAACTAGTTCCCTAATTACAGTTATGATACTAATGCAAAATTTGTGAGGCTAGTACTGAGAATACTACATGAAATATTACTATGGACTGATGTGCTTGGACTAATAACCAAGAAAGTGATTAAGGATGTTATACGGTTTTGTGATACCAAAACTGTACCCATACTTAAGTCTATTAAGAATGAAGTTGTTATGGAACTTACTAGTGCCACCTATGACAAAAGAGCTTTAACAACTAAAGCTATTTGGAACCCTGCTATGAGATATGCTTCCATGTGAAGCCTTGAAAATAGTGCTCCACCTTTTGGGAGATGGAACCAAAGGGGAATTAGGGTTCCTCCTCCTATTTCACTTATGTTTCATTAAAGGAAACGAAGATCCCTTAACCAATTGGCTTGATTGAGGGATGCGTTAGATGGTTAATATGGTTTCCTTGGGTTTGATTAAAGACAAAAGAGGGTTCAGCAGCAAGCAAAGGCTTGGAAAGAAGGAAATGCAAATGATATGCAAATCTAACTATGCAACCTAAGATATGAAAGTGAGTCAAAATAGTGAACTGAGAAAGGACAAAGGGGTGCCTAGAAAATTGAAGCTACTCAAAACAAGGTTTGCACTCCCAAAATTATGACTTTTAATACACACTTGGACTCACACGAAAGTAGGGGTGATTTAGTCCCAGTTTAGGGTTTCTGGGTAGAAAATGGAACTTCACTGTGACAATTTTGAATCCTCTAAAATTCGGAAAGATTGCTATACCAGGACTCATATGCCATGTTGGTTATTTTTCTTGCAACCTTCAATCCTAAGGAGAAACAAAATGCCTAAACTAGGGGATTGAGTGTTGAGGACAATGGATCTACACTATAAAGAGGTTAAAGACAAGAAAAGCCAATGAACAAGGCTATAAAATCTTGTACATTTTGAGCTCCACAGGACTTAGGAGGGTGTTCCTAATTGTAGGTCTAAATGTATGATAGACTTGTGCCAAACAAAAAATTATAGACCTATGAAAGTGGATAGTTCTTAGGTATATGAGTAATGGGTATTGTATATTCTACTAGGTTCAAGCATAATCCCATTTGCATTGAACATTACTGAGAACAAATAAATTAGATATCTTCATATCAAACACATAGAGGGTTAACAGATAAAATTATCCCAAATTCAGCCTCTACACTCTTTCAAATATCATGAAGATATATATAATAGACAATAACTTAAACAACAAGCAATAGTAACAGAGATTTAATATGATTTGGATTGTTTCTGAAAATGTCTTAGGATTTGTGATAGGTCAGTGCCTAATCATGGGTCATGGAGTCAAATATAAAACTACAAAAAAGATCCTATCAACAAACTAGATTCAACCAATGGATTTAAAATATGTTAATGACTTACATTAACAAATCCACTCATATTTCTCATAAAATTCTACTTATCAATCCCACTTGTGCACTCTAAATCATAGTTATTGGATCAAAGTAATTTAACTCTTGAAAGAGAACCATGGCCAAACAACACAATCACAAGAAAGATGTGATGACAAACTCAAAAATCCTTGATATATTGAATTCATATAATTAAAATCATACAAATCTAGAGACAACTTAATGAACAATAATTTGTTTCTGCACAAATTGGTTACCATTTTCACATAAAATCAAACTATTACAGTTCACATATTCTATATATGACTCAGACTCAACACTATTTTACCTTACTCTCCTAATTTAGAACTTCAAACCCTTCTACAAATGAGAAGAAGAAAAAAGATATAGAAGAAGGAGAAACCATAAAACTACATTTGCAGTTGAAACTTGGATCCATTCTTCTCTATTGATCTGTAAGTGCCTTTGCTTCCTAAAGAATCTTCAATCTGCTCCTTGATTCATGAATCTTGCATTCACCCTCTATAACATAAAATATTCCCCACAATGATGACCTTCCTCATTGTTCCCTTCTATAGAAAATATCTATTGACCATGAAAACCTTCACTCTATTTTACCCAAGCTAGAAACTTACTGCTTCATTATGAAAAAACCTTACTTCTCCCACATTTTCCCTTGCAAGGAAAATTATCTCTTCTTGTTGCAAGTGTTTTTGTTCCTCCCTAAAAACTTTTTAACCTACTCTCCATTTTACCCTGTGCACTTCACATTTATTTTCCAACAAATAAAATATTCACTTTTATAATAGAAGCCTATTGAATCTTTTAACTCTCATTGGGCTCCTTTACTTTCCACGTTACATTTAAAATCTCTCTCTTTAAATATGAAGGAATTTGAATATTTAACTTTGGGCTTATTAAAATAATGTTCATGCCCTTTTTATCTTTCAATCATATTTAAAGTATTTGTTGCTTTTTGTTTTTACCTCACGGTTTAAAGCAAAATTAAAAACGTGCCCTTTTAAATAAATTTCTCTCGTGCATTTATCCCTTTTAATATTTCACCTAAGCTTTTACTTTATATGTTACATTTTAAAAAAATTCCTTTGCTTTTTAATCGATGAAGATTTCCACTTACCTATTCATTAGGCATATTTTAAAATTTCAAAACCTTAAAGTATTTACTGGGCTGACCAAGTCCTTCCTTCCAATGCTCGTTCTCTCGTTGCTCTTGATGATGGAAGCAAAAATTTGCTCGGGCTCACGGGAAAATATTCCTCCATTCTCAGCTCCCCACCTCCCCATGCCTCTATGCTGACGTCAACCCTTCTCTTCATGGGCTAGTGGGCTAGGGTGAGGTGTGTCCACGTAGCCTCCATTTTTTTCTATCCTCCTTTGATTTCCTTATCCTAATTCTTCACCCTGTTGGATCTCTGGCTATGGCAAAAATTAAGCAAGGTTTTGTAGTGATGATTACTCACTTCATCTTCCACCCATCGAAGCAATGCATGAAAACCAGAGGGTACCAACTCTTCAATAATTGTTCACATTACTGGGTCATTTTTCACAGTGCAGGGGCGTTTTTGTAGCTACCGACAACCAAAAATCATTCCAAACATGCTTAAAAATTATGCCCAAGCATTAGGAATGGTCAGGGGATGATTTCAGACCATGAAGCAACACATTTGAGATCAAATGGACCCTCAAAAATGCCTAGAATCTCAAAAACGTGATTCACTTTTCAATTTCTACGAATTTTGAGAAGCAATGCAACAATTCCCAACTCTTAAGTAGCTTCAAAATCCTCCAAATTGTAGTTACACATGATGAGAAATACCTTTGGAACCTAGAGAAATCATTCCCATGCCTTCGCCACTTCCCTGTGAAGTTCCTTGTGATTGCAACTTTCACTCCACGGGTTGGGGGAAGCTTCCCATGAAAAAAATTTATAAAGTCTCACACTTTAGAAAGTATTTAAAATATTAATCTTCCTTCAATAGTAGCAACACAAACATTTTGCATTAAATATTATTACTCCCTCCAAGATTTCTCACCAACCCCCGCTTCCTCGTGAGTTTGTGCTCCCGTTAGCAAGAGCTTCCATGGGTTGGCGAGGAAGCACTCAATTTTTTTTTATATAAATTTGAACTTTATAAAACTCAAATAATATTTAACTTACCCTAATTTTCCCATATTTCACATGCATTTTCCTTTTACAAGTATTTAAAATACTTATAATATTTTAAATATGTGCAATTTGAACATTAGGAGATAGTGAAAATTTAATTTCGATTGCAGTTCAAATAGGGAAAATTTATTGTGGGCAAACCGAGACACCTAAAGCCATGAAAATTTGTGTAGGGACATTATCAATTATTTAGAGAAAACCCATTTCCTCAAAACTTGCATTTTCAGAAGATTTCCAGGACCTCCTTTATAAACTCATCTTTCAAACACCTTCGCTGCAACTGATATGCATTAAAATTGTAAGGAAAGCTTAGGTATGGAAAAAACTCTCCTAATGCCAAAACCTCAGGGAAGAATGCAAATATGACTTTAAATTTTGTAATTACAGTTCAATAAGATACACTTGAAAAGAATAACAGAAAAGAGAAATGAACACATACACAATTGGACACCAGATTTACGTGGGAAAACCCTTATGGGAAAAAAACCCACCACACCAAGAAAAGCCTCTTTGTATCACACTAATGAAAATTACATACAGAGTTCAGACTTAAATTTCTAATGTCAATTTACAACAACATCCACTGATCAATCTTGTACATAATAGCTCTCTGAAAATATACAATGTATTCACTCAGATCAAATCCGTGTTCAGTCGAGCAACCCTTTCGTTATCTCACACTTCTCTCTTCATCAACCATTGGAGAGTGTAGTCCATTCTACTCATGGCCTATTCATTTTCCACAACAGAATAGTCACAACTGTTCAAACTTCTAATGGTTCACATTTCGCTTCTCTCATTGGCTCAGAACACACCACGTAGGACAAATGTTCGGTCAAAAAGTTTAATTGAATCGTATGTCGGTGACACACCAGGCCGTGTCTCCCCGATGCCAAAATTATCGAACACATAGCTATTGGCAAGAACAAAGGTATTGGTAACACCCTAAGAAGTCAGACCAATAACAAAAAAATTCTCCCCAATATCACAAGGAAAACAACTGTCCATCAGAAAGAGATCATACTGAATGAAAAACCATCAGCCAGACCAACTCTATCAGCAAGACTTCTCACCGATGTCCATTCCAGAACTATCGACAAGACCATCGTTGTTGCTAGGACTTCCAGGAAGCTCGACCATCGACAATATCCCACATTGACGTAGAATATTAGTAGTCATTAGTTTATAAATAAAATCCTGAAGACTTTAGGTATCCACGAGTTAGTCCTTTTATTACCAACTTACTCGTACACTGCATTTGACCATCACACCGAACTGTTGGTCATTCCTTGTGGTCTCCACCATGACACACATTCACTTCTTGTGCATTTTTGAAGAATCAAGCTGGGAATCTACAATATTCTCAACAAGTCTCCCAGAATTCCAAGTGGTCCCCACATCCGTCGGCTTGTCAGTCAATCAGAGAAAAAAAAAACTTACAACTTCCATAGTAGGTTAGGAAAACCCAAACACCGCGACATTGAAGGAGATCGACCAGTTGGGAAGTTAAGAAACTTTTGAACTATGTGACAAGGTTCCAAGGTTTAGGATTTGGGCGATAGGGTGATAAAGAAGACCAACAAAGGGTAAATCCACCAAGTCTTTAATAGAGATACAAGCCAGCAAGTTGAGGCATAATTTCCAACAATCTCTCACTTGACGAAGACTTACTGGCTTCCTTCAAACTCAAAATTAATGAAGGTCATGGGGTCCAAGGCCCATCGAACTGGCACACCACTTGTACTTGTTTGTGCTCATTGGTTTCGTCAATGTATCTGCAACATTTTTGAGAGTATCCGCTTTTTCTAAAGAGACCTTTCCATCTTCCACCATATCTCGTACAAAATGATACTGCACATCAATATGTTTCATCTTGGCATGGAAAGTAGGATTTTTCGCCAAAAAAATAACACTCTGACTGTCACAATAAATTGTAATTTTCGCTGCATCAAACCCAATATTAGAACACAAACATTTTAACCAGATTGCTTCTTTATAGGCATGTGTTGCTTCCATGTATTCTTCCTCTGTAGTGGACAAAGCGACTACAGCTTTCCGCTTACTCATCCAACTAATTGCACCACCATTCATCATGAAAATATATCCACTGGTGGATCTTCTGTTGTCAATGTCCCCTACCCAATCAGAATCCACATAGCCTTGAATGCTAAGAGTCCTCTGTGATTCAACCAAATTTCCATGGTAACACAAAGCATATTCTAAAGTGCCCTTTAGATATCTGAACACTCTCTTCACAACATCCCAATGTGACCTTCTAGGATTTTCCATAAAATGACTAAGTACTCCCACTACTTGGGCAATGTCTGGCCTTATACAAAACATTACATACATTAAACTACCAACTGCACTAGCATAAGGCACTCTGGTCACGTCCTCTATCTCAGTAGGATATTTTGGATAGTCTTCAACAGATAGCTAGTCTTCAACAGATAGCTTTGTTCCCTACAAAACTGGAACAACTAGCTGCTTGCACTGAGTCATACAAAATCTCTCCAGAACAGTATTAATATACTTACTCTGACTGAGCCAAATTTTTCTACACTTCCTGTCCCTGGTTATTTCCATTCCCAAAATATACCTAGCTGCACCAAGATATTTCATTTAGAACTTTGCAGACAACTGAGATTTTAGATCAGAAATCATTAACTTACTATTGCCTATGAACAACATATCATCAACATAGAGAGTAATAATAAGAACACAATCATTTTCAGCTTTGTAGTACACACAATGATCATATTTCGATCTTACAAATTCCAATGGCAAAACAAAAGTGTCAAACTTCTGGTACCACATTCTAGGAGACTGTTTTAATCCATACAGAGAGTTTTTCAACTTGCAAACCAAATTTTCTTTACCTTTTTCCACAAAGTGCTCAGGTTGGGACATATAAATCTCTTCTTCAAGGTCATAATAAAGAAATCTTGTCTTCACATCCATCTGTTCAACCTCTAAGTCATACGCTGCTGTAAGTGACAAAAGAAATTTGATAGATGTCATCTTAGCTACAGGAGAAAAAAATTCTCCATAATCAATTCCCTCTACCCGGGAATACCCCTTCACAACCAACCTCACCTTATAATTTTCCACACTACCATCCAGACCTATTTTCTTTTTAAATACCCATTTGCAGTCAACAAATTCTCTACCTTCAAGCAAGGGCACCAAAATCCAAGTATCATTCTTTTCTAATGATGCCAATTCTTCATTCATGACTTCCAACCAAGAGTTTGAATCAAACATTCTAAATGCCTCTTTCACAGTCCTAGGCTCATCAGTGCTAGAAATTAAAGCATAGGCATAAGTAGAATCTAACAAAGAAAACCCATACCTATCAGGTTGCTTTCTTTCACATATTGACCTCCTCACGGGCTGAGGCTGAGGTTGTTCTTCTTCTTCAGAACTCTTAGAACTACTTGAGCTCTCCTCAGTTTTAGGTACATTTTGAATTTTGAATTCCTCTTTAGCTGGTGTTAAAGAAATTTCAGCTACATCCTTTTTATTTTCTAATTTTGTCTCTGACTGCATATCCAAAGTAGAAGGCTTCAACTCATGAAAAATAACACTTTTGATGTATAGAACCTTCTCCGTATCAAGATTCCAAAGCTTTTATCCTTTTATGTCAGCACTATAACCAATAAAAATAAATTTAACATTCTTGTTTTCAATTTAGACCTTTTTTCATTCGACACATATGTATATGCCTCACAGCCAAAGACACGAATGTGTCTCAGAGAGGGCTTCTTTCTAGACCATGCTTCCAAAGGTGTTTTCTCAACAAGAGCGAAATTAGGAGAATGGTTTATTAAGTAACATGTTATTGCAACTACCTCAGCCCATAACTTCTCCTCCAAGCCAGCACTGCTTAGCATAATTTGTGCTCTTTCCATCACTGTCCTGTTGAACCTTTTAGCAACTCCATTTTGTTGCAGAGTGTAGGGTGTAGTTTTATGTAGTTTAATCCCATGATCTTTATAGTACCTTTTGAACTCATTAGAACAAAACTCACCGCCATTATCAGTCCTTAAAATTTTTATTTTTCTCCTAGTCTTATTTTCTACAAGGTTTTTAAATTCCTTAAAATGACTAAACACTTCTGATTTACTTTTCAAAAAATAAACAAATGCCCGTCTTGAATAATCATCAATGAACGATACATAATATCTTGATTTACACAAAGAAGGAACATTTACTAGACCAAAAACATCATAATGTATATAATCAAGAAAACAAAAAGATTTGTGAGGACTGGAGTAGAATGAAACACGGTGTTGTTTACCATATATACAATGTTCACAAAACTCGAATTAGAGGTTACAATCATCAAGCCCTTCAACCAAGTTTTTATTTTTCAAGGTTTTTAAACCTTTTTCTCCAATGTGGCCTAGCCTATGATGCCAGAGCATAGTCTTTTCTGCTAGAATTTTAACTTCCATAGAGTTTGCACTATCAGGAAATTTTTCCTCCTTTTCTCCATGAGTAGCTTTCTGTGACTTTGTGGAGACACTATTGCATTGCACAAAAAATGCATCCAGCTTATACAAGGTACCAATACGAGCACCCATAGCTAGCACCACTGAGCCTCTAGTCATTTTGCAGCCATTTCTAGAGAATATGACTTGCACTCCAACATCATTCAACTTACTAACAGAAAGTAAATTTTGAGCCAGACCTGGTATATGCATTACATTATTGATTTCCTTCACTCTTCCATTAGGGAACTGAATTCTGACTCTTCCACGACCAACTATTTCCAAAGATGAATCACTTGCCAAATACACCCTTCCACCATTGTATTTTTCATACTTAGTGAACTAGTCTCTATAAGGTGTCATGTGGAAAGATGCTCCAGAATCAATTAGCCAGACATCATCTGATGCCTGAGTAGCCAAGGCTACAATGAAAGCATTTGCATCACTCTTAGAAGAATCATTATCAGAAGAATTCTTCTTCTTCTTCTTTTTCTCCTCTTTGTAATATTTTCGGACACGACCAGGTTGCCCAAAATTCCAACACTTCACCTTGGACTTCTTTCTAGGAGACTTTGATCTCCCTTATGATTTCGATTTGGAATTCTTGTCATTCTTCTTGCCTTTTTCTTTCGATCTTCCTCTAATAGCAAGGGCCTCCTTTGCCATCTCAGAATATTTTCTTCTCATCTCTTCTGATAACAAAGAAGCAACAACATATTCCATCTTAAAAGTGGATGGCGTACTCCCAATAGCCATCACCAAGTGATCCCAAGAATCTGGCAAAGAACATAACAATAGCATACATAGATCTTCTTCATCAATCTTCACACCCACAGATGCTAACTAAGCAATCAACATGTTGAAAGCATTCAAATGATCAGTAATAGATGCTCCTTCCCGCATTTTCAAAGAGTACAACTTCTTTCTCAAGAACAACTTATTCACCAAGGACTTGCCCTAATAAATAGCTCCCAGTCTTTCCACAAAGAAGATGCAGTCTTTTCTTCATGAACATTTAGAAGAATAGAGTCTACTAAACAGAGCCTTATCAACCACTTTGATTTTTTATCTATGAGGTCCCAATTATCTTGCTTCATTCCTATAGGTTTCATTCTAGACACAGCAAGCCAAAGATCATGGTCAACTAACAGATCTTCCATTTTAAGTTTCCACGACTCAAAATTGCTGCCATTGAATTTCTCAATTTCAATCTTTCCTAACGTGCTTGCCATCTTAGTTTGTAATTCCAATTACCACACTTCTACAAGACTCCCATTGAATAGAATTAACACAAAAAACCCAACGTACCCACAAGGATAACACAACTAGCTAGGCTCTGATACCACTTGTAAGGAAAGCTTAGGTGCAGAAAAAACTCTCCTAATGCCAAAACCTCAGAGAAGAATGCAGATATGACTTTAAATTTTGCAATTATAGTTCAATAAGATACACTTGAAAAGAATAAAAGAAAATAGAAATGAACACATACACAATTGGACACCAGATTTACGTGGGAAAACCCTTACGAGAGAAAAACCCACCACACCAAGAAAAGCCTCTTTGTATTACAGCAATGAAAATTACATACAGAGTTTAGACTTAACTTTCTGATGTCAATCTACTGCAGCAACATTCACTGATCAATCTTGTACAGAATGGCTCTCTAAAAACATTCAATGTATTCACTCAGATCAAATTTGTGTTTAGTCGAGCAACCCTTTCATTATCTCACACTTCTCTCTTCATCAACCATTGGAGAGTATAATCCATTCTACTTACGTCATGTTCATTTTCCACAACAGAATAGTCACAACTATTCAACTTCAAACAGTTCATTGTTTGCTTCTCTCATTGGATCAGAACACACCATGTAGGACAGATGTTCAGTCAAAAAGTTTAAATGAATCGCATGTCGGTGAGACACCAGACAGTGTCTCCCCGATACCAAAATTCTCGAACACATATCTATCAGAAAGACCAAAGTTATCAGCAACACCCTAAGAAGTCAGACCAATAACAAAACAAGTCTCCCCAATATCACAAGGAAAACAACTGTCCATCGACAAGAGATCATATTGAATGCAAAACCATTGGCCAGACCAACTCTATTGGCAACACTTCTCACCGATGTCCATTGCAGAACTATCGGCAAGACCATCGTTGTTGCTAAGACTTCCAAGAAGCTCAACCATCGACAATATCCCACATTGATGCAAAATATTATTAGTCATTAGTTTATAAATAAAAGCCTGAAGACTTTAGGTATCCACGAGTTAGTCCTTTTATTACCAACTTACTCGTACACCGCATTTGACCATCACACCAAACTGTTGGTCATTCCTTGTGGTCTCCACCATGACACGCATTCACTGCTTGTGCATTTCCAGAGAATCAAGCTGGGAATCTACAATATTCTCAACAAGTCTCCCAGAATTCCAAGTGGTCCCCACATCCGTCAGCTTGTCGCTCAATCAGAGAAAACACAAACTTACAACTTCCATAGTAGGTTAGGAAAATCCCAAACATCGCGACATTGAAGGAGATCGACTAGTTAGGAAGTTAAGAAAATTTTGAACTGTGAGACAAGGTTCCAAGGTTTAGGATTTGGGCGATAGGCTGATAAAGAAGACCAACAAAGGGTAAATCCACCAAGTCTTTAACAAATATACAAGCCAACAAGTTGAGGCACAATTTCCAACAAAAATAATGCATCATATGATCTCCAATTTTGACAAAAATGGAGTTGGAGAAGTTTTTGACCAAAATGAGAAATGGGTTTCCTTTATAATTGTAAAATTTGAAACTTTTTGGAACACCCATTTTGACCTAGTTGCAGTAAGAAAGCATTTAATTGACCCATCAGAACTCGTCCAGGGGGTCTAAAAATGAGCATGCATGTTACCATTTGAACCAAAAATTCAATGTAACATATGGGTTGAAAAAATTCATTCTTAGGTGCAAGATATTAATATCCAAAGTGGATTACTCAGACATTTACGCAACTGCACCTGTTAAAAACCAATTAAGGCTCACCAAATCACCTCCTTGAAAAAATATCAAATCACCTTTTGGGGAGCCACCACTAGAAACAATAGGCCATTAAGGTCCAATGAGTATGTGTACAAGAAGGATTTTCTTCAATCCACATTCTTCAATAGATATTAAGGGTCAAACTTGACCACCTTGAAACATTCTGAACATGCAGATGTAAAAACAGAGCAAACTACATTTGCTTTTGACCTGGTAAAAATATCAAACTTGATCTTGTGGCTCTGAAACTAGACCATGAAGCATATGAATGTGTGGGGATTGTAGAGAAGCAATATTTTTTTCATGATGATCATTTAGCTATGAAATACAAGTCTGAACAAGAGACCACTTCGCAAGACTGGGAGTTTGCAAACAACAAAACAATCCTAGAACCCTCCAGGTTTGCTTTTTAAAACCCTACCAAAACTCATCATGGGAAGCTAAAAACTGACATGCATGTTCATATATGTCACATGAGTATTCTCACCAAGGGGTTTGGCAAGAAAATCAACTAGCTCCAAATTATGAACCTGCAAAATAGGTCACTTGGGCAGGATTTTCAGGGGCACTTTTGAGTGTGTAGAGAAAAAATTTCAACATAGGCACTTCAAATTTGAAAAATTTGAAGGTGTCACTAGTGGCTCTGACTGGGGATGTATGCCCCTTGTGGGAATAACAATAATTTAGATCCTCTGGAGAAGTAGACTGGGTGCCTACTTCATTGGGTGATAGAGTCAAAAGGTCATCTCTACCCCCTACTGCTCTGGTTTGAATATTCAAACCATATCTGATGGCCCATTGCCACCAATAACTATTGGTCTCTTCTTACCTCTGTCATAGACAAATTTCTCATAATTTTTCACCAAAGCCAATCTAAAAACATCACTACAATTTGCTTGATTAAATATGATAGCATCTCCCAATAGCCCATCATATACAACATTATCAACAAATTCACAATTACCATGCATCTGAAAATAATACATACTCTTAAAATATTGATTATCATATGGTAAAAACTTATGATATTTATCATATAAATCATTCTCAAGCTGAAAACAACATTCTTCAATGTTTTACACATTGCCACACTTTATGAAAACTTCATCCAGCTGAAAAAAGTAGCACTAATATTATGCCACATGGCTAGTACTATCAAGCTTGATCTGATTATTAGTTTGCATGTCAAAGGTGAAACATTCATAAGAACTATTCAAAATATTATGCACACCATGCAAACTATATCTAAGTGTATGTAAAGAGATACACTCATACATTGACACACATTGTGACTATCCCCCATCATGTCGGTATAGAGAATCATCAAGAATCTCTAACTTATCCTCATCCTTGCTCACTTTGTTATCCTCTAAACATAACATACCAACATCTTTAGCATACAAAACTTATTCAAAAGTGAGCAATTATGTTCAAAAAGATAATCTAATTTTTCTTTGAAATCAACATCCACATCCACATGAAAAAACTCATGAATAGGCTCATCTAAGTCAACAAACAAACACTTGTCCAAATCTTCATTAAAATTCTCAAAACTTGGCTTATCAGATACACACACCTCATGATTACGTGTTTTTTCTAATTCATCAAAACAAGTTTTTGAACTTGCATCAACATGCACACTTTCATACTCATCATACAATGCATCAATTCAATTAAATGGTTTCTTATTTTTATCCACATTATCATCATGGTGACCAACTGGTTCATAACTGGAAGGAAGATCAGATACACATGCATCATATCTTGCACAGTGAAGATTATCATCACTATCAAAATCAATATGGGAAACACACAACAACAAAGGATTATTTGCATGTGTACATTTCTGATATTCTATGGTCAATAGATTTGAAATTTGTTCACTACTTAATAGACCATTATTCCGATCCATTCTTTCAACCACTTCTTCTCCTTGACCTCCACTAGAACTACATGCATTACCAAGTTGTAAATCAGGATATACCATGATATCACCATCATCAAAATATGAAAACTCAATGGATTAATCATAAACATGATCTCCCAAATCATAGGAGATTGAATCGCTAACAACCTTGTCAAAACCATGGTCATAATCTATCATAGAGAATAGGTTGTCCATTTTTTCATTCTTGCTTACTTCTAGGCTATCATGAAAACAATCTACATCTTTCTACATTTCAACATTGGACTTGGTGTCATCATTGAGTTGGTCATTTACATCCCCTTGAGGATAGGCATAAACGTTTTCACTATTGTGAACAACAATGGTAGACATTTCATCACTCTTAAATTCTTCCTTCTCAAGTATGCACTTGTCTATATTTAAAAATAAAGACATTTGATCATATGTATTCACATAGCTGCTTGTTTCATCAACATGTTTTCCTAGAATTGAGGATAGCAGAATTTGCACATATTCATTCCTCACTTTCTCAATATTATCTAAATTCCAAACATTTCTAAGCCATCTACATACTCAATATTCTAAACTCCTTTAATAGTGCAATAGATCCCTCCTCAAAAGCTTCAAAATACATATGAATGCAATCTAAGGTACTGGGTTTGAAATTTTTAGGGATTAGTGAAAGAGCAACAACAATTCTATGAATGAAAGGAATGCTTGTCTCTTTGTCCTTTTTTTTAATCTTCTTTATCCTTGTGACAAAGTTAGAAGGTTCTTTTGCAAATTCTTTTCCATAAGCGTCCATTAGTTTATCCCAATAGGATAAGGAATTTTCAGGAAAACGTAAGTACCAGTCCCTAGCTCTAGCTTCAAGAGATCTGACAAAAAATCCCATCCATTAAACCTAGGCATCTACTTGTAGACTTGAGTCGGCATAATTTCAACCTTGTAATCAATCCATGACAAGTCTAATTGGCTATACAATGTATCAAAACAATTGACAAGAGGGGCAGCAATTTGGCTAGTAGATCTAGTATGGTTATCATTTAACTTGGCTTGTAGAGACATGTCCCCTTTGTTCAACTCTTCAATTTTCCTCTCCAACACAACTTTCCTTTTCTCACTTAGCATAGGCTTGTACACACTTGGGTTCATGTACTTTGTGTTGTCAAATGTTTGCGGATTTTTAGACTTCTGAAGCTTCTTGGTAATCTATATTAAGGCTTCTAATGACATGGTTACTTCAGTTTGGTAATCCATATATACTTGCAAATCTGGTTTTAAATAATATGCATAATCATAACCATGACTAGATAAAGGATCACTAGGATAATTGCTAATATGGTGGTAACCTTAGGATATACAAATTCACTCAAACCATCCATACTAGAAAATATTTCAATACTAGACAAACACTTTTAAATGAAACATCAATTGCATTCAATATGATAAAGCTAGCAAATGAAAGTACACAAAGAACTATGTACCTTTCATCTCTAGCTGTTGCAACTTTTAATAGAGCATTTTTAGGTCACAATAATAAACAACAACCATTCATGTGCATAAATTGTAGAGAAGATTCACCACCTCTTCAACAACAGAAAAACCATTGAAGCAAGGATATCTTTATCAATGCAAATAAATTCTTTGAGTTCTTCCAACAGAGTCTCTTCACAATATTTTGAATTCGGGCTGCTACAAATCAATTTGCAGATCTAGAACTTCTTCAACGTCTGAACTAGTCATTTGTCCTTTTGACTCTTTCCAAATGGACTTCAACAAATTTTCACAAAAAATTCTATGACAAAATTAACAAAATAATTCACATCTTTCCCCAGTAGAGTCACCAATCTGTTGGTTATTTTTCTTGCATCGTTCAATCCTAAGGAGAAACACAATTCCTAAACTAGGGGATTAAGTGTTTAGGATAAGGAATCTGCACTATCAAGAGGTTGAAGAAAAGAAAAGCCAACAAACAAGGCTGTAAAACCTTTTGCACTTTCAGCTCCACAGGACTCAGGAGGGTGTTCCTAATTGTAGGCCTGAATGTATGATAAACTTATGCCAAACAACAAATTACAGACCTATGAAAGTGTATAGTTCTCAAGTATATGAGTAATGGGTATTGTATATTCTACTAGGTTAAAGCATAATCCCATTTGCATTGAAAATTACTGAGAACAAATAACTTAGATATCTTCATCTCAAACACATAGAGGGTTAAAAGATAAAATTCTCTCAAATTCAACCTCTACACTCTTTCAAATATCATGAAGATATATAGAACAGAGAATAACTTAAACAACAAGCAAAAATAACAGAGATTTAATATGATTTGGATTGTTTTTGAAAATTTCAGTAGGCTTTGTCATAGGTCTGTACCTAATCATGGGCCATGTAGTCAAATATAAAATTGCAATAGAGATCGTATCAACAAACTAGATTCAACCAATGGATTTAAAACATGTTAATGCCTTACAACTAATCCCACAAAGTTGGTTTACAATTTCTGGGAGATTATGATTTTTGCTAAAATCACATATTTTTAGAAAGTATAATGATTTAAGCATTAAAAAGTTCCATTTAAAGCATTCCAATTGAAGAGGGTTTTATCAAACTACCTTAGATCAAACCGCCTTGGATAGAACCTCGCTAGTTTTAAACCATACCTATAACATAGTCTCCTTTACACCTATCAAAATGTTGATAAAAACCACTTTTGATTTACTTTTTGGAGGATCAAATGAATTCATTAAAAAAAAAATTTGTAAGTATGTAGTCCTTATTATAGGCTTCCCAAAAAGTATAATTTTAAATAAATTTATTTTTATTATTATATTTATTTTTTATTTCTTGTGAATGTAGGTTTTTCACCGAAAATAAAACTCTTTGTTCTGAACATGTGGAAAAATAGAATATTATCAAAAAAACATTGAAAAATATGAGTGCACTCGATATTAAAGTCCTCGATCCAACAAAAAAAAAAGAATTTCGATACATACAAAAAAAATTGTTATACAGTCCGCCTAATTTTGAATTTTAATTGGTTTGACTTCGAAACTTGATTAGAGAAAAAATATTCAATAAAACACTACAAAACCAATTGGAAGCATTAGATATCATAGTTACAAATTTAAATTCAAAAAAATAGAATTTTATCCTTCATGTAAAAAAGGTTATGTGTTCTATGGTGAGCGTCACTCCTTAAAAATGGTGTTTACTGAAAAAAACTAGTTTTTGAAGGAGATGGAAAAAGAAGTGCAATATGATTCCAAAATTTTTGAAAAAAATATATTTAGAATCTACAGAGAAAATGTCACAAATCACTAGTTTGTATCATCTTCAAATTCCTCACGGTTTAGCTGCTATAGGTGTCTAAAAGTGAAGATTTAGTTAGAAAAAATCAGTTCAGTGTCCAGTTTGGCCAAAAATTGTAAACCAGTATTTTGGGATCACCCTTACATTAATAAATCCTCTCATATTTGTCATAAAATTCTACTTATCAATCCCACTTGTGCACTCTATTTATCACAATTATCTAATCAAAGTAATTTAACTCTTTACTTGAAAGAGAACCACAGCCAAACAACACAATCACAAAAAAATTGTCATCATGACAAACTCAAATAATCCTTGATATATTGAATTCATATAGTTAAAAACATACAAATCCATAGACAACTTCATGAACAATAATTTGTTTCTACACAAATTGGTTACCATTTTCTCATAAAATCGCATTATTACAATTTACATATTCTATATATGACTAAGACTCAACACTATTTTACCTTACTCTCTTAAATCAGAACTTTAGATCCTTTTACAAATGAGAAGAAGAAAGGAGATATAGAAGAAGGAGAAGCCCTAAAACTACATCTACAGTTGACACCTAGTTCCATTCTTCTCCGTTGATCTATAACTACCTTTGCTTCTTGAAGAATCTTCAATCTGCTCCATGACTCATGCATCTTGCGTTCACCCTCTATAACAAAAAATATTCCCCACAATGATGACCTTCCTCATTATGCCCTTCTGTAGAAAATATCTATTGACTGTGAAAACCTTCACTCTATTTTACCTAGGCTACAAACTTACTGCTTCATTGTGAAAAAACTTTACTTCTCCCACATTTTCCCCTACAATGAAAATTATCTCTTCTAGCTGCAAGTGTTTTGTTCCTCCATGAAATCTTTTTAACCCGCTCTCCATTTTACTCTGTGCACTTCACTTTTATTTTCCAACAAATAAAATATTCACTTTTATAATAGAAACCTATTTAATCTTTTAACTCTCACTGGGATCCTTTAATTTTCACCTTACATTCAAAATCTCTCTCTTTAAATATGAAGGCCTTTGAATATTTAACTTCAGGCTTATTAAAATAATGCCCACGCCCTTTTTATCTTTCAATCATATTTAAAGTCTTTGTTGCTTTTTTTTTTTACCTCACCGTTTAAAGTAAAATTAAAAACATGCCCCTTTAAATAAATTTCTCCTGTCCATTCATCCCTTTTAATATTTCACCTGAGCTTTTACTTTGCATGTTATGTACATTTAATTTTTTTTCATTTGCTTTTTAATCGGTAAAGATTTCCACTTACCTATTCACCTGGCATATTTTAAAATTTTGAAAGATCTTAAAGTATTTACTGGGCCCACCAAGTCCTTCCTTTGAATGCTCATTCTTTGGTTGCTCTTGATGATGACAACAAAAATTTGCTTGGGTTCATGGGAAACTATTCCTCCATTCTCAACTCCCTACCTCCCTGTGTCTCTATGCTAATGTCAACCCTTCTCTTCATGAGCTAGCGGGTTGGGGTGAGGATGTGTCCATGTAGCCTCCATTTTTTTGTCCTCCTTTGATTTCCTTGCCCTAATTTAGATCTCTAGCAGTGATGATTAAGCAGTCCATCTTCCACCCATCAAAGCAATGCATGAAAACTAAAGGGTGCCAAATTTGCTCTTCAATAATTGCTCACATTACTGGGTCAATTTTCATAGTGCAGAGGAATTTTTGCAGCTACTAGCAACCAAAAATCATTCCAAACATGCTTATAAACTATGTCCAAGCAACATGAATAGTTAGGGGATGATTTCATACCATGAAGCAACAATTCTAAGCACAAATGGACCCCCAAAAAATGCCTGGAAGATCAAGAACGTTATTCACTTTTCAATTTCTTTGAATTTTGAGAAGCAATGCAACAATTCCCAACTCTTAAGTAGATTCAAAATCCTCCAAATTATAGTTGCACATGATGAGAAATAACTTTGGAATTATAGAAATCATTCACATGCCTTCCTCGCTTCCTCGTGAAGTCCCTGTGACGACAACTTTCACTCCATGGGATGGCGGGAAGCTTTGCATGAATTTTTTTTATAAAGTCTCAAACTTTAGAAAGTATTTAAAATATTAATCTTCCTTCAACAGTAGCAATGTAGACATTTTGCATGAAATATTATTACTCCCTCCAAGATTTCTCACCAATCCCCACTTCCCCATGAATTTGAGCTACCATCAACAAGAGTTTCCACGGGTTGGCGGGAAGCACTCAAAATATTTTTTTTATAAAGTTGAACTTTATAAAACTCAAATAATATTTAACTTGCCCTAATTTTCCCATAGTTCACGTGCATTTTCCTCTTACAAGTATCCAAAATACTTATAATATTTTAAATATTTACAATTTGAACATTAGTAAATAATGAAAATTTAGTTTCAGTTGCGACTCAAATCAGGAAAATTTATTGCGGGAAAATTGGGACACCTAAAGCCATAAATATTTGCATAGGGACATATTAATTATTTAGATAAAACGTATTTCCTCAAAACTTGCATTTTTTGAAAGATTTCTAGGACCTCCTTTATAAACTGGCCTGTCGGACGCCATCGCTGCAACTAATATGCATTAAAATAATGCATCATATGATATCCGATTTTGACTAAAATGGAGCTAGAGATGTTTTAGACAAAAATGAGAATGATTTTCCTTTGGAATTGTAAAATTTGAAACTTTCTGGAACACCCGTTTTAACCCAGTCACAGTTAAAAAAAATTTAAATGACCCATCAGAACTTGTCCAGGGGGCCTGAAATTGAGCATGCACATTACCATTTGAACCAAAAATTCAATGAAACAAACGGCTTGGAAAAATTCATCATGAGGTGCAAGATATTAATATCCAAAGTGGCTTAGACATTTTTGCAACTACACTTGTTAAAAACCAATTAAGGCTCACCAAGTCACCTCCTTGAAAAAATACCACATCACCTCCTAGGAAGTCACCACTGGAAACACTAGGTCATTAAGGTCCACTAAGTATGTGCAAGATGGATTTCCTTCAATCCACATTGTTCACTAGATATTAAGGGTCAAACTTGACCACCTTGAAACATTTTGAACATGCAAATGTAAAAATAGAGCAAACTACATTTTCTTTTGACCTAGTAAAAATATCAAACTTGATCCTGTGGCTCTAAAATCGGACAAGGGAGAATATGAATGTGGGGGAATGCAGAGCACCGATCATGTTTCCATGACGATCATTCAACTGTGAAATACAAGTTTGAACAAGAGACCACTTTGTAAGACTGAGAGTTTGCAAACAACAAAACAGTCCCAAAACCCAGGTTCAACTTTGTTTTTCAAAACCCTATCAAAACTCATCATGGGAAGCTGAAAACTAACATGCATGCTCAAATATGTCACATGAGTATGCTTAGTAATGGGTTTGGGAAGAAATTCAACTCGCTCTGAATTATGGCCCTCCAAAATAGGTCACTTGGGTAGATTTTTCAAGGGTACTTTTGAGTGTGTAGAGCAAAATTTTCAACATAGGCATTTCAAATTTGTGAAATTTGAAGGTTCCACCAGTGGATCTGACTTGGGATATATTTCCCTTATGGGAATATCAAGAATTCAGATCCTTTGGAGAAGCAGACTGGGTACCTACTTCATTGGACAACATAGTCAAAAGGTCATCTCTGCCCCCTACTACCCTGGTTTGACAATTCAAACCATATCTGATGACCCAAGGCAACCAAGAATTGTAGGTTTCTTCTTACCTCTATGATAGAAAAATTTCTCATCATTTTTCACTGAAGCCAATCTAAAAACATCACTCCAATCTTCTTGATTAAACATGCTAGCATCTCCCAATAGCCCATCATATACAACATTATCAACAAATTCACAATTACCATGCATCTAAAAATCAGGCATACTCTTAAACTACTGATTATCATGTGGTAACAACTTATGATATTTATCATATAAATCATTCTCAAGTTGAAAACAACATTCTTCAATGTTTTGCATGTTGCCACACTTTATGAAAACTTCATCCAGCTGAAAAAGGTAGCACTCATATTCTGCCACATGGCTATTACTACCAAGCTCGATCGGATTACTAGTTTGCATGTCAAAGGTGAAACAGTCATAAGAACTATTCAAAATATTATGCACATCATGCAAACTATCTCCAAGTGTATGTAAAGAGATACACTCATACATTGACATACGTTGTGACTGTCCCCCATCATGAGCTGGTATAGAGAATCATCAAGAATCTCTAACTTATCCTCATCCTTGCTCAGTTTTTTATCCTTTGAACATAACATACCAACATCTTCAGTATCCCAAGCTTGTTCAAAAGTGAGCAATTCTGGTTCAAAAAGATAATCTAACTTTTCTTTGAAATCAACATCCACATCCACATGAAAAAACTCATGAATAGGCTCATCTAAGTCAACAAACAGACACTTTCCAAAATCTGCATTAAAATTCTCAAAAGTTGGCTTATCGGATGTGTCACCAAAAAATGTACATAGTTGACATTTTTACACTCACTTGAGTCTTTCTTATGGACTTTGGCTTGACTTTTCCT
Organism: Sequoia sempervirens; assembly: GCA_007258455.2. NCBI lineage: Eukaryota > Viridiplantae > Streptophyta > Pinopsida > Cupressales > Cupressaceae > Sequoia > Sequoia sempervirens. Next base: position 213,432,989 of record VDFB02270651.1, on the reverse strand, counting down.
AGATTTAATGTTGTAATGTGGCCAACACATTCACATTAGGTCTTGGACCCTTGAGAATCATTTTGACTTCTAAGTTGTCTTGTAAAAGTGTTGTGAAGTGTTGTAATCCACTTTCACACTTTTCTAGGACCCTTTCATTATAATTCACTTAAATAGCCCCTTTTTATCACTTAACAAGTCTTATTTCAAAGTGTTGTAACAAACTGTCACACTTTTCTAGGCTTTTCATCACTAATTCAACCCTTTCTTATGTTTAAATGACCCCTTAATGTACTTTCTGGCCCTACTTAAGTGTATTTTTGAGGATATTCTTGTTATACTATATTTAATACACTTTAATTTCTGACACCTAGTAAATTTTCCTTGGTGGGACCAAGTCACCACCTGGGGCGACTTAGTCCCACTATGCAGAAAAATCAAAATAATTTCAATTTTCTAGCGGGATTTTATTCTCTTATCCTTGAGGTCAGTCTGTTATGTGTTATTTCAGGAAATACTGGAAAATAAAGTATAAATAAAGGGTTTTCCCTCTCATTTTAACCCCCATTCATCTAATTCATCCAACATTCAAGCATTCATTCACTTAATCACTCTCAAGCATTCAAGCACTCTAAGCATCATCAAGTCATCCATTGGAGCACTTCATTTCATATCTTTAGATTTATACATCAAGGGTTTGGTAAGTTTATGACATTGCATGTTTATTTATCATTCTCTTGTTGTTTCATTTAATTTCATAGGGTTTGAAATTAATACCAAATCAGGGTTTGACCAAGGAAAACCCCTATACTCTAACCCTTAACCCTTTTCCCCCTCTTTGCATGTGTGTTTGCAGGTCTTGTATGCAAATTTTTCAAAGAGAAAGGTGTTAAAAAGTTTTTTCAATCTGTCAAAGTCATCAAAGTCAACAAAGCCCTAATTGAAGCTTGGAGACCAATCCTAGCTCTTTTCCTGTAGTTTCTGGACCGAACGCCTATTAGGAAGGAAAGTGCAGACCGAAAGCTATAGAATCCTATCCCAAATTTCTAGAAATTTCCAAGTGGACTAAGTCACCATCTGTGGCGAATTAGTCTCTCTACTAGGCCTGAAAAGTGGTTTCTACATTTTTTAGTACCCATTTGGCAGATTCTTATTCAGGAAGATTTTCCCTAAAACTGGACTAAGTCTCCCAGCTTGGCATAAGTGTCCCAGTCAACTCTACAATATTCCATAGCCTCTCTACATCAGACTTCAGATTCCAGGTGTACTTCTCCAGTCTTGTTTAATTATGTTATCATTTACTTGCATTCTTAGGTGTTTTTGCATACATCACCATGTTTTCCAACACTTTGCATTTCTTAGGTTTAACATTAATAATCATATTTCTTTTTCAATTTATTGCATTTAGACATTACATTTAGGCATACTTCACCCATCCTTGCATTGCTTTTGAGTGTATACATTTCCCATTTTTTCCCATCTTTCTCCTTTTGGGTGAAAACCCCTGGAAGTGGAAAACAACCATTGGGTGCCAAAATGTTTGTTTACATTTTGGTGAACCCGAATTTTGAACATTGCCTTTCTAATTTCAAGTGCATTTGCATCCTAGGTTTAACTTGCATCAACATTGCATTAGGTGTTGCATTGTTTAAATTGTATCCTAGGATTTTAAAACTTTCATTAGTAAAAAGCTCATATTGCTTGCATTTTTGCATCATATTTCATTGGAAAACAACAAACTTCTACATTTCCGTACTGTAGTTGCATCTATGCATTTGAAAAACATAAAATTTCATTTAAAATTTCTGAAATAACTCAAAAAAAATCATCACTGGACTAATTTTCCACACCAGGTGACTTAGTCCTTCTGCACCTTTTGCATTGTAATTTCTAGCATTTTCTACATTTTTTGTTTTATGCTATTGCATTACTGTTACAGTTTCCAAAATTGTAGTTATTAGCATTTCAATTTTCTTAGTTTCATTTCATTTCATTTCAAATAGACACCTTTGCATGAGTGTTTGGTGTCCTATTGCTAATACCTTAGTGAGAAGAAGTTCAAGACTCATGTTATTCCACGATAATACACTCATTGCAGATCTTGGATTGTCTAATGCTTCCACTCCTAGTAGTGCAACTAGTACACTAGGCATAGACCATACCCTTAGCAATGCTTTTCCTTCCAATAATATGCAAGTTGACACACAAAACGATCACATTCCGGAAGAAAAAATCATTAACATTCATGAAGATTTAGCACATCTGCAACAAAACATTTGTCTTGAAAATATTTCAACCACTACAATTCCTACTATAGACAACATCCATCATCTCTTGAATGTAACGAAGGCTTAGATGTTATGAAACAAATTGTTGAGATATACCATAAACATATTCCTTCAACCTCTAGTACATCTGAACCAACAAACATTGTGGTTAGTCAAGGAGGAATTAGCACTCCTACTCCTTCCATAGTAGCATCAATACCTACTTACACTTCTCCCCAAGTTGCAATAGTCATGCAATTTGGTAGTAATGTGATACCTTCCTCGATTATTCCTGCTAGCATTCCTAATTCTTATGTGGCATCGAATGTTTTCTCCTCTTCCACCATACCATCTATTAGCATTCCATTCACTTTCCCTACTACTACATACACTCCATCACCACTTTTCCTTCCACTTCATACCACTTACACTAAACCTCTCATCACACAAATTTTCCAAACCATCTCCTCCATGCAAAAACAAATATCCACCATAAACCAAAACTAGAATGGACTACCCACCTATTATGTCTGAAGAAACCCACTATCTTTGGAAATCCTATGAACACTGATTCTGCAAGGAATAAAAATGCCTTGATTTGAGAAGTATGGAGGAAAGGGTGGTCCTACTAATCATGTTAATGCTTACACAGCCTTATGTAGTGACTTTGTCCTTGATGATAAACTGTTGGCCAAATTGTTTCCTGGGACTTTACAAGACACTGTGTTAGAGTAGTTTTCATCCTTATGAAACAATTCAATTCATTCATTCAATGAACTAGTTGATGCATTCATAAACCATTTTCAAGTCCACATGACTCCCAAAAAGATATTGGCTGATTTAATGAGATGCAAACAAAATGTGGATGAAAAAGTAACCAATTTCATCTCATGCTATCAGTCACTTTATGCCCAACTCGATGTCAAGATTCCCAATCCGCATCTCCAAAAGATGTTCACTGAAATTTTGAAAAGTCAAATTCAAGATAAATTTACCATGATGAAATTTCCCTCTTTCATGCACTTGTGTACAACCCTTTGCATTATCAAATTTTAGTTAGTAATCATGATGCAAAGTCCACTTCTAACCTAACTAAAAAATCTGAACCTAGCACTTCAAACAATTCACAACCATTTTGAAAACCAAACAAAGGGTTCTTATAGTTCAACCCCCCTTAACAACCAACTCAACCTGTCAACAACCAAGTAGCAGTTGTTAAAGCCGTGATACCTTATAGTTATGGAGATCGAAAATGATAGTTTACACCTTTACCAGACACTCTTCATAACACTATGTCCCAAATTATACAACAACAAATTATTTCTTTACCTATTGTTAAACCATTGGATCCTACTAAGCCTTTTCCCCCAACCTTTCAACCTAACGCTTATTGCCATTATCATAGAAAAAATGGACATGACACAAAATAGTGTTGGCATCTTAAACACCTTGTGCAAGACCTCATTAATTTTGGTTGTTTATCTGTTTCAAATGTTAACATTAAAGGAAATACATTTGTTTCCCCACACAATCAAAATTTGCAAATTTTTACCAATCTAATGCCCAAACATAATGCCATTTGTCAAAGCTAGTGAAACTCAAAACAATGATGTCATGAATGTTCATATAGATGTTGCACATTCTGATCCTATTCTAGATACCACTACTATTGATCTTATAAAGGAAATGGTAAGTGTGATAGACATTATCCCGCATAAGATCCAACCTAAGAAATCTCTTGATATTACTTTTTCTTCTAAGGATATCCTTCCAAATCTTCCTGATGGTCCTCTTTACATAGCCGGCTACATTTATGATAAGCCCACTAATGGGATACTCATAGATCCTGCCTGTGGTGAGAATGTGATCACTTTGTAATTTTTGGTATTACATGATCTTTATCAAGATGATTACGATAAGCAAAAAGCATGGATCAAAACACGCAATGACTTCGCTTGCAATACAATAGGATCAATTTTCCTTCCATTACAGATAGGACCTAAAACATTGGATGTAACATTCTCTATCATTCCATAATCAGATCAATTTTGTTTGTGGCTAGGCCATCCATGGCTTCGCTCGATGAAATTTTTCCCTTCAATCATACATAAAATGTTTAAAGTTTTCGCTTGACAATGACATATTCATTGTTCACCATAGTGGCTTTAATCCTTTATCTTCTAAAGGAAGTTTCTCCTTATAATCCTTTTGGCCCAAGCCCATGGAACCTATCACACCTCACAAATACTTCTTTTTCATTGCTTACCAAAAGTTTAAAGCAAAGAAAATTGTCGAATTGTCCCTCCACAACATGTCCCCATTCACTTCCGACACTCCTATCCTAGATGAAACAATGCTTCAACCTGAAGAAGAACTGACTCATCAAACTCAACAACCACCCAAAACTCCCCCCACATCATCCAAACGACCATGTGATAATGATAACAACCCTATCTTTCCTCGTCATATAAAACAAGTTTATAAAGAAAAAGAGAGTGATTGACCCACCTCCTATAGTTCCTTCTATTCCTTCCCTTAGGGAAGAAAATGAGCCTATGGTGGATCAAACCGCTCTTACACCCACACAAATTCAAAATAGAATCAAAAGAAAATGAGGCACTAGGGAGCATAAGAGTCCATGTCATCTCCTTGCTTGTCAATTAAAAAATAAAGAAAATAAAGAAAATCAACATCCACATTTGACAGAAGCAATGCATGATGATCCTTCTCCCCAATCACAACAAAATGATCCAATACAACAACCACAACTCATAATACACCCACCATTGGACATTACCATATGTCCTCCTATCGTAATTAATCTAGATGATGATGATGAGATTAATAAAATAGACAAAGAGGTTCATAATGATCTAAATACATTATTTTCCTCTTCCATGAGCTTAAATGACAAAATTCCTACAACAAGTGTAGAACCTAGCACTTCACCTAGTTCAGCCCTTGCTCTTGTCCCTCTAGCCAATTTTCCACCTTCCGAACATGATTGGGAGGTAGATGATGTGTTAGATGGTTGACTTGCATTTTCCCTACTAGGTCTTTCTTTTTCTTCTTTTGTGTTTGCATGTGTGTATCGTGATCCCTTGTCACGTGTTGTTTGATGTTCTCCTCTCTTTGTGACATTCTTTTATTTATACCTTCATTCTTCTAAAAGTCATACATTGCTTTTTCCCTTCACTTTTGTTTCAAGTGTTTTCCTTTTTGGGGATTATGCAAAGCATTGAGATGCCCTATGTCTCTTCCATGTTGACCCAAAAGGTCTTTCCATTTTCTGTTTCAATTTTGTTTTTTGTTTTCCTTTTGGGGATGAAACAAAGCATTGAGATGCCCTATGTCTCTTCCATGTTGACCCACAAGGTCTTTCCATTTTATTTTTCACTTTTTGTGTTTTCCTTTAGGGGATAATGAAAAATGTTGGGACACCCTATGTCTCTTCCATGTTGACCCAAAAGGCCCCTTTTTCGTTCTCGCTTGTCTTTTTCTTTGTGGCTTGTGTTTTCCTTTTGGGGATGATGCAAGGCATTGAGACCGAAATGTCTCCTTCATGTTGACCCAAAAGCTTTCCTTTTTTCTTTTTCCTTTTTGTTTTCTTTTTGCTTGTTTTTTCCTTTTGGAGATGATACAAAGCATTGAGACACCCTATGTCTCATCCATGTTGACCCTGTTGGTTCCCAAATCAACAAATGCAATGAGTCTTAAAAAGTAGCCACTCTCTCATATTCAAACTGAACGGGTTGATGTGGCCAATGAACAAGATTCAATCAAAGAGACTAAAATCTTCTACACTTCTTGCTCTGTTAAACCAAGGAGGGTAATCCCAATTGTGTTTTCCTGAAATGTACCTAATTAGTAACACATTTATTCATAGATTAATTCCTATTCATTTGCAAATAAAACCCATTTCATTGCAGATTTGGTGGATCTGTGAATGGATGACTATCTATTTGCTAGGAGTCAGGGATATTCCTAACATTATCCTTGAAAAGATTTTTAATTGAATATTTTTCTTATTTTATGTCTAGGGCCATTTATGCTATTTTCTCATTTTATGCAACATTTTCAAACAAATTGACCAATGTCTCATCAATTGGATCAACAGAGTCAAATATATGAGATTTAGTAATATATGAACTACTCAATTTAGAGTTCGATGGACTATTTTCATAATACTTTGTATTTATGAAAACTCACAATGCCTAAAAATACTCACTCCTTATAAATCCTAAGAAATTCCTTATGAAATCTATAACCCTATTTAAGCATTTTAATAAACTCCTTGAGTTAAAGCTGAAAACAAAATGATACATTCAAATGGAAAACTTGAAGATAAATGATAACACCATTAGTATTTCTCATTTATAACTTGTAAGAAATATACATAGGAGAGTGATGGTCCCCGGGTTAAGATTTGTTTCGATATCAGTAGTTTCTATAGAACTCATTTAAGATTATCATATATATAGGACTTCATGTCTAAGACATGTTACTGGCCTATCTATCAATATTCTATTCTAAGTGCCTTTCCTGAACTTAGCTTTCACCTGAGACCCTATTAGACTTAAAAATATTACCCTTGTAATAAGCCCTGATATCCCTTTTATAGAACAAGGGAGCAACAAGCGCCAGGCTTAATTTCATTTACATTTCATTTCATTTGTACCGGAATCTAATACATTCATAGTTAGTTACATGCAATCATTAAGGAAAATGGAAGAGTAAAAGACCACATTCCATATTCCTTGAATGAAGACACACCATCTCCTCAAAAGGAAAAGTTTGTTGCAACTATGTTGAATCCTCATCCTTATTGACCAAAGAAGATTCTCCAATAGCATCTCCAACACAAACTTGTATACACACCACTAAGGTCCGTTAGGTTGGCACTTCTCCTACACACCAGCTCAAAAAAATTCTGCTTCAATGCTAGAAACATGAAATCACATGAGTGTTGAATAGGAAAATCCTAACAAAAGGGGAATGGTTTCATAAAAACCAAAAGCAAGGTGCAATCATCACTCTAAGTCATCAATCTCAGAGGATACTCATGCATGTTTTTTGTGTGGAGGGACTAGAATAACCGTCACCACTTCCTTGTCAGAATCTTTAGATGGTACCAGGGAGAGGGGATAATAAACACCCTCTTGATCAATGTTACCCTCATTGTCTGAAGGGTTGTTTGAAACCTCACATGGAGAAATATGTCCTTTTTTATAAAACTTATAATTCTTACTCTCCTTTTTTCCCTTCTTTTCATATTCCACCATCCTCTTCTCTTTGTGTTTGACTAATTCTTCTTAAACTATCTGGCCCTATGGATAGTAATTCTCCTTGTCACTATATTCCTTGAATTTCCTAACTCCCATTCTATTTTTCGGCATATCAGGAGCTCCTTGTGTTTCAATTTTATCCTCAAGAGCATCTTCCTTAGACTCAAGCAAACTCAACTTCTCAGACTCTCAAACCACCATGGAAAACCTACTCATCTAGGACAAGAATTCCTACACACTTCTTAGGAAAATTTAATACTCACACACTTCTTCACTAACCCAAGCCTCTCATTCACTACAGACTGAATTATGACAAAGGTGATCAATAAGTAATATGTATTAAGCAGTTTGAAGGATGCAAAATTAATGATTCAAGATCTCCTTACATGAGTGAGTTGATAACTTAACAACTCGACTTTGAATCTAGGCCATTGATCTTAAAGAAATTAAAACTTCATCCATGGTGATCTAAGCCTTGTATTTTATGCCTTTAGCAACTTGCTCATAGAAAATAGTGATGCCAACTCAAGTGTTGTGATTTGTTAATCAACATGTATCGCCAACCTCATCCGTGCTCTTTCATTAATATCGGTAAAGTATATAAGATCAGTTCTTCTTAGAGAGAAAATTTCCTCATATGCTTCATCACTTATCGCTGATCTTCCCCAAATTTTAGGGTACAATCAGCCATGAAAGTATTCATGCTATGGCATTTAGTCCATTGGATCATCCTATTTTAAAACTTCATCAATGGTTCTCCAGTTCTTCTGTTGCTTTCCAATAGCTTAATGCGAAATCCTCAAGATCCTGCCACATAGCCCTTTCATCAATAGTTATCACCCTTCACGGATGAATCTCATCCTTGTCCAGCTCCATCAATGATGCAAGTGTTTTATGTGATGAAATCTCAACCCTTGGATCCGCAGCCCACTCCTTGATCATGTTCCCTTTCATCGCCTCTCGCTAATCCAACTTTGCACGCAGGCTCCTATTAGTGACAATAATTATAGAGAAGGCACCATATCTAGACACGTACACCTGTATGAAATCAATGGCACAAAAGGCATCGTAGATAAGATGTACTTAGATTAGCAAAAGAAACATTTGAGAGAATACCATCGCTCATCCCTAATTTGGAACTTAAGTCTTAAAATGAATCTGCGATGAGCTATAAAACATAAGGTTGTCACTCATCTCTAATTCTCCTCATATAGTTTGCAAACAATTAGTGATGAGAGGATTTACATAGTTACAATGTGTATTGTGTATCACTAATGTGGGACTTAGCATTTAAAACATATCCATGACCATGAGATTGTAAAGGAGTTTCATCATATCGCTCATCATTGATCCTAAATTTATCATTTTATGATCATCTGTGATGAGCGATAAGAACACAAGAACATAAGGTCGGGGCATCACTCGTCGCTATTACAAATTTGAAAACTAAAAAACCATTAGCGATGAGTGATCCCTTAATAATACAAAGGACATCGCTCATTGCACATTTGATCTATGAGAGATGGCAGCTATTTGCAATGAGTGATAGCATAAAAATATCACTTCATCGCTCATCACCAATTCAAAATATACACTTTTGAAGTAATCAGCGATGAGCGATAAGGACATAATGGTCGTCAGGACCTAAGTGAAAACCTAAAAGCACGTGCTCTTAATTTGTTCTAATGAAGGGAACCCATAGGATGACATAAGAATAATAGGCTTCAAAAACTTCAGAGTCACAAAATGCAAAGGATGTAAAGGCTAAAAAGATCCTTTCCTTAACCTATTAAGATGGGAAATTCAAACCTAGGCAAGAGGGACGAGTCACTTGATGACATTGAATAATATAAGATGTTTTAAAACAACCAGAAATGGGAAATAAGGGGTCAATTACCAAAGAGAATGTTATAATCATTTATAACGAATAAACCCCTAAACCCTCAGACAACAACCCTACGTCCAAATGTAACAAGGGTTTGAGATGGAACAAAAAAAAATTGAGGATTCCATCAGTGGCTTTGACTGGGGACACATGCCTCCTGTAGGCATGGTGAGATCTCATAATCTTAGGTGAAGCAGACCAGGCACAAAAACCAAAACAAAAGAAACAACATATGTAAAAAATTTACATAGGCCCAAAAGACTCAGAAAGGGTGATCTAATCTCCACCCTACTTAAAACTTCTCCAAAGGTGCAAGTTGTAGTATGCACTTTACAATCCAACCAAGTGTATTTCTTGTTTGGTGGCACTAGGCCACCAAAAATTTGGGCCAATTCCTACCTCTGTCAAAAACCAACCTTTCAAAAGAACTGATGTCCTTCCATCCACATTTGTCCTTGTTATACTACTGAAATAAGAGTGATTTTATTCCTACCAAAATAAGTGTTAGGCCTCTTCTAAAAAAGTGAGAATCTGCCTGATTGCAATCATTACCATTAACATCCCTCTCAAATTTTCTGAGGAGAACATTGCCAATATAATATTTGTCATCCTTTATTGTATAATCAGGCATAAAATGAAAAATTTCATCATTACATGACACATATGTGGTTTGTTTATTATATGAAACATGTGCATACTGAAAGTAACATTCCTTGTTGTTCATCTCATTGTCATGCTCCATGAGAGCACCTTCCAATTGAATTGGGAACTGAAAGTATTCATATTCCTCCAATTAATTGGCATCTTGATAGTCAACCTTATCTGCAACATCTATATCAAATGTGAAACAGTCACAGGAAATTCCCTCAAGGAGGACATCAATGTGTTTCTTTGTTTGCATAAGGCCACACTTTAACTCTATTTTAGATGTATCATCAAAGTCCTCAACAAAAAGTGGATTATCTCCGCACCAATAAGGATCATCATTTCCCATCTCTAGTGAAGATGGAAACTCATCAAATAAGGGGTTTTTCATTGCATTCATTTTTGACATGAAAGCCTCAAATTCCTCAACATGAAGGTCTAATTCCTTCAAGTCATTACTACATTCAAAATCACTGTAATCAGTAGAAGAGCAGATAGACACTGTATTTTCAACTTCACTTCTACCCTTTGATATTCCTATACAGACATAAAAAATTCTTGTCTGTTCCACATGATTTGAAATATCATAGTTAGAAAGCTCTTTCAACTCTGTATCATTATCAACTAGAATTAGTGGCTTCAAATTCTCATTACAATGCATAACATAATCATCTAATAGTGAACCTATGTCATCAACATATTGTATACTAATGTTATCGTCATTTGAAATTAAACTTTCCAACTCTATTCCATAGAAACCATTTTGATTAGTAGAATAACAATCAACAGGATCTACCTCTTGAGTTGAATATGCATTAATAGGTCCAATGATACTAATCTCATTGTTGACAAAGCTTTTGATCCTATCAATATTGAGATCAGGACTACATGGTTCTTGCATGTTGAATGATGAATAAGTTAGCTCATCATCATTCTTATCCTCAGACAAGTTACCAGATTCCTTTGAAACATAAGAGTACTGATGAAATTTTTTGTTGACCTCGTCATTCTTATAGCTAGTAATCTAATTACAGGGTATGATTTTTCAGTAACCTCATCATTTTTATAGCTAATAATCTTATTATAAGGTATGATTGGCCCAATATCTAAAATTGCTTCTATTTCTTTGTCAACTGTGCTATGTTGTGCATTTGAAACTTTATGAACACAATCCATAGGTGCATACATCCCATTATTTGAATTTGTGCATGTGTCGAATGTGGAGAAATCTAACATCAACACAAACCTTAATGAGACGGTTTAAATTCAAAGTTTGAAGCAAGTAAAACTACTCTATTTGTAATACAATAAAACCTTTCAAATACATATCATTGTCCTCTATTTATAGGGATTTATTAAACCATTTAGCCCTCAGATTTCTATGGGCACAATGGTTGTTAAAATGACAACCTAGAAAATGATATTTGATGCGTAATATGCAAGCTAAGATGATTTTTGTGTCCAAATGTGTGCGGGAAGGATTCGTGGTATGCTTCTAAATGAAATAAAACGATGGAAAGGATGATGGATATGATGATAAATGAAGGATGATGTTGATGATGAATGAACAAGTGGAGATGAGTGAGATGATATGAAACTAAAATGAACTATTCATGATTATGCATATGTTCAAATGCAACGAAAAAGCAAACTAATCTAAAATGCAACTATGATGTAATATGTTAATCTAAGATGAGAATGCAACATAAAACATGATATAAAATATAGTTATAAGACTCTAAGAATGCTCCAAGATCCTAAGAAAAACCTGCATAATGACTTTACTTCAAATTTGGATGATAAATGCTAAGGAAAGAGGGTGTATTTATAAGGTTTCTCAAGCATTTTGTGAGGTGGCACCTATCAACAGTCTAGATTCAAAGGAGAAATAATAGACGATGGAGATGAAAGGAATCGGGATGTTGTTCTCTTGACCAAAGACAACATGCCATGTGTGTGGAGAGAATCCTTTGACCAATTGGAAACATGCCAAAAGGATGGGAGAACCAAGTGTGTGAAACAAAGACCCATGTGCTCCAAATTTGTTGGAAGTGTGGGGGAATAAAGCCATGTGCTTTTTCTCATTGGTGGAAGTGTGTGAGGATAATTCCAATTAATAATTAGGATTATTTATTTTCATGTGACCTTTATGAGGTGGCACACAAAAATTTGTAGAAATATGCTCTAATTCTTAATCAGGATTAATGACGGTTAATTAAATAAACACGTTTAGGTTATTTTGTTTATTTAATTATTTAGAAGAATGTGATTTTGGAGAATTAAAAGGAAAGTGAACAATATAAATAAAGTAAGACCTTATTTATATGTAGTTGAAGTATTAATCAAATATGTTGTATTTAATTAATTGAATATGATGACCGATTTTAGGTGTATACATTTTGCCCCTCTTTGAAGTAATGTGTTTACATGTTGCTCCAAAAAAAAATTTGATGTCGATGCTTAGAGAAGATTTCGATGCCCTAGACGATGTCATATTTCGATGCCCTAGACAATGCTCTAGACTTTTGAATTTTAGGTATTGACAGATATATGCCCCCTCGAGAGATAAATCAATGAATTTGTGTATGTGAAATGAAATGTTGGAATGATGTGATGGTGTTGCAATGATTTTATGATTATCCAACATGGATTCAATGATAGTTTGATGTTAGAGACAATTTATCTCTTGAAATTTGATTGAGCCTTCTAGATTGATTAATTGATTAATTGATGCCTTATGTTGCCTCCTTTTGTTTGATGTTTGATGATCACGTTCAGCCTTCGTGTTGATGATGATTGATGATTTTGATAGATTAGATGTCCATTGATCTCATGATAGGTGAGATGCAATGATATGATGATGATGATTGACCTCATGATAGGCAAGGATCAATGATAGTTTGATTGATTGACCTCATGATAGGCGAGGTGCATTGATTGATGAAACTCATGATAGGCGAGGTTGAATTGATTGATGAACCTCATGATAGGTGAGGTTGAATGATAGATTAATGATTGACCTCATGATAGGCGAGGATCAATGATAGTTTGATTGATTGAACTCATGATAGGTGAGGTGCATTGATTGATGAGCCTCATGATAGGCGAGGTTGAATTCATTGATGAACCTCATGATAGGCGAGGTTGATTTGATTGATGAACCTCATGATAGGTGAGGTTTATTTGATTGATGAACCTCATGATAGGTGAGGTTGCATTGATTGATTGATGAACCTCATGGTAGGCAAGGTTGATTTGATTGATGAACCTCATGATAGGCAAGGTTGAATTGATTGATAAGATTGTTGATTTGCAATATGATATGATCATAGGATGATTTTCACATCTAGTGTAGGCAGATTCATATTTGATTGGGAAATGTGTTTTGACTTCTCTGATTGATTGGTATGCCCCAACATAGGATTGATTAATGTACTGAGACTTGATGATGTAATGAGACCTAATGCATACACTAATTCAGTTGAGACATTATAATTTATGCCATTTTTTATGATGTACCTCTCGATATTTGGATATCCTTGTACACTTGACATTATTTTGATATATATATGATATGTAGTGATGATGATGATTGATCTATGTGTCTATGATTTCATATGATGATGATTATGATGATATGATAATGCATGGTCGATGATTTGATATGCTTTATGGATGATGGATTTGATTATGCAAATGATGTAAGATGTTTTTGTAATGATGAATGATGTGATGCAAATAATTATGCAGATTATTGTGTTTTAGGGTCTTAAGCTTAAATGAGTGAATCTTTCCAACTTCCAAGAGTTGTGGGAAGGTTGTCGTTAGTTGATAATTAATTAAGTTAAGCTTCAAAAAACCTGACATATTTCCCAATTATTTTGGAAATCAAAAGAGACTCACTCATTTAAGCTTAGTGAACCACTTCCCTATTGCCACTATATGAAATAATTTTGATTATGCAAATGAGATGCGATGCAGTTGTTTTTGTGTTTTCTAATGCAAATATTATAATGTGATGCATGAATGGATGAATGATGTTGTAACTATATGAAAATGACATGTTTTTGTTTAATGTCAAGTGTACTCAATCCATTGATAAAAGAGATAACCTCATTGTGAAATTGTTTCAGCTTTGAAAACCTTATAGATACAAATGAAAGCTAACATGGATGCAATCTAACTTAACTATGTAAATCTTGTATTCAAAAGTTTTCATTCATATTAACCAATTTGTCATGACTTTTATCATCATTGGGCCTTTAAAATGTTGAAAGCAAGTACAAGCATCGATGATATAGTTTAGACCAAGATGACCTGAGTACTACTTCCATGATGTTTAAAAATTGCAAGTTAACACAAGAATCTAAGTATAATTAAACCGAGATGACCTGAACATTACTTGCGTAAACAAAAAAAGAGTTAATCTCTTTCCTATGCAAATTCAGAATGTCATCAGTTATACTTTATAGCGTACATCTCGCAAAAACTTGAATAGTAAAAGGGATAAACTCATAGACAACAGATAAAGAAAAAACATACTCCTTCCCTGCTCCTCTAGTTCAATACATCATCGAGGACTCGAGAGATATTATATAACAAAAAGAAAATTAGAAAAATTTGAACTTTCAAGTTTAACGTGATAAACCTTTGATTCATAAAGATCACCATCCATTTGAAGTTTGTGTTTGCAACGTTAGTTCAATGACTATTTTCCTGTTGGTTCAAGCTCAAAGTTTATTTTCCCCTATTGAGTGCAGGATTTTGCCCCTAGTCCAGGGTGGGACATGACCATGATGACCAAGACCTAACCTAAAGACCTATCCTAGGGGCCTCGAGGGCTAATCAACAGATTAGCCCTGCCTACATTATACACGTAGAGACCACGTAATTCGACTGATGAGATGAGCAAGATTTACAAGAGAAAAATATGAACATAACGGAAACCTAAAAGAATGACCTAAATGTCTCGGGGGACAATCAAAGATTACCCTTGCCTACATTCAAACTCAGAGATGACATAGTTTGAATAGACTTTTTTTTTTTACTTTTTGACCTATTTTCGGATTTTGATATGTTTTGAATGTTTTTGGAATTTTGATTTTCCAACCTTGAGAATGTACAAGAATCCAATCCAATGCAGGGCATGCCCCTAGTGTGATACGATAAGACAAACTGATTTTTAGAATGCACCGAGTAATACTAGGGGATACCATGATACAAACATTGGATCAAGCTATGATGCCAACATGGAAGGGTGATAGATGTAAAGATGGAAGCATGATGGATGAATGATGTAGAGTAATTCACATAGCCCAAGATAGATGGATGAATGATATGATATGACCGATTGAAGGAACAAGATTCCCCACAATAGAGATAATGCAACCATGGATAAATGATAGATCAAAATGAAAGATTCACTGCAAAACATGTCACACAAGCAACATATATTTTGTCAAAAGATGATAATGGTTGATTGATTAAGATGATAGGAATGATTGATTCCATAAGGCATGGTGATGATAAGTATTTAGGATCACTGATTTCCTCTAAGTATGATAAGATTGATGATTGTTGATGATTGATTGACAAAAGATATGAGGATTTGATAATGTTTTACAACTAGGTTCAAATTTGATTTGCATGATAAGATTCAAGGTTGCAAAGGGACATGATGACATGGATTTTGATAAGCTAGGAGATATGGAATGGAAGAAAGCAAGGATAATGATAATGAACGGGATGATCAAGAGAAGCTAGATAAGATACAAACACAAGGCCCCAATATTTTTCCCCTATTCCTCATCAAGACCAAGGAAAGGAAGAAAGGATGGATTTAGAAAGTATGATGGGATATGGATAAGGAAAAGGATATGGTACGAAAGATATGGATAATGCATATAGGATAAGATACATGATGTTCAAGAAGATCTTTAACTTTGTCAAGATCAAAGGTGGAAAAGTAAGGAATGAGCATAAAAGGGATAATGACCATGAATGATAAGATGGATAAAACTTGTCCCCAAGTGTAGAGTGCAAGAGGAATATGGAAGATAGGATATGGATGATAGGGAGATGGAAGAAGGACTTAAGCATAAAGTTTCACAACCAAATATCTCTCGAATACATACTCTAATAAACCATGGCAATGGGAAATTGGACTCCTAAATGTTGGCAGATTTAGGATATGATGGGATTATGGATATGAGGTTGAAAGGTTTGTTGATGGATAGATGGAAAGGATGGAAAGATCAACATTGGCACAGACCTTGAAGGGTGATGAAGTGATGGAGGAAAAATGGATTTGGAAGGTGATAGTATTTTATATGGAATATTGGAGGAAGCTTTTGGATTAGCAAATTTGGGTGCCGATTTAGATTTCATTGCTTCTATGAGACTTTTTGGAATCCGCATGATTTTTGACTTTGATATTTGCTTTGTGGGCCATTGTGGCCTTTGAGATTTTTCTATTTGATTTATAGACCTTTGTGGTCTTGGAAACTTTTCTTTTTTCTTTGATGGGCCTTTGTGGCCTTTTTTATTTTTCCCTTGATTTTGGATCAAATTTTCTTTTATTTTTGCATGCCTCTTCAAGGAGACATGTTGATCCTTTCATACATGCAAATTTTTATATGGAAGCTTTTGACATTTGGCACCCAAATTGCTTCCAAGTGCAATAGGAGAGATGGATGGAGATGAATGGTATGGAGGTATCATGGATGAGTTCTTGGTGGTAGAATTTTGAAAGGGCATCAAGGATGTGTGCCTTTGTTATTCTTGAGGAATATGATATGGAACTAGGATAGAGGGAAGGTTTGATGAACTAGGATGAGGACATAGGATAGATGGAAGGTTTGGTGGGTTAGGATGAGGACATAAGATAGATGGTAGGTTTGATGGACTAGGAAAATTAGGTGTATAACCAAGGCCATGGTAATATGGGTTTTCTTGAGCAAAAAGGGGTTCTAGGATACCTTGTTCATGAAGGCCTAATCATTTTCCTTTGTAGTTCATACTTTGACACATTCATTTACCAATGGGATATGTGTTGTTTGTGAAGAAAGATGCACGTCCATTTTGGGGAGGATATGATATGGATGAAAGGATAGGTGTTGGAAGTAAATTGGAGTGGATGAAGGTTGAGGATCCTAATTTGTAGGTGTGTGGTTCATGGATAGCTTGAATAGGTGTGATAGGATCTTGACATGGGGATGATGGGGTACTTTGATCTTGACTTGGAAGAAGATCACGAGGTGTAGAAGATGAAGTAGCTTGCTCTTCATTAGGTGTGGAATCATCATATGGTGGTATGGAAGGTATATCTTGATCTTGAGAAGGATGAACATCCTCATGGAATGAAGAGATATCCTCAGATGGAAGCATATCTTGATCTTGATGAGGAATTATATCTTGATCATTTTGTGATAGGACATCATTAGATAGGATGGAAAAACTATCATGCTCCTGGGATGCAATGGAATCTTGAGATGGTATGGATTCATTAGATGGAGTTGAAGGAGGTATTGGAAGGATACTTTTCTCTTGAGATGGAAGGGAATCCTTGTGGATGAAAAGTGAAAGGAGGGGATCATAATAGAATTCTTGAGAGATGTGGTCTTGGTCAAAGATTGGAAGAACTTGTGGATTTTCTATATCATTGGATGAAGTGGAAAGAATGTTTTGATCTTGAGGTGTAGAGGAGTCTATGATAGCATGGTTTGGATTGAGAGATTGACATGAATCATTGTATATAGAAGATATGATAGAAGAAGGTGGTTGGATGGAATCGTTGAATTGGGTGAAAGAATCCTGAGATTTATTTTAGCTTATGGGAGATGATGATAGATGCATGACATGGTAAGATTATTCAATATCATTTGTGTTTGAGGACTGAGATTTGGGTTTCTCATTTAACTTTTTCAAAAATTCAAAGACATTGAACTTGGATGATGTAGTTGTTGGTGGAGAAGGTGTCATGTCCATATTTCTATCAGATGGATAAGAATAGATGTGTGGTAGAAAATGTCTTTCTGTGGTTGTTTCCCCTTGCATATCCCAAATTTTTTGTTGAAGATTTTTTATTTGATGAGCTAAAGCATTCAATTGATACTCATCTATTTCAGCCATGATGGTTTGGATTTCACTATTTTGAGTTTCGATGTTGGGATCTTGTTAAAATGGGCATACAAGTGTTAAACTCTAGCTAAACTTTGATCTTTTTTTGGAGGAGTGCCAAGGATTACAACTAAGTTGAATAGAATGACAAATTCTATTGATGGGACTAAGTTTGATTTGATTGTATAATGTTGTTTCATGATTAAAGGATGACAAATCCCAATGATGAAAGTAGGTTTGTACAAACAAAGATGTCATAGATATTGATGATTAGGCACCTTGAAATGTTTAGATCTAGGTTTAGTTTGAAATGTTCCACTTGTATAGGTCTGTTTCAACACGTTTATACTTCTAAGGTATCTAAGGAACGATCTTGGACTTGGAGTTTTGATTCAAGATGTGTAATTAAGGTACTCAAAACGTTGGAAAAGTCTTGGATTTTGACAATAGTACATCATGTATAACTCTAGATTGTTCTTACAAGATTTCTTGTAAAAATTGAAGGCTAACCTTTCTCTAAATTTGTAGAGCATAGACAAACGTTTTTAATGTTGTTTTGGACTAAGAGGTTTGATCTTTGGTTTTCTAATCTTGACCTTTCATGAAATCACCATGTAAACCACATATTTTGACTCTTTTTTTTCCTAAGGAAAGGTTGAACACTGCTGAAAGGACTAATTTTTTGAAGATGGATCGACCTAAGTTACTGGCTTGTCTACCTCAATGAATGTAGTTCTGAATCAAGGTTTTCACTTTCAAAATGTAATGTTTTTTATGGTGTTTTGTTTGAGTTTCATTTTGAAGACACATCAAGCAAAATATACACTCCTAAGGCTATGTAAGACTGTATTCTTTTAGATTCCATGCGGGTTTTACCCCAACCACACTATCTTTAGTGGTTGAATTCAAAATCTTGGCTGCATGGGCTCCCCCTTACAGTGCACTCTCTTCTCAGGCCAACCAAGCTTCCAGTCCCCATGAAACTCCCATGGCAAACCGATCACCTCTACTAAAAACTACGAGAATGTGGATGCCTTGGCAATGATTGTTGCTACACCAAAGAATAGATAAAGGATTTTGGAAAATCTACAACAAGGGTTTTAATTCAGACATTCTATTCGTAGGGAGTGACCCATGTGGTGAGAGTCCCTTTCGATCCATCTCGTCAAAGCCACCCATGTGATACTTGAACTTTCCCCAAGTATCCACATTTATATCCCAGTTGGAAGTCACTTGGATTTAGCGTGTTACCAGTTGGGTCGTTCCCTTAGGTGATTACTTTTTTCCCACAAGGTAGGCCCTCTAGGATACACAAAAGAAAGCAAGTATACCCATAGTTTGATCGATCTTTATTTCGCATGAATAAAGAGAGAACTCATGCTATATACTCCACTTACACTTGCACATAAACAAGAATGGGTCTAGCTTTTTGGATCACCCAATTAAGGGGAGAGCATATGCCTACCATCCATCACATACAAAAGACATGGTGTTCATTAACTCGTTAATTAAGCTATGTTCCTAACTTAACCAAAAGCAAACATGGTGTTCATTAACCTTTTAATTAAGCTATGTTCCTATCTTAACCAAAGGGAAACAAGTGAATAACGTCCAACCCCTTACAATATGTTAGTAGTTTATGTTTTAGTCTTTGATAATGATTCTGGGAAAACCTGCAAATGCACAACACAGAATGTGATTTTTTGATTTGGTGAAAAACTACAAGAGGTGCCAAAATAGAGACAATAGGTGCCAAAAAAGAGGCAAGAGGCACCAAAACAAAGACAAGAAGTTTAAAAACAGAGTTAGAAAACCTAGAACTCCTTGAAACAGTTTGCAAGAGGTGCCAAAATAGGTGCAAGAGGCGCCAAAACTCAAGCAAGAGGTGCCAAAACTCTAGAAACAGTGTAGAATGGTCCTAGAACAGGTGAAAATGGTCTCAAAACAACTTACAAGAGGAGGCACCAAAACAGGTGCAAGAGGCACCAAAACTCTAAAAACAACCAAAAATGGTCCTAGAATAGGTGAAATGGTCTTGGAACAACTTGCAAGGGGCGCCAAAACAAGTGCAAGAGGCCCCAAAACAGAGACAAGAGGTGCCAAAACATTGTTTGACTCCACAAACCTTGAAAACTAGGCTTACAAGAGGTGCCACTTGGGACCCCAAAGGTGCCAAAACAGAGACAAAAGGTGCCACTTCAGAGTTGCATGTCAAAACATTTTTATAGTTAATCTTAAAATGGTCATATCTTGGTCATACAGAGGTCTTTTTCGTAGCTTTTTTTTTTGAAATGGGGTAGAATTTCATAAGCTATACAATGGTGTAGGAATTTTGGCACCACTTGAGACACCAAAGGCACCAAAACAGAGAAAAAAGGAGCTAAAACTCTAAAAACAGTCCAAAATGGTCCCGAAATAGGAAAAATGGTCTCAGAACAACTTGCAAGAGGTGCCAAAACTCAAGAAAGAGGTGCCAAAACTCTAGAAACAACCCAAAATGGTCCTGGAATAGGAAAAATGGTCTCAGAACAACTTGCAAGAGGCACCAAAACAAATGCAAGAGGTGCCAAAATAGAGACAGGAGGCGCCAAAACTATACAAACAACCCAGAATTGTCTCAGAGTTTCAAATCTTAACCTGTAATCATGAAATTTGCAAAAAAAAAAGAAATAAGTGAGGAAAAGGCCCCATGGTGGACGCCATTTTTTGTGTGTGTCGAATGTGGAGAAATCTAACGTCAACACAAACCTTAATAAGATAGTTTACATTCAAAGCTTGAAGCAAGTAAAACTACTCTATTTGTAATACAAACAAACCTTTCAAATACGTATCATTGTCCTCTATTTCTAGGAATTTATTAAACCATTTGGCCCTTATATTTCTATGGGCACAATCGTTGTTAAAATGACAACCTAGAAAATGAGATTTGATGCTTAATATGCAAGCTAAGATGATTTCTGTGTGCAAATGTGTGTGGGAAGGATTAGTGGTATGCTTCTAAATGAAACAAAACGATGGAAAGGATGATGGATATGATGATAAAGGAAGGATGATGTTGATGATGAATGAACAAGTGGAGATGAGTGAGATGATATGAAACTAAAATGAACTATTCATGATTATGCATATGTTCAAATGCAACGAAAAAGAAAACTAATCTAAAATGCAGCTATGATGTAATGGGGATGATAAAATTCAACTATGATGTAATATGTTAATCTAAGATGAGAATGAAACATAAAACATGATATAAAATCTAGTTATAAGACTCCAAGAATGCTCCAAGCTCCTAAGAAAAACTTGCATAATGACTTTAATTCAAATGTGGATGATAAATGCTAAGGCAAGAGGGCGTATTTATAGGGTTTCTCAAGCATTTTGTGAGGTGGCACCTATCAACGGTCTAGATTTGAAGGAGAAATAATAGACGGTGGAGATGAAAGGAATCAGGATTTTGTCCCCTTGACCAAAGACAACATGCCATGTGTGTGGAGAGAATCCTTTGACCAATTACAAACATGCCAAAAGGATGGGAGAACCAAGTGTGTGAAACAAAGACCCATGTGCTCCAAATTTTTTGGAAGTGTGGGGGAATAAAGCCATGTGCTTTTTCTCATTGGTGTAAGTGTGTGAGGATAATTCTAATTAATAATTAGGCTTATTTATTTTCATGTGACCTTTATGATGTGGCACACAAAAAGTTTTAGAAATGTGCTCTAATTCTTAATCAAGATTAAGGAAGGTTAATGAAATAAACACGTTTAGGGTATTTTGTTTATTTAATTATTTAGAAGAATGTGATTTTGGAGAATTAAGAGGAAAGTGAAAAATATAAATAAAGTAAGACCTTATTTATATGTAGTTGAAGTATTAATCAAATAGGTTGTATTTAATTAATTGAATATGATGACCATTTTTAGGTGTATATAGAATCATAGCTCATAACAGGGCTAATGTGATCAACATTATGAAATGATGTAGAAGCTAAAAAAATATGGGTATAAATGTTGTAATATTTATTTTTAATTTTTGGCTTACACCTTTTATCAACATTTGGCATCTCAGGTAACAGACACTTATAGATAGATAACTTCTTTGTACTCCATATTTCAGGTCATTTTCAATGTTCATGGCTATCCCATAGGCTTGATGTAAGGTTTTAGGATCCTTATCTCTCAATAGATAGCTCATCTTATTATCAAAAGTTCCCAAATACACAACCAAACATACTGCATCACTTAGTTCCAAAACATTAGGTATACCCATTAATGTCTTAGCAAATCTTCAGTTAAATGTTGGGACCAACTCGTCCACTTCTTTCTCAATCTTCATAAATTTATTTAGCATATAACCAGTACTAATTCTTTCACCAAATTTCTCCATGAACACTACTTGGAACTCACTCCAAGAATAGACAGAGCATGCTAGTAAATCAGAGAACCAATCTCTTGAGTCTCCTTTTAGAGACTGAACAAACAACCTCATGATCACATCCTCATGATTAACTTTGTAATCATCAATGAGATTATTGAATTCTTGTAGATGCTTACTTTCTGATTCACACTTTGTACCATTGAACTTTGGTAGCCCATTTATGATTTCAGATGGAGTAACATTTGGGTAACCACAAATGACATCAAAATTTATGTCCCTGAACCTTTTGATGCTGAAACTTCTTTTATTACATGACAGGGGTTGATTACAAACCATGGTTGCACTAGGAAAAATACAAGGATGCATATATTGATGCACTTTTTCCTAAACCCTTACAAGCTTTTTCAAACTAACTCTATAATTATAGGGCAACTAAAATTTATTTTACAACATGATCTTAAGCTCTTACAATGCAAATTTTTATCTCTACTTGCTTAAGACCTACTAAATGGGTTTCTTCAAGAATATTGCATACATCACATCATAGTAGATAATATAATCTGGTAATTCACAAGTATGCAAGCCTAAAACTACTATTTCACTTTCTTAGTGCTTATTTTCAATCAACAACGAATCAAATATTTGCAAGTCTTATAATTATGGTTTTCATATACAGATTTATCTTTCTTTGAAAATAAAAAACTGAGAAATACCTGGATATAGGTCGCTGCTGAAAATTCTTCTTCTTGAATGGAAATAGTTGTAGATCTTATTCGTTCTTCACATCTTCATTTGGTTCATTGACATAGCTGCCACCTCCTTTTACAAAGGACTAAACTTCAAGAAGTATGAAGCTCCTTCAAGAATGAATTTCCCTCTGGGTCTTCTTCCATAGTAGAGTCACACATGGATTCATTTTAAAATTATTGCAACAAAACCACTTCCAGGTCTAAAAAATTCTCAATATAAAGTAGATGTTCAGATTCACCAAAAAATATGACTCTTAAGGATAAATTATCTTCTATCAGATATTTATCAAACTCTCTCCAGCAGAGTCGCCAATATGTTCGTTCCCAAATCAATAGATGCAATGAGTCTTAAAGAGTAGCCACTCTCATATTTAGACTCAATGGGTTGATGTGGCCAACAAATAAGATTCAATTAAAGAGACTGAAATCTTCTACACTTCTAGCTCTATTAAACTAGGGAGGGTAATCCCAATTGTGTTTTCCTGAAATGTACCTAATTAGTAACACATTCATTCACATATTGATTCCTATTCATTTGCAAATAAAACCCATTTCATTGCAGATTTTGCAGATCTATGAATGAATGACTATATATTTGCTAGGAGTCGGGGATATTCCTAAATGATGTTATCCTTGAAAATATTTTTAATTGAATATTGTTCTTCTTTTAAGTCTAGGGCCAGGTATGCTATTTGCTCATTTTATGCAAGATTTTCTAACAAACTGACCAGTGTCTCATCAATTGGAGCAACATAGTAAAATATATGAGATTCAGTAATATATGAACTACTCAATTTAGAGCTCGATGGACTATTTTCATAATACTTTGTATTTATGAAAACTCGCAATTCCTGAAAACACTCACTCCTTATAAATCCTAAGAAATTTCTTACAAAATCTATAACCCTATTTAAGCATTTTAATCAGCTTGTTGAGTTAAAGTTGAAAAAAAAATGATACATTCAAATGGAAAACTTGAAGATAAATGATAACACCATTAGTATTTCTCATTTATAACTTGCAAGAGATATCCATAGGAGAGTGATTGTCCCGAGACTAAGATTTTTTTTGATATCAGTAGTTTCTATAGAACTCATTTAAGATTATCATATACAAGACTTCATGTCCAAGACAAGTTACTAGCCTATCTATCAATAGTCTATTCTAAGTGCCTTTCCTGAACTTAGCTCTCACATGAGATCCTATTAGAATTAAAAATATGATGCTTGTAATAAACCATGATATCCCTTTTATAGAACAAGGGAGAAACAAGTATCAGGCTTAATTTCATTTACATTTCAATTCATTTGTACTAAAATCTAAGACATTCTCAGTTAGTTACATGCAATCATTACAGAAAATGGAAGAGTAAAAGACCACATTCCATATTCCTTGAATGAAGACACACCGACTCCTCAAAAGGTAGAGTACTTGTTGGAACCGTGTTGAATCATCATCCTTGTTGACCAAAGAATATTCTCCAATAGAAGCTCCAACACAAACTTGAATACACACCACCAAGGTCCTTTAGTTTGGCACTTCTCCTACACACCAACTTGAAAAATTTCTGCATCAATGCTAGAAACAAGAAATCACATGAGTGTTGAATAGGAAAATCCCAACAAAAGTGGCATGGTTTCGTCAAAAAAAAAAATAGGGCATAGTCATCACTCTGAGTCATCAATCTCAAAGGATACTCACCCACATTTTTCTCGTGGTGGGACTAGAATAACCATCACCACTTCCTTTTCAAAATCCTCAAATGGTACAAGGGAGAGGGGAAAATAATCACCCTTTGGATCAATGTCACCCTCATTGTCTAAAGGGTTGTTCAAAACCTCATAGGGAGTTTTATGTCCTTCTGGATAAGGCTTATAATGCTTACTTTCCTATTTTTCCTTCTTTTCATATTCCACCATCCTCTTCTCATTATGTTTGACTAATTCTTCTGAAACACTCTGGCCCTGTGGATGGTAATTCTCCTTGTCACTATACTCCTTGAATTTCCCGAGTCCCATTCTATTTTTTGGTGTATCAAGAGCTCCTTGTGTTTCAATTTTATCCTCAAGAGCATCTTCCTCGTAATCAAAAAAACTTGGCTTCTCAGACTCTCGAACCACCATGGAAAACCTACTCATCTAGGACAAGAATGCCTACACACTTTTTAGGAAAAATTAATACTCACAAACTTCTTCACTAACCCACGCCTCTCATTCACTGTAGACTGAATTATCACAAAGGTGGTCGACAAGAAATCTATATGAAATAGGCAATTTAAAGCATGCAAAATTAATGATTCAAGAGCTCCTTACGTAAGTGAGTTGATAACTTAACAACTCGGCTTTGAATCTAGGTCGTTGATCTTAAAGAAATTAAGACTTCATCCATGGTGATCTCAGCCTTGTTTTTATGCCTTTAGCAACTTTCTCATAGAAAACAGTGATCCCAGCTCAAGTGTTGTGATCTCTCAATTAACATATATCACCAGCCTAATTTGTCCTCTTTCATTAATATTGACAAATTACATAAGATTAGTTCTTCTTAGAGAGAAAATTTCCTCATACTCTTCATTGCTTCTTGCTAATATTCCCCAAATTTTAGGGTACAATCAGCAATGAAAGTATTCATGCTATGGCATTTAGTCCATTGGATCGTCCTATTTTAAAACTTCATCAATGGTTCTCCAATTCTTCCACTGCTTTGCAATAGCTTTATGTGAAATGCTCAAGATCCTACCACATAGCAATTTCATCAATAGTTATCATCCTTCATGGATGAATCTCATCCTTTTCTAGCTCCATCAGCGATGCAAGTGTTTTATGCAATGAAATCTAAGCCATTGGATCCGTGACCCGCTCCTTGATCACGTTCACTTTCATCACCTCTCGCTAATCCAACTTTGCACCCAGGCTCGTATCAACGATAGGAAGTATAGTGAAGGCACTAGATCTGGACATGTACACCTGCATGAAAATCGATGGCACAAAAGGCATCATAGATAAGATGCACTCAGATTAGCGAAAGAAACATTTCAAAGAATACCAACACTCATCGCTAATTTGGAACTTAAGTCTTAAAATGAATCTGTGATGAGCGATAAACATAAGGCTATCACTCATCGCTAATTCTCCTCATTCAGTTTGCAACCAATTAGTGATGAGAGGATTTACATAGTTACAATGTGTATCATGTATCACTAATGTGGGACTTAGCATTTAAAACATATCCATGACCACGCGATTGTAAAGGAGTTTCATCATATTGCTCATCGTTGATCCTAAATTTATCATTTTATGATCATCCACGATGAGCGATAAGAACACAAGAATATAAGGGCATGGCATCGCTCATTTCTATTACAAATTTGAAAACTCAAAAGCCATTAGTGATGAACGATCCCTCAATAATACAAAGGACATCGTTCATCGCGCATTTGATCTAGGAG
Organism: Sequoia sempervirens; assembly: GCA_007258455.2. Taxonomy (NCBI): domain Eukaryota; kingdom Viridiplantae; phylum Streptophyta; class Pinopsida; order Cupressales; family Cupressaceae; genus Sequoia; species Sequoia sempervirens. The sequence goes on along the minus strand of VDFB02270651.1, from coordinate 213,406,242 downwards.
CTCTGGAAGCTATTTGCGATGAGCGATAGCATAAAAATATCACTTCATCACTTTTCACTAATTCAAAATATGCACTTTTGAAGTAATCAGTGATGAGCGATAATGACATAATGGTCGTCGGGACTTAAGTGAAAACTTGAGAGCATGTGGTCTTAAGTTTTTCTAATGAAGGAGACCCCTAGGATGACATGAGAATAATAGGCTTCAAAAACTTCTAAGTCACAAAATGCAAAGGATGTAAAGGCTAAAAAGATCCTTTAGTTAACCTATTAAGCTGGGAAATTCAAACCTAGGTGAGAGGGACAAGTCACTTGACGACATTGAATAACATAAGATGTTTTAAAATGACCAGCAATGGGAAATAAGGGGTCACCGACCAAATAGAACATTATAAGCATTTATAACAAACAAAATCCTAAACCCTCAGATAACAACCCTATGTCCAAATGTATCAAGGGTTTGAGATGGAACAAATTTTCTTTTAGGGTTCCATTAGTCCCAAAATGAATTTTCTTTTTCTTTCTTTTTGCTCTCTTTGTGTCATTCTTCTAGTTCTATGTATCTAGGGAATGATGAAAGTTTTAAGCTCTTTAATCAAAACATTGCAGCAAAGAACATACTGACCCCAAATCCATAGATCCCTTATGTGTTTGGTGTCTTCATTTTGGGGGCAACCGCTTTCTTTTCTTTTTCCTTTCTCTCACATGTTGAAGCCTTACTTGGAAACATATGACTTGGCATAGGGGCTTTCCAAGTTGGCTCTCATGTCTTCTTTCTTTTTGCATTTTTCATTTGCTACTTTAAAGTAATTTCTCACAGGACGATGTGTAGCAATTCCTTTAAAGTGGGGGCATAAATTGGCATTATTCTTTTTATTGGTTCTTAGTGGAGTCTTGTTACTTTATATGATGCATTTTTCACTTTGTGGATGACATTGGGTGTGATGTATTTCATGATTGTGATTTATATTAGCATATTACATTCCTCTTGGTGGCCTGATGCGACACTTTGCATCCACGAAGTTGTGAATATTCTATTCTTTGATCAGTCCTCTCTTGGAGATATTAGACACAATGTCCCCTAAGTTATAGACCTCACATGAACTACGAAAGACTCCTTTGAACATATTTTGCATGTTGCATTTTGCATTTATATGGCCACCTTGCATAACATAGCTTGCATGCATGTGGTGCCATCACACTTGTTCATGAGTTCTAAGTAGATGAAGCTTCACTTGTCTCATGAAGCACGAAATGACACTTTCCTTTGTGGTGCCATATTAAAGTTATCAAGAGGTATAAATTTTATATGGTTGAGAGGGAAGCCCATTATGAGGCATGACTTTTCCCCATAGCCACCTGCATGTGTTTGTGAGTACATACCAGCCGTGAGTGTATGTTTCTCACCTTTTGGGCCTTCTCACCTGGCGAAAAACCATGAGTTCCATTGCCCAAGAGTGAGTACACATTTATTTTTCTAGATAAGCGGCCTAGATTTGATCCACAATGGGCAAGAAAATGGATCGAAGCTTTCTTTCACTCTTTTTCATCATTCTCTTGTGTGTTCCTTTGTGTTTATGTTTGGTTTTCTATGGGATCGTGATCCTGGGAGCTAGACCATCCCTGTTTATTATTGTTGTCTCATCTTACTAGCATGAGTGCAATTGGATCCCTCTTGATGTGCATTTTGGGATACTTTAGTGTGAGTTTGAAGCAAGTTCATCCTCTCACTAAAGTGGGGGCTTAATGTGTCACCAAAAAATGTATAGTTGACATTTTTATGCTCACTTGCATCTTTCTTATGGAATTTGGCTTGATTTTTCCTAGATTTAATATTGTAATGTGGCCAACACATTCACATTAGGTCTTGGACCCTTGAGAATCATTAAGACTTCTAGGTTGTGTTGACAATGATTTTACTCACAACAAACAGGGTGAATAAATTCTTCACAGACAAGACCACAAAGGGCCTATCCTTCTTGAAAGATATGGAACAAAGACAACATAAAAGGGGATTCTAAATTTATAGGGAAAAGATTGGATTTCGTTCAATCCCAAGTCTTTGATAACCAAGTCATGGTTGCACTAGGGTCTCTCTCGAGTACTAATGTGATATTGTTGTTAATCTCAAAGGGACTATGGTTATTTCTTGAATATTTTAGGTATTGGATTCTCAATGAAACATCAAGTTCAAAAATCATGAAACCAAAATATTTGCAATAACATTTCATGAACATAAGAATTTTCTTTCTATCACTTAAGTAGATTTAGCATTAAGCATCTAGCAATTTCATGGAAAACAAAATATTTCAATAAAATTCCTTCCATTCATTTAAATTTTTTGGAACATTTTCAAGAATTTCAACATCTACTCTAAAATAAAGCATAAAAAATACTAAAAATTAAAAAGTTTCTCATGGTTATTCTCTGTGGATGCCCCAAAGAATCAATTAAAACATAGCAGACCGCATTATACTTCACTACATTGTCACAACTACATAGAAAACTGTGCAAGCTTTTAAAGAGAGGGGTTTCATTTTTGGACATCGAGTAGGTTTTGTATGCACCCTTAAATGGTGCAACATACAGTCTTGTTTGACTAAACTAACAAAACCAGCTACAAAAGATACTGTGATAGGTAGCTATCTAATAAGCTCTGATATTAATCAATTTCTATGTGCATACAAAGTTTTATGCCGGAATGGTTCAGAAAAAAAGAAAAAAGAACAAAACTTAAAAAAGTTTATGCTCCTCCGGTATCCACAAATTCTAAACTTAGAAATAAAAATGAAAATCTTCTGGCCTTTTATAGAACACAAGGCTTAGACATGATAAGAAAAATACATGAGAGAAAATTTGAGGGACTAATCTTGTCAAGGCACGTGGAATTTAGTGACCAATAGGAGAATTGTAATTGAAGTCAATAGAAGTCAACTCCAATTATAGATTGAAGGTATTCGAGTGTTAATCTTGAATCTTCCCCAGGATTTTACTTCGAATCAAACAAATCTGCCCAAACAAAATATAGGAACTTCTGGTGATAATGGAGTGATCAGGTGGAAATCTTATTCCTATATCTCAGGTTCCTCGATTTGAACATTCCAGGAATGAATCACTCCCAAAGCAAATACACTTCTTTATTGCATGCTTGAACTCTAGCATCCTTCTATTCCGATATCTGGAACATCTTTGCAAAGAAATCTCTTCCAACATGAGCTTGTAAAGTGCATTGTTTAACCTAGTAACATCATCAAATTTTTTTGCAAATACAATTTTCCTGACCGTCCATACCCAAACTTTGCATCACAATCGATATCTCCTACAATCACAAATTCCACACATTAAATCCCTTTAAAAGAAATAAAAAATTTATAACATCTCATGAAATAAAACCATTATTCCAAAAGTTAATACAAAAAATCACATAATTAACACACTTTCAAGCATATCATAAATCCTCACATATATACCGGATGACCAGGATCATTAGATAAACTTAAAATTTAGCATTTTCACCTCACATTATAACCCGGTATCTGGTACTCAGTATTCAACTTTACCCTCTTACTCTCCTAGACCTAAGTTATACCAGAACTCCATTATACTGGACTCCTTCATTATACCGGACTCCATACCGGACTAGAGCCTTCCATTCGAACTTGCATTACCTTTCACCTTTCACATGTTTCCGATACCTGGTATCTGTTACCCAAAAAAATTACATTACAAAGTACCTTTATTACCAAAGATTCTTTTCTCTTTACTTCTAGTGATCTTCTAATCTGCTAGCTCCTACCATAAGAGTTACATTTTTCACTTGGGTCCCCAAGTCTTTTTAGTCTTGGGGCATGTTGTGAGACTACACAACAACTTGCAACCAATATTTAAAACAAAATTTAAACCAAACTTGAAATGAAGTCACCCATTGTAAATTAAAATTTATGTATATTTTAAAACAATAACTTCTACCTTTACCTAGATTCTAGCATAAAGAAATAAAATTCCATCAAAAACATCAGTGTGTGCTCTGAATAATTCCAGTTTTTGGAACTTAGTAAAAAATCAGTTCATTAACATTGGACTACATAATATCGTAATCCTCCAAAGCCAACCAGGGATAGAGCCTTGCTACCAGTCAAGCATCCATAGCCCTAACAAGGTTATCTCCATAATTCCCCTGAACATATCTCTACTGCTAGTCAGGTGTCCATAGCTTCAATAGAGTTATTTGGATAGCCTAAAGAGTTGATGTCATTTTCTTTTTTGATATAGCAATGATAGCTCATTTTTCACTTTTGATATTTCAATGATAGCTCATTTTATCAACTTGCAAGCAATGAAGCATCACTATTAGGTGGGGAATTACAGTGGTAGCGAAGGTTACTTTTTGATTTTTCATTCAATGCAAATCTATTCATCAATTCACTACTTCCTAAAAACTCATTTAATGATTAACTACAAGTGTGTGTTTCCAGCTAAAAATTACTAATTTATGCCAAATCCTAGCTAATTGTAGCACACTATATAATTAAAAAGTATGCATAAATTAAAATTTAGCAATAGACAACTTAATCACCAAATTTAAATCTAAATTTGGAAACATTAGTTACCACCCTTCCAATTAAATGTTATGGCAACTACCAAAATTTATGCTAGCTATTTCAACTTCAGAACACTGTACTTCATTAATGGATTGGAAATGTCATGATTACCTTGAAACATGATCACATTATTCTACATTAAATTTGCACGCCTTATGTTGCATGTATTTTCTTCTCAACTTACTCGGGTGATAATGTGTACTGCCTTGCCAATTTCATTTTCCTTTGTATTCCGCACACATAAGCACCTCCATAATTAATACAACTATTTAAAAGAATTGAAATGACCACTATTAATTTCATAATCTTCAACTTGCTTGATTCACAATCTTTGTACTGCTCAAATTTGAAGCAATTTACCACCAAATATGTGTAAAGAATTAATTTGATTTAACCTTTAACTCTGAAGATAATTATCTAGCTGCCACCTCACTTGTAGTTTCCCAAAAAAAAAAATCTTTCAAGGAAACTATGTACCACAACTTTCTTATGGCCCTCTATAAATTTTGTGTTTCTTCTCAAATTCTTCACACACTTATCTTTTTCTTTCTGATTGTTTTTGTAATTTTACTCTATGCATTTGCATTTGCTTCTTGGCCATGGATACTATAATTTTCTTATGTTGTACTCGCCGATAGAATTTTTTCTTAGGAAGCATCACATCAGAAAGGCTTGAAAAGGTTTTCTTCATTAGGACTTCCAATTTCACTATGCCAAACTTATGCTTAGTCCTTGGGGAAAAGTATGTTGTGTCCTAACATTTACTTTCACTTCTATTCCGATATAGCTTCCCACTTTGTAGCTTCTAGACATTGGGCTTCCTGTTGAAGACATTTGTTGCTACCAACTTGATAGTGAAGCTTGAATTCCTAGAGAACAAAATGAAGAAAGAAAACAAAATGAAAACAAAACCCTACAAAAAGAAAACTAACCCTAACTACCCTAACTCTAACATGATAAAAGATTAAATCTAATAAAACAATTTACTTCAATTTCTATGGCTATTTATTCTATAGTTTTGGTACAAATTATAGACGGTTTATCTTTGAATTCACTCATCAAAATTTTTAGTATTCTACTGTAATAACGAATTATCTTAAATTTTCTGCATTTAAACATCATAAATTCAAAAGTGTACTTACCAATTATTCGACTCATATACATGAAAATGAACTCATTAGAGATCGATTGCACACATTTCGTTCGATGCGACCATACTCTACCTTCTTCCAGCCAAGGTCCATTCCCATGAACAACTGTATAAATTTTTTGCCTTCCTCTTCCTCTAAAAACCTCCTTGTCATCGACCCTGTCTTCACTTTGCATTTTGTTAGACCAAGATAAATCACTATTTATATTGCTATCAAAGAGTGAAAAAGTAAAAATTTGATATTTTGTATCTTGTATAAAATTAGGGAAATTTCTTTTTATAGCTAGTGAATTTTCAACTTGGAGCAAAATACACGTGTTTCCCGCTCAATTTTCCTACTCTTTCTTATTATCTTCATTTTCCATGTATACAGGGAATGATGATTCATCAATGTCATTTTCTCATTTGTGATGAAATATCTCTAAATCTCGACATTCTCGCCTATTTTCCTACAAAACGTTACAATTTTCTTTATAATAATCGCAGTTCTTAAACTATATTGGTATATCTATTACTTTTTTAGTATTTCCAATCCTACTAGGGAAATTTTTTTTCTCGTTAACAATCCTTTTCTTTTAGCAGTTAGAACCTCCTTTGTTAATAAAATTACTTTACTTATGGCCAAACTTACCCTAGTTAAAAGAAATTCACACTCAAGTTCACTATGATTAGTTGTATCATGAACTCTACATTCGGTGATCCTTCCAAAAGTGAATAAATTGAAAGGATACAACTTTTGGTTGAATATTTTCCAAAGTTTTTCAACTTCCATACCAAAAATCCAGCTTGCATTCAATTTTCTCATTTACAAGCTTCCTAACGAACTCAAAACTAATGTTTTGTAACATAATTCTCCAATTCTGGGGAATGATACCTAAAATATTAAAGAGAGGCCCTCCTTCTAGCACCAGTTCCTATTGATGATGATTTTACTCATAGCAAACATGGTGAATAAATTCTTCACAGACAAGACCCCAAAGATCCTATCCTTCTTGAAAGATATGGAACAAAGACAACCTAAAAGGGGATTATGCATTTACAGTGCAAAGATTGGCTTTCGTTCAATCCCAAGTCTCTGATAACCAAGTCATGGTTGCACTAGGGTCACTCTCGGGTATTGATGTGATATTGTTGTTAATCTCAAAGGGACTACAGTTATTTCTTGAATATTTTAGGTATTGGATTCTTAATGAAACATCAAGTTCAAAAATTATGAAACCAAAATATTTGCAATAACATTTCATGAACATCAGAATTTCCTTGCTATCGCTTAAGTAGATTTAGCATTAAGCATCCAACAATTTCATGGAAAACAAAATATTTTCAATAAAGTTCCTTCCATTCATTTAAATTTTTTGGAACATTTTCAAGAATTTAAACATCTACTCTAAAATAAAGCATTAAAAATATTGAAAATTAAAAAAAATTCTCCTAGTTATTCTCCTTGGATTCCCCAAAGAATCAATTAAAACATAGCAAACCACTTTATACTTTACTAGATTGATTCATAGCTACATATAAAACAATGCAAGATTTTAAAGAGAGGGGGTTTCTAGACATTGAGTAGGTTCTGTATGCACCCTTAAATGGTGCAACATATAGTCTTGTTCGGTTGAACTAACAAAACCAGCTACAAAATATACTGAGATAGGTAGCTATCTAATAAGCTCTGATATTAATCAATGTCTATGCACACACAATTTTTTACACTGAGATGGTTCAAAAAACAAGAAAAAAGAACAAAAATTAAAAAAAATTATGCTCCTCCAATATCCACAAATTTTGAACTTAAAAATAAAAATGAAGATCCTCTAGCCTTTAATAGAACACAAGGATCAGATAGGATAAGAAAAATACATGAGAGAAAATCCGAGGGACCAATCTCGTCAAGGCATGTCGAATGTAGTGACAAATAGGATAATTTTAATTGAAGTCATTAAAAGTCAACTCCAATTACACATTGAAGCTCTTCAAGTGTTAATCTTGAATCTTTGCCAGGATTCTACTTCAAATCAAACAAATATGCTCAAACAAAATATAGGAACTTCTAGTGTTAACAGAGTGATTAAGTGGAAGTCTTATTCCTATATCTTAGGTTCCTCAATTTGAGCATTCCAGGAATGAATCACTCCTAGAGTAAATAAACTTCTTTACTACATGCTTGAACTACAACATCCCAGTATTCCGGTATCTGGCACATCTTTGCAAAGAAATCTCTTCCAACATGAGCTTGTAAAGTGTATTGTTCAACCTGGTAACATCATCATATTTTTTGGAAATACAATTTTCTTGATCATCCATACTCGAACTTTGCATCACAATCGATATCTCTTGCAATCACAAATTCCACACATTAAATCCCTTTAAAAGAAATAAAACATTTATAACATCTCATGTAAATAAAACCATTATTCTAAAAGTTAATACAAAAAATCATGTAATTAACATGCTTTCAAGCATATCATAAATCCTCACATATATATCGGATGACCAAGATCATTAGATAAACTTAAAATTTAGCATTTCAACTTCACATTATAACCCGGTACCCGGTATTCAACTTTACCCACTTACTATCCCACACCTTGGTTATACAGGAACTCCATTACATCAGACTCCTTCATACCATATTGGAGCCTTCCATTCGAACTTGCATTACCTTTTTCCTTTCACATGTTTATGGTACCCGATATCCAGTACCTAAAACATTTACATTACAAAGTACATTTATTACCAAATATTCTTTTCTCTTTACTTTTAGTGTTCTTCCAATCTGCTAGCTCCTGCCATAAGAGTTACATTTTTCACTTGGGTCCCCAAGTATTTTTAGTCTTGGGGCGTGTTGTGAGACCACACAAAAAGTTGTCCTGTAAAAGTGTTGTGAAGTGTTGTAACCCACTTTCACACTTTCTAGGACCCTTTCATTATAATTCACTTAAATAACCCATTTTTATCACTTACCAAGTCGTATTTCAAAGTGTTGTAGAGTTGTAACAAACTCTCATGCTTTTCTAGACTTTGCATCACTATTTCAACCCTTTCTTATTTTTAAATGACCCCTTAATGTACTTTCCAGCCCTAATTAAGTGTATTTCTTAGGATATTCCCATTAGAACTTATTTAATGCACTTTAATTTTTGACACCCAGTAAATTTTCCCTGGTGGGACCAATTCACCACCTGGGGCGACTTAGTCCCACTAGGCACAAAAATCAAAATAATTTCAATTTTCTAACAATATTTTACTCTCTTATCCTTGAGGTTGGCCTGTGATGTGTTATTTTCTCGAAATATTAGAAAATAAATTATAAATAAAAGGGTTTTTCCTCTCGTTTTAACCCCCATTCATCTAATTCATCCAACACTCAAGCATTCATTCACTTAATCATTCTCAAGCATTCAAGCAATCTAAGCATCATCAAGTCATCCATTGGAGCACTTCATTACATATCTTCATATTTATACATCAAGGTTTTGGAAAGTTTATGACATTGCATGTAGTTTATTTATCGTTCTCTTGTTATTTCATTTCATTTCATAGGGTTTGATTACCAAATCGGGGTTTGACCAAGGCAAACCCCTATACTCTAACCCTTAACCCTTTTCCCCCTCTTTATATGTGTGTTTGCATGTCTTGTATGCAGATTTGTCAAAGAGCAAGGTGTTAAAAAGTTGTTTTCAATCTGTCAAAGTCATCAAATTCAACAAAGCCCCAATTGAAGTTTGGAGACCAATCTCAACCCATTTTCTGCAGTTTCTAGATTGAACACCTGTCAAGAAGGAAAGTGTAGACTGAAAGCTATAGAATCCTGTCCCGAATTTCCAAAAATTTCTAGGTAGACTAAGTTGCCATCTGTGGTGAATTAGTCCCACTACCAGGCCTAAAAAGTGGTTTTGGTATTTCTAAGTACCCATTTGGAAGATTCCTGTTCCGACAGATTTTCCCTAAAAATGGACTAAGTCGCCCAACTTGGCATAAGTGTCCTAGTCAACATTTCCAGTCAACTCTACAACATTCCAGAGCCTCTCTGCATTAGACTTCAAATTCTAGGTGCACCTCTCTAGTCTCATTTAATTCTATTATCATTTACTTGCATTCTTAGATGTTTTTTGCATACATCACTATGTTTTCCAACACTTTGCATTTCTTAGGTTTAGCATTTATAATCATATTTATTTTTCATTTTATTGCATTATACATCATAATTACGCATATTGCATCCCTCTTTAGATTAATCTTGAGTGTAGACATTAGCATTTTGGGTCCATTTCTCTCCTTTTTGGTGAAAAACCCTAGAAGAGTTACAGAACCCTTGGACACCCAAAATCAGTGTCCACATTGGATACATAAACCTCATGGTTATTTGTTGTTTCTAATTCATCAAAACAAGTTTCTAAACTTGCATCAACGTGCACAATTTCATACTCATCATGCAATGCATCATTACAATCAAATGGTTTCTTTTCTTTATCCACATAATCATCATGCTGACCAACTAGTTCATAATTGGAAGGAAGATCAGATACACATTCATCATATCTTGCATAGTGAAGATTATCATCACTGTCAAAATCAATATGGGAAACACACAACAACTGAGGGTTATTCACATGTGTACATTTTTTATATTCAATGGTTAACAGATTTGAAATTTGTTCACTACTTAATAGACCATTGTTTTGATCCATTAATTCAACCACTTCCTCTCCATGACCTCCACTAGAACTACATGCATTACCAAGTTTTAAATTAGGATATACCATGGTATCACCATCATCAAAATCTAAAAATCAATGGAGTGATCATAAACAAGATTTCCCAACCCATAGGAGATTGAATTTCTAACAACCTTGTCAAAAGCATGGTCACAATCCATCATAGAGAATAGGCTTTCCATTTGTTCATTCGTGCTTACTTCTGGGCTATCATGACAACAATCTACATCTTTCTGCTTTTCTTCATTGGACTGGGTGTCATCATTGAGTTGATCATTTACATCCTCTTGAGGATAGGCATAAAATTTTTCATTATCATAAACATCAATGGTAGACATTGCATCACTCTTAACTTCTTCCTTCTCAAGTATGCACTTTTTTATATTTAGAATTGAATACATCTGATCATTTGTATTCACACAACTACTAATTTCATTAGCATGTTTACCCACAATTGAAGACAGTAGACTTTGCACATATTCATTCCTCACTTTCTCCATATTATCTAAATTCTAAACATGTGTAAGTCATCTGCATACTCAATATTCTAAACTCCTTAAACATTGCACTAGATCCCTCCTCAAAAGCTTCAAAATACATATGAATGCAATATGAGGTATTGGGTCTAAAATTTTTAGGGATGAGTGAAAGAGCAACAAAAAATCTGTTACTAAAAGCAATGTTTGACTCTTCCTCTTGTTTTTTAATCTTCTTTAACCTTGTGACAAGGTCAGAAGGTTATTTTGTAAATTCTTTTTGATAAGCGTCCATTAGTTTATCCCAATAGGAAAAGGACTTTTCAAGAAAACTTAAGAATCGGTCCCTAGCTCTAGCTTCAAGAGATACAACAAAAAATATCATCCACATATCTTGATCTCCAAATGAATGTTTCTCCATGAAGCTAGAAAAAAATTGGACATGTGCATCTCCTTCACACACATTGTATCCATTAAATCTAGGCATCCACTTATAGAATTGAGTTCTCATACTTTCAATCTTGTAATCAACCCATGACAAGTCTAATAAGTTATACAATGGACCAAAAGAATTGACAAGAGGGACAGTAATTTGGCTAGTAGATCTAGTATGGTTATCATTTAATTGGGCTTGTAGAGACATCACCCCTTTGTCCAACTCTTCAATTTTCCTCTTCATCACAACTTTCCTTTTATGGCTTACCATAGGCTTGTACACACTTGGGTTCATGTACTTTGTGGTGTGAAATGTTTGAGGATTTTTAGACTTTTGAAGCTTCTTAGTAGTCTATATTAACGCTTCTAATGGCATAGTTACTTTAGTTTGGTAATCCATATATACTTGCACATATGGTTTTAAATAATATGCATAATCATAACCATGACCAAATGAAGGATCACTAGAATAATTGCTAATATGATGGTAACTTGGGATTGAAACAAATGATTATGCAGGTGGAGGGAAATGCCTAGGATATACAAATTCACTCAAACCATCCATACTAGCAAATCTTTGAATACTAGACAAGCACTTTTAAATGAAACAATAATCAAGCATTCAATATGGAAGAGCCAACAAATGAAAGTATGCAAAGAACCATGTACCTTCCATCTCTAGTTGCTACAACTTTTAATAGAGAATTTTTAGGTCACAATAATAAACAACGGCCCTTCATGTGCATAAATTATAGAGCAGAGGCACCACCTATTCAACAAGATGAAAACCTTTGAAGAAATGATATCTTTATCAATGCAAATAAATTATCTGAGTTCTTCCAGCAAAGTCTCTTCATAGTATTTTGAATTCAGGCTACTACAAATCAATTTTCATATCTGGAATTTTTTCAACATCTAAACCAATCATTTACCCTTTTGACTCTTTCCAAATGGACTTCAACAAATTTGCACCAAAAATTATAGGATAGAATTAACAAAATAATTCACATCTTTCCCCATTAGATTCGCCAATTTGTTGGTTATTTTTCTTGCATCCTTCAATCCTAAGGAGAAACTTAATACCTAATCTAGGGGATTAAGTGTTTAGGACAAGGAATTTGCACTACCTAGAGGTTGAAGACAAGAAAAGCCAATGAACAAGGCTATAAAACCTTTTGCACTTTGAGCTCCACAGGACTCAGGAGGGTGTTCCTAATTGTAGGTCAGAATGTATGAGAAACTTATGCCAAACAACAAATTATAGACTTATGAAAGTGGATAGTTCTCAATTATATGAGTAATAGGGTAATCCCATAATACTGGTATACAATTTTTGGCCAAACTAGACATTGAACTAATTTTTTCTAATTAAATATTCACTTTCAGGCACCTATAGCGGCTAAACCATAAGAAATTTGAAGATGATGCAAAATACTGATTTGTGAAATTTTGTCTGTAGATTCTAAATATATTTTTTCAAAACTTTTGGGATCACATTGCACTTCTTTTTCCATCTCCTTTGAAAAATAGTTTAAATTTTAGTAAACACCATTTTTAAGGAGTGATGTCACTGTATACAACATAAATTTTTTTCCATGAAGGATAAAATTCTATTTTTTCGAATTTAGATTTGTAACTATGATATCTAGTGCTTTCATTTGGTTTCATAGTGTTTTATTGAATATTTTTTCCTTAATAAAGTTTCAAAGTCAAACCAATTACAATTCAGACATAGGAAGACCATATACAACATAACCTTTTTTGTATGTATCGAAATTTACTTTTTTTTTTACTGGATCAAGGACATCAAATTCTAGTGCACTAATATTTTTCGGAATTTTTTTTTGATAATATGAGCTATTTTCCCACATGTGTAGAACAAAGAGCTTGATTTTCGGTGGAAAACCTACATTCACAAGAAATAAAAAATAAATGCAATAATAAAATTGAATTTATTTAAAATTATATTTTTTGGGAATATTATAATAAGGACTACATACTTACAAAAATTAAATTTTAAATGAATTCATTTGATCTCCCAAAAGGTAAATCAAAAGTGATTTTTTATCAGCATTTTGATAGGTGTAAAGGAGACTTTGTTATAGGTATGGTTTAAAACTAGCAGGTTCTATCCAAGGGTGTTTGATCTAAGGTGGTTTGATAAAACCCTCTTCAATTTGAATCCTTTAAATGTAACTTTTGAAGGCTTAAATCATTATATTTTCTAAAAATATGCGATTTCAACAAAAATCAGGATCTCCTAGAAATTGGAAACTAGTATTGTGGGATCACCCAATGGGTATTGTATATTCTACTAGGTTCAAGCATAATCCCATTTGCATTGGAAATTATTGAGAACAAATAACATATATATATTCATCTCAAACACATAGAGGGTTAACAGATAAAATTCTCTCAAATTCAACCTCTACACTCTTTCAAATATCATGAAGATATATAGAACAGAGAATAACTTAAACAACAAGAAAAAGTAATAGAGATTTGATATGATTTAGATTGTTTCTGAAAATGTCTTAGGCTTTGTGATAGGTCAATGCCTAATCATGGGCGATGGAGTCAAATATAAAACTGCAACAAAGATCTTATCAGTAAACTAGATTCAACCAATGGATTTAAAATATGTTAGTGCCTTACATTAATAAATCCACTCATATTTGTCATAAAATTCTACTTATCAATCCCACTTGTGCACTCTAAATCACAGTTATCTAATCAAAGTAATTTGACTCTTTAATTGAAAGAGAACCATGGCCAAACAACACAATCACAGGAATATTGTGATGAAAAACTCAAATAATCCTTGATATATTGAATTCATATAATTAAAAGCATACAAATCTGGAACAACCTCATCAACAGTAATTTGTTTCTACACAAATTGGTTACCATTTTCTCATAAAATAAAACTATGACAATTTACATATTCTATATATGACTCAAACTCAAAAATATTTTACCTTACTCTCCTAATTCAGAACTTTAGACCCTTTTCCAAATGAGAAGAAGAAAGAAGATATAGAAGAAGGATAAACCATAAAACTACATATCCAGTTGACACTTGAATCCATTCTTATTCGTTGATCTGTAACTTCATTTCCTTCCTAAAGAATCTTCAATCTGCTCCTTGATTCATGCATCTTGCATTCACCCTCTGTAATAGAAAATATTCCCCACAATGATGACCTTCCTCATTATGCCCTTTTGTAGAAAATATCTTTTGACTGTGAAAACCTTCACTCTATTTTACCCGAGACACAAACTTCCTACTTCATTATGAAAAAAACATTACTTCTCCCACATTTTCCCCTGCAATGAAAATTATCTCTTCTTTCTACAAGTGTTTTTGTTCCTTCGCAATTTTTTTTTAACCTACTCCCCATTTTACCATGTGCATTTAACTTTTATTTTCTAGAAAATAAAATATTTTGTTTTATAATAGAAGCCTATTTAATCTTTTAACTCTCACCGAGCTCCTTTACTTTTCACCTTACATTGAAAATCTCTCTTTAAATATGAAGGCCTTTGAATATTTAACTTCAGGCTTATTAAAACAATGCCCGTGCCTTTTTTTATCTTTCAATCATATTTAAAGTCTATGCTCCTTTTTGTTTTTACGTCACCGTTTAAAGAAAAATTAAAAACATGCCCCTTTAAATAAATTTCTCGTGTAGGCATTTATCCCTTTTAATATTTCACCTGAGCTTTTACTTTGCATGTTACATTTAAAAATATTTCCTTCACTTTTTAATCGCTGAAAATTTCCACTTACCTATTCACCATGCAAATTTTAAAATTTCAAAACCTTAAAGTATTTACTGGGCCCACCAAGTCCTTCCTTCCAATGCCCGTTCTCCTGTTGCTCTTGATGAAAGCAACAAAAAATTTCTCTAGTTCACAAGAAAATATTCCTCCATTCTCAACTCCTCGTCTTCCTATGCCGTTGTATTGACATAAACTCTTCTCTTCATGGGCTAGTGGGCTAGGCTAAGGATGTGTCCACGTAGCCTCCATTTTTTTGTCCTCCTTTGATTTCCTTGCCCTAATTCTTCACCTTGTTGGATCTCTAGCTATGGAAGCAATTGAGCAAGGTTTTGTAGTGATGATTAAGCACTCCATCTTCCACGCATCGAAGCAATGCATGAAAACTAGAGGGCGCCAAATCTGCTCTTCAATAATTTTTCACATTACTAGGTCGTTTTTCATTGCAACTGCCAACAACCAAAAATCATTCCAAACATGCTTAAAAACTATGCCCAAGCATTAGAAATGGTCAGGGGATGATTTTAGACTATGGAGCAACATTTTTTAGCTCAAATGAGCCACCAAAAAATGCTTGGAAGCTCAA
Source organism: Sequoia sempervirens (assembly GCA_007258455.2). Classification (NCBI taxonomy): domain Eukaryota; kingdom Viridiplantae; phylum Streptophyta; class Pinopsida; order Cupressales; family Cupressaceae; genus Sequoia; species Sequoia sempervirens. The sequence continues at coordinate 213,390,500 of VDFB02270651.1, read as the reverse complement.
AAACGTGGTTCACTTTTCAATTTCTATGAATTTTGAGAAGCAATGTAACAATTCCCAACTCTTAAGCAGCTTCAAAATCCTCCAAATTACAATTGCACATGATGAGAAATACCTTTTGCACTCAAAGAAATCATTCCCATGCCTTCCCCACTTCCTCGTGAAGTTCTTGTGATGACAACTTTCACTCCACGGCTAGCGAGAAGCTTCCCGTGAATTTTTTTTATAAAGTATCAAACTTTAGAAAGTATTTAAAATATTAATCTTCCTTCAACAGTAGCAACACAGACATTTTGCATTAAATTTTATTACTCCCTCCAAGATTTCTCACCAATCCCTGCTTCCCCATGAGTTTAGCTTCCACAGGCTGGTGGGAAGCACTAGAAAAACAATTTTATAAAGTTGAACTTTATAAAACTAAAATAATATTTAACTTGCCCTAATTTTCCCATATTTCACATGCATTTTCCTCTTACAAGTATTTACAATACTTATAATATTTTAAATATGTGCAATTTGAACATTAGGAAATAGTAAAAATTTAATTTCGGTTGCGGACCAAATATGGAAAATTTACTGCAGGAAAATCGAGATACCTGAAGCCATGAAAATTTGTACAAGGAAATTATCAATTATTTAGAGAAAACCCATTTCCTCAAAACTTGCATTTTTGGAAGATTTCTAGGACCTCCTTTGTAAAGTAGCCTATCAGACGACTTCGCCGCAACTGATATGCATTAAAATAATGCATCATATGATCTCTAATTTTGAAAAAAGTGGAGTTGGAGATTTTTTGGACCAAAATAAGAAATGGGTTGCCTTTATAATTGCAAATTTAAAACTTTCTAGAACACCCATTTTGACCCAGTCGCAGTAAGAAAGCAATTAAATGACCCATCAAAAATCGTCTAGGGGGCCTGAAACTGAGCATGCATGTTACCATTTGAACCAAAAATTCAATGCAACAAAAAACTTGGAAAAAATCATCCTAAGGTGTAAGATATTAATATCTAAAGTGGCTTACTCAAACATTTCTGCAACTGCACCTGTTAAAAGCCAATTAAGGCTCATGAAGTCACCTCCTTGAAAAAATATCAAATCACCTCCTGGGGAGCCACCAATGGAAACACTAGGTCATTAAGGTCCATTGAGTATGTTTACAAGAGGGATTTACTTCAATCCACATTCTTCACCAGATATTAAGGGTCAAGCTTGACCACCTTGAAACATTCTGAACATGTAGATGTAAAAATAGAGCAAATTGCATTTGCTTTTGACCTGGTAAAAATATTAAACTTGATCTTGTGGCTTTGAAACCAGAACAGGGAGAAAATGAATGTGGGGGGAATGCACAACACCAATCCTTTTTCTATGATGATCATTCAGTTGTGAAATAAAAGTCTGAACAAGAGACCACTTTGCAAGACTGGGAGTTTGCAAATAGCAAAATAGTCCCATAACCCTCCATCTTTTCTTTTCAAAATGTAATACCCCCATGTTTCCGATACTATTTACTACTATTGTGTGCTTTTATATGTTAGTGTGATACTGAATGGTGATGGTGATTGATTCATCGATTTGGTGTGTGCGGATGCGTAGTTTAGTTGATTGCTACAATTGATATTATTACTATGATTTATGATGTTCTTTATGTAGGGTTTGGATTATTTTATTATGTAATGCTTTCTCTTTAATGTTGATATGTCAATGTGATGATTCTATGGTGATGTTATTGAATTCAATATTATAATGCAATGGTTTAATAATTAGTAATGATGCAGTAGTTAAGTATCATGTTATCTTATGATCAATTTGGTTAGAAATGTTAGTTCGTCATGGATATTGTAATTGTTAGAATAGATTAGGAGAGAGGACAGTGTAGCATCACTCGTTCACGAGTGCCCTGCTACACTGCAATTCCTTCTCACGATAGGATGTTTGATTATATATATATACATGTGCTACTTGACGTTTACTTGGATGCAGGATTGCAGGAATAAGTCTTGTTTCCACCTGCTTCGGCAGGACAGGGCGAGCAATAAATTAACCCAATGGGTAAAATGTTGAAAAAGGGAGTAGGTTTGGAAGTGTCCCCGTCCCGAGTCCGTCGTCTGTTGTGAGTCGTTGTGTTATGACTAAAGTTTTGTCTTTGTCTTGTATGTAGTTTGACTGTTGAGTATTTATTTAATTCTTAGTTAGTGTTTAATTAATTAATCGTATTTCATAAAATAATTAATTAATGTTGCATTGTTATTTGATTTAATTGCGAGTTAGAAAAATATTAAATTTAAATATATTGTAAATTAAAAGGTATTTAATTAATTAAAATACACGAAATTAAATTATATTAATATTGTTGAGAATAATTAGATATTATCTTTTTATTGATATTAAAATTAGAAAATCATGTGAAGATAATATCTGAAGTAAATAAATTATTTTTAATTAAAATTGTAGATAGGTTATGCTTTTAAAAGCTGAGAAAAGGACCAATAAGAAAATAGGTTTTTTTTGAAAAAGAAAGCGGAAGAGCTTTATTGAATCTTTATATTTGATTTATTATTTTTTTATGAGGGAATTATTGAGACACACAAGTTTTGCTCTGTTGTTCTGGATCTGGAAAAGGAAAATAAGAAAGATAGTTTTTTAGTTTGGATTTTTTTTTCTGGGTAAAATTATTGTGGTATTGGAAAGAAAAGATTGTTCAGAAGAACGTCAAAGGTAGAAGATCGAGAAAAGAGAGCGGTAGGAGGAGATTGAGAGGAGGTCACAGAAGGGTTTCTTCTTCAGACAAAGGATTTCAGGTTTTCTCCTTTTAAATTATTAATACTTTGTAGATCTGTAAACAAATCTGGTTGCTATGTTTTCGAAAATTGTTTGAATGAAGTTTTATGATTTGAAAACTCGTTTGTATTGAAACCCTCGAAATCTTCTGTAGAAAACTTTAGAAAAATCCCTTCAAAATTCTTCAATATAATTTGGTAGAGAAATTTATTGTTTTGAAAAGTAAATCAATTATTGTGGAAATCAAAATTTTATGCTCTATTCTTTTTGGGTTTTAGTGAAAATTGATCTCTTGATCATATTGATAATTTTTATAATTTATTCTGGCAAGATATATACATTAAATACCATATCTTCTTTAAAATAATATATATTTACGTATGTCCTTGAAATCTATGCCTGTAAATTTAAAGAAAATCTTCATAAAAATATATATATATATAAAATAGTTAAAAGGAAAATTGTGTTAAAAATTAAATAAAATAATATATATGTATTTACAGGTTTACATACAAATAAATTGCTTACCTTCTTATTGAAATTATTGTCCTATCTTTTGAAAAAATTTAATATAAATTAAATTAAATAAAGGAGTAATTGTTCTGTACATTGTCGTTTTCCATGACAGGAAAACCTTAAAAAAAATATATATATAATTTGTATTTAAGAATATTGAATTAAATAAATATATGTATATATTTTAAATCTGGGTATTGGGTTAATTTCATTCTGGAAAATAATAAATTATATATATATGTTTTACGGATTTTTATGTTCAGAATATTTATGAATTTGATAGGTTCGAGGTCGTTTTTAGTATGAATTATATATTTATGAGAAAAATAAAATTAAAAGTGCATTGAAAATTTAAATGAAATTAGAATAAAATATATAAAAATAAAATTATAAAAACAAAATTTATGTGAAAGTATTTTAAATTTGGGGAAGGGGAGTGGACGGCGGTAGCCGTACCAGCCCCGACCCCAAGGCACTGCGCAGTCATGGGACTGCGGCCTCCCTTGGGAGGTACGCAGTACCTTCTACTGCGTGGGGCCCGTGTGTAATGTTGTGTATTAAGTTCATTCTTTCCTTTTTTAAAAAAAATTCATAATTTTATTTAGAGTTTGTAAATTTAATTTAATTTAATTCAAATTTGATTTATAAAATAAATTTTATAATTTGATTTTTTTTAATATATATATATTATATATTATTTAATATATATTTGTTATATATTATTTAGTATATATATATATATATATTTATTTATTGAGTTTTAATTCAATTTTATTTTTTTGTTTATAATATTCGACTGTGATTTAATTTAAATTGGTTTTATAAAATAATTTTGTATTGGATTATATTAACTTTATTAAATGATTATTTGTATATATATGAACATTTGGTTAATAGTGTTGTTTTGTTGTAAATATGAATTTTAATATGATAAGAATAGGAGAAATTGCAATGTTTAATATAGTTGTGCAAATTAGGAATATGTTAGGTGTGTTGAATTAAAACGGATTTCTTTCGAGTTGATGACTATTTATTTGAAACGCTTTGATTAGGGAAGTTAACTGTGAAATTTAGAGTAAATGTTTGGGTTGTAAACACTTCAATGTTGGGAAATGAATTTGGTGTTTTGATTGAGTAAATACAAGATTGAAAACTATGTTTGACTGGGTTTAGGAAACCCTAACATTAGATAATGTGTTGCCTGGAATGTTTTTCTATCATGTTTCTTTTATTCTTCATGTCGGGCAAATGGGGTTAAGGGTCTATGTAAGTCTTCCAGAGAAGTTCTCTAGAGTGGGATGTTTTGTGTAGAGGTTCAATTTGTGAATCACCTTGGGAATGGTGTAGAGTTGTACTATTATGTTGTACCTGGTTTCCATGAACAGGGATTTGTGCCTCCTGAGAAATAGGAGAGGGTAATGAGATTTGTACCTCCTTTGGAAGGAGTGTGTTTTCATATTTGGTTTCCTCCTTGGATTAGAGAGGTTATGTTGTCTAGTTACCTTTTGTGGTATTGTAGTTTGTTGTGTTGTCGATAGGAGAGTGGCTCTTTGTGGGGGTCCAACACACAAAGGGGCGCCAGGGTAACTCACCTAGAGTTTAATTAAGTGATAATTTAAAAGAATTAATGGGGGTCTTACACACTAATAAAGATAAAGAATATCTCTCTCGTGAAGCAAGTGAATGATAAGGCTCGAGATGAGATGGGACGCATAGTTTTGCGTGAGGGTCCGGCGGCCGGTAGAGACAAGCCAGGGTAACCCAGGATGGGGGTCCGGTAGCCTAGGAAGGTTGAGCCAGGGTAACTCATGGCAATTTATGCATGACACTCTTCCTATGTCGACATTTAATTAGTTATTTTGCGATGTTCTTGATCTTTGTTCTCTGGAAGCATTGTAACCTCGTGTTAAGTGATATTGTGTTTGTAGTTGTTAAGTGACTTTGTGATTGTAGAACTCTTAAGTGATATTGTGTCTGTAGAGGTTAAGTGATTTATTGATTTCTCTTTGGTCATTGTTGGAAGAAGTCTTTGTTATTATGCCTTGAGTTTCATTGATGTTGTGAGTGTGACTAGTTGTAATTTGGAAAGGTGTTTTACTGTTACGTCCAGAAGTGATTTGTTGTTGTGCCCTTGGGATTTGTCATTGTGAGTTTTCTAAGTGGTCTTTGATGTTAAATTGTATGTCTGCAGTTAGTATTGTGTATTGTTGCCGTGCTTGGTCGGGGACCCTTCCTTGTCTACTCCTAGCACGGGGGTGGTTGGGTGGAACGTGCTTCGCACCCCGTTGGGTTTCCCTTTCTGTTGCAGATGTATCTTGATTGCAAGGTTATGGAGGATGTTGATGATCCAGTAATTCTTGTACCAGATGTATGTTATACTTCAGATATAATGTATTCATTGATGTATTGTCTCCCGTGGCGTGTGTTGGGATGACCTTGTTGTAAATTGTATATGTGGTTATTGAGATGTATTTTCCCTCAGTTGTATTTTACTATCATTTGGATGTAATGTATATTCAGGCCATGTATTTATTCAGGAATGATTATTTGTAATAGTTGTGTTAAGTTGTGTTATATCTGTTGTAATGTAAATGCTTCATATCTTTATAGTATCTTTCGTTGTCATATGTACATATGTTATGAATATGGTTATTGTTTAGTAGATATTTTAAATGATGAAGTGGGAATGAATAGATTTACGTAATTGATTAATTATTGTTATCTTGTTATCATTGTTATGGGTTAATATAGTAATGTCACTTCGTGTACCCCATTGGAATTAGTTGTGCTACTTAGTATATTGTTATATTAGAATACTTGAGTATATTTATTATATTCTTTAAAAAAAAAAAATTGTTCTATTGTTATTAGTTCCTTTGGGGTTCGCACAGCGGGGCGTTACACAAAACCTTGTCAAAACTCATCATTGGAAGCTAAAAACTAACATGCATGTTCACATATGTCACATGACTATGCTCACTAAGGAGTTTGGCAAGAAAGTCAACTAGCTCTGAATTATGACCCTCCAAAATAGGTCACTTGGGTAGATTTTTCAGGGGTAGTTCTAAGTGTGCAGAGCAAAATTTTCAACATAGGCACATCAAATTAAGGTGCCACCATGCCACAAGTGTCGATTTACTCCCACTCTATTTTTTTGAAAAGTCAAGATTTGAATATGTTCTCCTATCTTTACTCTTCCTTCCAAACTTTATTTTCGGATTTCAACCTGCTAAAAACCTTCCTTTAGGTAGAAAGTAGAATGATAATGATGGGTTCACTGAGGAAACAAGTCATTAGGCTTGGTTTGATGGCTAGTTACATCTCTCTAACCTAGAATCCATCATGATTCTCCATAGGAAACCATCATTAATCCTTGAAAATGCTAGATCTTGAATGAAAGTGAGCTTGAAGACCTAAAAAAATAATATAATGTTGCTCCAAGACTTCAACTTTATGTGCTCCTTGTTCTTGAATGCTCTTGTAAGAGTATGCTTGAGTGCTCAAATTGATATTATGAATGCTTAGGTGAAATAATGATCCAAAACCTTAGTTATATAGGCATCTCATCTAATTTACCATTTATTAGATCCCAAATGCTGACATTAGCCAAAATTTTGAATTAGAAACCTTAATTTCTCATTCATACCCTAAAAAAGGGGTCACACGGGACTCATACACCCAAGGTGGCGTATGGGTCCTACCTAGGGGGATTTATATGCCCAAGGTGGTGTATGAGTCCCACCCTAGATTTTTGGGGTGAGAAAATGTTGGGGTGTTAATGTTGATCATAAAATCTTGAGCCTCTTCGAACATCCCTATGGGAAATTCAACGAGTGGCAGACTAAATGTTAGAATGACAATGAAAATTTCTTTTGCATTATACCTAAAATACCTAAAATTGCTGTGAAATTATTTCTAATGTCTACCATCTATGCTCCTCTTGAAATAATTTTGTTATATACTCGAAAGAGGTAGAGACTAAGAATATATAGAGAAGGGATGGAGGTGTATGCTTATCCTTTTCTTTAAATGATGCCATAAAAATCATAAACTCCTTCACAATACTAAAAACTGAGATCATTGATTTTAGTTATGCATCCACATAGAAGAAAATGTAAGTCAAAGAATAGATTAGAGTGGAGTAGTCTAAATTCATATTAGAGATAGTATTAGTCAGCTGAGTGAAGTTATGATAGAATTAATCTTTGTTGGAATATATAAGTAATTTCTCCAACATGATGAGGATTGAATTATGCTTGAATTTGATTTACTCCACCCTTTGAAATTGGATTTACCTCCACCACTTGCAATATGATTGAACCTTGTCTACTGCAGCTGTCACATTCCACAGAGGATAGTTTCATACTTATATTTTCCTATGCCCTGACAATATGATGAATCCCCAGTAGTTTAAAGGAGGTGCATGGGATGGTAGTAAAAGCATTTCTTAGCCCGCCAACCCATGTCATAATGGTGATGTCAAAAAAATAACTTGCAGGGGGGCGGGGATGGTGATCTGATGACCAAGATTTATTAAAGGAGATCAATAATTATGTTTTAACTTGGCCCGATGTTCGATTTCAACCTTCCATCCTACATGTGACAGTTAGAATTTGAATGCTAATGGGTAGATGCCTCATTTCATGGGTAAATATGAACAGTAATGGTGCATCTGCATTTTAGCTACCAGATCAACTCCAAATGGCTCATGATTGAATTTCTATGCATCTCCCAAGCCAAATTGTTCGTTGAGCAGTGCCATTTATTCCTTGAAGTGTTGCAGAGGTCAATGTCTTTGTTAGGGTATTTTTTTCCTAATTCTAATCATAGATTTCCTTGGAGCCCATACTTGCATTCATTAATGCCATCAAGATGGAGTATGCTCAAGGTGCCAGGGGCTTTTACGATTGGTTGTTGCTCTATTTTGGAGGAAATTTTACTGTTTGTAATTTGATTGGGTTTCTCCTTCTTGTAACCCTACTTAGAGTTAGGGTCAGGATTTTGAATTCAAATTGCAGTTATGCATGAACTATAAAGGAAAATTTTGTGATTTTTTTTGGGTTCCATTATCTCAAAATTTTGTAAGTCTTCTGCCTTAGCCTGTATAGTGTTTTCTTATTCTACACCTAGAAAGGAGATGTTGTAATTTTTCCTCTATAATAACAATAGATGCCCCAAATTTTCATTGCATTTGCACTTAATATTTGTATCAGTTCTATCATTTTCTCCACTTTTGTACACATTTCCTTTGAATCAATATAATCAACCTGGATTGTTTCTGATCCTCATATCACATTTGTTGATCATGAATATTTGATTTGTTAGTTTTTGTTCATGGAGTAGAGTAATCTCTTTCAATTCATATGTTAAGGTTATGATGATACATTAAGGATTTTAAAAAAAATTGATAGTATTGCTCTTTTGTTGGTTTCTTGCTGCACGGTAGTAAGTCTATTGGAAGCTAGGGGTTGGTCTATTGCAGGAGTGTTACTTCATTTCTAGACTCTATGTGGATAAGGAAATGGTCAGTTTATGCCCATAAGCCTAAGTCTGAGGTGGATCCAATTTCAAATCAAAATCAAAACCTTTTAATTTCTTGCATTTTACTTTTATGTTTATTTCCATACTACCGAAATTTACTGAAGATATAGGATGAATTGTATAGATGATTTATCCCATCAAAGACCTTCCATAATTGTAGTATGATGATTTTTTATCAAAGGAATCATTTTCATGATAGTTTCATATGGGAATGATGTTATAGGGATACCCACCTTGGTTTTGCAGAGCCTAAAGTGTAGAGGAGAGGTTTCCAATCAATCTCTTGTTCGTTGGACACTAACCTAGGGTCTCTAAGTATAAGCAGTAGCTACCCTTTAGGAGAAACTAGATAATCAACTAGAAACACCAACACTGATAATAAATAACTAAAAAATATTTGTAAACACCTTTGTGATCTTTCTAAGTAAGGATATTTTTCTTATGGGAAGTCCCTAGAGTTGAACTAATGGTTGTTGATAAATTATTAGATGAAAAAATCAATTTAATGAATTAGGAAATATCCCAATCAAGGTAACTTGGAATTTGACTCTTAGAGGTTGGAGAAAAATATAAAAGGCTGATGTAAAGGAATTTGTATGAAAGTAAGCCTTAAGAATTTGTTTTTACAAAGAGCAATAAAATTATAACATTATGATGTTAGAATAGAGGCAATGTTGATTTTTTTTAGTGACTAAACTAGATTAATATATGTTTATATCATTGGATGGTAGATTTATTTCCTCTCTTCTATATTATATTTATTTTTATATATTTATAGATACAATAAGGAGAATTCTATGAGGTTGTGACATAGGGCCCTATATGTGTATGTATAGTATATTTTTCTCATAAAGGAATTGAAGTAAATGGTTAGGAAATAAGAGGATGTGTATATAAGTCAATATAGGTTGATCACCTCAACAATTTTTATAACATTAAAATCCTCAATATTGTAATGTGACAACTTGATAAGTAAAAAACCTATAAAGGAATTTGTAATGCCCGTCATGCAAACCCCAGAGAACAAACATTGCAAACAATTTTTTTTTTTTTAATAACATAAAGTAAACATGCAATTTAACATTAATTATATTTACATTGCACATTAACAACTTAACGTTACATTCTCTGGGGCACGCGAGGTCACATCGCAACATAACTAACAACAAAAGTAAAAGATGATTATTAAACAAATTAACCAATTATATTACAATAACCATTAATAAAGGTACATCCATAAACCAAGAGTGAAAGTATCACTACATCACATATTACAACCATAATGAGTCATTTACAATAATGTTACAAAGGATCCTAACTATTACATCATCATTTAAACATAAGACTTCATGTTCTCAATAATGGGTTACAATACAGTTCCCATACAAGTGGGATGATACAAAGTATAATAATATCAAAATTACAAGCGATCCACTAGAAAAAACTCCAACTGAAGGAATACTATGAACAAAGGATGCTGATGGGGAACCCAACGGGTGTGGAGCATGTTCCACCCAACTATGTGAATTATAAATAACTCACCCCCCATGCTCAGAGGTGACAAGGAAGAGATCCCGACCATGAATGTCAAAACTGACTCCAAGAGAACAACAAAGTACAAACTCAAATACAAACTCAGAGATTACAATGACATAACCAACAACATTCACGAGTCAACATAATAAAATAAAGCTATGAAACTCATCACAATTAACCCAAGCAATACAAATTAAACAAGTCACCAAGGAACATTCATAAATCATTTTCACAAGAATCTGAATCAACAATAAGAGTACAAAACTAGAAGAACTGATACAACATCCAAAATACATTTCCAAAGGCAATAAGCAACAAGGAAAACAAGTGTCTAGTGGAGAGTGTCATCGCATAGTTCTCATGGGATCTCCTGGCCCTTCCTCCAACTTGAGGTGCCGACACCCATCTATGGATCTCCTGGCTCTTCCTCCTACTTGAGGCACCGACACCATAGGGTAGCTCATGCGGAGTCGATAACCTCTCATGAAGATGAGACTACGACTTTGCCAACCACGGCCTTCTCAATCTATCATTAGTCTATGATAGCCCTAATGCATAGACAAGGAATCCAAGTTTATTGTCTTGTGTGTTTTACTACCCATCCCCCTAAATTCTATTTTTAGGTTATCACTTATTATACTACTCTTACGTGGGTTATCCTATGCTCTTCCTCCTTTCTAGGCGCCGACCCCCACGAAGAGCCACTCTCCCTAAGACCCCTAACATAAACCAAAATACGGCAAGGGTTCTACCATCAAGTATAAGGCATATAACATAAAACAAGACATGCGAGGCAAATCCATCTCGCGATAACTCAAAATCACAGTGACTACAATTCTTGTACAACCCTTCCAAAATTTAATGCTTAAAATCATGAAACATTTTGATCACAATAATACAAGTATAAACATCAAAGGATATAAAACATGCCTCTCGAGAAGACCACTATTTACAATAACTAAAATTGGGCTCACAATTACAATAGGGTTCCCACATCGATATAACAGTCAAAACAATAAAGCTAGAACAGAAAATTAAACAACAATCTCTAATAAATGTCCAATTTGTTTGTATTTACAATCTAATTTTTTTATAATAAAATTCGATACAAAGTTCAATACAATTTTAACATAACTTAACAAATAGATTTCTTTTAATATTTCCATGAAACTAAATTTCTTAACTTAAACATTATACGAAGCACATCATATATATTTATATATATATATATATAAAATATTAATAATATATATAAATAATCATAATAATACAATAAAATCCAAACCCAACAATAATATATTCGCATATAATAATATAATAATATAATAACATATAATAATATATATATATATAAACACACAATATAAAAACAAGGGTAAGGCAAGTGGACGGGTCCGTATGGGGACTGCGTAGTAGTCCCCACGGCCTGCTGTATGCAGCAGTCCATACGGATTGTTGCACACAGCAGTCCGTGTGGACTACTGTGCAGTCCGCTGGCACCATTGGGGATGGGGAAGGGTACACCACTACTGTCCCTCCCTCCTCCCATAATAATCAATATTAAACAAAACTTTATTTTCATTTAACAAATGCATGGTTTTTTTTTAATTTAATAAGAATTTGGCCCAAAAACATAAAATAAAATAAAATATAGGTGGCCGGTACGGTATGATTCACAATAATTAAAATATTTAAACGAATATATATATATATATATATATATATATATATATATATATATATATTCACAGTACATGACTGAGCAACAATATTTCAAATAATAAATAAAATGTTTGCATGACTGTGCAACAATATATTCATAAAATAAATACAGGGCTGTTGCAATATATTCACAAAATAAAGATATATATATATTTTCACAATACAGATTTTTAATCCAAAGGGGGATTTATTTTCCCTAAATGCAATTATAAGGAAGAACCAAAACATGCTTCTAGAATTTAAATAGTAGATTCTTATTTTCATATCACTATAGATAAATTGGACATTCCAGAAGATGTAGATTTTGTTTGACAAACTGAAACAACCAACTTTTTTTAGAAAACTAGTTTGATCTCTTTTAGTAAATTTCTATTCAAACAAAAGTTTTCTTTCCTCACACAAGCCATATTTAATTAATTTTATTTTTCTCTGAAATAGAAAGCTGAAGGAGAAAACAAGTGGAACATGGAGTCCTGCGCTTATTTGAGAATCTGATGATGCTTGTTTGATCCCGATGGCCTCTACACAGAGCTTCTCATTCCGGCTTCAAAATCTCCTCTCCAGAATACCGTGCTCAAATTCGAATCCAATCTTTATTCAGAAGACTCTCTCCAAAATATTTTAAGCAAAACAATGGAAATATCTTTTCCAAAAAAAAACTTCAGAAGATTCAACAATACAGAACAATTATTTTATGCAACTTCTGTCTCAATATCCCTCTCTGTGTGTGAAAAACTCACAATTTTGCAATAAAAGATACCTCTTTCCTTTTTGAAAACTCTAAAAAAAATCCAATATAAAAGAAACTATCTAATTTAATTTCAGTTTTTTCAGCCAACACTTAATTCTTTTTCGTCATTTTATCTTTCCTATTCTTTTATTTATTTATGTTTCCTTTTTATCAATACTTTTGTTTAAAATTTCCTTTTGCAAGTTTTACTTGCTATGCACATAATTTAATTTATTTATTTTATTTATTTTACAATTATCTTTAACAAGGTAATTTAATTAAATTAACGAAACTCAATTTAATATTTAATTAGCATTTAACTAAAACACATGACTTTCAAAATAAAACTTTTAAATATTTAAATACAAATTAATTTAACATTATAATAAGCAATTATTACCACCATTTAATTAAATAAATCACAACTTATAAAATACCAACGTAAATAACATACGAACAAGACACAACACAAAACACAATAATAAATTACTAAAATGACAACCACAAAATGCATAATACCATTCAATCAGGATAGTTGACAACATGGGATGGGGTGACTTCCTAGTCATCTCTATTTCAACATTATACTGTTGGGTTATTGGTGCTCACCCTGTCCTGCCGAAGTAGGTGGAATAGAGACTTTGTACCTGCAATCCCTGTATCCAAACAAAGACGTATACATGTACATATATATAAAAAATTAAATCATTACATTGTGAGAAGGAATTACAGCATAGTAGGGCACTCATGAATGAGTGATGCTACACTGTCCTTTCATCACATCTATTCTAACAATTATAATATTAATGATGAAATAACATTCCTAACTAACATATCATATCATAAAATAAATTACTACATCACTGCATTGCAATATATTACTGAAATTAAACTAATATCACCAAACCACAATATCATAAGAAATATCCATGTCCTCAAATGTATAAGCATAATCACCAAATAGTCTACTAACCAAACCAAACAATAATAGTACTTCTACAGTCACACAGTATCAAACGAAGGCATAAAAAAGATAATAAATCCAAATAGTAAGAGGAGGGGTATTACAGAATGATGTTATAGGGATACCCACCTTGGTTTTGCAGAGCCTAAAGTGTAGAGGAGAGGTTTCCAATCAATCTCTTGTTCGTTGGACACTAACCTAGGGTCTCTAAGTATAAGCAGTAGCTACCCTTTAGGAGAAACTAGATAATCAACTAGAAACATCAACATTGATAATAAATAACTAAAAATATTTGTAAACACCTTTGTGATCTTTCTAAGTAAGGATATTTTGCTTATGGGAAGTCCCTAGAGTTGAACTAATGGTTGTTGATAAATTATTAGAAGAAAAAAACAATTTAATGAATTAGGAAATATCCCAATCAAGGTAACTTGGAACTTGACTCTTAGAGGTTGGAGAAAAATATAAAAGGATGATGTAAAGGAATTTTTGTGAAAGTAAGCCTTAAGAATTTGCTTTTACAAAGAGCAATAAAATTATAACATTATGATGTTAGAATAGAGGCAATGTTGATTTTTTGAGTGACTAAAATAGATTAATATATGTTTATATCATTGGATGGTAGATTTATTTCCTCTCTTCTATATTATACTTATAGATACAATAAGGATAATTCTATGAGGTTGTGACATAGGGCCCTATATGTGTATGTATAGTATATTTTTCTCATGAAGGAATTGAAGTAAATGGTTAGGAAATAAGAGGATGTGTATATAAGTCAATATAGGTTGATCACCTCAACAATTTTTATAACATTAAAATCCTCAATATTGTAATGTGACATAACTTGATAAGTAAAAAACCTATAAAGGCTCAAACGAGACTTATATAATCATTAAATTATAATTTAACAATAAATATGCCACCTTTTAGACTTGGCCTAGACCCATAATTTAAAATATGTGATGTAGGGGTTAGTAAAAAATAGCTAGCTGGAAAGAAACTTTTAACTAACCTTAAGGGAGGATATTTAGTTTCAAACATATAGATCAAATCTATAGGAATATAAATAAACTTTGTCAATTATACAAGCAATATAAATCAATCTATTGTATAATTTGATAATTTATGGTTTGTGAATAGTATGACCATTCGGTAGGTTCTCTTATTTTTATAAATTAGAAAGCTATTCTAGTGGGAGTGCTAAACTATTCAAAGTGATATACGAAAATAAACACTTACAATATAAATATAGAGTGTTATAAAATAAATGGGTAAAGTGTATACTATGCACTTTTCACTATCAGATCTCCCCATCCTCATCCATATTTGTGTGTAAGTGAATTTACATTGATAAAACATATCAAGGTAGAAAAGGTGAGAAATAAATACAATTGGAATTATCTAATATTTATATCAATTATCTAGATTATATATGTAAAGTCTAAATAATTTTTGATATTGATTAGTATGGATACACTTTCATTGATTTTGTGTGTTCCTCTTAATACACTAAAAAAGGAGAGAACATAGATTGGATATAGAATAATCGTGATAAAACAAAAATGTATAATGAAATAAATCATAAACTTTCATAGGAGAGTGATAATGAAGCACATGTATAATAAATTTGAGCATAAAAAATGAGATAGAATCGGTGATAAAACAAAATAAATAATTGAGATTCTTAAGTCTTCTCTTCATCAAGAAGAATGATAAAATATTCTTTGAGGGTTAGCTCACAATACTATGTCCCACCTTTTGGCCAAAGTAGGACATTGAAATCGGTATTTTTCACCAAATTTTTAATTTATGAAACCTATAGCAACTAAACCATTAATAATTTCAAGAAATAGTGATTTATGATGATTTTGTGTAGATTCTAAATATACATATTTCTAAAACTTAGAAGTAAATTATGATTTTTTTTATGTAACTTTAAACAACTTATTTTTACAGTAAAAATTTTTAAAAAGTGGAATTTATGTTGTAATACATTTTTTTTATAACAAGGGATCAAATTATAATTTCTCAAATATATATTTTGTAACATAAATATCTAGTGAATGGATATTTTTCATAATTTTTATTACATTTTTTTTAATTGATTTTTGAATTCAGAGTAATTATAATTTGTACCTAGGTGTATATTGTAACACATAAATAAATTTATTTGTATATATCTTTTTTTTTATGAAACAAAGATATAAATACCAAGGGCACAATTTTTTTAAAAAAAATTCTCTATTTTTCTATTTTTTTTGTGTTTGTGAAGCAAATACCTTAACGTTTGGTGAAAATCCTAAATTCATAAGAAATAAAAATAAATATAATAATAAATTAAAAATATTCAAAAATACAATTTTCATAAATCTTATAATAAGGGATACATAATTACAAAACATATCTTTTATATGACTTTATTTGATCCCTCAAAAGGTAAAGAAAAAGTGGTTTTTTGTCAACATATTGATAGGTGCAAAGGAGATTCCATTACGGATATGATTTAAGGATAAAGGGGTTTGGTGGCCTTGTTGTTGCACCAAAAGGTCAACCTGTCAATGCCCGATACAAGTGTTAGTTAAGATCCACATGAGGCGATTAGACCATGTCACAAACCCAAGCACTGTGTTGGACAAGGAAGACCAAGGGACACACCATCTTGCAACAATCCCCCTCAGCACAAGCGAGGGGTTTGAACCTGTGACTAGCTCTAATACCAATATTTGGCCTTGTCGTTGCACCAAAAGGTTGACCTGTCAATGCCTGATACAAGTGTCAGTTAAGATCCACAGGAGGCGGTTAGACCATGTCACAAACCCAAGTGTTGTGTTGGACAAGGAAGACCAAGGGACACACCATCTTGCAACAGGGTTCTATACAAGTGGTTTTGATCTAAGGGAGTCTTATCTAACCCTCTTAATTAAAATTAGTTATATGGAACCCCTCAAGGCTTGAATCATTAAAATTTCTAAAAGGTATGTGGTTTCAATAAAAAAATCATGATGTCCTAGATGTGGGACACACTATTGTGACAACACCCTTTATAATTTCCCCCATATTGGGACAATCATTCATATATTTAATTTAGAAAATGAAACAAAATTGATCCCAAGTACCAATACCAATTATAATGCATACACAATGAACCAAAGGAAATAAGGTGTCCACCTTTTAGGAGATGGAACTTTGGGACCTAATTCACACTTTAGTTTATTAGGAAACCAAGATCCCTCAAGTGACTCAATTGAGGGAAGGAATAGGGGTTTCCTTGGTGTGATTAAGCAAGGGTTAACCATTAAAATGAAGCTTCGAAGGAGAAATGCAAACACTCATGCACAAAATTCTAGAAACTTAAAGACTTGAAATCAGATTGAGAAAAGAGAATGAAATAGAAGGGTACCTAGAAGAATGATAGAATCTAAGCAAGGTCTGTAACAATGAAATTCTACTTTTTGAAGTGTATAGGGACTCATACACTAGGTAGGGAAATTTAGTCCTCCTATAGGAATCTAGGTAGAATATGGAATCTTTTGGTGACTGATCAGGATCTGTTGAATGGTGATCATAAACTATAATGGGAATAATACACCAGGTTGGGAATATGAGTCCTGCTATGGGATTTTTTAGGATATTTCTAAATCTTTCGAACCCAGATCTGACACTGTTGAATGTTTTTGAAAGGCTATATTAGGGACTAAATCACCAGGTTGGGTGAATGAGTCCCAATCACATAAATCTGCAAAACACACATCACAAGAGAGAGAGAGAGAGATAAAATGTTGTTTTGTTAATGGATGGGGATCTCCCTCATTTAGATCCTATTTGAGTAATTAAACTTTGAAATGAATTGAAATAACATGAGGGAATGATGAATGAAAAAATGAATGTAACAACTCGCCAAACCTTGTTGAATCCTGGGAGTGTAGATCTACAACTTGTATGAATTGGCTTTAATGGATGTAGATCTTAATCATGAAATTTGATATGGCTTTGAATGCTTGAACTTGGATCACAAATTCTACGTCAACATGTTAGCTCACAATCACACATGATACATGAATACCTTGACATGATGCTTGACTCTTGAATTGATGCTCCAAAATTCTTGATAATCAGCTCTTGAATGCTCTTGAACGCTCTTGAATGCTTGAAAAACTCTGTCTTGAAAGCTCTAAGCCTAGGTGAAACTCTCTTGCTTGAAGATTCTTAATGAAATAATGATTTTAAACCTTAGTTGTATAGGCATTCCATCTAATTTACCATTTATTAGATCCCAAATGCCAACATTCATAAAATTTGAATTGAAAACCCTGATTTCTCACTCAAAACCCTAAAAGGACCCAAATGTGATTCATATGCCCAAGGTGGTGTATGGGTCCCACCTAGGGGGGCTCATACACCCAAGGTGGCATATGGGTCCCACCCTAGACTTTCGAGGTGAGAGAATGTCGATAGTTGGAATATTAGGTGCATTTGTTGAATTTATTAGGATTTCGGTTGAAATAATCCTTGGGATACGTAATAAATGCAAGAAGTCCCAAAACATAGTGTGAAGATGTAAATGAATACACTTTACAACACTAAATTAAGGAAATTTATTAGGTCCATTTCATTTAAAAGGGCCCTAAACTTAATGTGAATGTGTAAAACACATTACAATGATAAATCAAGGCAACATTAGGCTTAGTTTAATATTAATTATTCCCAAATTAAGTGTGAAAATGGGATACTTTTTCCTACACTACATTTAGCATCCACTTTAGTGAGGGGAGGAACTTGCTCCAAACTTGCACTAAAGTAGACAAATATGCATCAAGAAGGGTTCAAGTGTACCGATGCTAGTGAAATAGGATAACCGTGATCAAGAGGGTTGTGAAAGCACCCATGATCAAGATACTATGGAAAACCATCATAGGCACAAAAGAAAACAAATGTAAATTGTAACACCCCTGCCAAGGAACCCTAGAGGACAACACTAAACTGGGTCAAATTAAGGTAACAATTTTTTATTTTTTTAAAATAACAAAGGAATACATAACATAAAATAATAATCTAGTCCTAGGTCCTCTAAGGTTCCTCGACTATGCTACTCACAAAACAAGATTTCTAGAAACATTTCATTAATGCTAATAGATACATGATCGATCTAACATGTAAGGTTCATTTTAAAGATCCAAATTAAATGATCCTATAAATTACTTACTTCCATAATGTATCAACTGATAATCAACATTAAAAGATTATTTTATATCTAACTAACATGTGATTGATGCATTACTTTATAGTACTGTTTACAAGAAGAATTCATCAATAATTATTACATCATTACAATAATTACAACCATTCTTCCCTTAATACATGTGGGAAGATTACATCAACTTACATTAAGAGATACAACAAAATTACAATTCAATATACAAATACATGATAGGAGATCTTATTAAATAGGAACATGAACTAGAGTCAACAGTACAATGATCAATCTCCACACACACAAACATGCAACAAGAATACCCAATAGAGGAAAAGCACCAACCTCTTGACCATGTGAAACCCTGAGATCCACCCCCGGTTCTAGGAGATAACATAAGGTTCCACATTCAATAGACAGTCAGGAAAACAACAAGCTAACATAAACAAGGGCTATACATGACTCCAACACAACACTGCTAACAACACCAACATCACTTAAAACAATTACTTCACTTCAAGAGGCACTCACACAATAGAAAGAGGAAATACAACCAGTGAATGGGTATGTGCAGGATCATGGTGGACCAAAAAGTGGCAATATGATGGGTTTGTGGCTGACGACTTTTTTTTTACCCAAAATTGATAAAATGAAAAGGGTTTTAAAAGGAGATTCTTAGCTTTCCACTAATATAAATTATACTTTTACTTTGAATTTAATAAGTAATTATTATTCATTTTCTATTTGAATTACTACTAAAGTCTGATTGATAGGCTAATTGAAAAACATCTATAGCTTTCAAACGATGTCACATTTTTTAAAACCAAAACATGCATCACATTCTATGCTTCGCATACTATAGGATTAAAGAAAGAAAATTTGAATTTCATGAAGTTTTGACCAAGTTAAGGTGGTGAGACATACTATTTTTATATTTTTAAAAGTTGTAATAAAAAATTCATAATTAATTATTTACTTGGAAAAAAATTACAAAAAAATATGCATCACATCGGGACATGAGTCCTCTACTTGTATATAAAATTTTATAAGAAAATATTATCATTTTATTGTGGTTAGGGTGGTCAGACAGACACCTACTTCTTATTTTTTCCCTAAAATTAAAGTACTACTACATTGAAATTTCAAATTGTCACCAAAGATTTTTTTTTTTGAAACAAATCTAGTAGTTTAGAAACTACATTCAATTTGCTACAGCTTCTATTCTTACATATTTTTGAAATAATATAGTTAACTTATTCATTTTCTTACGTCAAGTTTCCTAACTTTAATTTTTCTAATTTTTTTGCCACTTAAGGGCCTCTTTTTTCCATGATGATCCTGCACATACCCGAATGATAGACTACAATAGGGAGGAGTATCATCACATAGCTTGACATGTGTTATTCTGGTAGATTTTCCAAGGCCCGAGCCCCCATCCTAGGTTATCCTAACAGCCTCTCCTAATCCCCGACCCCCATACAAACTCTTGTGGAACCAACGTACCTTTCATGAGGACAAGGAAGTTGATCTTTCCATTCCCATCTCATCTCAAGCCTAAACGAGTGCTTGAGCCATGAATGAGGCATATCATTATCTTAATTAATGTGAATTCTACCCATCACCTTAATTCATTATTAATGTTATCATTGGATTAATAAACCCTCCAATGGGTTGTCCTGGACATCACTCTGGGTTCTAGCCCCCATTGAGAGCCACTCCCCCTACTTGCAACTAATAAACCCTACATAAAGCAAGGCATTGTCCATCTTGCACACTTACCACAATCACATGAATCCATACATAGATAGGAATGAAACACCCTTAAGGTTTGTGTTTCACATAATACACATGACCCACAACATTTCCAAACCACTTCCAAGGTTACACAATCATAAGGACCATACATACAGATATATACCCCCTCCTAGGCCTCTTGAAACAAACACTCTAAACACACTTCCCAATGGCACAAAACTTGCACAAACTTAATACAAGTGACACCCAACTTTGACAATTACATAAACACCTAATCCATTATTGAAGACACGTTGTTTAATACAAACAATTAATCATGGAAATTTAATAATTTAAAATTATGATCGCACATAAATACATTGTTATTATCTAATCTACAAATCATTCAATTTTATATATTTGAATAAATCAGTTCACTTTGTTTTACACACAATTAAATATTCATTTTAATATTAACATATCAGATTAGGATCCTTTATTTTAATAACATTTTATTTCTTCATATAAAAAAAGTAATTCTTCACTATTAACCAAAATATAATATAATATACATACACACACACACATACACACACGCACACACACACACACACACATATATTATATTAAAAAAATAAATCCTATTATATTTAACAACCATTGATATACATGCATATTATAGATAAAGGAATTCATAATGTATTTAAATCCAATTGACATATATCATTCTATCAATAAAAATACAATCAAGATATATTTAATTTCAATCGATATAGTGAAATCATATAATAAAATTATCAAACTGAAATCGCAATATACAAGATCAAGTTTAACCCGCATATCATACCAAATGTACTGACGTAGAAATGAGAAGGCATATGGCTGCTGACATAAGGTTCTAAAAGAGACCTCGACTCGTGGATTGAAATGCTAGCAGGATGTGCACTAATTGAATTTTTTGAAACTTAGGCTTAAGAAACTTTCAAGGAAATGTAATTAGTTGGGCGTAAGTAGTTGTCATACCATGGAACACAATGACTACAAGATATACACAAAAAGCATTTGTTGAAAGTTCTTCAAAACTTTCAAGAAATGCAATGATTGCAGGAGAAAGAGCAAGACATAGGTAGCAGTGGAAGAAGGAATGGTAATGAGCCAACCCTAACAGCACATAGTATCTATGGGAATAAACCAAGGCGTAGTAACCAGTGCTTGGAAATCATACACTTAAAGTTATATCCCAAAATGGGTAAAAGACGAAACGTATTAGGAGTCGCGATAAAAGATCAGAAAACAACAAAGAAATTTGAGGTATCAACAACTAATTAATCTTGACATTTCTTGGATCGCACATGCAGTTCAACACTACCAAGGTTCACAAATACTAGTATAAAAGTATATCTAATTATATATATATATATATATATATATATATATATATATGTTTATATCATTATGATTACACTAATTTATGTTGCTAAATAGGAAGCGATTAAAATAAAAAGGAAACAATAAAACAGGATCAATAAGGAACTCCAAGCAACAACAATAATGAAAGGGAGAAAACTATCAAATACATAATGAAAATCACATATAAAATAAACACATCATTTCTAGGTAGAATTAAATAATCAAGCATTTATTTTTAGAATCAGAGAGAGAGAAATCAATCAGATTGATCGTGCATTCGGAAAAAAAAATATATCAAATCCAACCTGGATCCAATGCTTGGTGGGAACAGGATTGATGTCGAGCTCCAAACTTTCACTGAAATTTCAAATTCCCAATTCCTCAATACAAAATACCAAAATCCCCAATCTCCAACATAATCAACAATGTATGAAAATCTTTACAGACAAATTTTTCCCACCAAAAGAATAGAGTGAATAATCTCCCCACACCAAAATGTTTTCCCCAAAGAAGAAGAATGTGGTTGTATGGGAATATCAAAATGATCCCCAACCAACTCCTGAATAGAATATAGTTAGTTTTTAATTTATTAAATTAATAGTCAATTAAAAATATTTCATTTAAAATCTTAATTTGGGTAAATATATTTGGTACCCAATTTCACACAAACGGTAAAATTGTTTACCGACATTACTTACACAGTTATAATTAATTAAATAACCAAACTATATTTAATATTCTATTTCTTTACCATATTATTATTTATTTATTAATTATAATATTACACTGTAAATTTATTTCATTATTAATTATGGTTATATATTTATTTATCAAAGTGTACCTTTTTCTTAGCAAATTATTTTAATGCATAAGATAACCAAGGCATATTATTAGACAATTTAAATGAAATAAACCAAATTCCAAAAAAATTACCTGACCACTATCTAGGGTAAAAAATAATAACTTCAAGCAACACTAACTGACCACTGACAATACTAACAAGTTATCAAACCAGATACTCATCCTCTTTGAGGATGATGGCTAGGATAGGGGATCAAGTGTTATCTCTGATCAACTGATCCATTGGGTTCAAGCAATGCTTAGACCTTCCAATTCAGGTGGAGTTGATTCCTGGTACCTGCAACCTACAACACACAAAACTATTGCACATATACATGTGCATATAACAGTCAAATTGTGAAAGGGAATTGTAACATAACAGTCATGATGAAATAATCACATAGTGCTCATGATAGGGTTAGTCCCTATAATCAAATAAAACCATATACCAATCATAAAATGTGCATAAAACCTCAAGTAACAAAAGTGTCATCAAAGGAATCATCATATCAATAAGTCCAACATGAGATAATGTATCCTAATGTCTCATCCAAAGACAGGTCAACTATCAGTATGTCAGAGAAATAGTATGAGAGGCACTACATCCTCCCCCTCTAGAATCAGGCTTACTCCTAGAAGTCTGCAAAGAAGAAAGGGTACAACTCTTGCATCTGGGATGCATCCTCCCAAGTGCCTGAATACATGTCATTAGGATCCCACTGGACCTTCACCTACTCAACGTCTCAACCCATGAGGGCGAGTCTCATATGCTGCAGAATTCCCATGGGCTCTAGAGCCAACTGCCCATCCTCTACCTTCAAAGCATTCTAGTCAAGTACATGTGAAATATCTAGATAATATGGATTGAGAACAAAAACATGAAATACATCATGGATACACAATAGACTGGGTGGAAAAGCAAGATGACACGTAATAGGGGCGATCCTTTCCAAAACCTCGAATGGCCCTACAAAACATGGTGAGAGCTTAAAGCCTTTTCCATAGTGGATAAGACTATTTTGTGAATGCACCCATAAGAACACCCAATCACCAACAAAAAACTATCGAGGGTGATCCCACAATATTGGTTTACAATTTCTGGGAGATCCTGATTTTTGCTAAAATCACATATTTTTAGAAAATATAATGATTTAAGCCTTGAAAAGTTTCATTTAAAGGATTCCAATTGAAGACGATTTGATTGAACCACCTTAGATCAAACTTCCTTGGATAGAACCCCACTAGTTTTAAACCATGCCTATAATGGAGTCTCCTTTACACCTATCAAAATGATGATAAAAAAACCACTTTTGATTTACCTTTTGGGGATCAAATGAATTTATTTAAAATTTATTTTTTGTAAGTATGTAGTCCTTATTATAAGCTTCCCAAAAAGTATAATTTTAAATAAATTTAATTTAATTATTATATTTATTTCTTATTTCTTGTGAAGGTAGGTTTTTCACCAAAAATAAGCTCTTTGTTTTGCACATATGGAAAAATAGTATATTACCAAATTTTTTTTTGAAAAATATCAGTGCACTAGATATTGAAGTCCTTGATCCACCAAAATAAAAATTGAATTTCAATAAATACAAAAAAAGTTGTTGTATACAATCCGCCTATGTCTGAATTGTAATTGGTTTGACTTCGAAACTTGATTAAGGAAAAAATATTCAATAAAAACTATGAAACCAAATGAAAGCACTAGATATCGTAGTTACAAATCTAAATTTTAAAAAGGGTATGTATAGGATCATGATGGGCCAAAAAGTGGCGATATGATGGGTATGTGTAGGGTATGTGGTGACGACTTTTTTTTACCCAAAATAGATGAAACAAAAAGGTTTTTTAAAGGAGATTCTTAGCTTTCCACCAATACAAATTATGCTCTACTTTGAATTTAATAAAATATTATTATTCATTTTCTATTTGAATTATGATAAAAGTCTTGATTGATAGGTTGATTGGAAAACATCTATAGCTTTCAAATGGTATCACATCTTTCGAATCTGAAACATGTGTCACATTCTATGCTTCACATACTATAAGATTAAAAATAAATAAAAAAATCATGAAGTTTTGACCAAGTTAAGGTGGTCAGACATATGAGTTTTTATATTTTTTAAAAGTTGTAATAAAAAATTCATAATTAATTATTTACTTGGAAAAAATTACAAAAAAATATGCATCACATTGGGACATGAGTCCTCTACTTATATCTAAAATACTATAAAAAATTATTATCATTTTATTGTAGTTAGGGTGGTCAGACAAACACCTACTTCTTATTTTTTCCTCTGTAATTTAAGTACTACTACGTTGAAATTTCAAATTTTCACCAAATAGATTTTTTTTTTTTTAAACCTAGTAGTTTAGAAACTACATTCAGTTTGCTATAGATTATATTCTTACATATTTTTGAAATAATATAGATAACTTATTCAAATTTTTATGCCAAGTTTCCTAACTTTGTTTTTTCTAAATTTTTCGCCACTTAAGGGCTTGTTTTTTCCATGATGATCCATACCCAAAAATTAGAATTTTATCCTTCATGAAAAAAAAAGTTATGTTGTATATGGTGATCATCACTCCTTAAAAATGGAATTTACTGAAAAAACTAGTTTTTGAAGAAGATGGAAAAAGAAGTGCAATTTGATTCCAAAATTTTTGAAAAAAAAAATATTTAGAATCTACAAAAAAAATGTCACAAATCACTAGTTTGCATCATCTTCAAATTCCTCATGGTTTAGCTGCTATAGGTGCCTAAAAGTGAAGATTTAGTTAGAAAAAATCAATTCAGTGTCTAGTTTGGCCAACAATTATAAACCAATATTGTGGGATTACATGCGATCAACTCTATGAGCATCCACATACTTCTTCTACCTATCCTACACAACCACCAAATGCTCTATAATACGAACAACCTGTTGTTCCATCTCCTGAACAATCCTTGGTCCTAGGAGGACTCTGTCCTCAAGATGATCCCAACTCGGTGGGGTCCAACAAGGAAGACCATACAAGGCTTGAAAAGGGGACATATCGATAGAACTATGGTACCCATTGTTATACACAAACTCCACCAAGTGAAAATAATCCTCCCAATGAGTCTGCTGATCCATGACATACATTCTGAGCATATTTTCAAGGACCTGATTGACCCTCTTAGTCTGCCCATCTGTCTCTGAGTGGTAAGTTGAACTAAAGTTCAACTGAGTCCCCAACACATGTTGCAAGGACGTCCAGAGTGCTGAAGTGAATACTAGACCTCTATCAGAGATGATCCTACATGGAATCCCATGTAATCTAACTATATCATCCATAAAAATCTTGGTCACTGAAGAAGCATTATATGAAGACCAAATAGGACAGAAGTGTGCCACCTTATTCATCCTATCCACAGTGACCATGATGGCATAATGATGATGAGAAGATATTGTCAAGCCTACTATAAAATCCACTGAAATATTATCCCATTTCCATTTTGGAACAAGATGCGGCTGATGTTCTACCTTAACCCTCTAGCACTCCAAACACCTCAAGACAAAATCTGCAATGTCCCTCTTCATCCTGGACCAAAAATGCAACTGACGAAGGTCTATGTGCATCTTTGTGACACCTGGATGAGCTGAGTAGGGTGCTCAATGTGCCTCTGACATAGTTAGGGTACAAAGACCCTCTAATGGAGGAACATAGATGTGACCTAAGTGCCACAAGAGACCATCCAACTCAAGAGAATAACCTACATATTTTCCCTCCAAGGCTCTACATGACTCAAACTCTAACTTCACCTCCTAATACCAACTATCTACAGGAAGCGTTGCAAGGATTTGACCCCTCAAATCTACTCCAAGAGTAACTACTGAAAGCTCATGCCTTCCCCAACTAAGATCATCTGCCACAAAATTCTCCTTACCCTAGATGTACTTCACCTCAAATTCATACTCCCATAGAAACTCCATCCACTGCCTTTGCCTAACATTTAGGTTTGGTTGTGTGAATATGTACTATAAACTACAGTGATGGCTACACAAATCAAATTGATGCCCTAACAGAAAATGTCTCCATCTCACCATGGAATGAATGATGGTGGCTAACTCCAAGTCATATTCAACTCATGATCCTCGTGTTTGCAAAACTCATAGGTTATCATGCAACCATCCTACATAAAAACTACTCATAGACCCTCCAAAGATGCATCAATACACATCACAAAATATCCAGTAGGATCAGGAATTGCCAAAATGGGTGCATTAGTCAACATCTCCTTGAGAGTCTGAAAGGCTTCTTGACACTATTCTGACTAGATGAACTTCTTCCCTTTCCAATGAAGGGAAGTGATAGGGTGAGCTATCCTCGAAAAACCCTGCACAAATCGCTGATAATAACCTGCGAAGCCCATAAAGCTATGAACCTTTAAAACATTAATGGGCTCAGGTCAATCTATGATGGCTTGGATCTTTGAAGGATCCACAACAATACCCTCTCTTGAAATAGCATGCCCCAAGTTTTGCACCTCTATCTGAAAGAATTCACACTTTGCCAAATTTGCATATAGTTGATTCTTTCTTAGACACTATAATACCTGCCACAATTGCTCCTCGTGCTCCTCCATATTTGTAGAATAAATTAGAGTGTCATCTAGGAACACAAGGAAAAATATATCAAGATAGGTGCAGAATACTCCATTCAACAAGCTCATAAACACAGATAGTGCATTAGTCAACATGAATGGCAAAACAGTGAACTCATAGTGCCCGTAGCGAGTGGGAAATGCAATCTTATGGATGTCTACCTCAAAAATACACAACTAATGATACCCAGACTTTAGGTCAATCTTCAAGAACACCTTGGCTCCCTTAATCTAGTCAAAGATGTCATCAATCCTCGACAAGGGATATCTATTCTTCACAGTCACCTTATTTAGCTATCGATAGTCAATACACAACCGAAGGGATTTGTCCTTTTTCTTCACAAAAATGACTGATGCTCTTTAAGGAGAGACACTAGGACAAATGAATCCCTTATCCAACAACTCTTGCTGCAAACAAAGCTCCTTAAGCTCCTAAGTAGTGATCCGATACGAAGCTCGAGAAATAGGTTCTACCCTAGGAACAAGATCTATCCTGAAATCAATGTCACACTTAGGTGGCATCCCTGGAATCTCACTGGGAAAGGTATCTGCAAACTCCCTAAGAATAGGATGCTCATTGAGGGACACCTATTGACTCTCCCTTGACTCCAAATCATTAACCGTCACTACAAACAACTGGAAACCTTGATGCATACATGTCTTTAACTGTATAGCATATATCATATGCAAAGAGATGGGTATCTAAATGCCAACTACCTCTACCTCTTTACCTAAATCATCCAAACACTACACTGATTTGTGCCGACAATCTATAACTGCTCGATGAGCATCCAACCAATCCATACCCAACACTATGTCATTAGATCCTAGGGATATGATGCAAAGATCAATGGTGGTAAAGAGAGTACCAATCCTCAATCCATATCCATACACAAGGGATTCTACTGCTACTCTAGCTCCAAAGTTGAATTCAACTTGCCACCTAACTTCTTGCTTTACTGCCACCAACTCACATCGCTCCACTAAAGAAGGGGAAATGAATGAATTGAAAGTACCAAAGTCAAAAAGGATAGAAATACCAATACCCGCAAACACATATGTGGTCTCTACAACTATGCCCTGATGCTTTGATTGGTGGTTATCAACCACAACAAACACTCTATGAGATCTGCATGCATCACCCACTATCAGCTTTGAGGCTACCAGCCTCTGACTGAATCTTGATGCACTCTTCTGTGGACACTACCTAGCTATATGGCCCTACTTGTTGCAAGAAAAACATCTTGTAACCCTGTCATACCCCCTTCTTCCTAAGGGTATATTGGACTACTAGAAGCTACCTCTACTAACTGTAGACTATGTGCTTTTAGCTGGCTAGTCAAAATGATTATGCTTGGCTTGCTACCAATTCCAATTTTTCCTAGACTGAGAACCATTACCTTGCTGAAACTAAAAGTTTTTATGTTTTGACTGGGAACGCTTCTATTGTTGCTGCTACTATCCACCCTTAGTAGGTGCATGATGGCTCCTAGAGGAACTTGCTTCCTGAGTTTGACCACCTCGGGACCCGAAGCCTACTGAAGGTGCACTACTAATCTTCACAGTTGTCTTCCTTCCTAGCGCCATGGCTAGATTCTCCTCTACCAATCGAGCTTTCTCTATTGTCACCTCCATTATTTTCAGCTCAAAAACATGAACTCCCCCACTAATACAAGCATTCAAACCCCTAATGAAATGTTGGACCAACATGGCCTCATCATCACCAATACCCGCATACTGCTTGAGTTCAAAGAACCTATGATCGTACTACTCCATATACATAGCCATCTACCTCAACTTGTGAAACTCATCAGTGTGACGCTGCCTCCAATGATCTGACAAAAAATGAGCTCTGAATCTCTCTAGAAAAATCTCCCAAGAGACTAAACCAATATCCCAATGCAATTTTTGTTCCTTGAACTACCACTACGTAGAAGCAAAACCCCTAAGGTGCATGATGGTGCATCTTGCCTTGGTGTTACTACCATATAGGTGCATGGTTAAAAACAAGTCCAAGTCTATCAACCAGGTCTTAGCCTCCAAGCCACCACTAGAACCATCAAAGGTAGGAGGGCATGACCTCAAGAGATCCCTCATATGACCTGCTAAAATAGTCTCCTAGGAGACCTTTCTCTCTCTCTATCTATATGCCTAGAGTATTGTGTTTCCCCTTGTTGATTACCCTCCTGTCTACAACCTAGGTGGGCAAGGATATCCTCAAGCAAAAATTGTAGTTGAGCTCCCTCTAATTTTGGTTGATCAATATTCTGAACCCCACTTCCCTAATCATTCTAAGAGCCCTACTGCTCCTCACAATCACCCTCATGGAAATCCTGAGAAGGGGTGTTTTTGTGGTAAGCCCCACGACCACCCCCTCAACCTCTACCACAACCCTGACCTCAACCTCTAGGAATATTCATACACAAACACCACCAAAGGACAAGTTTAAGGTTGTTAGGTGTGGATGACAAAAAGGGGAAAATCATAATCTCCTGAGTCTAACCAACTAGGACAACATAATGGGCTCATATGAAACTAGAGTGCCTAGTGTTAGGAACACGGGCTCTGATACTAGGTGTAATGCCCCCACCAAGGAACCCCAGAGGATAACACTAAACTAGGTCAAATTAATGGAACATTTAAAAAAAAAAAAAAACTAAGGAATACATAATATAACATAATAATCTAGTCCTAGGTCTTCTAAGGTTCCTCGATTGCGCTACTCACAAAACAAGACTGCTAGAAACATTTCATTAATGCTAAGAGATACATGATAGATCTAACATGTGTAAGGTTCATTTTAAAGCTCCAAATTAAATGATTGTATATTACTTACTTCCATAATGTATCAACCGATAATCAACATTAAAAGATCATTTTCTAGCTAACTAACATGTGATTGATGCATTACTTTATAGTACTCTTTACAAGAATAAATCATCAATAATTGTTACATCATTACAATAATTACAACCATGATTCCCTTAATACATGTGGGAAGATTACATTAGCCTACATTAAGAGATACAACAAAATTATAATTCGATATATAAATACATGATAGGAGATCTACTTAAATAGGAACAAGAATTGAGTCCATAGTTCAATGATCAATCTCCATGCACACAAACATGCAACAAGAATACCCAATGGAGGAAAAGCACCAAACTATCGACCATGTGGAACCCTAAGGTCCACCCCCTGTGCTAGGAGATAACACAAGGTCCCACATCCAATAGACGATTAGGAAAGCAACATGCTAACATAATCAAGGGTTATACATGACTCCAACACAACACTGCTAACAACACCAACATCACTTCTAGAGGCACTCACACAAAAGAAAGAGGAAATACAAAGCTAGGGAATGTTAGACTGCAAATGGGTTATCTTGGTATATCTTCCTAGGCCCCGACCCCCATCCTAGGTTATCTTGGTAGCCTCTCCTGATCCCCAAACTCGTGTGGAATCAACATACCTTTCATGAGGACAAGGCACTTCATCTTGTCATTTCAGGCCTTCCCATCTCATCTCAAGCCTAAACGAGCACTTGAGCCATGAGTGAGGCATATCATTATCCTGTTTATTGTGAATTCTACCCATCCCCCTAATTCATTATTATGTTATCACTGAATTAAGAAACCCTCTAATGGGTTGTCCTAGACACCACTTTGGGTTCTTGCCCCCATTGAGAGTCACTCCCCCTACTTGTAACTAGTAAACCCTACACAAAGCAAGGAAATGTCCATCTTACACACTTATCATAATCACATGAATCCATACATCTAGACAAGAAGGAAACACCCTTATGGTCTGTGTTTCACACAATAAACATGACCCACAACATTTCCAAACCACTTCCAAGGTTACACAATCATAAGGACCATACATACAAATATATACCCCCTCCTAGGCCTCTCGAAAAAAACATTCTAAAAACACTTCCCAATGGCATAGAACTTGCACAAACTTAATACAGGTGACACCCAACTTTGAAAATTGCATAAACACTTAATCCATTATTCAAGAAATATTATTTAATACAAACAATTAATCATAGCAATTTAACAATTTAAAATTCTGATCACACATAAATACATTGTTATTATCTAATCTACAAACCATTCAATTTTCTATATTTGAATAAATCAATTCACTTAATTTTACACACAATTAAATATTCATTTTAATATTAACTTATCTGATTAGGATCCTTTATTTTAATAACATTTTATTTCTTCATATAAGAAAATTCATTCTTTACTATTAACTAAAATATAATATAATATATATATATATACATATATACATACACACACACATAGACATATATATATATATAAAATTTAAAAAAAGAAATCTTATTATATTTAACTCCCATCTATATACATGAATATTATGGAATCGATAAAAGAATTCATAATGTATTTAGATCCAATCGATATATATCATTATATCGATAAAAATAAAATTGAGATATATTTAATTTCAATCGATATAGTGAAATAATATAATAAAATTATCAAACTAAAATCACAATATACAGAATCAAGTTTAACTCACATATCATAGTAAATGCAGTGACACAAAAAGGAGAAGGAACACGGTTGCTAACAGAAGGGCCTCAAAGAGACCTCATCTCATGGATTGAAATGCTAGTAGGATGTGCGTCGATTGAGTTTGTTGAAAAGGCTTAAGAAGCTTTCAAGGAAATGTAATCGGCTGGGCATAAGTAGTTTTCATATCATGGAATGCAATGATTGTAGGATATGTGCAAAAAGTATTTTTTGAAAGGGCTTTGAAACTTTCAAGAAATGCAATGATTGAGGGAGAAAGAGCAAGACACAGGCCATGGTGGAAGAAAGAATGGCAATGAGCCAAACCTAATAGTACATAGTATCTATGGGAATAAATCAAGGCATATGAGCCAGTGCTTGGTAATCAGACACTTCAAGTTATATCCCAAAATGGGTAAAAGAGGAAACATATTAGGATTCGAGATAAAAGATCATAAAATAGTAAAGAAATCTAAGGTATCAACAGCTAAACTAATCTTGAAATTTCTTGGATCGCACATGTAGCTCAACACTACCAAGGTTCAAAATATTGGTATAAAAGTATATCTAATTATATATATGTTTATATCATTATGATTACACTAACTTATATTGCTGAATAGGCAATGATTACAATAAAAAAGAAACAATAAAACAGGATCAATCAGGAACTCCGAGCAACAACAATAATGGTAGGGAGAAAACTATCCAATACAGAACGAAAATTGCATATAAAATAAACACATCATTTCCAGGTACAATTAAATAATGAAGAATTTGATTTTCAGAAGCACAAATAGAGAAATCAATTAGATTGATCACGCATTCAAAAAAAACAAAACAAAATTTATTAAATCCAACCAAGATCCAACACTTGGCAGGAACGAGATTGATGTCGAGCTCCAAACTTCTCCCACCAAAAGAACAGAGTGAATAATCTCACCACACCAAAAAAATTTCCTGGAAGAGGAAGAATGTGGTTGTACAAAAATTTCAAAATGATCCCCAACCAACTCCCAAATAGAATATAGCTAGTTTTTAATTTATTAAATTAATAGTCAATTAAAAATATTTCATTTAAAATCTTAATTTGGGTAAATATATTTGATACCCAATTTCACACAAACGGTAAAACCATTTACCGACATTATTTACACAACTTATAATTAATTAAATAACTAGAATATATAATATTCTATTTATTTAAACCATATTATTATTTATTTATTAATTATAATATTACACTATAAATTTATTTCATTATTAATTATGATTATATATTTATTTATATTTATATATTTATCAAAGTGTACCTTTTTTATTAGAAAACTATTTTAATGCATAAGATAACCAAGGCATGTTATCAAACAATTTAAATTAAATAAACCAAATGCCAAAATAATTACCTAACCACTAACTAGGGTCAAAAAGAAAAACTTTAAGCAACACTGACTAGCCACTGGCAATACTGACAAGGTATCAAACCGGATACTCATCCTCTTTGAGGATGATGGCTATGGTAGGGGATCAAGTGTTATCTCTAAGAAACTGATCCATTGGGTTCAAGGCACGCTCAGACTTACCAATTCATGTGGATTCGATGCCTAGTACCTGCAACCTGCAACACACAAAATGGTTGTGCATATACATGTGCATTATATAACAATCACACTGTGAAAGGGAATCATAATGTCATAGGGTACTCACAAGTGAGTGGTGTGACACTGTCCCTTTCATGCAATCACATCAATAAGAAAAACACCTAGTAGTTGAATCCACTCATATAACAAGCAACTACATAGTAATCAAGATAAAATCAATCACATGATAATCACATAACAGTCATGATAAAATAATCACATAGTGCTCATGATAGGGTTAGTCCTCATAATGAAATAAAACCATATACCAATCATAACATGTGCATAAAACCTTAAGTAACAAAAGTGTCATCAAAGACATCATCATAGCAATAAGTCCAACATCAAATAATGTATCATAATGTGTCATCCTAAGACAGCTCAACTATCAGTCTCTCAGAGAAATAGTATGAGAGGCACTACATAAATGATGTATTAAGCAACAATAAGGTACAAACATACACTATCAAAGAAATAAAGAACTTGAAAAATAAAGAAAGGTGGATCAAGCCTTGATTGTTTGTCCAACCCGATGTGAATTAGATCTACTTTTTTTGTCCAAAGAATTTTTACAAGTGGAACACGATGTCCACTATGCAAACCAAATGCATGCTCACAAGGGCTAGTAGAATCTGGTATCTACTAGGTGAGCCCCCAGTGACACATACACATGCGATCGGTATGTGCTCACACACACAAGCAAGTTGCTATGGGAAAGCCATGCCTAAGGTTGGCTCCCATATGTACTAACCATAAAAAAGCTATCCCTTTGATAACTTTAATAAGGCACCACAAAATGAAACTTCGAGCTTATGAACAACATGCAAGTAAAGATTTGTTCAAAGGGACTTTTATTAGTTTATATAAGGTCTCTTCTTAGGGAAGATTGTGCCTAATGTCTCCAAGAGAGGAAAAATTAAAGAAATATCACACTCTCAGAGGAAATCAAACCCAATGACACCACCAAGAAAAGGACGCATTGCAAAAAAAAAAGAAAATCGCACAATGAAACATGAGAAATTTTGAAAGATAATGTTAATGTATGCCCCCACTTTAAAGTGATTTCTAACACCATTTTTGTGAGAAATCTTCTTTAAAGTAGCCAGTGAAGAAGATATGAGACCTTATTCAGAAAGCCCTATTCCAAGTCATATGTTCCTGAATGAAACTACATCATGAATAAAGGATTACCCCCAAAATGTAATGCTAAATATAGAAAGAAAAGTATGTCACATGCAAACCAACTTAAGGCATGTCATCCGCATTGCAAGCTTTCTCTTATATATATATGGAAGATGATCAACTATCCAAAAGAGACAACAACACGTGTCATGTGATGAGAAGGCTATCTAACCCCTTGCCCCCACTTAGTGCAAGACAAGGATGAGCCGAGATGATTGATGAAAAAAATGAAAATTAGTATCAATTAGAGGAACAAGGTGCTTCAACACAAAGAAGAGAACCATAATCCTTAAGATGTTGAATTTTATTACCCAAAGCCTTACATTCATTAGTAGAATGGCCATGAACTCTATGAT
Organism: Sequoia sempervirens; assembly: GCA_007258455.2. Taxonomy (NCBI): domain Eukaryota; kingdom Viridiplantae; phylum Streptophyta; class Pinopsida; order Cupressales; family Cupressaceae; genus Sequoia; species Sequoia sempervirens. The sequence goes on along the minus strand of VDFB02270651.1, from coordinate 213,355,165 downwards.
ATACAAAAAATGAACTCTTTTAGTAAAATTTATTACATGTTTTTGGAGGAGTCTTGACAAGATGTTCCTTTATTTTGCAATGTAAAGATATCTTTTTCTTAGTACAAGGTTTCATACTTACACAAGACTCTTTGGATGGTGAGATTTTGTACTCTTATTTAAAGGAAGGTGTAAAATCTTTAACAAACTCCAATCGTTAGTGTTTTGTGTGATGACATTGATATTAAGTGAAGATTTCTTTCTTTCTTTCATTTCTTTCGAAGGATAATAACTAAGACCACTAGTGTCTATTAGTTCAAGATGCACTAATGTTAGAGTAGCTTGAGAATAATCTTTAGTGAGAGTGTTGATATTGAGTGAATATCTTTTTGATGCTTTTGTTTCTTTCAAGGGGAAATAACCAAGACCATTAGTCATTTCTTGCATGTTAGGCTCTATAGGGACATAAATACCTTGTTCTCTAGCACCACATCCTTTTCCACCATACCCAAGATGTTTTATAAGTTCATAACTTCTTCCATAAATCTTTTTCATTTCTTTTGGATTCAATGGTTGTTCATAATCAACTTCATCAAAATTTGTTGTGTAATTTTCTTCTTCTCCTAAACTGGTTGAAGTGGATGCTTTCGAAGATTTTGTTAAATTTTGTGTTGAAATTAATGCTTTTTAGTTTCCCTTGTTAGATTCTTTTGTTATGATCTTGTATCCTCCTATGAATGTTGGTGTGAAATCTAAGGAACCTCAATCATCTTCCAATAACTTTGTAACTTTTTCAATATTATTTTCTTTGTCTTTCTCATGCACGGGTTCAACTAGTATAGTTTGTGTCAATGTTTTCAAAGGATTTCTTTGCGGGAATGTGCAGGATTATGGTGGGCCAAAAAGTGGCGATATGATGGGTATGTGTAGGGTATGTGGCTAACGACTTTTTTTTACCCAAAATTGATGAAAAAAAAGGGTTTTTAAAGGAGATTCTCATCTTTCCACCAATATAAATTATTCTTTACTTTGAATTTAATAAATTATTATTATTCATTTTCTATTTCAATTACGACTAAAGTCCTGATTGAATGGCTGATTGAAAAGCTTCTATAGATTTTAAACGATATCACAATTTTTGAATCCGAAACATGTGTCACATTCTATGCTTCACATACTATAGGATTAAAAAAAATGAATTTCATGAAATTTTGACCAAGTTAAGGTGGCCAGACATATGATTTTTTATATTTTTAAAAATTTGTAATAGAAAAATCATAATTAATTATTTACTTGGAAAAAAATTACAAAAAAATATGCATCACATCGGGACATGAGTCATCTACTTATATCTAAAATATTATAAAAAAATATTATCATTTTATTATGGTAGGGTGGTTAGACAGGCACCTACTTCTTATTTTTCCCCTAAAATTTAAGTACTACTGCATTGAAATTTCAAATTTTCACCAAATAGATTTTTTTTTCTTAAATAAACCTAGTAGTTTAGAAACTACATTCAATTGGCTATAGATTCTATTCTTACATATTTTTTAAACAATATAGATAACTTATTCAAATTTTTACGTCAAGTTTCCTAACTCTATTTTTTCTAAATTTTTCACCACTTAAGGGCCTGCTTTTTCCATGATGATCCTACACATACGTTTTCCTTTCTCAATGTTCAAACACATTTCTAGCTCAAAGTTAGCTTTGACTGTATACGCTTTTTTGTTGTAGACATATTTCATTATACAATGAAGAGTTGAAGCCACCACATGCATGTCATGAATCCATGGTCTTCCTAAATGGAGGTTGTATGAAAGATCATGAGGCATAACATGGATTGGGGTTTGTAATGTGGCCTTTCCAACTATAATAGGAAAAGTGATCACACCAAGAGGTTATTTTTCTACAATGTCAAATCATCGAATCGATAAGGAATCAATTTTAATTTTTGATTTATTCAAATCAATGTTAGTATGATTATTGAATGGTTATGTATGATTCCATTCCTTTGTCCCATAATGTCTTCCAAAATAGGAGAGGTATGGGAAGAAAAATAAATAGGGTTGTCATGGATCTTAAAGATTTTATCATCTAACACCAACATATCCTCCTCACAAATGATGTGATTGTCATGATTTTTTACAATTGCATCCGTTTTTACTAAAACATCCTCAGAAGTGGGGAAGATGTTGGGAGATGAATGTAGACTAGTTGAAGTGGTATTTGGGTAGGTTTCAACGGACTCTTCTTGTTGTCTTATGTGATCATCATGATTACATATTGTTGGTTCATCTTGTTTAACAATGTCTTGCCTAATAAGATAGGTAGGATGAGAGAAACAACTAGGATTCTCAAAACTATAACTAATTGGTTCTTCTAACACCAAAATATCTTCTTTACAGATAGGAGAGATAGTGGGAGAAGAACGAATATGATTGTTATGATTTCCCATGAATGTATTCTCTTTCACTAGACTAATCTCACTCATAGGAGGGATACTAGGAGATGGATCAATGATGAACAAAAAGAGAGGGGAGAGGACTTCATATTCATATGCACATAACAAAAAATTCTTGTAGTACTCAACAAGATCTAAAAATAGAACATTAAGTATGACAACCATAGATTTGTGTAGGGAAAACATGATGTAATAATTGTCCTACAAATTTGAAATGCAACAATGATAAAGCAAACATGCAAAAGGATAATGCAGTTTTTAGATTTAGAACATGATAATTGACTGATTATGCTATGTATAAAGTTGAAAATGACATCTTTTAGTTACATTTTTTTTTTTATGTTTTCCAATGCAGTTGAAATGAAACCAATTTTGAAAAGATTGCCAATAATAGTAATTCTGCAAATTGAAATACGGATTTGACAGCAACAAACCAAAGCACATAAATGAAGTTTTTAATGCTACAAAATGCATATTCAGATTTGATTTGGGATTAAATTGCCTAGATGGATGAATGAGTCCCAATTAGGGTTTTTGGAAGATTCAGATACTGAAAAATAGAGAACAAAATTCCCAAAAATATGGAAAAGCCAATATAGGAACTAAATTTCCCACGTGGGTGAAGGAGTCCCAGATTAGGGTTTTTAAACCAAATTCAACAAATTGTGAGTTGATTTCAAGGTTTCTAGGTTGTATTCTCAAATGATTGTTTGCAAGTATAGTTTTCTAATGAAATTTAATGATGCAAAATGCAACAATATGCACTTTTCACTAATGGAAGATTTAGAAGCCCTAAATTCAATTCAACTACTGAAAATATAATGCAAAGTTAATGCAAACTAGATCTAGGAATACAATGTTCTCCAAAATTAGAAATTCAAGGGTCCAAAGGTCGGGTTGACCAAAATGAACCAAAGAAAATAAGGTGTCCATCTTCTAGGAGATGGAACTTTGGGACCTATTTCACACTTTAGTTGATTAGGAAGCCAATATCCCTCAACTAAGTGACTAAATTAAGGGAAGGACAAGGAATTTCCTTAGTGTGATTAAATGGGGGTTCACCATTAAAATAAAGCTTCAAAGGAGAAATGCAAAAAGTCATGCACAAAACCCTAGAAACTTAAAGACATGAAATCATATTGACAAAAGAGAATGAAATAGAAGGGTACCTAGAAGAATGATGGAATCCAAGTAAGGTTTGTAACACTGGAATTCTAATTTTGAAGTGTATTGGGACTCATATGCCAGTTAGGGTGATTTAGTCTTGCTATAGGAATCTGGGTAGAATCTAGAATTTTCTTGTGACTAATCAAAATCTACAGAATGGTGATTAGAAACTATAATGAGACTAATACACTAGGTTGGGCATACAAATCCTGCTATGGATTTTTTAGGATCTTTCTAAATCTTTCGAACCTAAATCCAACACTATTGAATGTTGTCTAAAGGCTATATCAAGGACTAAATCGCTAGGTTGGGTGAATGAGTCTCGTTAACATTAATCTACAAAACAAACATCATAAGAGAGAGAGAGAGAGAGATATAATGTTATTTTGTTAGTGGATGGGGTTCTACCTCAATCAGACCTCGTTTAAGTAATTCAACTTTGAAATGAATTGAAATAACATGAGGGAATGATGAATGAAAAAATTAATGTAACAACTCACCAAACCTTGTTGAATCCTTGGAGTGTAGATCTACAACTTGTATGAACTGGCTTCAATGGATGTAGATCTCGATCATGAAACTTTATATGGCTTTGAATGCTTGAACCTAGATCATAAATGCTACATCAACATTGTAGCTCATAATAACACATGATGCATGAAGACTTGGACATGATGCTTGACTCTTGAATTGATGCTCCAAAATGCTTGATAAGCATCTCTTGAATGCTCTTGAATGCTTGAAAAACTCTCTTGAAAGCTCTAATTCTCGGTGAAAATTTCTTTCTTGAAGATTCTTAGTGAAATAATGTTTTGAAACTTTTGTTATATAGGAATTCCATCTAATTTACCGTTTATTAGATTCCAAATGCCGACATTCACAAATTTTGAATAAAAAACCCTGATTTCCCACTCAAAACCCTAAAAATGCCCCAAATGGGACTCATATGCCTAAGGTTGCATATGGGTCCCACCCTAGTCTTTCGACGTGAGAGAATGTCAAGGGGTTAGAATATTAGGTGCATTTGTTGAAATTGTTAGGATTTTGATTGAAATAAGCTTCATGATACGTAATAAAGGGTCTTAAGGGCCTATTAGTGATAATTTGAAGGTCATGACTGTGAGAGGGCCCAAAACTTAGTGTGAAGATGTATATAAATACACTTTACAACACTAAATTAAGGAAAAATTATGTCCATTTAGTTTAAAAGGGTCCTAAACTTAATGTGAATGTGTAAAACACATTACAACACTAAATTAAGGCAACCTTAGGCTCAGTTTAATATTAATTATTCCCAAATTAAGTGTGAAAAAGGGATACTTTTTCCTACTCTACACACAAATATAAAAGGAATTTATATAGATCTAAGATATAAATATGTCTAGATAAAATGGAGCCACAAGACATGTATGAATTTAATTATCCCCCTTAGTGTGATATTTTAATTTAGTATATGGAAATAATGTATCAATAAAATATGAATGGCTAATGTTTATTTATGAATAAATGTGTCATATAGAGATGAATAATTTGGATAACTCACCCTTTCTTTCTCTTGACATGTACACAATATAATATTCACTCAATTGGATTCTTAATATGTCTCTTTATGAGTATAATGTCATATATGGTTATATCATTGTCTACTTGTATATAAAAATATTTTATTCTTAACGATACATGCCTTGTAATGTGCTAGTTGTATGTGAATCATTACTACTCTTAGGAGAATTTTCTCTACAATGATGAGGTTAAAAATATTTTTTCATAGCCATTAATATCCTAAAAGTGTACAACCTTCTTATCAATAACATCTTTAATAATATTCCTAATTAACATGCATTTTCCCATAGTATGTCCATGTATCCAAAGTTAGTCACAAAATTAATTTAACTAAGATGAGTCAGTGGAATATATTTTGATGGATTAATGACCTCTCTAAGAGGAAATGTGATGAGTTGTGGTTTAAATTTTGTTTCAAATATAATTTTAATAATATTTTAATATAATTAAAATTCATGAATTATTTACTGTTAGAAGCATGATGTGCCTAGGATAAATAGTCTGAATTACATCTATGGCCTTATGCCCATCTTGAGTAGTAGGTTATGTATATGGTACTACATAAATCTAACTTAATGTTGAAATACTAATATGATTTTGGAAACATTGTTGAAGGAATAAAGTGAAATGTTTGATTAAAGAATGTGTAAGGCCTAAAAATGAAGTAGAAGGATTATGATGCAAATCATAAAATAATAGAGCTTCATCTAATAAATTTTCTCTAAATTTGAGTTAAAAATATGTTCATTCATATGAGTATAATAAATGAGATAGAAAATTATACTTTACATGTACAAAAATTTATTATAACCATTTTCATTGACATGAACCCTTGAGTCTATATATCTCTAGTAATACAAGCACTACAATGAATAACTATCTTGAAATAAAGATAAAAAAATTAATATTTTCTAATAGTCTCATCTATTAGTTGAGAAGAACAATCATAATTTACACACAAACATAACACATATCCTGATTATATATTTAATCAAAAGGATATGAGGAATATACAAAATAAAAATATGAGGAAGAGTATAATTATATGGATTAGAAATCCAAGTTTCATCCATATAGGTAAGGAATAAATCATTAGTTGTATATGACATACAAAATCACAAATAGTGTGAACATTAAAACAAAAATATGTACTAGAAATACATTACAAAAATTAATATGTCAATTATAAATAAGATACTCATAAACCACAATATGACAAGAATAATCATGATCATGTAAAGACACATCATTAATGGTAGAATGAATTCAAGCATCATAGATTTCATGATAAAAGAAAAAATTAAGTACTCCCAAGTAAATAAGCATCTAAATAACCTCCTCAAAGAAAGATGTAGCAATATTATATATAGAAAGAAATCCATTAATGGAAGAGAACACTCATGAGATGTGCACGAAATATGCTCACTAGGTATAAAAAATTCAAATCACATAGAATCCATGGAAACCTCACAAAATGTATGATCAAAGGAATATAGATCTATGGGTATATAAATATATGGGTATATAAATAGGTATATTATAACATATAGGGAGAATATTATCATAATAAATAATAATGTAATGACTAGATAAAAAGGTGTGACCTTATAATAAAGGATCATACACACCTCATTGTGATGTGATGAAGAAAAAGTTATTAAAGATAAAATATCACGTTCCACATCATAATAACTATTTAGTAGTCATAACAATGGTATAATAGTGATGAAAGTCGTGGAGAATTGAAGTGACCATATCTAACAGGGAAGTAAAAATAATAACCAATTCTAGTTGAAAGAAGATAAAGTATATATATGATGTGATAATTATTGCATAGATATATATTACATCCATGTTATAATTAGGAAAGCAAGCTTTAAGGATTGAAATATCAAATTTGATCGAATAGAAACACATTACTATTAATAAGACCTCCATTGATAGAGGCCAAATATAAAATTAAATAAGAATCCATAGTAATGATCTACTAATTACACACAAAGAAAACAAGGTGGGTGAGTAGAAATAAAAGGGATGTCACACAATAAAGATCCAAACCTTAATCAACAAACAATAAATAAAAGGGTGCTTCCAAATCCTAATCAAATTTTAAATGAAAGATACAACTAATAAATATTGCAACTAAAAATTGAAGATTTAAATAAGGTTAACATTATATGGTAGAAACCTCAAGGGTTTAAATTTTTGGTTCATCAATTTATGTAAGAAAAATGCATCTCTACAGAAAAATTCCTATGGTAAATAAATAAAATATAGAAATAATAAAAAAATCATAATTGACATCAGAGTTGGCAAGGAAAATATCTACTAGAGATAATTTCTAAATGTAATCAACAAATAGTAGTAAAATTATACCTTAATATTAGGGTTCAATAATATTGTGACACATGACTTGTAACTAAAAAAATAATATTAAATCTAGAATAAATAACAATTTATACAAGCTTGCAAACTATTTATAGTCCTAGCTCTATTCCATGCCTATGAAACTAGTCTATGTGTTAGTGTATAATATTCTCTTCTAGGATATTTATTTTCTCTTGTAGATATCTCATCTAGATATGTGTCCTTTTTTCATAGATAATCTTTCTTAGTTGTCTTTGTGCTTGTATGGAGTTGCATATTTCTTTTTGATAGTGGTTGATAGCACTCTTATGCTTTTAACATCCTGGTTGAGTTTATTGATTATAGATAATTCAAGTGTTATTTCATTTGCTTATTTGTTGCATACTTTCTTCATTTTGACTTTTCAGGGTATGTGATTGTATATCAATCATGGCCTAATTAGTGCTACCATTCTTACTAGAAGATCCATGTTCTGACACTATGTTCCTATTAAACAAAGTATAATGTGAAAATAAAGTTTGAATACATAAATGAACTTGAAACCTCTAAAACTTTGTTGCTATAAAGAGATTTCGTTGATGTTGAGACCTATGATAAAATATATGTGGTGTTGTTAAATATCTATGGGATCTTGCTAGGCATTGATCTTCTCTTTATGGCCAACCCCTGGATTGAAACTAATTAGTGTCTATAATATTTTTAAAAGTATAATGCAATGAATGTACTATGCACTATCTATGGGAGAATAACTTTGAACTTAGAAAAATATACAAGTGTGATGCAAATGAACTAAATGAAATTTTAGGGATTAACCTCTAAAGTAGTACCTTATTAAGTGCATATATATGGAGAATTTTGAAATAACAAAAATGTGTCCCTATTGACACTAAATATTGTACTAGTACACACTTGTCCTAGTCAACTAAATAGTTATATTATCTAGTCAAATCCCCTTCAACTAATCTACCTCACTTAATTAAATAATCTTATTATTTAATTAGTATCTTTTACATCTCACATAATTAAATAATTTTATTATTCAATTACACCTATTATCCACCCCACATTGCTAAAGAAATTAAATAATAATATTATTTAATTATAGCTATCTTATCTCCACCAAATCCCAAGAATAAATGGGGTCCTAAATTCACTTGTCACCCACATTCTTCATAGTTGCATAGACTTACTATTTTTGGTAAGTGCATACTAGCCCTTCATATTTTGACAACCTCCATTATGACCCTCATTTCTCTCCTCAATCCTATGAAGTCCTTTCATTCATCCTCTACTTTTTATTTTTCTATCACATCTCCATCATCAATTGCCTCTCCCAAAAATTGCATAAATTGAAGCATCATTCCATCCATTTTATCCATTCCATTTTTTCCTAAATTTACGTTGTCAAAAGAGATCATTTTGTGCACAAGAACTTACACATTTCAGTCAACATTAAAACAATTGAATTTAGAATGGATTTCATTGGTAATGTTGTTTTGATTGCTTGTGTTGTTGCATTATATTGAATTCCTATGTATGCTATATTTAAGGTCTTCTTTCACTTGAAATAGGAGGTTTTTTATTGTTCCCTATTTGATTTAAAAACTAATGCTTATAGACCCAATATATTGTTCTAGTATTACAAGGAAATGAGATAGTTTAACTAATGTGATACAAGTAAGTATTGTGGGTTAGAAGGAATTCATAGAATGGGTTGGTGTGTTTATAAGTTGTGCTTCATATCCTCTATAGATCATTTTGAATATTTCAATTGGAGAAAATATCATTCTCTATGGTGGTGATGGTAGGGAAATAAAGCTATCCTTTTTCTATGCCACATAATCTTGTATTATGTTAGAGCTTCATAATTTAAATAACATTTGCTTAATCTCAACCATAATGCAGTTAAAATAATAAATATTTTTCACACTAAGGTCATATAATTTTTCTAAAATTTAATTTCAAACACCATTTGGTAGTGTCATTACCTTATCTAAAAGAATCAATGGATATCTCTAAAACCCTTTCGTTATAGTATAGATTAATATGTATGTTATAATTGAGATGCATATTATTAGGAGGATTCATTGTTAGAGTGGAAATATTTAGGAGTTTAAGATAAACAATTGGTTTTAAATTAAATTTTTCTATATGATTTTATATTTCTCAAAGCACATATAGGTTTTATGTGTTTACTATTTAATATATAGGATGACAATCAAAATTATTGTTGAATTGAACGAATGTGTGGACCATTCCCTTGGTTGATAGGGTAAAAAACAATAATAAGATATCAAAATATAATAAAGAAATTGATAAATAGGATAATAAAAATACAAAAAATAATAATTATATTCATATATATAGAAAAATATCAAAATAAAAATAAAATAAAGAATATTTATTTGAATAGAAAATAACACCTTACATAAGATTTTAACAACTCGGGTAATATTGTCAATATTGGCATAATGTTATGGTTAAATTGAGGTGTTGTTCTTGTCATAAAGATTCAAACATAAAGATTCAAACCCCACTAGATGTTTCTATTGAATGTTTATATTGGGGAAGAGGTCTCCCATTTGTAACCTCATCGATTCATAACTTCGAATAAAAAATATTTGCCCTTAAAAAACACCATATACTATTGTTAATATGATACAAAGATTCTATAAATCACCTTCATCTTTTGTAAGAAATTTATTGCTATAATAACATTTTTATGAGCTCTTCGAAACAAAGATTGTGTAATTTATTATTATTTTTATTTTCTTAATTATGCTTACTTTTAATTAAAATAAACATAGAGCTATCTTGACCGAACATGGGAGAAATTACATGGTATTATTCATTTTAACGGTTATACTTGTTTGAATAAGTCGTGAGGAGCAGATACGCTATGCCATCTGGGTCTTGTAGAATCTTGAATACCAAGAAATCCTGAAAACAAAGTTAGTTGACTTTGACTTTATTTTGCTAGAGTACTTTCACTTCCTCATCGGAAATAAACTCGCAACGAATGTCGATGCCTAGCCGAAGCTCTCCCAAAATTTAGAGGCAAATCACTATTTATCCATTCTATCTCGCGTGTATACTATAAAAGTCTTTATAAGCCAACAACTTCATGTTATCAATTCAACAATCTTAAGAGTACAGAAGATGGGAATCTGTGTACTGTTGTTCCTGGCAGTCGTGAATGTTTTGCTGCGGCAGGCTGTCTGATTTTTTCGGGTTTCCCACTTTCAATGAAGCGCCTTACGACCTTTTCATTTTCAAGAATGCCAACATAGCTTTTGGTGGCTTGCAAGTCACACAGGAAACGAGAAACACCGATCCACAATATTCCATGGCTAATAAATCGGGAAGAGTGATATATGATAAAGCATACACGTTCTGGAGAGAAGACGGCGCCCCTGTATCTTTCAACACCACATTTGTTCTGAATATTGCAGTGCAGAACGGGACTGGTGGTGAGGGAATGGCGTTTCTCATAACTTCTAACAATAATGTAAGAGATATACCAGAGGAAAGTTACGGGCTCTGGATGGGGCTCTTCAATTCCTCCATCAACGGACTGAGTAGCAATGAGATGGTAGCGGTTGAGTTCGATACAAGGAAGAACAATGGGACCAATGACCCCGACGGCAATCACATCGGAATTAATGTTAATAGCATAAATTCCACAAAAATAGCGTCTCTTGAAAGATCACAGATCGATCTAAAGAGCAGCGAGGATGTCACTGTTTGGATACAGTTCAACGGCGTTCAGCGGCAACTTCAAGTTTACCTTGCAAATGGGTCGTCTCCCATGCCCTTGCAGCCTCTTCTCTCCCTTAAGCTCGATCCATCTGGCATTCTGGGATCAAAAGTTCATTTCGGCTTTTCTGCTTCCACGGGGGACAACATCCAGCTCAACTGTGTTAAATCATGGAGCCTGTCGATAGAACCCGTGACCTCAAGTGCTAGAAGGACATTAGCGATTTAGCTTTCCGCGGTCGCGGGAGCTCTGTTCATTGCAGCACTGGTGGCCATCTTCCTAATCTCTGTAAAGTATAGGAAGTCGCGAGCAGAAGCCGTGGAAATGGCAGGGACGATTCAGAATCTCCCGGGTCATCCCCGAGAGTTCAAATTCAAAGATCTGAAGAAGGCTACGCACAACTTCAGCGCCCAGTCGCAGCTCGGACGCGGCGCGTTCGGATCCGTTCACAAAGCAGTCCTCCCAAATGACGAAACCACGGTGGCCGTGAAGCGGATGCTCAAAGACTTGAAACAAGGGAAAAGAGAATTCATATCGGAAATAAGCATAATCAACCAGCTGCGCCATCGAAACCTGGTGCCGCTGCTCGGGTGGTGCCACGACAACGGGCAGCTGATGATGGTGTACGAGTACATGCCAAACGGTAGTCTAGAGAAGCACATATATCGAGGCTCACTGGACTGGGATCACAGATACAACATCCTCTCGGGCTTAGCGTCGGCTCTACTTTACCTTCATGAAGAATGTGAGAAGCAGGTGATCCACCGGGACCTTAAACCGAGCAACATAATGCTCGACTCTAACTACGATGCCCGCCTCGGCGACTTTGGCCTCGCTCGCTTGCTTGAACACAACCGGACGACCAACAAGCCGACGGACGTGGCAGGCACCATGGGTTACATTGCTCCAGAGTGCTTTCATACTGGGCGGGCGACGGTCCAGTCGGATGTTTTTGGGTTCGGTGCTGTAGTTCTTGAAATGGTCTGTGGGAGATCCGCTCATTGGGGAGGAGAGGCGCCCGACTTGGTCGGTTGGGTGTGGGAGCTACATCGAGAGAACAAGCTCATGGAAGCTGCTGACTGTCGCCAGAGCTTGGCTGGGGCAGTCTCTGTCAACGAGGACGATGTAAAGTGTTTGCTACTGGTTGGACTGGCGTGCTCGAATCCAAATCCTGGGGAACGGCCTACCATTCGGCAGGTGAAACATATGCTGTTGAGGGCAATGCCGCCTCCCGCGGTCCCTCCATTTAGGCCGTCCTTTATTTGGCCATATCTCAGATCCGAAGATAGCAGTTCTAACGTCGTTTCAATCAGCACAGAGAATAGCTCAACAGAGAATTCTTTTATGCAGTCGCCTGCCGTACGTTAAGAGGGAAGCAGGAACTTTGCGGCAGAGGTAGTACGGAACTACATCAGGAGCTTATCTGGTTTCGATCTAATAGTCTAATGCATTTCTGTTACTAGATCGGCTCTCTTGCCTGTAGATTGTGTTGAAAATATAAACCTTATTCATTACAGAGATTGTTTATGTGTTGAGACAGATCTCTATTTACTGTTCTTACTGAAATGTGCTTTTAGATCCTTAAATAAAGTACTGTAGTTGTAGAGAATGATTGCCGATTGCACCAATTGGATAGTTGTAGTGTTGATTGTGGAGATTGTTACTTGTAGAAGGCTCGGGATTTCTTTTTCTGTAACATATTTTATATTAAGGTGAGCAATATCAATGGAAGTCTTGTAATTACAGGCAACATATTCAATTCTTGTAATTAAAGGCATCACATTTGGATGTGTTTGAATGAATTTATCAAGATCTTGGGAAAAACAAGAGACAATTTCGCAAAAGGTAACTTTTGACTAAGGTGGACCTAGTGCAGACTTACACTCAAGAATATGGAATTCATATATACTAGCAATCGCACATTGGTGTGCAATGGGTACGCCGAAGAGTTGTGGAAGGTCAATTAAGGAAAATTTTGGTCCATTTTTTTCATAAATTTGTGCAATAAGGTCATTTCGTAAGCCATTTAGAACATGAATGTATTTGTGCAACAAAGGTTTGAATGGAGAAGTGATAGCTTCAAATCAACTATGCATCCACTTATAGGAGCAAAAAATGACTGAAACAAAATCTCTCAATCAAGAAGATATTAGGTTCCATTACAATAGGCTTATGTTATGTTTGCATTAGAGAGAGAGAGAGAGGGGAGGGGGGGGAGATTGATTTTCTATCTCTACATTCTTTTCAAATTTAGTTATTAACTAAAATAAGTATTATTTCTATTAGAAACTAGGAAGATCAAGCAGATAAGAAACAAGCATATGAACAATGCATAAAATTGTATTTAGCTTAGTATTGACAACGAGCTCAAACCCTCATTATAAAGAATGAGGATGAGCAAATACATGCCACAAGATTATGCAATCGCATGCCATGGATTGAGGAGAGGACTAAATGAGGATGAGAAAACACATGCCATGAATTTGGGGAGAGGACTCCTCATCCTGCAGTGGTGGCGAGTTGCTCTCCTCAATGCAATGGAGAGGCGTCGAGAGGAATTGGACACCTCTCAAGATACCTCAACATCCTTGACACCTCATGGGAAATGAGTCAAGGGTCAACTCCAACACCTAACTAGGCTTAAGTTAGCCTATCTAGAGTATAATACACTAACACCCCCCCTTAAGCATAGCTTAAGTGGGTATAGAAAAAATGGGTCCCGACTACTAGCCAGATGAGGTACCCATGTACAAAATTTTCTCATAAGGTGGAGTAAAAGGAGAAAACCAATGTGGGAAAAAACTCCTCTCGAAAAAGAAAAACAAAATGCATGAAAAGAAAACAAGTGAAGAAGGAGGACTTATATCATGACCCCCCTAGGACAACTTTTGTCACATGTGTACAATAAATTTGCCCAAAATAGGAGATATAGAGAGAGACTTGGAAGCCCCCCATAAGATATGATGTAGTGCACATAGATTCTTGATGAAGTATGCCGAAGAGAATCCATGAACATTGAACCACATTTCAACCCTTAGGAAGAAGGCGAACTACAAAAGTGTGCAAATAATCTTCCCATTCCTGATAGGAACATACATAAAGAAGTATAAATGTCTTTGAATTAAGCACAAGATCCAAGATGTAGATGATTCCCATAATGTCTTCGTAGAATGCTCAATGATCTCTAAGCCAAAGTTGATGTGTGACGAAGATTCGGGAACAGGAACCATAGGACCATAGATGTATGGTGATAACTGGAACCATAAGAATTTGATACTATCACTATAGAAGCTGAAGTAGGAAAGGCATGAGCAAGAATATCTGAAGAAGACAAGGCTAATGCAACTTCAATGAAGTTGGCATCGAAAAGAAGACGAATGTACTCAATAGTGTCATCCAAATCAACAAGATGAGATTCTATGAAAAGACATGAAATGTCAGGTAGATATACATCCCAAAGTGGCAGATCTGGAAAGACAATAGTAGTAGGTTTTTTTGCAGTCTTACAAAGTAGTGAAAAGATAGTGTGAGAGAAATGAGGAAAAAATTCATCCCCATGTTGAGGGCTCCCACAATATGTACACTTGACTATGCAACATGTAGACATGGTCTAAATGTGCAAAAGATCAATGCAAAAAGCCCCCCGAAATTGTTGAAAGAGAGACTCCCCCAGATTTTGGCACTTTATTACTTAGTGCATTTTACAAAATAAATTTGACCAATGCATGGAGAATGAAAGACCATTCACTTTTGCAAAACATGGTAGTCAATTTCAAGCTACCAAGCAAAAGTTATTGAACGGTAAATTTTGGTTGATGATAGCTTTTGAGATCTAAATAACGGTAAATTAGGTGTTAATACCTATATAAGCAAGCTTCTAAGTCATTATTTCATCTAACCAATCATTTTCAAGAGCAATTCCAAGATCCAAGCATTCTTCGCCAAGAGCATTCAAATTTCAAGAGCAAGCAAAGTTGAAGTCTTGAAACGATATTAAATTATTTTTTCAGGTCTTCAAGCTCACTTTTATTCAAGATATAGCATTTTCAAGGTTTCATTATGGTTTCCTATGGTGAATAATGATGGATTCCAGGTTTGGGAGATGCAACTAGCCATCAAGCCTTGAGCCTAATGACTTGTTTCCTAAGTGATTCCATCATCCATTATCAATCTACTTTCAGCCTAAGGAAGGTACATGCATCATCATGATGTATTAGAGTGATTTGACATCTCTCAAAGTGAGTCATTGCAGTCAAGCTTCATTCATGGATCTTTTTCTTACACATTAGAATAGGGTTGCATTGCATTTTTTATTTCCTAATCTTAGACACACTTAAGCTTAGGGTTTATGTTCACATTTGCATCCAAGTTTCATTGTTTCTATTAGGGTTTAATTGCCAAACTAGGGGTTTCGGCGAGGCAAACCCCCCATAAGCAAATCAAGTATATATTCTATTTTGTAGGTATTTTTATAGATTTGGATTTGAAAATCAGTTTGGAAGGAATAACCACATGTTGAAGTGCAGATCTGAACTTTGAATTCTTGAAAAATTGAAATGAGACTAATACACCAGAAGTGGCGTATGAGTCCCACTATAGGCATTTTTCCATATTTTTGTAGTTTTAGAAGCTCCTTTTTCCAAAAACCTATTTCAAACCAGAAACCTTGAACTAGGACTGATATTCCCAAACTAGCATATGAGTCCCAGTGTGCCAAAATTTTAGTGTTTTCAACATTTTAGAGCTTCATTCAGTCTCCTTAGAGCTTCATTTAGTCTCCTTCAGGTTTCCAAGTGCATACACTTCATTGTGCAGCTCTATGTTTCGATTTATAAGCATTTTTAGGTCATTTCGTGTGAAGTACTGCATCATATTACTGTTAAGCATTAGTTCTTTCATTTCATTTATTTTTCCAATCCCTAGCTTGGTGGTGAACCCCTCATTAGCTTATAATTAGCCCCTAGGACAGCCCTATTGCAAGATCTCTTTCTCCTTCGCATAACTAGGATTGAGATCTCTAGGGTTATCCTTGAATGAGAGATTTTGAGTTTTTTAATTCTATCTCCCAAGCATAGAACCAAAATAAATTCCACCTTTCATAAATATATATTTATATGTAATGATTGTTATATTTTTGAAAACATGTACTATATGAACCATGACACACCTTATAAAAACATAACTATATATAAATATGTATGGATTTAGTAAAGATAAGCAAAGCACTTATATAGAGTGCATACCATATGAGAATATGGTTGAATAGAAGCCAAGACTCCATGATATCAAGTGTTGCACTAGTATACTAAGATGTAGGAAAATGTGAAACTAGTGCATGAGCAAAGAACCTAGAAGAAAGTACTATCCCATCCCATAAGTTTTAAAGGCCGAACCATATGCAAGTAATGCACAATAATTAAGGCTGATATGGGAAGTGAACTATAGTCAATACTATTGAAATGCATCAATATTTTAATAGCAACAAATTAGTCCCAACTTAGAATGGTTATATCCAAGATGTAAGGCGGTGAAGTATTAGAGTCTAAACCATAAACTATTTTGAATGCAAGTTAATAGGGAAAGAAAAAAACAAGTCACATACTAAGTCAAAGCACCATTTAAACACTATTATTGTGGGGTGACTCATCTTTGTTCTACTGATAAATGAAACTATGACTAAGTCAACATAGTATGAGTGTTTCCTGTAAATAGAAGATTATTTCAAAGAGAGAAACTATGCCAAAAAGCTAGGAATAGTGGTTGCAACATGGCACCAAATTATGAAAGCTCTATTTTCTGTAGAATTCTATTCTGGTTGCAAGTCGAATGTCATCATTTTGGCATGTGCACATTTGAATCAATCTTTAGTTTTTGTCAATGAAAAGGGTCGACCTATAGTATATTATGCTGAGTTTACACTTAGATTTATACCACCTTTTAGCTGAATGAAGTGAGTCGACCTGCATGAAGAAAGTTGTTTGACTGGCATGGCTTTTCTATAGGCATCAATATCTCATTTATTTGTATAAATAGAGGGGCTAGTTCTCTCATTTGGGACACATTTCTACAAATCTATTTTGCTACAAATATTCTGAGAGCTACATTTTGTGAGACCCAGAGTTATTTTGTGAGAGTATAGTGTTATTTTGTGAGTATAGTATTACCTTATGCAAGAGTCTTGGAGAAGAATTGCTTTGAGAGGATAAAGTAAAGCTAGGAAGCTAATATTGGAAGGTTGTGCATCAAGTTAGTCAATTGGATCAAGCATATTATAGGCATGAGGATCTAATCTTCTCTTATTTCTCTTTATTTATGTAAGAATGAGATTTGAATGCTTTGTTTGGTACTACTTGAGAATACCTGCACTAGGAAATCATAGCATTTGCTTTGGAAAGGAAAAATAAGTTGTTTTATGCTTTTATATAAAAGTGCTTCTATTTACTACATAATAGGAGGGATTGTTTGTCATTACTATAGGTATACGAGGAATGATGAAACAAGAATAACTTAAGGGTTATTCATAAGATGAAACTTATCAATGTCACAATGTGGCTTGACACTATAGGCTTATGATGTTAGGAAACCTTAGGAATGATAAGGTTTAGTTGTACAACCATAGTTTGGAAGAAATTATAGGATGAGTCATTGCTAATCCGTACTAGTATGATAACTTGATCATTGCTTTACTTCTGGTTAAAACCTTAGGTTGGGAGTAACCTATTTGGGTTGAGAAGTATACTAAAATGTAGGCGAAGATTAACCTATTAGGTTGGAATATTTATTGATTACCCATTGGAACCAGGGTATGTGCAGGATCATGATGGGCCAAAATGTGGCGATATGATGGGTATATGTAGGGTATGTGGCTAACGAGTTTTTACCCAAAATTGATGAAATGAAAAGGGTTTTAAAGGAGATTCTCAGTTTTCCACCAATATAAATTATTCTTTACTTTGAATTTAATAAATAATTATTATTCATTTTCTATTTGAATTACAACTAAAGTCCCGATTGATAGGTTAATTGAAAAATCTATAGCTTTGAATGGTATCACATTTTTTGAATCAAACATGTGTCACATTCTATACTTTGCATACTATAGGATTAAAAAATAGCAAATTGAATTTAATGAAGCTTTGACCAAGTTAAGGTGGTTAGACATACAAGTTTTTATATTTATTAAAAGTTGTAATAAAAAATTCATAAAATTAATTATTTACTTGGAAAAAACTTACAAAAAAATATGCATCACATCGAGACACGAGTCCTCTACTTATATCTAAAATATTATAAAAAAATATTATCATTTTATTGTGGTTAGGGTGGTCAGACAGACACCCACTTCTTCTTTTTTCCCTGAAATTTAAGTACTACTACATTAAAATTTCAAATTTTCACCAAATAGATATATATATATTTTTAAAATAAATCTAGTAGTTTAGAAACTAAATTCAATTTTCTATAGTTTCTACTGTTACATATTTTTGAAATAATATAGATAACTTATTCAAATTTTTATGTCATGTTGCCTAACTCTAATCTTTCTGAATTTTTTGCCACTTAAGGGCCTATTTTTTCCATGATGATCTTCCACGTACCCACCAATAGGTTAAGAATAACTTGCTTGGATGGGTTGGATGTTGTTCTTGTTGGAACACACAGGTTTAGGTTAACCTACTTGATTTCACTGATTGTTGATTATTAATTATATCAGAGATGAGGGTATACTAAGGTTGAGACTCACAGGTTTATGTGAATAAGTAAATTACTTGATTTGATGGAGTAATACATGCTTCGAACTATAGGTGGGTTTACCTATTGAGTTAAAGTGGCTACTTGATTATTTCTTTACACTCTTCAATTTAATTCACTTTTTTGACAAGATTCTATTCTTTTTAAGCACTCTCTTTACTAAGGATATTACACTCTCGAATGGATTCATCTACTGATATGATTATATTCTTCGATTGAGGTCATTCATTGATGTGGCTATTATCTTGATGAGAACCACTTATTAATGTGCTATATTATTGAATGGAGTCATTTATTTATGAATATTTAATCTATGATGAAATGAAGCTTATGTAGCTATACTTTAGATTATAAAGTTATTCCTAGGACTAGACTGTCCATTGAAGGGAAAGAAGCTTGTTGTTTATGCAAAGTTATTTTGTAAACTAGGAAATCTCATATGTTATACCTAGGATGGGAGTATCCAATGAAGGGGGTAACATATGCTTAGGCATTATTGGAAGAAATACTATAGTGTTTTGGAAAAAGGGAAATAGGTTATTTTTGAGGTTAGGGATTACCTAAGGAATGAAATTACCTAAGAATAGTATACGAACAGTCAGAATCCAAACCAAGCTATAGAAGTGTATGTGAATAGGGAGAACCTCACTTGAAGTACTGGGTGAGAATACTTTGGCTAAAGTAGTGTAAGTTGCCACTGATTACACTATCAGTTCACTGTGTTCCTTTTATACGTTCTAGTTCAATATTTCCATACTTGTAGAACATAACACTAAGCTTTAAATATAGGCTATTGTTATGGGGTTTAGGTCAACCAATCTCTTTTTTGAAGGGTAGGTCCATCTTGTCATATGTGAGAGATGTGCAAGGGACCGCATTTGAGTTCTTGGTTGGAAAAAAAATGCTTGGGTGATTCTTCTCCTCATCAGTTGGCAGCTGAGGTTTACAGATGTTTGTGCCAGCATTGGGAATAGTTGGAGTGTATGCACCAGTGAACAAGGACATCCAGAAGGTATGTACCATTGCGACGACATCAGGATTAGTTTGTACATCTATTTCCAAAAGATGCTCAAAAGAGCTATGTATGTATCATGTACCCATTTATATGGAAGGATGTAATCATGAATGATATACTTCATTTCATTCAACATGAAATCTATGTTATGGATATTTTTGTGAGATTATAATGGAATGCAATGGAAGTTTTGAAATAGTGTTATTTCAAATATTCATGTAATTTGTGGAAATAATTTTTTTTGCTATGTCATGGCATCATAGAATATTCACTTAACATGAATTCTTAGAATTTTACTGAGTAGAACATCGAAGTTGTTACATGTGGTATTAGAGCTACCTGGTTCAGCTCTAGAGCCTATGATCTCATTACGTAAGCATTACATAGACCTTATCAGAAGATAATTGTAGAAAAATTCTTATGCCAAGATGGCAAGAGGAAAGAACGAGGGAAATGAAAAGGAAGATGAGATTCCTAGAAACTTGTTTAAGTTTGGGACAAGATAAGAGTCATCCCAGGAGTTGAAAAATCCTAAACCAACAACTCATTATGATATTTCCCTTGGATTACGAAATATTATGCAACTAGGTTAGGTAGGAAGGTTATGAAGGATAATCAATATGTACCTTTCACCGTACATAATAGCTATATGACTCCAAGGGGATGGGAAGAAATGAAAAAACCCACTTATTAGTAGAAACCTATAGTTGCAAAGAGTTAAGGATTCTTGAATTTAGTAGGAATACTAAATTGGAAACTGTTTAGTGAATCTAAACCAACAAAGGAAGTTTCCAAGAGGTTGAATAACCCTTGAAAAAGACTGAATGTGAACAAGATCAAGATCTTGTGTAGTACCTTGGAATAAGGGAAGAGACCAGAATGGTCAGAAAAGAAGCAATCAAAAAGTGGACATGGTTCCATCAACCAAAGTTGGAAAGGTCAATTTGGAGTTTTGATTAAGATGAGAAAAAGAAACCAAGCCACATACGATGCTTAAGGTTATGAAGTTCTAAAAAATTGGGATAAAGTCACTTAGAAAGGTGATTATAAGAAAGAAACCTGAAATAGGTAAATCAGATTGGGGCAACAAAGGTTCAGTTAGTACTAAGTTTGGTAGAAGTGTAGATTAAACACACCAAGTTTCCAACAAAAATAAACTTGCGTTTAGGGGATTTCAAAAGGAAATGGGATACATTGTGACATTATGTGTCAAATCAATAGAATTAGTAAGGAAACAATGCTCTAAGTTGATGACACATCAACAAATGAGGCTTTTTGGATATGGAAATTCCTCCACAAAAAGGATATTGGTATACATGGAAAAGACAAGTGGAATATTAGAGAGCCTCTTAGCTTGTAAAGTTGCCAATTATTCAATAGGTATCTTTATTGACAATCCAATTATTGAATCTATGAGATTAGAGATCAGTGATGAATCTAATTTTGGAAAATGTATATTCAAGAAAAAGGAAATTAAAAGATGGCAACAAGGAATGATGAATTTTTTTGGGAAAGCAAATGTTTGCTAGGAGTTCAACCTAGAGTTGATCGAATGTCGTGGAAGCACTAAGGGGGAAAGAAAGAGAGTGGATTGACTCAGACAAAGTACCCCATACAATGAAGATCATAAATATATTTTCTATTTGGAAGAACTTTTGACTTACTAATAAGTCATGATGTCAATATATTTCATGACCACAAGAATAAATTATTGGAATTATTGAAAGATATTGAAAAGGTCAAGGATTATGACCAATGAGAAAGGAATATCATCACTCAATACTTTACCTATATGACTGATTGGAAGATCATTTTTTATTGTCATTAATGCCTTAGGAAAGGATAGGTAGATTACTCGATCATGAATGGAAAGATCATTACCTAAGAATAGGTAAGGAAAGATCTAAATTACTCATGATTTGGATTTATTGAGAAATGTGTGTGCTTGGTAGTTAGGTATACAATTAAATTTGATATTTGTTGAGAACTAGCATGCTTGAATGAGAATTATTACTTGAAAAGGTACCAATGCTCATCAAGAAAGATAGATTGAGCTGAAAAGTGGAATACAATTTTGGAAATGATTTATGGACAAAATAAATCCAAGGTATGGATACATGTCCTAAGATGAAGGAGATTTATCTTTGCAAAATTTCTAAGCATTATGCTTATGTGGCATAAGTTCACAAAATAGGTTTTCATTTAGTCGAAGAATAGACTAATAAGTAATGTAAAAGAACCTATGTACCCAAAATTTTAGAAGATTATGGAATGAAATGAGTAAATTGATGTCATAGTTAGGACATTCGAATGAAAAAATTATTTTTCAGATGAGGAACCACTATAATCTGGAAAAAGATAGAGTAAGATGTTGAAGGGTACATGTAGCAATTTATTGTCTAGTATGCCAGGAGATGAAGATAGGATGTCATCATCGGTAGGACATGTATACTCTCTGGAGATTCCAGAGGGGGAGTAGTAGAACACAATGTAGTTTAATATGTCTATGTTGGTAGACCTGACATAATATTATGGTGAATAGACTCGCCAAGGTCACCAACACTAGTTGGAAATTTGATTTATGGGATTGTAGTCCTAAATAATATATTGTGTGAAGTAGTTGCTTAGTATTCCTAAGAAGATTATCTTGTTGTGAACATG
This sequence comes from Sequoia sempervirens, assembly GCA_007258455.2. Taxonomy (NCBI): domain Eukaryota; kingdom Viridiplantae; phylum Streptophyta; class Pinopsida; order Cupressales; family Cupressaceae; genus Sequoia; species Sequoia sempervirens. The sequence goes on along the minus strand of VDFB02270651.1, from coordinate 213,332,437 downwards.
AAAATAATGATAAGGTTTTGTAAACCATGATCATCTTGAGAGAAATTCAATTGAACGAATGCTCAATATATTATTGTAGCCGAATAGGAAAAAGTAATAAACCAAATCTTGAATGATTTGTGGAATACTTACTATTGAGGTTTGATCCTGATAAATGGTAAAATGGTTTCTTTATGGCTTAGGACATAGAACAACACTTTTTTCCCACTATCATTCAAGGAAAACCCTAGAGATCTCAATCTAAGGTATGCAAAGGGGAAATAGATCTTGCAATAGGGTTGTCCTAGGATCTGATTAGAAACTAAAAGGGGTTCACCACCAAGCTAGGGCTTGGAAAGACTAATGAAATGCAAGACATAATGCTTAAACCTAGTACAATGCAAGACTTCACTAAATGACCTATAAATGCATGTAAATCAGAATAGAAAGCTGAGAAATCATAAGTGTGCACCTAGAAACCTGAAGAGGCCTAGATGAAGACATGAAATGCTGAAAAAACTAAAATTAATGTTGACTAGGACTCATATGCTAGGCTAGGTGATTTAGTCCCAAATTAGGCTTTCTGGACAAGAACAAAAATTTGGCAGAGATATGTTTGAAACTCTAGAAATCTACAATTTTGACTATAGTAGGACTTATATGCTAGAAGTGGCATATCATTCTAGTTAGGATTTTATAGAAATTCAAAGCCTGATTCAGCTCTTCAATGTCTACTCTATCCTTTCCACCTAATTTCCAGGTCTAAAACTCTGATTTGCAAACTATAGATGTCTTTCAATGATCTTCAATGTAATGTGACAACTTTGACAACTTTGAACACTTGACAACTTTCTCCAAAATTTCTCTTCAATATGTCTTCAACCTAGATCTGTAAATCACACACTAAAGAGAGGGGAAAATGTTGTTTTGTTAGTAGAAATGGGGTTTCCTTGGTCAAACCCCATTCTAGAAATCAAACCTTGAAATGAAATGAAATAGGAAAGGAGAATGATGAATGAAAAAAATATGATGTTGCAACTCACCAAACCTTGGAAATAAAGTGTTGCAAACATGTATGAAATGGTTTCAATGGATGTAGATCTTGACTCTTGCTTGAATTTTTTTTTATCTTGAATTGAATGCTAGCTTGAATCATAAAACCCTACATCACAATTGTTAGCTTAAAAAAAATGATGCATGATGACTTTGACATGATGCTTGATGTTTGAATAATGCTCTAAAACACTTGATAATCAGCTCTTCAAGACTATTCAATGCTCTAGTGAACTACTGTAAGCTCTTGAATGCTTCATTGATCACAAATTTTCTATAATGCTTGAATACTTGAAAGCTTGGGATGAAAATGAGTGAAATAAACTTGTATTTATACTTGTTTATGCCAAATTTCTTGAAATTACAACACTACAAGCTGACATCAGATCTAGGAGAATAAAATCTTGCCAAGAATTTGAATTAAATTTAATTTTGGGCCACATAGGACTCATATGCCAGAAGTGGTGTATGAGTCCCATTTGGCTTAACTATGGGACACATTTTTCAAAAATGCGTAGAATAATGTAAAATCTAGATCGAGGACCTAAAACATATGTGGGACTCATACGCCCAAGGTGGCGTACGAGTCCTAGATCAGTAAATCTAGGTCACACAACCTAAAAAGACATGAATTATGATTTGATATTGATTTATGTCAGGATTATCCTAAAAAGGATGCAATAATTAAGGCTTGTGGATGTAAAATAAGACCAATTAAAGCATAAAGAATCCCAATTATTTAATAGAACTCTAGAAAAGTGTGAAAGTTTGTTGCAACACTTTACAAAACCCTAAATAAGGCACAAGTAAGCTCATTTAGTTCACAAGGGCCCAAGACCTAATGTGAATATGTAGACATATTACAACACTAAATCAAGGTCATGTTAGGGAGTACTTTTTCTGTTATATTACAAATCCATTATATGGAAAGGAAGGTTAGAAACTCGATTATGCTGAAATAGACTAAGAAATAGGGTTAACCTTAGACTAGAAATATTTTCAAAAAGGAAAAGAAGATCGAAAGATCAATGAGAAATCTTTTTGATAGAAAGCTTGAAATATGAAGCAGTATTGTTATGTTTGGAATTGACAGGTGTCCAAGAGTAATGTTATGCTCAAGATGGACAAGTAGTCAAGATAATTACTTTTATGATTAAGGAAAATGGATGTGTAAGTGATGGACGAACTCAACTTATGAGTTATCTTAAGGTGTAAATACCAAAGGGAAAGATGTGACCCATGATGTAGTGTGCAATGCACTGGCATTCCTTTTATATTTGGATTATACTAAGGATAAACTTGTGGGCCAATGAGAACGTGCTTTCTAGTCACTGGGACATAGGTGTCATGTGCTATATAGTTACTATTGTACTTAGGATGTAGATATGAGGTAATATGATTATATAGTATAAATCTCTTTGAGAGAGAAAGTATGTGTTAACAAGGACACCTGATAGAAGGCCTAGAAAGGACAAGATTGCAGGGAGTGATGCTACAAGGGAAGATTATTTTATAATTCATACTTGAATTGGAAAAGGTAAGTATAAACCTTTATTTAAATTTATCTATATGTTAAAGTGTTTTAAATCATTGGGGATGATGATTCACAAGGGGGGAAGTATGTCACACCCCATCTCATTGTTACTAATTTACTTTTACCTTAATGGGTAAATAGGATGGTAAATGTAATCATGATTTTGATATATTTCGTAAATGAATGGAATAATAAAATAGGTATTAAGGTATTATTTCCTTGGAATAGTAATATTATTTACATTGATGATAAACATGTATTTCTTTGTGAATATGCTTAAGTTTTATGATGCATATGAATTTATTATGAATGTCTAACTACCATTGCATATGTGTTAAGTTGGTTGTAGGGATAGGTTCAATCCTCTGAAAGGGAGGGGAAGTGATAGGTTAGGGTTGGATGAGGCACTCACTACCCCATGCTCTGAGTCCTTGCTCCTAAGAACTCCTAGGTGTCTCTTCCACCTTGCCTTAGTGGTCCTGCCTTTGGATTAGGTGCCACTGCTCCTATTGACCAACCCCACTATCAACATGCTTTCCTTCTACCAAGCCAACCTTGGTGCCTTGCCACTATCTCACCATTGACCCTTATTCTTCCCTAACGGCCAAATCCTCTCAACTTTCAATTTAATTCTTGCAAGGGTGTGTAGATGTTGTAATAGCTTCAAGATGATCAATCTAGGGTTCCTGTTCCATCACAAGACTCCAACTAACCATTGATTTCACAAAATCCCTTCCTAGGGTTAGAAAGGCTACAAGCCTAAAGCCCCAATTAGGCCTCTTACCCAGGTAAATGGAAATTTTCTCCTAAACCCACCAAAAGATCTAGGTTCTTTGTTAAGGGTTTTTGCTTCTCATGCCTACACCTTAAATATTTTTAGGGTTTTAAACCTGCTCAGCCCATACACTGTCCACACACAAAATTGACCCAAAAGCTAGGGTTTGTAAGCTTTCCTAGGCTGATTTCAGACTGTCAAAAAGTTCTCCCTCCAAACGACTTGATAGAACCTCCTCCTAACTACCAGGAATTTCCAAGACCCTCAACTAAATTCACCAAAAATAATTTCTCCAAAATCTTAATACCCCTGCAAGATATGAGTCTTTTTCTCAGTGTCTTCCCTAGCCAGACCCTGCCTGGCTCGCCTAGGGCATGACTTTGCTAGCATCTCCAGTATACAAACAAAACCTACCAACTGACATATGTACAAGCATGGTGTCTAGGCACTATTTCTAAAGGGTCGTACGGTTTGTACGGTGGAAAAGTGCTCTAGCACCACATTTACTAAAAATAGTCTGGTTCAGACCAGAATTTGAGTAGAGTCAAACTATTTACAAAAAATGCTTGCAAATCAACAAAGAAGTATCTAATCTTACAAAAAGCTTGAAAACAACCAGCACTACATTGTACAAATCAAAACAGTAGCAAACTAATCCATAAAAAGTCTTCAAGATTCACAAATTCAGAAATTTCAACTCAGAATGCTATTTCTTTCCTTCACACAAGGCTTCCCCAAAATTTTATTGCTTCCAACCCTGCTCCTGGGTTGAGATACCCTTTAAATAGGCCCTAGAAATAGTTAAGTTTCTTTGATCGAGCCTAAGGATGACCAAAATGGTTAGTGTTGTAAAACACACTATGTTTTTCAACCTTGGTCCATTGTTTTGAAAACAAACATGATGAGCTTCTAAAGCTTATTCACCTTTTCACCACTTCTTACCTAGGGAGAAAAAACCTCTAACACAAACAAGATGGTCAACATGACCTCAAAACAACACAACAAAATTTGAACTTCAAATAAGACTTCTATAAACCTAGTACTTTCCCAAGTGCTCCTACACCATTCTCCCCCTCTCAGCCCAAACACTAAGTAATGGGGGGAGAGAGTAGTGATTCATCAATACCCTGCTTCTTGAACTCAACTTCATCCACCCATGTAGCTTTAGATTCATGCTTGTTCTTCCACATGATGAGGTGTTCCATGTACACTTTGTGTCTTGTGGCCTTCTTCACCCTTGACTCTAAGATCTTCTCTGCCTGAGGCTTGTCCTAAGTAGTTATGGACATGTTGCTGATGTCCTTGAAGATCTCCTTACTATCCTAATCCAAATTCTTGACTATCCCCTTATACTTGATCAAATCAGCAACATTGAACACTGGTGAGATTCCTAGATCAGTAGGTAACTCCACCTTGTATGCATTCTTCCCATACTTGGCCAATACCTTGCAGGGACCCACTCTCTTCATCTACAACTTGGTTGACATCCCCTTCTACAACCTTGACTTGTTAAGGTGGACCATAACATAGTCCCCTACTTGAAATTACACATCTTTCCTTGACATATCTGCCTTCTCCTTCACTTTTTGTGTAGCCTCAGTGACTATCCTCTTGACCTGCTCCTAAATATCCTTCATGGTCTGACTGAAGTCTTCTGCATGTCCACTCCTATTCTTCATAAATCCAAGGTCTCTGAGCTCACAAATTCCTCATGGGTGCATTCCATACACAACTTCAAAAGGACTCTTCCCTGTATTTTTGTTGACACTTTCATTATAAGCATACTCAGCTTGTGAGATAACCATATCCCATGTCTATCCATACTCCTTGGTTAGACACCTTAAAATATTACCTAATACCCTATTAACCACCTCTGTTTGACCATCAGTCTGAGGATGGTAAGCTGATCCAAAAGACAGGTTGGTACCCAATCTGCTCCATAGAGTCTTCCAAAAGTGACTCATGAACTTCACATCTCTGTCAGAAACAATGCTCAAAGGTAGCCCATGGATCCTAACAACTTCCTTGAAGAAAAGATGAGCTATGTAGCTGGCATCATGAGTAGTTTTGCAGGGAATAAAATGACTCATCTTGCTAAATCTGTCTACCACAACATAAACACTGTCAAAACCAGTCTTGGTCTTAGGAAGACCTACCACAAAATCCATGCTCACACACTCCCATGGTCTGTTAGGAATGGGCAGGGGTTGATATAAACCAACATTGGTAGCTCCTCCCTTAGCTTTCATACACACAACACATTGTTCCACATACCTTCTAACATCTCTTGCCAACTTAGGCCAATAATAGAATCTTTGTACTAGCCCTAAGGTCTTATTGATGCCAAAATGCCCACTAAGACTACCATTATGCTTTTCCTAAATCAAATTTTCCCTCATTGACCCTCTTGGAACACATAACTGATTTCCCTTAAACAACAACCCACTTTGCAAAGTATACTCTAAGTATTGACTATGGAAATGGTTCTCAAAGTTAGAACATACCTTATAGGCCTTTGAAAAGTCTTAATCCTCTCCATATAGATCCTTGAAACTCTCTATGCCAATGCTCTTGAGCTGTATCTCCTGCACTGTCAACAACCTTCTGCTTAATGCATCTGCCACCTTGTTCATTTGTCCTTTCTTGTGCTTGATGGTAAAAGTAAAAGCTTGGATGTATTCCATCCATTTCAAATGCCTTTTACTCAACTTCTCTTGAGTGTTGATAAAACTAAGTTCCTGATTGTCAGTAAAAACCACAAACTCCTTGGGTAGAAGGTAAGGCCTCCATTTCCTAAGTGACTGAACCAAAGCATAAAGTTCCAAGTCATAGGTTGAATATTTCTTCTTAGCTTCATTGAGTTTCTCACTAAAGAAGGCTATAGGCCTTCCCTCTTGACTTAGCACTCCTCCTAATGCCACTCCACTTGCATCACATTCAACGGTGAACAACTTGTCAAAGCTAGGTAATAGGAGAATTGGTTGAGTTGCCACTTCTTGTTTCAGTTTCTCAAACCCTTTCTCAGCTTCTTTTGTCCACACAAACTTAGTTTTCAAACCACCTTTGATTGTGTCTAGAACTGGTGCACATATGCCACTAAATTTACTTATGAATTTTCTATAGAATCGAGCCAATCCATGAAAACTCCTTACCTCTGTCCCTGTGGCTGGTGTAGGCTAGTTTAGGATGGCTTCCACCTTGCTTGGATTCATCTTTAATGAGCCTTTGGATATTAGAAAACCCAAGTAGACAAGCTCTTGCTTGAAGAACTCACACTTCTCAAGATTGATTGCCAACTTCTCCTCTTGCAACCTTTTAAGAACCATCTCCACATGCTTCAAGTGTTCTTCTGTTGTCTTGCTAAAGATGAGTATGTCATCAAGATACACTACCACAAATATCCCTGTGAAATCCTTAAGCACTTCATTCATGAGTCTCATGAATGTGCTAGGGGAATTTGAGAGGCCAAATGGCATCACTTTCCACTCATATAACCCATCATTTGTCTTAAAAGCTGTCTTCCACTCATCACCATCCTTAATTCTGATCTGATGGTACCCGCTCTTGAGATCCAATTTGGTGAAGTACTGTGCTCCTCCAAGACAATCCATTAAATCTTCAATTCTAGGAATAGGGAACCTATACCTAATTGTGATTCTATTTATTCCTCTAGAATCAATACAAAGTCTCCACTTATCTCCCTTCTTGGATTCCAAGACCACTAGCACTGCACATGGGCTGATGCTCTTTTGAATCAAACCTTGATCCAACAATTCTTGCACTTGCCTAGCTACCTCTAGGTTCTGCTCTAGTGTAAGTTTGTATGCTGCTTTGTTAGGAAATGAGGCTCCAGGTATGAAGTCAATTTGATGACTTATGGCTCTCCTTGGTGGTAAAGTTGCAGGTGTACCATCACTAACTATGCTCTTATACTTATCAAGTAACTTTTGGACTACTTCTGGTAAGACTATCTTTTCAGCCTTGTCTTCTTCTTTAGGTTGCAACACAACCACATATCCTTCATTCCCTTGGTGTAGGTTCTTAAGGAACTCCTTACCACTGCTCAACATTATGTTTGGTGTCTTTGACTATCCTTCCACTTCTTCTGTCAGTGACTGCAGCTTGAAGGTCCTTCCATCCTTTTTGAATGAAATAGTATTCTCTTTCCCATCATAAATAGCACTTATGTCATATTGCCATGGTCTTCCTAGTAGTAGATGACATGCATCCATGGGTAATACATCACAAACTAACTTGTCCTTGTATCCTCCAATATAAAATTCCACCGTTACTTGCTCATTAACTAAAACACTCTGCCCTTTGTTCAGCCATGTGACCTTGTAGGGGTTATTGTGGGGTACCTTCTCCAATTTCAGTTTTGTTACTGCCTCCTTTGAGATTATATTGTCTATTGAACCTGAATCTACTATGACCCTGCATACTTGTCCAAGTATCTTGCACCTTACTCTAAATAGAGCTCTTCTCTATTTTGGTTCCTCTTTAACTGGTTGTCTGATCAAAACCCTATTGAACATCAGATTCTCTCCTACCTCATATTCAATATAACTAACCTCAGATGCCTTAGGACTCATAGTGTCCTCTTGTGCATAGGCCACTCTCTTCTCATTGCTAGAAGAGGATGCTTTCTCCGGGCACCTATAAGCAGGATGACCTATTTGACTACAATGATAACACTTCATGTTTACAAAATAAGAATTGCTCCTGCCTGCTCCTCTTCCTCTATTTGAACCTCCTTGAGGTCCTCTTCCTCTATTAAAACCACCTCTAGAAGATGTTTCTCCTCCATGCTCAGTGAGTTTGGATTCTCCATGATTTCTTTGGTCATTGCCTCTACCTTGGTAGCCACCACGCTGTCCTCTTTGATCTCTTTGATCTCTGCCTTTGCCTCTACCCTTAGAAGCCTGATCTTGCTTCCTCTTGTTCCTTTCCTTAATCTTGTTAGCCAACTAATAGCATTGGTGTACTGTCTTGGGACTTAGTAGAGCCATCTCCTCTTGAATGTTCCATTTCAAGCCATTAAGGTACCTAGCCACTTTGAGACTCTCATCCTCTGTCACATTAGATCTCATGCACAGTTTTTGAAACTCCTTAGTGTAAGTGTTTACATCTTGGTCTTTCTGCCTTAGACTTTGCCTCTTCTTGTGCAATTGAATCTCATAGTCATCTGGCATGTAGGCTTCCTTCACCTTAGCAACCATTCCTTTCCAAGTTGATATGGGTTGTTTGCCTTCTTTTTCCCTTTCCGTCCGAATGAACTTCCACCATGTCAAGGCTGATCCTGTCAATCTTGACTTAGCAACCTTCACCTTTTGTGCTTCAGTGACTCCATCACACTCAAAATGATTTTCCATGCCTTCTATCCAATCCATGACTAGGTCAGCTTCCATCTTTCCACTAAAAAGTGGTATGCCTTCAAGAGCTTTCCCACTCAAAGCTTTCAATGCCTTCAAGAAAGGCTCCTCCTTCAAAACAGGGTCAGGTTCAGGGGTCTTATCCTCCTCTGCAAACTCTTCCTCTTTTGGTATCCTTCCCTCAAACTATGCACTCCTCACTGCTTGCTCAAGTTGGGCTATTCATTCCCTCAATTGTTTAATGTCTTCTTCCTGCTCTTCAACCATCTTAGCCAGTTCTGCATTGGTCACCATGGTGGAAGAATCACTAGACTCAACCTCTGACATATAAGAAGCTTCCCAAATCTTTAACTTGCTCTGATACCAATTTGATAGGTTAGGGTTGGATGAGGCACTCACTGCCCCATGCTCTGAGTCCTTTCTCCTAAGAACTCCTAGGTGTCTCTTCCACCTTGTCTTAGTGGTCCTGCCTCTGGTTTAGGTGCCACTGCTCCTATTGACCAACCCCACTATCAACATGCTTTCCTTCTACCAAGCCAACCTTGGTGCCTTGCCACTATCTCACCATTGACCCTTATTCTTCCCTAAAGGCCAAATCCTCTCAACTTTCAATTTGATTCTTGCAGGGGTGTGTAGATGTTGTAATAGCTTCAAGATGATCAATCTAGGGTTCTTGTTCCATCACAAGACTCCAACTAACCATTGCTTTCACAAAATCCCTTCCTAGGGTTAGAAAGGCTACAAGCCTAAAGCCTCAATTAGGCCTCTTACCTGGGTAAATGGCAATTTTCTCCTAAACCCACCAAAAGATCTAGGTTCTTTGTTTAAGTTTTGTGTTTCTCATGCCTACACCTTAAAGATTTTTAGGGTTTTAAACCTGCTCAGCCCATACACTGTCCACACACAAAATTGACCCAAAAGCTAGGGTTTGTAAGCTTTCCCAGGCTGATTTCAAACTGTCAAAAAGTTCTCCCTCCAAACGACTTGATAGAACCTCCTCCTAACTACCAAGAATTTCCAAGACCCTCAACTAAATTCACCAAAAATAATTTCTCCAAAATCTTAATACCCCTACAAGATATGAGTCTTTTCTCACTGTCTTCCCTAGCCAGACCCTGCCTGGCTCGCCTAGGGCATGACTTTGCTAGCATCTCCAATATATAAAAAAAACCTACCAACTGACATATGTACAAGCATGGTGTCTAGGCACTATTTCCAAAGGGTCGTACGGTTTGTACAGTGGAAAAGTTCTCTAGCACCACATTTCCTAAAAATAGTCTGGTTCAGACCAGAATTTGAGTAGAGTCAAACTATTTACAAAAAATGCTTGCAAACCAACAAAGAAGCTATCTTATCTTACAAAAAGCTTTAAAACAATCAGCACTACATTGTACAAATCAAAACAGTAGCAAACTAATCCATAAAAAGTCTTCAAGATTCACAAATTCATAAATTTCAACTCAGAACGCTGTTTCTTTCCTTCACACAAGGCTTCACCAAAATTTTATTGCTTCCAACCCTGCTCCTGGATCGAGATACCCCTTAAATAGGCCCTAGAAATAGTTAAGTTTCTTTGATCGAGCCTAAGGATGACCAAAATGGTTAGTGTTATAAAACACACTATGTTTTTCAACCTTGGTCCATTGTTTCGAAAACAAACATGATAAGCTTCTAAAGCTTATTCACTTTTTCACCACTTCTTACCTAGGGAGCAAAAACCTCTAACACAAACAAGATGGTCAACATGACCTCAAAACAACACAACAAAATTTGAACTTCAAATAAAACTTCTATAAACCTAGTACTTTCCCAGGTGCTCCTACACTAGGAAGTATCACTTAGGAGAAGTGATTGATCAAATAAACATAAATGATACCTATCTAAGCTCACACACACTCACAATAGATGGTTGAGTCAAGTCATAGTATTTAAAATTGGTAAGTGATCCTTAGTATGATGTGTTTGCATTAGTAAGGGTCTTGATTACTATTGAATGCATTCTTGGATGATGTTTATGTGTTTGGAGCTTATGATTTCTCCCTTATATTACTATGCTTTATCAATGTAGAGAACACACATTGAATGTATGTATATGTACTCATATGCATGTCAATGATAGCCCATACACATGGAGGAGCATTACATGAGAGTACATTGGTAGATGTAACTATGCACAATTATGAATGGGTTTCTTATAAGTAATATGGCATTATTTAATGAACAATATGACATGTATGTGTATATGTATATATACATTCCATGTATGTTTCCTGTAAATAAGATAGTAATTACAGTGTATATGCTTGATTTTATGGTTGAATGACTATTTGGGATATATGCCTATATGCATATATATGCACATGTCAATGTACACATATGTTTGATATAATGGGATTTCCATACTAGTATGTTAACATATGTATAAATTATGCATATGTGTATATAGATATTAATATGATGTTATACGAGGACATAATCATAAGGTCATAATCATTCAAGTATTGAATGGATTATTTGATTATCATATTGCTATACAATATATATATATATATATATATATATATATATATATATATATATATATATATATATAAGAGTGCCTATATATATACATACATCTACATATATATACACACATAAGCATTAATGCTTATATAGAGGTGTATATATATCTGTATATATATGTAATATCTATTATAAATATATATTTATATAATGATTGCTATATGTTTAAAAACATGTAATATATGAACAATGGCGCACTTTATAAAATCATAAGTATATATAAATATGTATAGATTTTATAAAGATAAGAAAATTACTTACATAGAGCACATACCATATGAGAATATGGTTGAATAGAAGCAAATACTCCATGATATCAAGTGTTGCACTAGTATACTAAGGCACAGGAAAATGTGAAACAAGTGCATGAGCAAAGCACATAGAAGAAAGTAATAAGCCATCATATAAGTTTTAAAGGCTGAACTATATGCAAGTGATGTGCAATAATTAAGGCAGATATGGGAAGTGAACTATAGTCGATACTATTGAAATGCATCACTATTTAAATAGTAGTGAATTACTCCCAACTTAGAACGCTTATATCCAAGATGTAAAGCAATGAAGTATTAGATTCTGCACCATAAATTGTTTTGAATTGAGGATAGTAGGAAAAGAAAATATAGCCAGTCACGTACTAAGTCAAAGCACCATTTAAACATTATTATTGTGGGGCAACTCATCTTTGTTTTGTTGATCAATGAAACTATGACTAAGTTGAAATAGTATGAGTGTTTCCTATAAATAGAAGACTATTTCAAAGACATAAATCACACAAATAAGGTAGGAATAATGGAAGCAACATGGCGCCAAATTATGAAAGATCTATTTTTTGTAGAATTCTATTCTGGTTGCAAGTCAAATGTCATCATTTGGGCATGTGCACATTTGAATCATTTTTTAGTTGTTGTCAATGAAAAGGGTTGATCTATAATATATTATTTTGAGCTTACACTCAAATTTCTACCACCTTTTAGCTAAATGAAGTGAGTTGATCTATATGAGGAATTTTTTTGACCAGCATGCCTTTTCTATAGGCATCAATATCTCATTTATCTATATAAATAGAGGGGCTAGTTCTTGCATTTGGGACACACATTTTTGAAAATCTATTCTTCTACAAATATTTCAAGAGAGCTGCATTTTGTGAGAGCTAGAGTCAATTTTTGAGAGTATAGAGTTACTTTGTGAGAGTATAGTATTACCTTGTGTATAAGGCTTGGTGAAGAATTTCTTTGAGAGGATAAAGTAAAGCTAGAAAGCTATTTTTGGAAGGTTGTGCATCAAGTCATTCAATTGGATCAAGCATATTATAGGCATGAGGATCTAATATTTTCTTATTTTATCTTTATTTATGTAAGAATGAGATTTGAATACTTTGTTTGGTACTACCTGAGAATACCTACATTAGGAAATAATAACATTTCCTTTGGAAAGGAAAAAGAAGTTGTTTTATGATTTTCTATGAAAGTGCTTGTATTTACTCCATAATAGGAGGGATTGTTTGTCATTAGTATAGGTATACTAGGAATGATGAAACAAGAATAGCTTAAGGGTTATTCAGAATGTGAAATGTATCAATGTTACAAAGTTGCTTGACATTATAGGCTTATGATATTAGGAAACCTTAGGAATGATAAGTTTTAGTTGTACAACAACAGTTTGGAAGAAATGATAGGATGAGTAATTGCTAATCCATAATAGTATGATCACTTGATCATATATTTACTACTAGTTAAAACCCTAGGTTGGGAGTAACCTACTTGGGTTGAGAAGTATATTAAAACCTAGGTTAAGATTAACCTATTAGGTTGGACTATTTACTTGATTACCCATTGGAACCAATAGGTTAAGAATAACTTGCTTGGATGGGTTGAATTTTGTTCTTGTTGGAACACATAGGTTTAGGATAACCTACTTGATTTCACTAATTGATGATTATTGATTATATCCAAGATGAGGGTATACTAAGGTTGGCACTCACCTATGTGAATAAGTAAATCACTTGAGTTTATGGAGTACTATATGCTTAGAACTATAGGTGAGATCGCCTATTGAGTTCAAGTGGCTACTTGATTAGTTGCTTTACACTCTTAAAATGAAGTCACATTGTTGACAAGATTCTACTCTTTTGAATCGCTCTCTTTACTAAAGAGATTACACTCTCAAATGGAATCATCTATTGATATGATTATTCTTCGATTGAGGTCATTCATTGATGTGGCTATTCTCTTTATGAGAGCCAAGTTTATTAATGTGATATATTACTGAATGGAGTCATATATTTATGAATATTTAATCTATGATTAGATGAAGCTTATGTAGCTATACTTTTGATTATAAAGTTATTCCTAGGACTAGGTTGTCCATTGAAGGGAAATAAGCTTGTTGTTTAAGCAAAGTTATTTTGTAAACTAGGAAAGCTCATATGTTATACCTGGGATGGGAATATCCAATGAAGGGGGTAACATATGCTTAGGCATTATTGGAAGAAATACCAGTGTTTTGGGAAAAGGTAAATAGGTTATTTTTGAGGTTAGCCCGATTACCTATGGAAGGAGATTACCTAAGCATGGTATACGAATGGTCATAATCCAAACCAAGCTATAGAAGTGTATGTGAATAGGGAGACTATCACTCAAAGTACTAGGTGAGAATATTTTGGCCAAAGTAGTGTAAGTTGCCACTGATTACACCATCAGTTCAATGTGTTCCTTTTATGTATTCTAGATCAAGATTTTCATACTCAGAGAATGACGACCGTATGAATAGGTTCTATCTTGTTGAACACAAAACTAAGCTTAGAAAGGATATTTTTATGGGGTTTACCAACCAATCTCTTCATTGAAGGCTAGGGCCATCTTTTTATATGTGATAGATGTGTGGGGGATCGCATTTGAGTCTATGGTTGGCAGAAAAGTGCTTGAGTGATGCTTATCCTCACCAGTTGGTGGTTGAGGTTTGCAGATGTTTATGCCAGTATTGGGGACATGTGGAGTGTATGCACCAACAAGTGAGGACATCCAGAAAGTATGCACCATTGCGACATCATTGGGATCAATTTGTACATTTATTCCTAGAAGATGCTAAGAAGAGCTATGTATATATCATGTAACCATTTATATGGGAGGATGTAATCACAAATGATAAACTTAAGTTCATTCAACATGAAATCTATGTTATGGAAAGATTTGTGAGATTACAATGGAATGCAATGGATGTTTGGAAATAGTGTTATTTCAAATATGCATGAAATTTATATTATGGAAAAAATTTTTACTATGTCATGGCATCATAGAATATTCACTTAACATGAATTCTTAGAATTTTACTGAGTAGAACACTGGGGTTGTTACAATACCTAACATTAGATTAAGAAGGTCATGTTTTTTGGATTTGTTTGCTATGTATCAATTACTTTGCATAGAATTATTGTTGGAAGGAGAGGATAATTTGGGTGAATCTATATTCTAATCAAACTTTAATTAAGGCATTGCAAAGTTCCCTACATCACCCGAAACCCCATAACAATAAAAAGAGCAATTTGACAATGATGAATAGCTATATTCCTTTTCATCATCTAACATCGATTATTTTCCAATATCTTCCTTTAATGGACAAAAGAAGCTCCATGAACTTAAAATAAGGATATTCCTTCAGTTTAAAAATCCTACATTTGACATCCTAAACTAATAAATGGGAACCCTTTATGATTGAAAATTTCATCAACATAAAGAACAAGAATAAGAATATGTTTGTCACCATCCTTCTTGGCATAGACTATGCGATTTTAGTGGAAATATATGCCATATATCTTTCATACAAATCATGAGGGGATTTCTTGATACCATAAAGGGAATATTTGAGCTTCCAAACAAGTCAAGAATCCCAACCAACACCTAGAGGGATGCTTAATATATTTTATCATAAAAATCACCATACAAGAAAACACTCTTCACATTAATGAGTGTATTGTCCATCATTCTAATGTAGCAAGTGAGAATGTAAGATAGATGGAACACTAAAGGTAAATAGGTCTCAAATTAGTCAAGTCCCTTTAACTTAGAAGAGATACCTTAGGAAAATGGTTGGGAAATATACTTATCAAATACACAATCAATTGTATAATTAGTTTAGTAATCCCACTTACAATGGAAAATATTTCTTCTTTTCAAGAGAGTCAAATATATTTCAAGTATGATTCTTCATCAATGAATAATACTCATATAACATACCATCCTACCATTTTCATATTCCTATTACATCATAAAATATGAATTCTAATTTTAAAAGTTCATTATATAGAACATATCAATATAGGTACATCGACTTCATCAACACCATTATCCAAGAGATAATTACTATTATGATAAGAAGTAATTGAGATGGTAGAATGTGTTGAAAGAGATTTAAGCTTGAAACTTTTATAGTGCTCATTGACCTCAACATCACACTAAAACAATACTTCATCAATCTATGATTAAAAAGGTATATAATTTTACATGTTCAAAATAAAAATTAAGATAATTTGTTTGGTCCTAGTCTCCATATGTAGGTTGCCTTTGTTAAATATAATAATTAGAATTAAATGCTAAACAATGGAAAGAAGAAACATTAGGATTTATATGTGATGAGGCCCCCTCATGTATCATGTGTCTCATTTCCTTGTGAGGAACATGATTTTGTATTTAGTTTACATATAGTTAATAACCTTAATATTGAGTTGTGGTACTATATTCTTAAAGTATATCATCTATTTAGCCATTTGATACATGAGCATCTCAAAGGCCATATAATATTGCATAACCCATATATATATAGCTTTTATATATAATATTCTATTATTTTGTTAGGTCTCAATGCTCTAACTAAACTTTGGCTTTTAATTTTTTTATAGTAGTCTACATGAAACATAAAAATATACATGTTAGTGGCCAACGATAACTTTTTTATTTCTATTTATTATTGCAAGATAAAGACCTAATTAACTATCATGTGTCTATCTAGCAATGAATAAGGAGTATTTTATAATTTTGGAAGATATAGAGTACACTACTAGGTTTTATATATTTAAATATAATTATGAAGGTTTATTAAAGTTAAATTATTATCGTTAAAGTTGTTTTATTTTACTTTGAGGATAGGAACGATTCATCATGAGGGTTGAATGTAAAGAACATGGACTAATATATTCATTAAGATGCTTAGATCTAGAGTACCCACCAAAACGATTTTAGCAATAGATTATGAAATTCCTATAGAATATATATAATAGAGTTACACATATTGTTCTAACCAAAACTAAATATATTTATTTAACTATTTTATGCATGTTCATAACAATATCAAATCACTACAAAGATATTCTAAAACTGCCCAAAATTTGAAATTATCCAAAATGTTGTTGAAGTCATAGATTAAATAGAAAATACAACCTACATATGAAGCTACCCTCTCTTTATCTAAAGGTTTTTTTATAATTTAATCTTTATAGATCTAGGGTTTTTAATTCTTGGATCTAATAGGTGAATAAAATGTAGTAGTTTATCATTGGGATTTGTTGATTAGATTATTATAGATGTAAATTAATGAAACTACCCCTCCTATGTAGAGCTTGAAGGGCTAGCATGGGTCCTCACTTGCTAATAGAAATTTAATCTTCCAACCATTTAACATTTAAGTTTGATCTAGCTAATTTTGTCCTTTTTAATCTCTAGTGATTGCTAGATTCACTTTTTTGAATAATGAAGGTTTTTTAAAGAGCATACTAAAAGGTGAGGGTCTCAAGAAATGTATACCATAAGAATAAGCAAAAAAATACTTATAAGGCCTAAAAAATTTCATTTAGGAATTTACATTATTGAAGGATGTAATATTGTGACCTAGTACATGTATTCATATATTAAAAATAGATTTAATTCCATAAGGGAACACTAAAATATTATTCAGGGTGTTTCTCTAAAGTATTTCCATTTAGGATTTTATCATTAAATTCTCTAAATCTCCAAAGCAAATTGAATGGTGAGTGGGATGAAATAATTCTAAAGTGTAAGTGAATGCAATGGTCTAGTGACCCAAATAGATAGAGTGGTTGAGGAGTGGATATTAGGCTTTGGAGATAAATAATGCAAGAGGGGCTATGAGTTAGGCTTGAAAGATACCCAATGAAGGGAGGATTAGGGATATATAAACAAGATCATTAAATTACCTTTCACCTTATAAGAGGTATTATTTATCCAAATAAAATCAAGCCAAAGAGATCACTAGATTCATTTGGCATCTTTAATGGAGGGTGCTAAGAGGAATCAATGAGTAGCATTCTAATGGGAGGGAAAAATATATCTACCTAACCATTAAAACATCTTTAATTCTTATGAGATACTAGACATCACTTAAGCTAGGTGAACCATCTAGAACCCATTACACACAATATTACACAACCCAAATAAAACATCAAAATGGAGCCAAAGGTAGCAAATTTCAAAGAGACCCACTCACCTCCCTTAATGTTCACATATATTCCAAAGAACAAAACCAACTAAATAAAATTTTAAGTCCATTTCCATATACCATATTCAAGAAAAAAATCTTCCACACAAACAAGAAACTCCCACAAATAAAAATACAGACAAGGAGATGGGAATACTTATCTCTCTAATTGAACTTGTAGAGTTGGGGAATATCCTTCCTTCTTCAAACCATCTTTAACTTGTCCTTGAACCCTCATTACAAGAAAATTTCTCCCTCCTTTCTCTTCTCATACTCTAGTTGACATCTTCAAGAAAACGCCAAGAGAAAATGATCCAAGAATCACCTCCTCAAGCCTAAGAATGAGGTATAAATAAGGAATTTCATGTCACTTTTTCTCACTAAATCAAAGAGTGAAACACAAAGTCTAATTCACTCCATCACCCTAAATCACAAACCCTAAATAATGCTACATACTTCCAATTTTATCATACATGTGTGAGACATAGGGAAGAGGTGTATTTGACATGACCCCTCATCCAAATATAGGTAAGGGATCTTGGATAATGGAAAGTCCAAACTTCCCATAAATTATATCATGTCACATCCCTCTAAGGGGTTATCAAAAAGGTGAAATCATTTCCAATATAAAAATTAATTGTTTAATAAGCCCCCAACCCATAGGTACTTGTCCTAGGGGTCTATTTCTAGCCACAACCCAAGAAAAATGACCTAAATCTATTTTACATATTTCATAATTAAAAATCTAAGTTTACAACCCAGGGGGACTGTTATCACTTAATACATGTCTCCACATTCTAAATACATCGTTTTGAAAGAACTTAGGCTAAGAATTAAACACACACTTTTTACAAAATGGGAACCTTGGACACATTAAGCTAGAACATTAGTTCACTAGGACATAAGGTCACAACATAAAGCTTCATAAGGTGAAATGTTTTAATTTATGGTTCTAAGTATTATAATTTCATTCACCCATTGGTAATATTCTCTTGATATGAAATGATCATGTGAGGAATTTTTTGCACGTCCACAATATCCTCAATGATTACATGTGCCACTCATGCAACTAAATATAAACATATCATAGCTAAAAAATGCGAAGCCTTCAACAAATTTTCCACTATCACCATGATGGAATCATAAAAATGAGAATATATAAGAAACCCAATAATAAATCGAGAGAAATCATATCCCATTTCCACTTGGGAATGGCATACAATTGCAAAAAATGTACAAGATGCTAATGCTTAGCCTTCACCCACTAACACTCAAGGAATCTAGCCATACAATCAAAAACATCATGTCTCATCCCCACCCAATTATATAATTTTCTAAGGTTGGCATGCATCTTCTTGATTCTAGGATGTGTTGAATATCCTTAGACAAAACCATTAAATGAAGATTACAAGAAATAGGAACATAAATATGACCAAGATGCTATAATAGTCCATCAAACTTTAAATAATAATTATAAAACCTACCCCCAAGGGCTCTCTTAGACTCAATCTCTTCTCTCATCTCCTAATACCACATATCACTAGGAATTGCCTCAAGAATACAAACCTAAAAATTGGTACTAAGAGTTGAACCTGAGACCTCGTGTATCCTCATACTCAAGGCACCCACAACAACATTATCCTTCCCTTCTATGTAATGAACACCAAATTCATAATCGCATGAAAAATACATCCAATGACACTATTAGGAATTCAAGTTTGGTTGAGTAAAGATATATGATAGACTACGATGGTTGGTATGAAGCTCAAATGAATGAACCAAAAGAAAATGCCTCCAATGAAAAATTATGTGGACTATTTTTGCTAAATCCAAATTGTGAGTGAAGTATTTTAACTCATGATACTTGAGCTTTCATGATTCATAAGAAATCAGCCAGACCTCCTACATGAGAATTTCCCACACACCATCTAACAATGCATCTGTGTAAACAACAAAATCTAATGTTAGATCTAGAATAACCAAGATAGGTGCACTGGTCAGTAGCTCCTTAAGACATTGAAAAGTTTCCTCACACTTCTTTGACCACACAAAACTATTACCTTTCCTTTAAAGATAAGTGATAGGATGAGCCACTCTAGATAAATCTCTAACAAAATGATAGCAATAACCTACCAAACCCATGAAATTACAAAGCTATGAGGCACTTGAGGGTGTTTTCCAATCCATTTTGACTTGAACCTTTGAGGTATCTACTGAGATAACCTCACCATAGATAATGTGGCCCAAATATCTCACCTCACTCTTGAAGAACTCACACTTTACCAAGTGTCTATGAACTTGATGGTCATGAAAATATTGAAAAACATAATGTGAGTGGACCTCGTGTTCCTCCACTATCCATAAATTAACTAGGATATCATCAAGGAAAACATGGAAAAACTAATTAAGATGAGTGTGAAACACCCCATTCATTTAACTCATGGAAATAGAAGGTGCATTTTTCAACCTGAATGAAACAACTATGAACTCATAGTGTCCATAATGAGTATGAAATTGGACATCTCATGAATGCCAACCTCATGGATGTGAAGTTGATGGTATCTTGACTAAAGAAAAATATTGAATAATACCTTGGATTTCCTCATTTGATTGAACAATATTTTTATCGTTAGCTAAGGATATCAATTCCTCACTGTCACTTTATTCAACTATTGATAATTGATACACAAATGAAGAGATTCATCCTTCTTCTTCATGAATATCACTAGTGATCCTAAAGGGGATACACTAGGAAAAATGTGTCCCTTCTCCAATAACTCCAACTACAACCAAATCTCACTAAGCTCCCAAGTGGTCATGCTATAAGGTGCCCAATATATGGGTTCTGCTCCAAGTATAAGGTTTATTCAAAAGTCTATATCATGCTTAGGTGGTATACCCTAAATCTCACTTAGGAACTATGGCATTGCAAATTGTCACCCTTGACAATTTTACACTATGTTTTGTTCCCCCTTAGATAATTGGACCTAATTCAACACCTAATTTCATAAATTATGCATTTTTTGGCACATTTTATCATTTTCCAATAAATTGAAAGCACAAAACAAATATATTACACTAATATGTTGTCCCCAACTCCTTAATTTTCAAAAAATAGGTCTGGGACACTAGTGCCTAGGGTATTGTTGTGTGGTATCACAATATGCCCCAAGACTGTAAGACTTGGGGACCCCAAGTGAAAAATAACACTTATGGCATGTGTTGGCTAGTTGAAAAGATCACTAAAAATAAAAAGAAAAGATATTTTTAAAGAAGAGTATGTTGGAACTATAAAAATATGATGTTTTTACATGTTGATTTACCTCATAAACTTCCTGATTTGGCCCTACCATTTGCATATTTCATCTATAGTTTTCCATATTGCCCCATTGAATCAATCGAATTATGCACTTTTCATGTCTGGGTCCATATCAGCATAGGTCCTTTACTATTTCCCTGATCCATGTTGCTTGTGAGTTAACATTCGTTTGTTGCAGGTGTTTCAACAAGACCTTTTCTCTGTTACAGTGACTGGCTTTTCCTATGGGTGGCTATCAGCATGATATTCGTGTTGTTTCGGCGACCGAGGATGGGCATATCGGCATGAGTTTGGCTGTCAGGCTGAGGTCTTAATGATTTCTAATTGTCTTAGCGATTGGCAACTGATGGATGCATGTCGAGGGGAGTCATGGCTCTCGTTGTAAGATATTGGCGAGTGACCTTCGGTCTCGCCGACCTTACACATGGATTCTCTTTGAATATACTTTCAGTGAGACATATGTGGACTCTGTCGACATAAGGTTTGTGGTGTCTCGCCGAATGACATTTGGGCTTCTATCGGCAGGGGCATAAGTTTTCGGCAGGGGGTCATAACGAAAAGGTCAGGTCTTGCCTACAGGTAACGAGTGGCTTTTGGCGAGAGCTTTGATTTCTCTTGGTGATCTTGGTGTGCTTGGATTTTGGTACTACAAGACGTCTCGCCAAAGGTTGGAGGTTATAGCGACAGAGGATCCTCATCGGCAAGAAAAGTCTTATGTCTCGATGACTTGAACATGATTGAAGACTTTCGGTGAAACATTGTTATCTACAAGAGGTCCCCCCAACAGATGGAAGCTACGACGACAGTGAATAAAACAAAGGGAGTATTTCGGTATGATGATTCTTGTGTCTCAGCGATCAGAACAAATGTAACATATATGTGCTCTCGGTATGACTAAGGGTTTTTGATATGATATCTCCACGACTTAGGTGGTCACGGCGATGAACAGGGGATCACGAGCAGATAGCGATTGACGTTATTTTTCCTTCGGCATACTTACAGGCTGTCTTGGCGACTGTTCCATTGGCAATTAAATATTTTCAAATCTTGTGGCCGACATGTAAAATGCTTGAAGACCGTTGTTGGCTGACTTGGTTTTGCCCAAATTCTATGGAAGGACAACTTGGTCTTTCAATTTGATTTATTTTCCTAAATGTTGGTGTATAAATAGGCACCCTAATTGTAATTGAATCAGAATGGGATTTTAGATTATAGACAGTAGATTAGGAATGACTACAATAGAATAATTCTCTCTTATCAGAGACTATGTGCATGTTTTAATTTGGTGAATTCAATGAAGATCAGCTGGTGTAGTAGGTTATTTCTGGTGTCAATTGTATGTTGAACTTATTGAAAAGTATTGTTGAAGCTGTCTCCAAAATGATTCTTTCTGGTTGTTTAAATTGATGTAACAATTTTACTTTTGGTTTATCAATGCACATTTGTTGTATTTGTGTGATTAATTAACTGGTTCTCTCAAGTAGAGATTAAATCCTTTTCGTTGATCATAGTAATGAGGAAGATTCATCTGGATTATTAAAGAAGAGCTCAGTGGTCATAGTCTTGCATTGTTTATACAAGTTATGAATAGATCATATGCTTGCAATTTGATTTTCTGCCAGAATATGTTGCCCACTTCTATTTCGTTTGACTCTGCATACCCAATAAGGCACTAGTCTCTACAATTTCATCATTTGGATTCATTCAGTTTCTTTACATCTATTTTATATCCAATAATTAAGCTTTTTAGGATTTTAGATTAGAAGATTGCTATCAAGTTGGATTTCATTTGTTCATTGTCATCTGCCATTGTGGACAAAGCATTTCAGAAAGATAATCACAAGTTAAGTTTGCACTATTCAGAAAGGTACACCCACCCAGGTTTGCAACACCTAGAGAGTAGAAGTTTGAGTTCACTTGACCTTGTCTATTACCCTAAAGCATATCAGGAGATTGGCAGCCTCTTGAGGCATTCAACCTGTGTTTTTGAGAGCTAAGAAATTGGCGACTCCACTGGGGATTACATTAGAAAATTCAATTGAAGACCACATTATAGAGTCATTGGAGGAAAATTTGTAATTTGAAGAATCTCAGAAAGAGTGATTCCCCTGGGAAAAGATCAGAAATAATCATTTTCCTACTTTTGGAAAAGTAGGTGGCGACTCTGAAAAAAGTTTGATGTAGAATGGAATTTGTATATGGAACGAATGATTATATAAATCCAGGAAGTTATTGGGCCCCTCAAGCGCCTGATATTACAAATGGAAACTTCTACAATGGAGGTGATATATATCATGCACATCAGGGAACTTATCCTCCACAGCCATCAAAGCAAGTGTTTATCTAGTCCCTCTTGGACAAAGATTGGCAAGTTATCAAGAATGTCAATGTGATCAGTGTCAAGTGCAATGCCAATATGATCAATGTCATATAGAACATAATTCTAGCCCACTTGAAGATGTCATTTAGAATCTACAACAAGGTATGTATCAAAACCAACAATCTAAAGATGAATACTTCAAAAATATTTTGGATGACTTTCTTGGTATAAGGAGATATAGAGGAGAATCTGGGTACTCTTTTCTCTACAGAATGACTGATATTTGTAAGAAAATACCTATTAAATTCCCACCTAGTAGGTTTGACATCATTTTGCAGTTCATGAAAGTGTATGAGCCAAACCCAATATATTGGCCTGAATCATACATACCAATTTATTTAGATCAACTGGTTGAATGGGCTGATATTGTAGATAGGAAAAAATATGAAGATGAAGATAGAGGAGTTGATCAAACAAGGCATCCTGGAGAAGATGAAACATGTGCAAGTCAAGATGATTCCTATGATGGATTGCATAATGAAGATGAAGTTACAAGATATCTCTCTTGCATAACAAACTGTGACAGGGTAGGCATGTGTGTTGTGAGGAATTCAGTGAGTATTCAGATTGTGAGGATGCATCAGAGGATCTGCAATAAAGGGATTCTTTTACCTCTTATGAAGATCAGGATGAAGAAGCAATGGGAAATGTTGATTCATTTGGTAGTGAGTATACAATACCTCCAGCTGCAGTTGAAAGCTACAAAGATACATTCGATGAGGAGGAGGGTTGTGAATTTGAGAATGGTTTCCAAAAATTTGTAGGCCCATTACATGATGAAGATTTAAAAGAGGATCAGATAATGTTTGCAAAGGTTTTCCCAAGAATGAGTTCCAGGTATTTTTAGATCCACTTGATGTTAAGCAAAAGGTATTTTTAGATAAACAAGGGGATGTGTCAATTTATGGAACAAATGATTGTGCTGGTAATGTTTCTATTTTTTCATTCTCTAATGATCTTGGGCCAGTTTTTGATGATCACAAAAGTGATGTGTATGACCGTAATAATGAAAATGTGGAAACTTGTTTACTCAGCTGTGAGCAAATTTCGGATTTGTTAACTCTTGAATATCAGAGATATACACATGAGGGTGATCTTGAAGTTTTGTCTCTAGCTTATATTTGTTTTGACAGTGAAAGATCTTTATGTAAAGATTCTTATGACTCCCTGTGCATTTCTTGGAATGACGGTGAAACTTTTTGTATTGATCAAAAGTCTATGTTTGTTCAAAAGGAGGTATGTGATTTTGAAATTTATAACTCATGTGAAGAAAACATTTGTTTGCATACCAAGGATGACAGTGTTCCATATTTGATTGGTTCATATATGCTTAATATTGAAGATTTGAGTCATAGAGATATCAAAGAGATGCAAAGGGTTTCCGATTTGTTTGTTTCAGACAACATTGATACCGCAGAATTTTTTGATTCTCAAGAGAAGCACTTTGATGATGAATTTTCAATACAGTTGGGAGAATGTTTCAAAATTCATAACAGTGAGAGAAATAATGTAAAAAGTTGTATTTCATATGCATGCATTTTGTGTATTGAAGATAATAGGGATTTGTCCCAAGATATTGAAGAATTTGAATTACAGGATGATGTAGGGATTTTGGGCCAAACCGAGCATGATGATACTCTAAGAACTTGCAATAACAGTGATAGGAAAGATTGCATGAGTATCTTCAAGAAGAATTTGATGAACTCAATACAAAACCAGGTGTTTGATAGGGGAAAGTATGATTTGAGTTTTAGATTGTAACAGCTCAGAACAGGTAAAGACGAAACATAAAGGATTAAGGTTTACCAGTGCATGGAAAACTCTTGCTTATCCTCTTTAAATAAATTTTCCATGCACAGTATTTTAGGGTTCTGGTTCACTTCCATTTTCCATTCACCTCCATCTTGCATTCATTTTGCATTCATGCCTTCATGCTTCATTTCCATTGCCTTTCATTTCATTTTTGCTCCTTGGTTTGCTCATTTTGTGTCTGGTCTGCTCACCTAAAGATTATGGATCCTTGCAATTATCTTACTATCATTCATCCCTAGATAGAGGAACTATTGGAATTGTAAAAATATGATGTTTTTATGTGTTGATTTACCTCATAAATTTCCTGATTTGGCCCTATCGTTTGCATATTTCATCTATAGTTTTCCATATTGCCCCATTGAATCAATCGAGTTATGCACTTTTCATGTCTAGGTCCATATCGGCATAGGTCCTTTACTGTCTCCCTAACCCATGTTGCTTGTGAGTTAACATTCATTTGTTGTAGGTGTTTCGACAAGACCTTTTCTCTGTTACAGCAACTGGCTTTTCTTGTGGGTGGCTATTGGCATGACATTCGTGTTGTTTTGGCGACTAAGGATGGGCATATCGGCATGATTTTGGCCATCGGGTTGAGGTCTTAATGATTTCTAATTGTCTTGGCGACGGGCAACTAATGGATGCATGTCGGGGGGAGTCATGGCTCTCGTTGTAAGGTCTTGGCGAGTGACCTTCGGTCTCGCTGACCTTACACATGGATTCTCTTTGAATATACTTTTAGTGAGACATATGTGGACTCTGTCAGAGTAAGGATTGTGGTGTCTCACCGAATGAAATTTGGGCTTCTATCGGTAGAGGCATGAGTTTGCGCCAGGGGGTCATAACGAAAAGGTCAGGTCTTGTCGACAAGTAACGAGTGGCTTTCGGTGAGAGCTTTGATTTCTCTTGGCGATCTTGGTGTGCTCGGCTTTCGATATAACAACTTTCTCTACAAGACGTCTCGCCGAATGTTGGAGGTTATAGCGAAAGAGGATCCTCGTCGGCAGGAAAAGTCTTATGTCTCGACAACTTGAACATGATTGAAGACTTTTGGTGAAACATTGTTATCTACAAGAGGTCCCCCTGATGGATGGAAGCTACATGGCGACAGTGAATAAAACAAAGGGAGCATTTCAGTATGATGATTCTTGTGTCTCAGCGATCAGAACAAATGTAACATATATGTGCTCTCGGTATGACTAAGGGTTTTTGATATGATATCTCCACGACCTAGGTGGTCACGGCGATGAACAGGGGATCACGAGCCGATAGCGATTGACGTTATTTTTCCTTCGGCATACTTACAGGCTGTCTTGGCGACTGTTCCATTGGCAATTAAATATTTTCAAATCTTGTGGCCGACATGTAAAATGCTTGAAGACCGTTGCTGGATGACTTGGTTTTGCCCAAATTCTATGGAAGGCCAACTTGGTCTTTCAATTTGATTTATTTTCCTAAATGCTAGTGTATAAATAGGCACCCCAATTGTAATTGAATCAGAATGGGATTTTAGATTACAGACAGTAGATTAGGAATGGCTACAATAGAATAATTCTCTCTTATCAGAGACTATGTGCATGTTTTAATTTGGTGAATTCAATGAAGATCAGCTGGTGTAGTAGGTTATTTCTAGTGTCAATTGTATGTTGAACTTATTGAATAGTATTGCTGAAGCTGTCTC
Organism: Sequoia sempervirens; assembly: GCA_007258455.2. Lineage (NCBI taxonomy): Eukaryota > Viridiplantae > Streptophyta > Pinopsida > Cupressales > Cupressaceae > Sequoia > Sequoia sempervirens. The sequence continues at coordinate 213,305,484 of VDFB02270651.1, read as the reverse complement.
CAAAATGATTCTTTCTGGTTGTTTAAATTGATGTAACAAGTTTACTTTTGGTTTATCAATGCACATTTGTTGTATTTGTGTGATTAATTAACTGGTTCTCTCAAGTAGAGATTAAATCCTTTTCGTTGATCATAGTAATGAGGAAGATTCATCTGGATTATTAAAGAAGAGCTCAGTGGTCATAGTCTTGCATTGTTTATACAAGTTATGAATAGATCATATGCTTGCAATTTGATTTTCTGCCAGAATATGTTGCCCACTTCTATTTCGTTTGACTCTGCATACCCAATAAGGCACTGGTCTCTACAATTTCATCATTTGGATTCATTCAGTTTCTTTACATCTATTTTATATCCGTTAATTAAGCTTTTTAGGATTTTAGATTAGAAGATTGCTATCAAGTTGGATTTCATTTGTTCATTGTCATCTGCCATTGTGGACAAAGCATTTCAGAAAGATAATCACAAGTTAAGTTTGCACTATTCAGAAAGGTACACCTACCCAGGTTTGCAACACCTAAAGAGTATAAGTTTGAGTTCACTTGACCTTGTCTATTACCCTAAAGCGTATCAGGAGATTGGTAGCCTCTTGAGGCATTCAACCTGTGTTTTTGAGAGCTAACAAATTGGTGACTCCGCTGGGGATTACATTAGAAAATTCAATTGAAGACCACATTATAGAGTCATTGGAGGAAAAGTTGTAATTTGAAGAATCTCAGAAAGAGTGATTCCCCTGGGAAAAGATCAGAAATAATCATTTTCCTACTTTTGGAAAAGCAGGTGGCGACTCTGAAAAAAGTTTGATGTAGAATGGAATTTGTATATGGAACGAATGATTATATAAATCCAGGAAGTTATTGGGCCCCTCAAGCGCCTGATATTACAAATGGAAACTTCTACAATGGAGGTGATATATATCATGCACATCAGGGAACTTATCCTCCACAGCCATCAAAGCAAGTGTTTATCCAGTCCCTCTTGGACAAAGATTGGCAAGTTATCAAGAATGTCAATGTGATCAGTGTCAAGTGCAATTCCAATATGATCAATGTCATATACAACATAATTCTAGCCTACTTGAAGATGTCATTTAGAATCTACAACAAGGTATGTATCAAAACCAACAATCTAAAGATGATGAATACTTCAAAAATATTTTGGATGACTTTCTTGGTATAAGGAGATATAGAGGAGAATCCGGGTACTCTTTGCTCTGCAGAATGACTGATATTTGTAAGAAAATACCTATTAAATTCCCACCTAGTAGGTTTGACATCATTCTGCAGTTCATGAAAGTGTATGAGCCAAACCCAATATATTGGCCTGAATCATACATACCAATTTATTTAGATCAACTGGTTGAATGGGCTGATATTGTAGATAGGAAAAAATATGAAGATGAAGATAGAGGAGTTGATCAAACAAGGCATCCTGGAGAAGATGAAACATGTGCAAGTCAAGATGATTCCTGTGATGGATTGCATAATGAAGATGAAGTTACAAGATATCTCTCTTGCATAACAAACTGTGACAGGGTAGGCATGTGTGTTGTGAGGAATTCAGTGAGTATTCAGATTGTGAGGATGCATCATAGGATCTGCAATAAAGGGATTCTTTTACCTCTTATGAAGATCAGGATGAAGAAGCAATGGGAAATGTTGATTCATTTGGTAGTGAGTATACAATACCTCCAGCTGCAGTTGAAAGCTACGAAGATACATTCGATGAGGAGGAGGGTTGTGAATTTGAGAATGGTTTCCAAAAATTTGCAGGCCCATTACATGATGAAGATTTAAAAGAGGATCAGATAATGTTTTGCAAAGGTTTTCCCAAGAATGAGTTCCAGGTATTTTTAGATCCACTTGATGTTGAGCAAAAGGTATTTTTAGATAAACAAGGGGATGTGTCAATTTATGGAACAAATGATTTTGCTGGTAATGTTTCTATTTTTTCATTCTCTAATGATCTTGGGCCAGTTTTTGATGATCACAAAAGTGATGTGTATGACCGTAATAATGAAAATGTGGAAACTTGTTTACTCAGCTGTGAGCAAATTTTGGATTTGTTAACTCTTGAATATCAGAGATATACACATGAGGGTGATCTTGAAGTTTTGTCTCTAGCTTACATTTGTTTTGACAGTGAAAGATCTTTATGTAAAGATTCTTATGACTCCCTGTGCATTTCTTGGAATGATGGTGAAACTTTTCGTATTGATCAAAAGTCTATGTTTGTTCAAAAGGAGGTATGTGATTTTGAAATTTATAACTCATGTGAAGAAAACATTTGTTTGCATACCAAGGATGACAGTGTTCCATATTTGATTGGTTCATATATGCTTAATATTGAAGATTTGAGTCATAGAGATATCAAAGAGATGCAAAGGGTTTCCGATTTGTTTGTTTCAGACAACATTGATACCGCAGAATTTTTTGATTCTCAAGAGAAGCACTTTGATGATGAATTTTCAATACAGTTGGGAGAATGTTTCAAAATTCATAACAGTGAGAGAAATAATGTAAAAAGTTGTATTTCATATGCATGCATTTTGTGTATTGAAGATAACAGGGATTTGTCCCAAGATATTGAAGAATTTGAATTATAGGATGATGTAGGGATTTTGGGCCAAACCGAGCATGATGATACTCTAAGAACTTGCAATAACAGTGACAGGAAAGATTGCATGAGCATCTTCAAGAAGAATTTGATGAACTCAATACAAAACCAGGTGTTTGATAGGGGAAAGTATGATTTGAGTTTTAGATTGTAACAGCTCAGAACAGGTGAAGATGAAACATAAAGGATTAAGGTTTGCTAGTGCATGGACAACTCTTGCTTATCCTCTTTAAATAAATTTTCCATGCACAGTAGTTTAGGGTTCTGGTTCACTTCCATTTTCCATTCACCTCCATCTTGCATTCATTTTGCATTCATGCCTTCATGCTTCATTTCCATTGCCTTTCATTTCATTTTTTCTCCTTGGTTTTCTCATTTTGTGTCTGGTCTGCTCACCTAAAGATTATGGATCCTTGCAATTATCTTACTATCATTCATCCCTAGACAGAGGCACTATTGGAATTGTAAAAATATAATGTTTTTACATGTTGATTTACCTCATAAATTTCCTGATTTGGCCCTACCGTTTGCATATTTCATCTATAGTTTTCCATATTGCCCCATTGAATCAATCGAGTTATGCACTTTTCATGTCTAGGTCCATATCGGCATAGGTCCTTTACTGTCTCCCCAACCCATGTTGCTTGTGAGTTAACATTCATTTGTTGCAGGGGTTTCGGGAAGACCTTTTCTCTGTTACAGCGACTGGCTTTTCCTGTGGGTGGCTATTGGCATGACATTCGTGTTGTTTTGGCGACTAAGGATGGGCATATCGGCATGAGTTTGGCCATCGGGCTAAGGTCTTAATGATTTCTAATTGTCTTGGCGATGGGCAACTAATGGATGCATGTCGGGGGGAGTCATGGCTCTCGTTGTAAGGTCTTGGCGAGTGACCTTCGGTCTTGCCGACCTTACACATGGATTCTCTTTGAATATACTTTTAGTGAGACATATGTGGACTCTGTCAGAGTAAGGATTGTGGTGTCTCACCGAATGAAATTTGGGCTTCTATCGGCAGAGGCATGAGTTTGCGCCAGGGGGTCATAACGAAAAGTTCAGGTCTTGTCGACAGGTAACGAGTGGCTTTCGGAGAGAGCTTTGATTTCTCTTGGCGATCTTGGTGTGCTTGGCTTTCGATATAACAACTTTCTCTACAAGACGTCTCGCCGAAGGTTGGAGGTTATAGCGAAAGAGGATCCTCGTCGGCAGGAAAAGTCTTATGTCTCGACAACTTGAACATGATTGAAGACTTTTGGTGAAACATTGTTATCTACAAGAGGTCCCCCTGATGGATGGAAGCTACATGGCGACAGTGAATAAAACAAAGGGAGCATTTCAGTATGATGATTCTTGTGTCTCAGCAATTAGAACAAATGTAACATATATGTACTCTCGGTATGACTAAGGGTTTTCAATATGATATCTCCACGACTTAGGTGGTCACGGCGATGAACAGGGGATCGTGGGCAGATAGCGATTGACATTATTTTTCCTTCGACATACTTATAGGCTGTCCTGGCGACTATTACATTGGTGATTAAATATTTTCAAATCTTGTGGCCAACATGTAAAATGCTTGAAGATCGTTGCTGGCCGACTTGGTTTTTCTTGAATTCTGTGGAAGGCCGACTTGCTCTTTCAATTTGATTTATTTTCCTGAATGTTGGTGTATAAATAGGCACCCGAATTGTAATTGAATCAGAATGGGATTTTAGATTACAGATAGTAGATTAGGAATGGCTACAATAGAATAATTTTCTCTTATCAGAGACTATGTGCATGTTTTAATTTGGCGAATTCAATGAAGATCAGCTGGTGTAGCAGGTTATTTCTGGTGTCAATTGTATGTTGAACTTATTGAAAATTATTGCTGAAGCTGTCTCCAAGTTGATTCTTTCTAGTTGTTTAAATTGATGTAACAAGTTTACTCTCGGTTTATCAATGCACATTTGTTGTATTTGTGTGATTAATTAACTAGTTCTCTTAAGTAGAGATTAAATCCTTTTTGTTGATCACAGTAATCAGGAAGATTCATCTGGATTATTAAAGAAGAGCTCAGTGGTCATAGTCTTGCATTGTTTATACAAGTTATGAACAGATCGTATGCCTGCAATTTGATTTTCTACCAGAATAAGTTGCCCACTTTTGTTTCGTTTGACTCCGCATACCCAATAAGGCACTGGTCTCTGCAATTTCATCATTTGGATTCATTCAGTTTCTTTACATCTTTTTTATATCCGTTAATTAAGCTTTTTATGATTTTAGATTAGAATATTGCTATCAAGTTGGATTTCATTTGTTCACTGTCATCTGCCATTGTGGACAAAGCATTTCAGAAAGATAATCATAAGTTAAGTATGCACTATTCAGAAAGGTACACCCACCTAGGTTTGCAGCACCTAAAGAGTAGAAGGTTGAGTTCTCTTGACCTTGTCTGTTACCCTAAAGCGTATCAGGAGATTGGCAGCCTCTTGAGGCATTTAGCCTGCATTTTTGAGAGCTAACAGAGTACTTGGTAATGTAAGTGTTCTGAGTACCAGGTACTAGGAACCGAGAATGTTAGGAAGGAAAAAGGTAATGCAAGTGTTGAGCAAAGTGTTCTGGTCCAATAGTTGAGGTCCGGTAAAGATGGAAGTTCTAGTAAAATTGAATTATGGGAAAATCATTGGTAAAACTGAATACTAGGTTATGAGTACCTAGTAAGGATGCAAATCAAAGTTTTAAAATTTTAAGGTTATCTAAGAAGTCTGATAGTCTAGAACCCGGTATATGAAAGGATGACTATGCAAGAATTTATGATTTTCTTGAAAGCATGTTAATTATGATGGATCTATATGATAACGAATTAATGATGGTTTTATTCACATGATATTTTTTATAAAAAAATTTTTTAAGGGATTTAATAGATGGAATTTTTTATTGCAGGAGAAGCAGATTGTGATGTAGAGTACAGGTATGGACGGTTAGGAAAACTAAAGTTGCAAACAAATCTGATGGTCTTACCATGTTCAATGATACACTTTGGAGGCTCATGCAAGAAAAGAGTTTGTTGCAAAGGAATACTAGATACTAGGAAATCGGGACTCTATATTTTAAGCATGTAGCAAAGAAGTGTATTCATTCCAAGGATTACTCATTCCTGAAATGTTAAAATCGAGATTGAACCTAAATGTAGGAACATAAATTCCACCTAATCGTTTTGAATATATGGGAATTTCCTACATTCTATTTGAGCAGATTTGTTTGGTTCCAAGAAGGAACCCTGATAATAAGAAGATGAAAACCTGAAGGACTTCAACGTGTAGATGGAGGTTGACCTTCATTGACTTCATTAGCAATTCTCTTACTAGTCACCACATTCCACGTGCCTTGAATTTTTATTCATCCCTTGCATTTCCTCTCATGTATTTGTCTTATCCTACCTGTTTCTTACTTCTATAAAAGGCCAGGTGATACCTTTTTTAAGTTAAGTTCGTAATTTGTGGATGTTGGAAGAGCCAAATTTTTTCTAAGTTTTGTTCATTTTTCCTATTTTCTAAATCATTTTGGACTAAGAACTTGTGTGCACATATAATTTAATCAATATCATAGCCAATTTGATAGCTACCTATCTCATGTATCTTTTACACAGTTGGTTTTGTTAGTTCAACTAAACAAGACTGAATGTTGTGCCATTTAAGGGTGCATACAGAACCTACTCGGTATCCAAACTAAAACCCCCTTCTTTAAAATCTCACACTGTTTTATATGTACTTTTAAGCAATCTGGTGAAGTATAAAGCAGTTTGATTTGATTTGATTAAACCTTGGGGCATGTGCAAAGAATAACTGGGAGAAATTTAATTTTTCATTTTTTTATGCTTTATTTTAGATTAGATGTTTAAATTCTTGAAAATGTTCCAAAAAATAGATGATGGAATGGAAATTTATTGAAAATATTTTATTTTCTATGAAATTTCTAAATTCTTAAAGCTAAATCTACTTAACTAAATCAAAATTGTTTAAAATCCGTGAAATATTATTGCAAATCTTTTGATTTCATGAGATTATTTTATGATTGAACTGGAAATCTTGTATCTAAAGTTTATGATTCTTAATGAAACTAGAGATGTTCTTAATGAAAATAAGATCAACCATAGACCCCTTGAGATTAATAGCAATATCACATTATACCCTGAAGTGAACCTAGTATGGTCAAGACCTAACTACCAGAGACATGGGATTGAGCTAAGTCAACCTTTTTCCTATAACATGGACACCCTGAGGTTTCCCTGGTTAAGTCTTTCAAGAAGATAGGTTCTTTGTGGTTTGCTTGTGAGGACTTTATATGCATTGTTTCTATTGGTAACATCATCATCAACAGGAACTTGCACTAGAAGGAGGGCTAACATGTTTCATTTCGCTTCGTGTCATCTTTTGTTTTTTTTTATATTTTTATCTTCGTCGTTTGTTTAGGAATCTATATTGATTTTGGGTTTAAAGGTAGCTTGTAAGGAGAAAGTCTAATGCAAGCCGGTATTTCAAAAATGGAAGTTGAAAAACTCCAGAAATATCTTAATCAGAGGTTACATCCTTTGATTTTATTTGTACCTTTGGTAGAGTCATCGAATGTAGAATTCATGATACAACTGATCACGGTGAAGTTGATTGTGAAATTTTTTTAACTAAGGTAATTTTGGCTATATTTAAGGTGATTTCGTTAATGGAAGAAATTTTAATTGCTAGAAGAAAGAGACTATTAATGAGAAATATGTTGAATCATGAAAAAGAGTATAACCCTAGTGGAATTGAAAATGTTAAAAAATTAACTGATATATCAAAACGGTTTGATAAATGCAATTGCTATGAGGAAAATCTTAAGGTTTTGTAGGACGATAGGCAAGAATTCTAAGAATTAGAAACATTGCACTGAAAATGAGGAAATGACATCGATGATTAATCATACTCTTCAAACATGGAAAACATAAATGAAGAGGAAGAGCGGGAAAATTGAGTAGGAGACGTGTGTTTTTTGTTCCAAGTTGAAAATTTACAAACTAAAAAGGAAATTTTCCTAATTTTATGCAACATACAAAGTATCAAGTTTTTACTTTTTCTCTCTCTGATAACAATATCAAGTATCAAGTTCATCGAGAAACTCCATGGCCCTCAGGAGGAGATTACTGATTTCTTTGAGAAAAATTGGAATAATGGGGAGGTTTTCCTCTTTGGGAGGAAAGTTTAGATTGATGAAGCTTTGATAGCAGAGGTGACTGGCATCCCGATTGAAGAGCATAAATTTTTTAGAGACAGGAAATTCTCTGACGAAGCTGTGATGAGGTTCCCTAAGACCGAAACGGAGAAGCAAAAACTTGTCAAGATGACAAACAGTTACTATGAAGCGGACACCATAAAAACTTTATGGAGAAAAGTGCTAAGGGTTATCATGGAGTACATCACTCTCGACGAACGCTTCACTAGGGTTTATGGATATCACTTCATGCTGCTCAATCACTTCCAGCATAAGGTGCGTGTTTCCATCCCTTTCTTCTTGCTCTGTTCCCTGAGAAATAGCTTTTCTGACCATAGTAGGAGCCCTAAAAGATACCTAATTCTTCACACGGGTCTTTTAAGGCTCATCTATGAGCACTTTCAGAATATGCCTGCCCTATCAAACCCTATAGCCCCTTTGGAGCTTGATGAGGATGATACAGAGCCTAGTATATCTGAGACTAAAGTTTCTTCCGACCGTGTCAAGCTTTCCTCGCTTCCCCTACCCTCCCCTTCTGCCTCCGGCCGATCCCCCTAGCCTTCTGGTGCCTGCTTTGTTCCTGCCCCTGGCCGCACAAACCCTAATGCTAAAGTGGTGGGCTCTAGCTCTCCGGTTAACAAGTTAGTCTCCTACCCTGATGACTCTCCTGTTGTTTTTGCTAAAGCGGTCGAGGTGAGTCTTGAGGATCCACATTTCCCTCAGAATATTCAACAGGAGAATTGTAGCCCTCCCAGAGGTGCGAAGTCGGTTAATTTTGGGGTCAATTCTGATTGTGACCCCCATTTTGACTTTGTTGGAACTGCCAAGAGATGTTTTGTGGACCAATTTAATTCTGCCAAATGGTTATTTTATGAAATAAGTGAGTTGAAGACCAAAAATCTATCTCTTCATAGTAAGTTGGGGGAAATTGAAGCCAAAGTTGCGAGGCTAATTTAGCTCGAAGTGGAGAAGAATACCTTTGTGAAGGATAACATACAAAAGGACATCACTGTTAAAAATGATCTTGATAAAATTAAAGGAACCATGAAAAAATTGATGATCAGAACTACAAAATTGCCAGACATAACTCTTTAGTCATCAAAGCCATGACCGAAAGATTGGAGAAAACCCAGAAAAGAGCACTGATTGTCGACCTTGATCAGGAGAAAGACCATGATGAGGAAGTGGGGATCTCTAAGCGAACCAGATCAAGTATGAAAAGAAAAGCCCTGACTACCCCAAATATGACTCAGATTTTCATGGAGGGGGTCCAGGATATGGTGGACCTAGAAGAGGTTGCTGACGAGCTTCTGAAGTCTATGGATTAGCTGTGGCTGGGCCCAGTTTTGTCTGTTTGCCGGTCGTCTGATGGCTTTTTTGTGGCTTTTTGTGGCTATCTGTTTTAGCTGGTTTTTATCTCTATGGTAGCCTTTTTGTCTTTTGCACCTCTGTTTTGAACTTTTCTTGTAATGTTACTTTGTGGTTTTGGGTCCCTGTAAAACCCGTTTATCCCCCTTTTATAAAAAACAATATAAATTTTGATATCGCTTGGTCTAACAAAGTTCAAAGTGAAGACATGACCGACGACACGAAAACTTTCAGAGGAGAAGAAAATCTAGAAATGGACACAACCATTCATGGAACTGAACAAAGTAAAGAAGAAAACCATGAATTAGGGCTGAATGAAGTTAGAGTATTTCTGAATCAGAGGAAGTGTGTACAATAAACCCTTAATGAGGTCATTTTTATACATATGAGCCAAGTTATTAGTAAGTATGCCTTTGAATTTATGTTTGTTAAACACAAAAAACTTAAACAGATTCATTGTTACAGTAGGACGTTTGAATCTTTTTTTAAGTGAATTTAAGGATAAACATACTATAATTCATACCAAAACAATGATGGAAATAGTTATTGAGCTTAAAATAAATTGCTTTATTAAGGTTAGTCGTTTGTTATATTAGATTTTTGGTTAGTTAGGGTTATTTTTCTTTTATAAGGTTTTGTTTTGTTTTGTTTTTCTTTTTTTTTTTGTTTGGCCTTTTGCATTAGAAAATTCTTCTTATCATACACATGAGAGAAAATTTAAACATTTGTAACATTGCGCTATGAAATGAAAAAATGATAAAACCACACATAGTAAATACACACTTTAAAATGTACAGGGTATGTGCAGGATCATGATGGGCCAAAAAGTGGCGATATGATGGGTATGTGTAGGGTATGTGGCTAACGACTTTTTTTTTACCCAAAATTGATGAAACAAAAAGGGTTTTTAAAGGAGATTCTCAGCTTTCCACCAATATAAATTATGCTTTACTTTGAATTTAATAAATAATTATTATTCATTTTCTATTTGAATTATGACTAAAGTCCTAATTGATAGGATGAATGAAAAACATCTATAGCTTTCAAACAGTATCACATTTTTTGAATCTGAAACATGTGTCACATTCTATGCTTCACATACTATAGGATTAAAAAAAAATGAATTTCATGAAGTTTTGACAAGTTAAGGTGGTTAGACATACGAGTTTTTATATTTTTTAAAAGTTGTAATAAAAAAATCATAATTAATTATTTACTTGGAAAAATATTACAAAAAAAATGCATCACATTGGGACATGAGTCCTCTACTTAAATATCTAAAATATTATAAAAAAGTATTATCATTTTTTTGTGGTTAGGGTGGTTAGACAAACAGTTACTTCTTATTTTTTCCTTGAAATTTAAGTATTACTACATTGAAATTTCAAATTTTCACCATGATTTAAAAAAAAAACCTAGTAGTTTAGAAACTACATTCAGTTTACTACATATTCTATTCTTACATATTTTTGAAATAATATAGATAACTTATTCAAATTTTTACATCAAGTTGCCTAACTCTGATTTTTCTAAATTTTTCACCACTTAAAGGCCTATTTTTCCTATGATGATCTTGCACATACCCTACAACAAAGATATATATATGTGTGTATGTGTGTGTGTGTATCACATATATACATGGAAGTATTGAAATTCTTGTTATAAAAAGAGAAAATGATCAAAAAGGTAAAAAGAGGGAGCTGAGTTGTATATAGGAGTAGCCATTCAGTCAATCTAGGATGCATCATCCTTTAGTGCTAAATACCCTATGTAGGAAAGTTCTTGGTGAACTTCAAAGTCAGGATTATGGAGGTCAGTTAGAAATGGTTGGAGTGGAACCACTTCCTCGTGTTCCAAAAACCAAGGAATATCATCCATGGAAGGGATTCCAATGGTTGGATGTGCAACAAAAATAATTGTATCCAAATTCTCCAAATATTCAAGCCACACTATCCACTCTATAGTTGACCGAACATCTTCAATAGGAAGCCCAATATACAAGAGTGATGCTACAAAGCGGGAAGCCATGTTAGGAATAGAATTGGTAGTAAGCTTTGGATTCCACATATTGTTCCCCAAGGACTAAGCACAAGTTTGGCACAGTGAAACTCGTAGTTTGAATGAAGACAAAATTTTCAAGCCTTTGAGTTGTGATACGACCCAAGAAAATATTCTGGCGATGAGAGCTAGTCAGGAAAATTGGAATATCCATGACCTAGAAAAAAGCAAGCACTAGCAAAATAAGAAAATGCAAAATAAAAAAGGCAAAGCAAAAGTGTGAAGAATTCAAGAGAAGTGTGGAATTTATAGAAAACCATGAAGAAGTTACAGTACATAGTTGCGTGGATTGAAGTCTCAAAAATCCTAAGCAAGGTGGAAACCAGATGAATTTCTCTAGAGTGGAAGGTTAAATCAAATTAATTTTTACACACAATTGGTGAAAATTTACTTCAAATTTTTCTAGTACGAAGATTGCGAATCAAGAAAGTTAATATTTCAAAATTAATGGTGGTCATTTCATTGTGTTTTTATTAGGGTATGTGCAGGATCATCATGGAGAAAAACAAGCCCTTAAGTGGCAAAAAAATCAAAAAAATCAGAGTTAAGCAATTTGACATAAAAATTTGAATAAGTTATCTATATTATTTTAAAAATATGTAAGAATAGAATTTGTAGAAAATTGAATGTAGTTTCTAAACTACTAGGTTTTTTTTTAAATCTATTTGGTGAAAATTTGAAATTTCAATGCAGAGTACTTAAATTTCAGGGAAAAAAGAAGAAGTGGGTGTCTGTCTAACCACCCTAACCACAATAAAATGATAATATTTTTTTATAAGATTTTAGATAAAAATAGAGGACTCATGTCTCGATGTGATGCATATTTTTTTGTAATTTTTTTGCAAATAAATAATTATGAATTTTTTATTATAACTTTTTAAAAACATAAAAAACTCATATGTCTGACCACCTTAACTTGGTCAAAAATTCATGAAATTCAATTTTTTATTTTTTTAATCCTATAGTATGTGAAGCATAGAATGTGAAACATGTTTTGGATTCAAAAACTGTGATACTGTTTGGAAGCTATAGATGTTTTTCAATCAATCTATCAATCAAGACTTTAGTCATAATTTGAATAGAAAATGAATAATAATTACTTATTAAATTAAAAGTAAGCATAATTTATATTGGTGGAAAGCTGAGAATCTCCTTAAAAAACCCTTTTCATTTCATCAATTTTGGGTAAAAGAAAAGGTCATCAGCCACATACCCATGATATTGCCACTTTTTGGCCCATCATGATCCTGCACATACCCATTAAGATGTATTAATCTTGAACGTGCCTATGTGTGCAAAGCAGAAAGGAAAATTAAGCCGGCAAGGTAGCACACATCATCACTTGGAATTTTGAAAGAAATAATAGGTTCACATTGAGGTGTACGAATTTAATGCAGAATAATGTGATCGGGTTTAAGTGTCATCATTACATTTTTTTTTATCCATTAAAGTGGTGCAACGCTGTTAAATCGTAATTGCTAGCCAAGTATTTATTAGTTTCCATAAAATTTGATCGGAAGGGTGGTAACCAATGGTTCTAAATTTAGATTTAAACTTGGTGCTTAATTTGTTTCCTACTAAATTTTAATTTATGCATATCTTCTAACATATAGTGAGTTGCAGTTAGCTAGGATTTGGCATAAAAGTGGTAAGGTTTAGCCGGAAATAGGCACCAACAGGGAATTATTAAATGAGTGTTTGGGAAGTAGTGAAAAGATGAAGGGATTTGTGTTGAATGAAAAATAAAAAGGTAACCTTTGCTACCACTATAATTCTTAACCTAATAGCAAGCTTCATTGCTTGCAAGTTGAAATGAGCTATCAATGAAATATCAAAAGCAATATATATATATATATATATATATAAAGAGATAAACTCTTTAGGCTATCCAAATATCTCTACCAGGGCTATGGAAACCTAGCTAGTAGTAGAGCTATGTTTGGGGGAATTACAGAGATAACCTTGTTGGGGCTATGGATGCTTGATTGGCAACAAGGCTCTATCCCTAGTTGGCTTTGGAGGATTACCATATTATGTAGTTCAATGTCAATGAATTGATTTTTTTTACTAAGTTCCAAAAACTAGAATTAATCAAAGCACATATGGATATTTCTGGATGAATTTTATTATTTTTATGTCAGAATCTAGGTAAAGGTAAAGAGTTATTGTTTTAAAATATGCATAAATTATAATTTACAGCTGGTGATTTAATCCCAAGTTTTGGTTTAAATTTGGTTTGATTAGGTGCAAGTTGTTGTGTGGTCTCACAACATGCCCCAAGACTGTAAGACTCGGGGACCCCAAGTGAAAACTAACGCTTATGGTAGGTGTTAGCTAGTTGAAAAGATCACCAGAAATGAAAAGAAAAGAGAAATATTTTTAAAGAAGAGTACTTCGTAATGTAAGGTTTTTGGGTACTGGGTATTGGGAACCAGGAATGTTAGAAAGGAAAAAGGTAATGCAAGTGTTAAGCAAAGTGTTCCAGTCTAATAGTCGAGTTCTGGTAAAGATGGAAGTTCCAATAAAACTGAAGTCTAGGAAAATCATGGGTAAAGTTGAATACCGGGATCCAAGTACCGGGTAATGATGCAAATCAATTTTTAAAAAATTTAAGGTTATCTAAGAAGTCTGATAGTCTGGTAACCTGGTATATGAAAGGATGACTACACAAGAATTTATTATTTTCTTGAAAGCATGTTATTTATGATGGATTTATATGGTAATGAATTAATGATGGTTTTATTTACATGGGATTTTTTATAAAATATTTTTTAAAGGGATTTAATAGATGGAATTTGTGATTGCAGGAGAAGTAGATTATGATGCAGAGTTTGAGTATGGACATTCAAGAAAAATAAAGTTGTAGACAAATCTGAAGGTGTTACTAGGTTCAACGATACACTTTGGAGGCTCATGCAACAAAAGAGTTTGTTGCAAAGGAATACCAGATACCGGGAAACCAGGACTCTGGATTTTTAGCATGTAGCAAAGATGTGTATTCATTCCAAGGATTACTCATTCTTGGAACGTTCAAATCGAGATTGAACCTAAATGTAGGAACAATAATTCCACCTGATCATTCTAAATATTTGGGAATTTCCTACATTCTATTTGAGCAGATTTGTTTGGTTCCAAAAAGGAACCCTGATAATAAGAAGATGAAAGCCCAAAGGACTTCAGGATGTAGATAGAGGTTGACCTTCCTTGACTTCATTTGCAATTTTTTTACCAGTCACCACATTCCATGTGCCTTGATTTGATTCGTCCCTTAGATTTTATCTCATGTATGTCTCTTATACTACCTGTGTCTTACTTCTATAAAAGGCCAGGGGATACCTTTTTTTAAGTTAAGTTCAAAATTTGTGGATGTCGGAAGAGCCAAAAATTTTCTAAGTTTTTTTCTTTTCTCTTGTTTTCTTAATCACTACAGACTAAAAACTTGTATGCACATAGAATTTAATCAATATCAAAGCCGATTTGATAGCTACCTATCTCATGTATCTTTTGTAGCTAGTTTTGTTAGTTCAACTGAACAAGACTGTATACTGTGTTGTTTAAGGGTGCATACATAACCTACTCATTTCCCCAACTAAAACCACCTTCTTTAAAAGCTCACATCATTTTATATGTAGCTGTGAAGCAATTTGGTGAATTATGAAGTGGTTTGCTTTGATTTGATTAACTCTTGGGGCATGTGTGGAGAGTAATTGGGAGAAATTTTATTTTTCAGTATTTTTTATGCTTTATTTTAGATTAGATGTTTAAATTCTTGAAAATGTTCCAAAAAATAGATGATGGAATAGAAAATTATTGAAAATATTTTTTTTTCTATGAAATTGTTGAATGCTTAAAGCTAAATCTACTTAAGTGATAGGATTTTTTTTTGAAAACCATGAAATAATTTTATGATTGAACTGGAAATATTGTATTTGAAGTTTATGATTCTTAACGAAATTGGAGATGTTCTTAATGAAAATAAGATCAACCATAGGCCCCTTGAGATTAACAACAATATCACATCAAACCCTAAAGTGAACCTAGTATGGTAAAGACCTAACTACCTAAGACTTGGGATTGAGCTAAGTCAACCTTTTTCCTATAACACAGATACCCTAAGGTTGCCCTGGTTAGGTCTTTCAATAAGATAGGTTCTTAGTGGTTTTCTTGTGAGGACTTTATCTTCACTATTTCCATGAGTAACATCATCGCTAACATGTACCTATGTTCCCCTTTTTGTGCTCAAAATTTAAATATGTTGGTGTCAACATTTTATTATTATAAATTTAAATATCTAAATTTAGTTTTTGAGATTTAATTTCTAGGAAATTAGAATAATTCTATATAAGTCCCTAGAACTATTGCATCATTTGTAATCTATTTAGCAAAAAGTGAACATTAAGAGAAAAAATTATTGTCAAGAGCATTATCAAGCAAGTCAAGAGAAACCATTAGAAGATTTATTGTAACAATTCAAGATCCAAGCATCATGTCACAATGTGTGTGAGTTCATTCATTTTTATGTTTTCATATTGTTTGTGAGATACAACCATTGTAGGTCTTCAAGCAATTCAAGCATGCAAGATCCAAGCCTTAAGGATATGTGTATGAGTTTAGTTCTTCGAAGAAGTCATTGAATGGTGATGAGTTGCAAAATTTTATGGATTCATCATTCCTTTATATCATTTATCTATTTATCATTGACATTGCCATTATGGAAGTGGAAACACTAACATGGGGTTTGACTAAGGAAAGTCCCTAAATGGCACAAACCTTCATCTCTCTTTGAATGTGTAGGTTTTAGGTTTAAAGAATATTGGAGGAAGTTTAAAGATAAATTATCCATTTTTGCAATGAAAACCCTACACCTTGATAACTCACAAAAACTCAATTACGAAATTATTTGATTGTGATCCAATAGTGCGACAAGCGAAGAACATAAGCCTTGATCTAGTACTAGATG
The DNA here is from genome assembly GCA_007258455.2 of Sequoia sempervirens. Lineage (NCBI taxonomy): Eukaryota > Viridiplantae > Streptophyta > Pinopsida > Cupressales > Cupressaceae > Sequoia > Sequoia sempervirens. The sequence continues at coordinate 213,289,254 of VDFB02270651.1, read as the reverse complement.
TCTGTTAAAATGGATCTAAATTATCACTACAATGACAATGGCCCCTAGGGCACTTATGTTCAACATTTTCATCTCCAAATTTATATCACATGTGCATAGTGTCCTACTCATTCCATTTTTGTAGTATGTTTCTATTTATGGCTTCTCAGATCTGTTGTATTTGCATCACAAAATAATTTGGATCATTAAGTCAATTGAACTATTGCATTTCATCCTTAGTTACATTCCAAATTTGGTCAAGGATAGGTTGACTCACCTTTACATTGTAATTTAGCCATTTACCTTGTCCAAATCCATCAAACCCCTACCACCTTCAAATCTGTAATGACACATTTGAAAACGTGCCTAAACCCTAAAGTGAAATCTTTAGGGTTTTCCTTTTTCTATGTTTCATTTTGGTGAACCTGACATGTTAACATTTTATACCTTCTAAAATTTGAAGAAATTCATCATATATCTAGGTTTTGCATTATTCACTTAGGCATTCATTTTGCATCATATAAGGAAAGAAAATTCAAAAAATTGCATATAATATTGCATCATAGGTTGCAATAGGATTATTTTAGTCATTTAGAGTCATATATACATTCCAATTGCATTTCAAAATCTAGATTAGGTCATTTAAATTTGAAATAAAACCTGAATTTTTCCATTGCATTTATTTAGGCATCTTACACATAGCTAAATAAAATAAAATTTACATTGTTTGTTTCAAAAAGCGTATCAACATCATCAATTTCAGAATTTTTCATATTAGAATCAATTATTTTTTGCATTTTAGATTTGGAAATTGCATCCACAATTGTCATTTATTTTTCAAGCATTTTCAACATTGTTGTGTCCTTGCATTTTAAATTGCATAATAATAAACTAGGAAAATTTTGGAAAAATATTCACTATCTGACCTATTTGAAAACAGATCTGAGGTCCTTAAGCAATATTATACATAGTCAAATTTTGAAAATTTTGAAAAACCTATGAAAGACATAGAAACCCTATGTGCCCTTTTCCAAGCATTTTGAGCTAAAATTTTCTATGTGAATTCTTGTGTGTGTCCTTTGTTCAGATCTAGTTTTTGTTTTGTATTTTTGTTTTCAAACCCATTTTATTTTGTTCTTTTTATCCATATGGATAGTAACAATGTGTTTCCTTTTAAAAGATTTGGTTTTGATATGGTAACACATGGCTTGTGTAATTATAATCTCCCTACTTATGAGTATAATCTAAGGAAACAAAATGAATTCATTGACAAGAATGTTAGTCATTCTTCCAATATCTCTCCTAATTGTGAGAGTATCTTGGAACAAGAGAATGAAATCATTGATACATTCATTAATAGAACTTTTCCTAATCTTCATTCATCTCCCAACATCTCCCCCACTTGTGGCAATGTATCGGTGCAAGAGGATGCAATCATTGACGATCCCAAAAATCATAGTTTTTCTCCCGATACCTCACCTACTTGTGAGGAAGGTATCTTAGTGTTAAAGGATCTAATCATTGATTTTAGTGAAAATATTGTTTGTTTCTCTCCCAATAACTCTCCTACCTGGGAAGGTATTATTTCACAAGATGATGTATTCATTAATACATTTATTTCAAAATCTAGTAAGATAGATTGCATAGATGGAGATACTAAAGTGACAGTAGATCCCCCATTGATAGAATATTATCAATAAGTAGTTAACTCCATTGTAATTATGAATGGAAAATTGAATATTAGATGTCCTTTAGTTATTGGACCTCCTAAAATCCCAGTAATTATTAGACCTCCTAAAATACCTCTAATTATTGGACCTCCTAAGTCACCTCTCATTATAGGACATCCTCAACCTCATGGCCACATCCTAAACTTTGTAAAATAACTTACTAGTAATCCTGTGTTAAAACAACAAATTTATCATGTAATTGCTCACACATATAATTCTATAAACAATAAACAACCAAAACAAACACTAAATTCCATCTGATTACCTCAACCATACCTTCCACTTGTACCTAACATTCCTCAACATGGTGGTAAGGAGTATGATCTTGTAGAATGACTTCGTAATACCCTAGCCAAGATTTCTTTGTGAGATTTAATTCAAACATCACATGTTTATCATGGCATGCTTCAAAATTCTTTGTAGAAATTAATCATCCCTCCTAGCACTCAACCAATTGATGTAGCAACTTTTCTTGAATCTATGAATGAAGCTAATTTGGATACTTTCATCAAAATAAATTACCCCCTTCAAAAATGCAAAAATAAAATGATGGCAGGTTGGTGACGATGGTTACTATCAAAAGGACTAGCATTAGGAATACTATTATTGATAATGGTTTAGGGCTTAATGTTTGTAGTACTAATCTCTTTGAAAAAAATTGAAGTAGACAAAACCTTAATTCAACTAGTTTATTTTTCAACCAATGATTTTGATAATGTGGGAAGACAACTACTTGGAGTAATAAAATTGTATGTTGAAGTTGGTAAGATTATGTTACAAAATCCCACCCATGTCATGCTCAATGATCTTTCATATAATCTCCTCTTGGGTAGACCATCGATTCATGAGATAAAAGGAGTGCCTTCAATGCTTCATCAATTAATGATATACACTTATAACAATAAGGTTTACATGATAAAAGATGATCCTGAATCTAAAAATTGTTTACAAATTGAAACAAGAATGAATAATCATTTTAAAACATTGATACCAACTTCAAAAGTGGAACCTTTGCAAACTGAAGACAAACATGACTATCTTTCATCAATGAATTTTTTTTTGGATGATGATTGGTGGTCATTAGATTTCACACCTATGTTTATGGGCGAATACAATATTTTACCATCAAAATCAAAAAAGAGAAAGACGTTGAAATAGTACCAACACAACATGTCACAGAAACATCAAAAAACCCAAAATCCACAACTTCTAACAATGAGGAAAACAAAAATTACACATCCACTTATGATGAAACTGATTATGCAAAACCACCTTTTTCTAAAGAAATGGAAGCTATTTATGAACGATGTTATCAACTCTTGAAACAATTGAGTTATAATGGAAAAAGATATGGTATAAAAGAACAAGTTATTCATGTCCCTATAGAGTTTAACTTGCAAGAAACAACAAGAGGTCTTGGTTACTATCCCTCAAAAGTCACAAAAGCATCAAAGGAACCTTCTCTTAATGTCAATTTCATCACAAAAAACCCTTATACAAAAAATAAAAATAATGGTCATGATATTTCTTCATCTTCAAACACATTTTTTGGTGATGATTGAGGCTCATTATATTTTACACCCTTCTTTATTGGATAGTGCAAAATCTCACAATCTAGACCTAAAGAGTCTTTTGTTTCATTTTCCCTACCCAGTTCTACATCAACAAATTCAAAATAATCATCCCATGATGGTGGTGGGGGCTCTCTAACTTTCATCCCTCATGAGTGTAAGATGCCTAAATTTAAAAAACTCAAAAAGGATTTGTGCACTCGGGAAAAAGCCAATTCTTCTCAGGAGTGTGTAGATACAGTTTCTTCATCTAATTTGGAATAATGTTATTGACTTGGGTAGAAAATTCTTTCTAAAAATGGATATAATGTAAACATGGAACAAAATACTAGGGATCAATTGAAGTCTATATTGTACTTTTCCAAGAAGGGTCTAGGTTTTTCACCTTCATCTCCATGTTCATCTAATACTTTATCATCTACTATATGTATTCCATCTTGTGGTAAGAAAACAAAATTTGCTTCATGAGAGAAGGAAATTTATTCTACTATTTATCAAGAGCATACTTTTTCAAGGTTGGTCAAAGCTTGCTTGATATCTCTCCCTTTGAGAACATGAAAGAAATTTTAAAATAAAAGCTTATTTTGTGCATATCATTGAGTGCATGGTCATTCTACAAATAAATGTCAGTCCTTGATAAATAAAATAAAACAGCTTAATGATTGTGCTGCTCTTCCATGTGTTGACACACCTAATCACTTTAAACAATAATGATATTCATCCTATGGTTTTTCTCCTCACTATGTTCCATTTGTACAACTTTGTGTGTTTGATCATTTTCATTCATGGTGGTACAATCTTAAGTGCAACCATATTTTCCATGGTAACAACATCATAGTATCTTTTGTGGTTGTCCTTGTCCTTTCCTCTACACTTGGGGGGAAAAGATAACTATTTTTGGGAGGCATGTATTCTTTTCAAGGATCTAATCTTCCCCTTTTCTTCCTTAAAATATGTTGACATTTTAAGGGTGCATACATTATGCCTATCCATTTCATACACATCTTGAGAGGTTTGACTTATTGACATACCCCATTGGTGGTGGTTTTTTTTATAACACCCCTTGAGGGATGGCTATCAATTTTTCCCCTTGGATTTTTATGCACCTTTGTAGGTGAGTTTTCCATTTATGCGCCTTTTTAGTTGAGATTTTTGTTTGTGCGCCTTCTTAGGCGAGTTTATGCACCTTCTTAGGTGAGTTTTTTCCAAGATATTTTATGGATTCAGTATAACTAAGCCTATTAGGTTGTGAACTTGAGCATCCTTTTTAACATGATCACCAAGCATAATACAAATTTCTAGCCTTGTGAAACCCATCATATTGCATGGACACCTAGCATAATGCATCTTGCTAGCCAGTGGATCCATGTGGCTCATGAGTGGTTTTACATCCTTGTGAGAGCATCATTATATTTTGACAGCACATTTGATGGATGACATTTGGTAGTTGAGACAAATTTAAGACTAAGTTCTCTTAAATTCCATACCAACTCAAATCCTTTTAGTGCTAACCTTGTGTTTGTTTTTATATATGTTTTCTTATGTTCATATCATGTTATGTTCATATTACATTGTGTTGTATATTGTGTAGTGTATTGTGTTCTATTCTTGTCATGTTTGTTTGTGTATGTTGTCTTGATGCATTGCATACATGTGTGTTCCTTTTGTGCCTATGTTTTGTTGCCATGGGATATTGAATCCTAGGGGCTTGCATGCTTCCCCCTAGATTCATTTTCATCCCATCTCTTCAACATGTGGACAATCATACCCCTCTTAACATATATCTCTACTATAGTGTGAGTTTGAGTGTAAGTTCACACTCTCACTAAAGTGGAGGTTAAATGTAGCATCACAAATTGTCGCCCTTGAAAATTTCACACTATGTTTTACTCCCCTTAGGTAATTGGGTAAATGTAAGAGGATGAGTCCACTTCTAGTGTAAGTTTGGAACTTTGAAAAAAACCAAAAATTGGGAAAAACAAAATGGGATCACATTATTTAGGAAACGTGATCTCGTTTCTCTTTGGGATGCCGAGCCAAAAACAAGATCCTATTTTCAACCATTTAATAAAAGATTAAAAAATTTAAGCTTTTATGAAATGGGATCCCATTTTAGAATAGGATCTTGTTTCATAAAAGCTCAATTCTTTTAATCTTTTATGAAATGAGATCCTATTTTAGAACAAGATCCCATTTTTTAAAATTTATATTTTTGGATGGGTTTGTGCTTTGTTTTTTGGTTTAGAAAAAGGCTTGGGGAGCCAAACCTAAGCTTTGGACCTAGTTTGACCTACAACTTGAAGGTCATGTTAATGTCACAAGAAAAGAGTGACTTTGGACATGTTTGAAGACCTTTTTTGTAGAAACTTTTGATAAAATTAAAACCCATTCTAAATGAGAATGTGTAGATTTGAAATATGTAATTTTTTTTACAATTGGATTATTTTTATTATTTTTCAAATAATTTTTGATGAAATTGGTCCATAAACTTGAAATATGATGGTTTGTTAGTATTTTAAATAACTTTTATTAAAATAATTTTTTTAAAATGAATTATAAGTAGGAAATCTTCAGACAATTCTTTTCAATTTGAAAAGAAATAAAAAAATTTGATAAGTTTAGGTCATCTTATGCATGACGTACATGACAAATTTTTAAAATAACAAATATGGCCAATAAAGAATTAACAAAAAAAAACAATATTAAAAAAATTACAAAAAAATACCGTGATCATTCTTCAGTGTGTTATAAATATTTACCCAAAAGGATTTAGAAAAATATTATTATTTAGGTCAAAATATGGATGATGTACATGTGCATGGTATGGTAAAAAAAAGTGAATTTTAAACAGTGGTTTTTAGACATGCCTATTGGAATTTTTTTTGTATCATTTGGGTATTAAAATAAATTATATAGTTGGAAACTAGACTTCGAGTAATAAATTTTATGATTAGTGACTTTCTTTAAGATTTCATCTCTAAGTGCTTCAAATTTTAAGGTCAAATGTGACAAGTTCTGAAAATCAAGGAAAACACTTCCACTTTTTGGCCAAAAAGTGGACTGAACATCTTACACACACCCATTTGGACCTAATTGAACACCTAATTTCCTAACTTATGCATTTCGTGGCCCATTTTATCATTATTCAACAAATTACAAAAACAAAAAAATGCATTCATCTAATACTTTGTCTAGGGATGACTCCTTAATTTCTTAAAACTAGGTATAGGACACTTGCGCCTAGGCCACCTATGTCCCCCTATTTTGGCTCTAAATTCAAATATGTCAGTGTCAAAATTTTATTAATTGAAATAGAAATATCTAAAGTTGGTTATCAGGATTTAATTATTGGTAAATTAGAGTAATTATGTATAAATACTTGGTTATTGCATCATTTCAAATTTATCTAGCAACAAGTGAATATTAAGAGAAAGAATTATTATCAAGAGCATTATCAAGCAAGTCAAGTGAAACCATTAGAAGGTTTATTGTAGAAATTCAAGATACTAGCATCATGTCACAATGTATGTGAGTCCATTCACGTTTATGTTTTCATATTGTTTGTGAGATCCAACCATTGTAGGTCTTGGAGCAATTCAAGCAAGCAAGATCCAAGCCTTGAGGAGATGTGTATGATTTGAGTGCTTCAAGGAAGCCATTGAAGGCTGGCTATTTACAACACTTTGTGGATTCATCATTCCTCTTTATCATTTATCCATTTATCATTGGCGTTTCCAATGTGGAATTGGAAACACTTACACAGGGTTTGACTAAGCCATGCCCCTAAATGACACAACCTTTCCTCTCTTGAATGTGCATGTTTTAGGTCTAAAGAAAACTAGAGGAATTTTGAACATCAATTATCCATTATTGCAATTAAAACCCTATGCCTTGACAACTCACAAAAACTTAGTTACAAAATTATCTAACGGTGATATGATAGTGTGACAAGTGGAGAACAAAATCCCTGATCTGGCACTAGAAGACTATGAAATCAGATCTGAATTATCCCTACAAGGATAGTGGCACCTAGGGTACCTATCTCTAGCATTTTGAGCTCCAAATTTATATCACAATTGCACAGTGTATTGCTCAGTCCATTTTTGTAGTATATTTTTATCTATGGCTTCTTAGATCTGTTCTATTTGCATCATTAGTTCAATTGAACTATTGAATTTCATCCTTAGGTCAATTCCAGAATTGGTGAAGGGATGGTTGACTCAACTTTTGAGTCTTAATTAATCCATGTGCCTTGTCCAAATCCATCAAACCCCTACCACCTTCAAATCTCTAATGACACATTTGAAAAAGTTCCTATAACCTAAAGTGAAATCTCTAGGGTTTTACTTTTTCTATGTTTCAGGAACACATCAATAAACTTTCTAAGGAGACAAAGATCATTCGTAGTCACCTCTCAACACTCACCCTTCATAAGATTATTTATTGAGATAGAAAATAGTAGAAAACCTTGTTACATGCTTAATTTCATCTACTTAGAAAATATGCAAAGAGATGTGTCTCTGGACCCCAAGAATCTCTACTTACTCACCAAGGTAATCCAAATTCTTAACTAACTTATGCTGGAAATCAATACATGATTGATGAGCCTCTAACCAATCCATACTCAAGATGAACCCATAGGACCCTAAAGATAGGATATGTAGGTAGACTATGGTGGTGAAGGTTCCCAAATTCAACATGAAACTATGCACAAGGGAGTCTGCTACCACCCTAACATCAATGGCTAACTCAACCTACCATCTAACACTTTTCCTTGCTACCACAAGTTGACATCACTCTATAAGGAATGGGGAAATAAAGTAATATGAAGCACTAAAATCAAATAAAATTATTACTTGAACTCAATCTAACACACTTGATGACTTGGAAATGGTTCCCTTATGCTCATCCTAATAGTTATCCACCATTGCAACACTAAGTGGGATCTCCCAACATCCCCTAGTGTGGGCTCTAAAGCTCCTTTCCTCTGACTAATCCTTGTTGTTGAATTTTATGGACAATGGTCTATATAATGACCCTATTGGCCACATCATTATCATTGTCCTCTACCCTATCGTTATCTTATTGTAGGTGACTGAGACTAGTGATAGATCCCTCTACTAGAATTGGGGTGACTACCATGGGTTACACATGCAAACTATGGGTCTATAGCCAACTCTCTACCATGATACATAGGATAATGACCACCCATGCCTTTCCCACACCATGGGGGCCATGAAGGATTTTGTCATGATGCTACTATTGAACTGGCCTAGAGAGTGTCGATGAAGCCCTAGAAAAACCTAAAGGTTGATACTAAGAAATTCACACACATAATCTTGATGGAGCTTAACCTCCAACCTAAACTTCACTATGGCCTCTAAACCCTCTAGCAAGGTTCTCCACTATCAATCTCAACTTATCCAAACTAACCTCCAAAGAGTTAGGCTCAAATACTCGAACACCACCATTGATTTGAGCACTTAGGCCATGCACAAAGCACTGCACCAAAATGCCTTCATCCTCTACTACACTCACATATTTCTTAAGCTCAATGGAATGGTTATCATACTAATCAATTGTCATTTCCAACTAAAAAAGTTCAAGAAACTCATCAACCCATATTTTCCTATAATGATACAAGAGATAACATGACCAAAACCTCTTCATGAAAATATTCCAAGAGATAGTGGTAATATCCAAATGCTAATTTTGGTCCTCTTAGTACCACTAGGTGGAAGAAAAGGCTCTTGATTGTATGATATTGTACTAATCCTTGATATTACTATTGATTATAAAAGCTTACACCTCTTTGAATAGCCTTATGGGAAATTCAATGAATGGGGGATTTGTTGTGCTTCATTGAATTACCTCCAATATTTTTAAAGAAGATGAATCTTCCTTTATGTTTTGGAAAAGGGGGAAAGAAATACAAAAAATAAAACTATGGCAATGTGATGAAAGGTTTTACAACATTTAAAAACCCTAATAGATTCTCAATTCTGATAGAATGAAAAAATAATGCCACAAAACCTTCATTGTTGAAAGGAGAACAAACAATTAAGGCTAATACAAGCACAAAGAAATCATCCAGATCCTTTCACGGGAAGCACCCATTAAGGTTCAATAGAAAATGGTATATTTTAAATTGAATATAATGCTTCAAACCCTTACAAAAGTATCTTTCCCTAACAACATAATGTGAAATCTAACATGATTTTCAACAACAAATGAAAGAGTATAAGAACATGACCCAATCCAATGTAGATTTGAGTTTAAAAAACAAAAAATCCAAAATTAACAAGAATTAATTATCAAGATAATATCTCAAAACATGGAAATGACACAAAACATGAGTATATGTGAAAAATGTAAGAGAAAGGCCACTTTGGCACAATCTAATACACTTGGTCCTCCTATTACTTGATCTGAAAAAAAATACAAAATATGCTAAGGTTGAATGACTAATTAAATAGAAACTTATCTTAGAAATTGATTACAAAAGAACTAATAGGAGACAACAAAATCTGTAAGAAATCTTCCACCTCAAGGAGAGGCTTAGAAATTCCCTTTTATAGGAAAAGGTAAGAAAAAAAGCATCAAGCTCTCTTTGCTACCTTAAAAAAAAACCCTAATAGGTGGTAACAAAATATTTCCCCAAGATTATAAAAAAAATTAGTTTTTATCTTGAGGATCTCGAGCAATAAAACTTGAGCTTCTTTGTATGATAACTGTGTAACAACCTGTTGAGTTGGAAACCTAGGAGCTACAAAAAATATTCCCTATCAGAGGAAAAATGTGGTATTGTGAAAAATTTGACTAAAAAAATATGAGTTGATCATCTGCAAGCATCGATGGGTGATATAGAGTGGATACTGGCATCTATGATGCCTAGAAAAAATAAAAATTGTTTACACTTGGTCGCACGCTGTGAATGTGCCATTCCCGACGTCGTAGGATCTCACCCAACAAAATTCAGGCTATGTGGTGCAATAGTGAGCTTTTCCTCAAATTCCCTTGAGCTACTTGGTGAAAAACCCCATGGGGCAGCCACGTGTCTCACTCCATGCTTGGAAGCAATACAATATATTAAAAAGCCACAAAGCCACTATGTGGCATGTTTTAGACTTTTGATAGAAAAGAAACTCCACAACCTCCAAAAAATTGCACCAACATGACATGTGGTGGGGGCCAATAGTGAAGAACCTAAAGATGTTAAAAAAAAGAAAACTTGTGGGGCTAAAAAGATAAAGAAAATATATTAAAACACCTAGAGTGAAGGAAAGCTCTATATTCTTTGGCGACTCACAGGGGGCCTATGCCTGCAGAGGCACAAATCTAGCAAAAAGAATAAATAGAAAAGAGGAAAAATATATATGCAATCCTTAGAGCTTGAGGAATACAAAATGTAAATACTCCTGATCCATATCAAAAGGCAGAACAAGCATACCCAACATCTTGAAAGCCTAGTCAAAGTCATGTATCTCTTTAAAAGAGAACTCACCCAATCTTGCTTGCACAACTTTGATGTGAAAGTAAAGTCGAGCTAGTGGAAGGAGTATTTCTTCAATCTCATATGTGCTATGTGATGAGCTCAGAGCTTGAAGGGTGACTGATCTCATTGCTTTCCTTCTAATGCCTCCTTGATCTACTCTTCAGTTAACACTACCTCATTGGGAAAGAATGGAGAAGGAAGTCCCATCCAAATCAAACCTTCGAAATATTCCCTCAACTTGTTGATCTTGTCTATCAATGCAGCCTGGAAATTTTTTCCCTTTGGGTAGCCTGGTTACAAAATACAAATTCATTTTCTTTCTTCGTACCTACTCTTTTTGAGTATCTTAGTTCTCACCAAAGTCTCTTCAGTAGCTTTATAGAGCTTGATAATTAAGTTCTCTGATTCCATAGACTAGGGAGTGACTGAATGTAAGATATAGTTGACTATGGGGAAAACCTTTGTGCTAAGCTCCTACACATCTACCATAAAACTTAGAGTAGGCTTTAGGGATGTCATCATGACCTTGATCTTTCCCCAATAGGGGAAATATATATTTTGCAACATAGGGAGAAATTCAGCCCTTTGTGCCATAGCCTAATCTTATTGAGCCTAACTCTCCTATGTATTTATATCCTCCCTCAACTAATTAATCATTTCCAAAGCACTTGAAATTTTGAGGCACAATCATTCTACTTCTTCACTGTGGGCTCACAAACTAGACTCAAATTTTTTCTTCTCCCATTTCTCTATATCAATTGCCACCTGAGCTCTTTGGACCTCTTCCTAGAATCGACTCTCTTGATGTTGAAATTCCCACTAGCCTTATGCCTGAAGACTTGAAATAGTGGACAACTCCTGCTACACCTTTTTCAGCTCTTCCATTTATTTTTTGAGCTACTTCTCCACCGATTCGCTGGCACTCTTTTCATCTACAACTTTGGATTGGGAACATGCCAGTTCTTTTTGTGTCTCATTCTTCTCTTTATCGAAACATTCACACAACTACTTTCCTTGGTCCAAAGCTTCAAACCATTTGCCTCACATTTCTTGTAGCTCCTTTTGTAAATATTCACACTCATTATTTTTTCATTCTAATTTTTCAGAGAGCTCTTTTTGTATTCATCGCAACTCCTTTATTGCTTCTTTCATTCTATTTTTTGAGCTCTCTCCCTCCTTCTACTCAGCTTGAATCTTGAGTGACATTTTTATCATTTTGGCTAAAAACTAATCTTCATCCATTTTTATAGTCTGAAGTGACATGGCTACTTCATTTTGTTATTCTTGTGCCTACCTCAAACGAGAAATCTCTGTCTTTTTCTTTGATCTTTTCCTAGTGTATTTCAACTATATCTTTCACATTCACTAACTCTACCTCTTTCTTTTTCAGCTTTCTCTCAAAACTTAGGTAGTCATTGGATACTACATTTTGTATAACCTTCATGAGACCTATCTTGTTGCGATGAAGTGCCTCACTTAAATTAAGGCCTATATTTTGGATCTCATAATCTTCATATTTCATTTCCCCTTCTATCTTGGAGGTCAGAGGCTTCATGGCTAAAATCATTAAAGACTCCCTCTTTTCATCAAAGCATGCTTCAAACTTCTAGGAAGTTGGAGCTAATGTGGCCTTTTCTAAATGCTTTTGCTTCCTTTCCTTGTGAGCCTACTTGTATAACTCTATATGAGTCTAGATATCTTGAGGGGACTCACTACTTTGTGCAACAATATGGACATTGGTAGGGAGTCCATAAGGAATGGAGTGAAGAGTATTCTCATTCAGTTAACCTTGGGGAGAAGTTGTTTGGAAGCTCAAAGCTATTGGTAAAATAGGTGGGATTCCTTTCCAATATTGTGTGGAGTGTGCAATTCTCATTGGGGTGAGGGGTGTAGTGGTTGTGAAAAGGGACATATTCCTAGAAGTGGGAAAAGGTGATGATACTTGCAACATGGATTGTTCTAATATTGAAACCTAGGCTTATGACATGGAAATTTAAATTTAAATTATAGATGTGGTAGAAGATGCATGCTCTATGCATGGTAGTTCTAAAGAAGAGTCAATAGTGATTATGGCAAGAGGTGTAGCGAATATGGTTAGGTTAGTAGTGGTTGGGGTTTGGGATGAAAAGTTTGTTGCAATAGACCCCACAGTCGTTGACTCCAATGAACATTGAGCTCACTGAATTTCCAAATCCTTTCTTATGGATCGTCGGGTTCATCTTGCTCTTGTTGATATACAGGTAGATGAGGATGGTTGTTTCTCTTGGCCTTGCGATGCTTCTTTTTATTTTTTCTTTTGTCTTGGCCCATGAGGGTGGTGATTTATAATTTTCATTAGTACCAGACCCGGCCTCCCCATTGTAAATCTCCTCAAAATTTTCATTTGTGGGGATTTCTTCATGTAAGGAACTTATCTATTTGATTTTTTTTTCTAATATATCATGAAATCATCTATTTTCCTTTCGTACCACCCCTTTTTCTTTAATTATTTCCTCACAGTTTTGTTCGTCGAGATGTTCAACTTAAATTATTTCAATATTTGATAAAAGGAGAGCCATGGGGGTTGTATGAATGGTAGGAATTCCAAGCCAACATGTGTGTCCTCTATGTCTTTATCTAGATTCCTCTTTTCCTCCTAGTATGGTCGTGTTCATGCTTTATGGATAGGTACCCATCTTGATTATACTTCCATGTATCGTAAATGAGACAAAGGACAAGATAGGGCAACTTGTAGGTCTAATTTTTCCCTACTTCTCTCTTCATGATCACTACCTTGCAACTACCAAAAGTGATAGGGGCTTTATAAAGCACCACCTTCTATTTTCCAGCACCATAGGCATCATTTGTGATCGAAAATTGTTGATACATTTCTAGGGTGAGTGTCTTCTTGTTCCACACCTAGGTAGCCTAAAAGGCTCTCCTATAAATTCATGCAACCTAATGAAATTGAAATCAGGCCCATAGAAATAATCAAACCAAGGCTTATGTTCTCTCATCTAGCTCATATTTTCATGAAAGAATCTGATGAGAACAGGTTGTCGAGACAAATCTTGTAGAGTAGGGTTTAGGAAGCAGTCAGAAAATGCATAATAATCCTATGTGATTAAAAGCACATCAGTCCATACTAAGACTAGTTTGACTAATGCTACTGCATTCCTATTATCTAGCATCATATGTCTCCCAAAAACTTAGGGTTTTAGTGTAAAACCAAATTTGCAAGAAAATAAGAATACCAGAACTTTGAGGAATAGCTATATTCCCTCAGATGCCTAAGCATCCTTTTTACAATTATTTCAGTGAAGTCATACTGAAAAAACACCCTCTGACTCTTAAACCTGATAGCTAAACCCATCTAATATTCGTGAACATCATTATCATAGTCTAAGCCATAAATAAAGGCTAGCATCAAAAAGAAATCTTATACATCGTCATTGAATTCATGGTATGCCAATGGGAAAATGGGCACCATGTCCTCCTCCCAGTGTGTCTCAAGGCTATAAAAAGCCAATTGTTCTTTCCTTGAGGCCCAATACTGCTCCATCACTCTTCTTAAGATGTTTGCTACTAATAGGTTGGAGGGGATAAACAACGCATCCTTGATAGCCTTTGCACTAATGGTGATTCTCAAATTTTCATTGCTAATGATCTTGATACTTTTTTTGAGCTTTGTTGCACAAATATCCACTAGTTCATGACATATATGTGTTTGGGGCACCATATATTGGGGAAAACTGCAATGCCAATGTCAAGCTCTAAGAGATTCTACATTTCCAATTTTCAACTTGGTGACTCTTCTTTGGAAGGCTCCCTCTCACAAGCTCTTAGGGTTTGAGTGTAGCTTTGGGTCATAGATTTTATCTATTAAATCTTTGATCAACTATGGTTTGATGGGATCACCCATTTGTATGAAATTGGTGTGGAGAAGGTATCATGCCTCAAGAATTTGTGCATTAGCAAAGGAGACCTCTCCAAATACATCAACATAACAGGTAGAAGGTGAAGAAATTTTTATGTTTTCATGAGAACATGATGCTTCAACCACCATTTTCTTGTGATTTTTAGAGAACCTTGTTAAAACACTACAAGAATTTCACCCTTGCTTTGAGAGCTCATACTTAGAATAATTTTCACTTGCCATTGCTCTTTAACTATTCACCTCCTAAAAGCATTCTGGGGATAAATGCATGGCTGACATAATTACCCTTTGGAATGCTACCAATGAGGTGATACATTTGTATTAAATGCCTATTTTTTGGGAAATGTGAACTCCACTTTGGGAATGGAATTTAGGTACATCCTACAAAGTATTTTTAAAGAAGGGAAACATTGAAAAATTGGAGGTTTAATCTAAAAATATGTTTGTATTAAATAAGTAGGTGGCATTAATAGCAGTCTTTTCACATGGTGACACTAGCTAGCAAGCAAAATGGTGGTAGAACACATGGCAAAAATCCGTATGTCTAGCATAAATATCAGCACTTGTATCAATTACCAAGAGTTTTGCAAATCCTTCTTCACATGATTTCTTCTTACTCAAAATCACCAACTTGAATTTTTCGTTTTCATTTTGACAAAGAAAAAGATTTTTGATTGAGGATTCTTCAACTCGATTTCTCTATAAAATGTCTCCTACCCTATTTTGAAAAGCACTTCTCATTTTTTTTTAAAAGCACTTCTCATTTTTTGCAAGCTATCTTTTCTACATTTTGAGATGCATGGGTACTCCAATTAGACTTTTGAGTAAGAAGAATCAAGTTGTCTTTGTGGGAGAATTTTCTGATAAGAGGATTAAGCAGTTGTTGAATACTAAGAACCGCTTAATCATTATTGCTTTTAAGTGGGTTGTGGGAGTGGATTTCATCTCAAACGTAAACCACTATCGTGAAAACACGAATTTCATCTCATGGTTCGCTGCCTTGTTGGTGGACCTGAATGTTCCCAAGCCTTACGTGATTGAGCTTTCCAAAACCATGTTCTATAAGGATTATTTGGTGGGTCTTGAAAAGATAGTTGACATGGTTGTTTTGGGTCTTGGCATTCCCTCAACGATAGACCTCCAGCGCCATGTTGATAATGCTGAAATGGTGCATGGGCTTCCCCTACTGTCCAGTTTTTGAACCACTATGTTAGAATGACATCACCAATGGGTGATCCCTGCTAGTTCCTTTCTTCTTCAAGTAAACAACATTGATCCGATCTATGACATAGAATGGTATATTGAATTCCGTGACTTGGTATATACACCTGGGAGATCGGTGATAAAAATCAAAGAATGACCTATTGTTTGATTCTTTAGAACTGCTTGTTTTTCGGTTGGAGTTTCTATTGATGTATCCTCATAAATTTTTTGAGAATATCGTAACGTTTTTCCTTTTCCATCACCTAAACCTTAGAGTTCCATTTTTGGCCATTGGGATGAAAAAAATATCAATATTTTATAACCTCTGTTGTGCTCAGAGCTTCTCAAAGCTCTTTTTCTTGTCTCCAAAATAGGCCTAAGAACCTATAACTATATGTAAATGATATTATATAAATATAATTTAGCTTTTCATTTTTCTATATCTCTATATCTAGTTCACAAAAATGGCGCATTTTACAAATTTTATATATATGGTACATAAAGTATAAAATTTAGAAGGAAAACGAACCATGAGAATTTTTATTAAATGGATTTAGATGGATACATTTTACCAGTATTCCCACAAAATTTCCATTCATGTATTCTAGCTCAAAGGAATTAGTTTCTTTGCATTTGGAAATGTGAAATGGCCCCTTTCAAAGTGAGTCAAATTTAGTGTGTTGCCCTAGTTTGGTGACACATTTGTCATATTTCAGGAGTAGGCTTCCTTCTTTGAAACTGGGGCCAAAAGTATTTTTATCGAACCATCTCTTTACCACCTATTGATGGTCGATCATGGCATCAAATGACTTCTCCCATTTTTCCTGAAGGTTTAGTAGCTTGGCTAGTCATACTTCCATGCCATCTTTTTCTTCGACCTCTAAAGACTTTAATAGTTGTAATGCTAGAATTTACATAGAGATAGGTAGAACTAACGCTTTTCTATACACCAATTCATAAGGGGAAGGTTTCATAATTTACTTTGGAGTAATGCAGTCTGCCCATAAGGCCGCTCATAGGTGCTTGAACCAATCCCTTTGATATTTTGAACTAATCTACTTTATCAATCAGATCAAGTTTTTATTTGTGGACTCTATGAGTCCATTCCTCCACGGGTAATAATTTGATGAATTCTTAAGGTAGATATCCTAATTGTCAAAGATTATTGTTTTCGGAGAGTCAAACCTTACTATTAGTTCATCAATAAAATTAATGATTTCGACTTCGGTAGCATTCTTTAGAGGGGCCGCAACTGTCCATCTTGTGAAGTAATTAGTTTTCATTAATATCCACTTGTGCCTTGAGCTGGAGATGGGATTAATCATTCTAGTAAAGTCCAAGCCCCACTATGCAAAATTCTCTTCTACCATAATTAGGCATAATGGCATAGCAAAATTCTTTTGGTTGTCAATGAAGAATTGGCATTGCAAACATTTTCTTACCAAATTGTGGAACTCTAAAAGTATGGTGGGCTAGTAATAACCCACCTACATAATATTCAAAGTGGTAGTTTTTGTAGAGAAATATCCACCTTCTGAACTACTATGGAATTTTCCCACAACCCTTTCATCTTGCTCCTTATCTATGCAACGAAGGAGGACACTGTCAAAAATTCATCTTGAAGAGGAGTCCCTCAATAAATACATATCTGACGCATTGCAACCTGTAATATCTCCTTTTGTGTGTAAGAACGTAGTTGGATACCTATTGATCTACATGAACCTCACCCTATTGGTCATGCATGATTCCTCTAACTCAAATTAGATTACAAAAACCTTATCCATTTCTTTTGTTTATGTCTAGGGATCGAGCTCTTTGGTGAGATATTCACATGGGCCTCTCTGCTAATTAGCTTTGTGGGTCTAACCTCAATGTCATACTCTAGGATCTTGGTGATCCAATTTTCTCTCTTCTCGGTGATTTCTCCTTCCATGATGTATTCTCTCACGCTAGGGTGGGGGACAAGGATTGTGATCTTGCTTACTGAAACCAGGTGTGTGAATTTTTTCAAACTCTTCACAATAGTGAATGCATGTTTCTCCACAAAATTTTATCTAGTCTCATATCCCTTGAGAGTCCTTGAATGGAAGGAAATGGGGTGCTCTTCACTTCCTTTGTTATCCTTTTGTGCAAGTATGGTGATGATATTATGTTTGTTGTTGTAAACATACAAGATAAATTCCTTTGAGAAATTCAAATTCACTAACACCGAAGTTATAGAAATAGCTTATTTTATTCTTCTAAAAGCAATTTTTCACTTTGGAGTCCACTTAAGTTCTAGGTCCTTCTTTAACATTATTGTAATAGGTCTTGTGATTCCTACAAAATCAGAAATAAACTTGCTAGAAAAATTAATCTTCCCTCTAGGAAAGATTGGGCTCCTTTTTTATTGGTTGTAAATATTTTATAGCTTTCACCCTTTGGGATCGATAGCTATTCCTTCTTTGGATACCACATAGCCAAGCAACTTGCCTTGTGGAACCCCAAAAACACATTTTTTTTGGATTTAAAGAAACCTTGAACTGTTGGCATCTTTGGAAGACTTTTTCTAGGTGATAAAAATGATTGCCCTTAAATTTTAAAAATATAATCAATTCTTCCAAATAAATATGGATGATCTTATTGATCAAATCCTTAAACATGATGTCCATTGCATGCTAAAAAGTGGCCCCTACATTTGACAAGCCAAAAGGAATTTTTGCATAGGTGAACATTCCCTATTTGGTGGTGAATGTCGTCTTATGTTGGTCCTCATTCTTTACATTAACCTGGTTATAGTCTGAAAATCCATCGAGGAGAGAAAACATTTTCAGCCCCACCACAATCTACAAGATTTGTTCCATTGAAGGTTGAGGATAATGATCCTTCAGAGAGGCTCTGTTTAGGTCTCTGAAATCCACACAAAGTTAAATATCACCATTCTTTTTTTGGACTGAAACCAAATTAGATACCTAGATAGAATGCTTAATTGGGTATATAGTTTTGGATTCAATTAACCTTTGCAAGTCTTATGCCATCAGGGCCTCCACCTTCAAATTAATAGGCCTCAATTTTTGCCAGATTGGTTTGGACCCCTTAATCAAGTCAATGGTGTGTTAGATTATGCTAGGGTCATAACCCTTTAGATCATCAGAGGTCCAAGCTATGACTCTATCATATTTGATGCATAGAGACCTTAACCTTTCCTTGTCTTCCCACAAAAAATTCTTCCCAACCTTGAGCTTTTAGTTGTTCTAGACATCAAGATTTGCATAGTCCTATTTATCACCAATAAACCTTTTCTTATTATTCCTTGCATCATCATAATCAAAGAGGTTTTATAGAGTAATTAAACCTCTCAGGCACTTGTTGCTTTTTAGTTGAGTTATCTATTCTCTGTATGACTCTTCAATTTTTAGTTGTAATTTCTCGATGAATTCACCCGACTATTGAATGAATCTGGTGATCTAGGCATCATTTTCAAAAACCTGCTAGTTCTGATCATTGTCGGGAATAGATGGTTAGACTATAACCAAAACCACATGTTGGTTCATTGTTACTACCTAGATATTGAAAGATTTGAATTGTTCTATCGAGTCCCATACTCTATGTTAGTATGATCACATCCTTACATTTTTTATGGCTGCTTGTTCTCTGACCTACTTTATCACTAGCTATGAATCTATGAACACCTGCATATTTTTAGCTCCCATATGTTCTACTAATTTTAGACCATGAATTAAGCCCTCATATTCTACTTCATTGTTTGTGCATGAAAATTGGAATTGGAAAGCTCTAATATTTTTTGATCTGATAGGAGATATGAAGTGGATGCCTACTCCTAAGCTGACCCTACGTTTGGAATCATCAAAGTGCAAAGTCAATAAACCCTTTTCTTCTTATGAGTCTTCCTTTTGAAGGTCTTTGTCTTTGACTACTTTTAGAATGACCTGGTCTTCATCACAAATCACATATTTACCTAGACCAGTGGCATGAAAGTTTCTAAAAGGGTTAGAATCTATAAATTGATTCAACAAGACTTCTTCCTCTAGACTCCAATCACTTGTGGCCTCCTCATCTTCTAGCATCTCGATATGCTACATCTCATCTTTAGAGATAGACATGTGTGTGGCTTCTAAGCTCATTAATATATCTTCTATAATATGTTCATGATGTAGAGGTTTAGATAATATCTTCATCATTGCACCATGCTTGGTTCTCAATATTAAGTTGGACCAGTCAAGACCTAGGTATCTTCTAATCTTTCCCATGAAATATCTTGATAGGAACATCCTAAAAATGGGAGGAATATCAATTACAACCACCTTTTGGGTGACCATCTGACTTGGGCAAGAATATAGGGTAAAGGGGAGGCTTTTAATTTGGTGTGTGGCTCAAACCTTTTTCCCATCTAATTGCATAATTCCCTTGTCAAGGGGCTTATATTTCAAATTCAAGGTGTCAGCCACCAATTTAGGCATTACTATGGTACTAACACATGAATTTATCATGTTATTATGCAATAATTTATCCCCTACAATGAGGGTCATAAATAATGGGGTTGGTTTTGGTTTGCATACCTCTTTTTCATATGTTTTCTCTTTGATGTTTATGAAGGTTGCAAATTTTGAAGAATGAGGCTCTTTATTGGGAACTTCATCCCTTTCATAGTTGTGCATTGGGACCGAGCCTTGTTGTGTAGGTTGCTCCTCTTAGAGAATTCTATAATAAAGTGTTTTGCTTTGCGATAGCTAAAATGTCCCATAAGGACACATTGGTAGGAGATTTCTTCAACTGGTCGATGACATTGAGTGATTCGATCTGGGGTATCTTCAGTTTCAACAAAGGTACCTCCCTTGGCTTCAGAATGGGTTGATTCTTTATAGAAAGACTAGCCACTTTTTCCATAACCTTTTATTGTGGTTTTGATTGTTGTGGCTATTGTACTTTAGGTTGTGACTATGACACATACTCTCTAGTGAATCTCTATTTTGAACGGGTGTTGTAATCCAACTGAACCTATGAGGCTCCCATTGTATGAACTTTATTTGTAAATACTCAGTATTCTCCCTCCATCTAAGAAAAGAGTTCTTGGTTGGGGGAGACTTATGTCTCTTTTTCCAAAGCATACCTTGCATCTAAGCACCGATTCTAGTGCTCTCTATTCCAGGGGATTGATAACTTCTTGCCTCTAGAGGGGTGCCTTGGCTCCTTTGTTCTACCACCTTATGTTGGAGATTTTCTCTTGAAAATGTTTGAGGCATATGGGCATCATTACATAGGAATCACCAAGCGTTTGCATCTTCCACAATGTTATTTTTCCTGGGAACTAGGTCCCTACTCATACTAGACTTAATGGTCTTGAGAGGAGTGGTTACCGAGACTATTTGAGCCAACAATTGTGGTGGGTTGTTCTCCCTCGAAGCTCCCTGGTATGGATTATGTTGGAAGGGAGGTATTCCTCCTTGGTAATTTTAAGGCAGAGGCTTTGATGACATCACTTGTTGGCTCTTTATGCTGAAAAGCTCATTTTAAATAGTCCTCAGTAAATTTTTGATGCCGTTCATCTCTATAGCTAGCGAAGAAGAACCTAATGTGCTCACTTATGTATTAGGATACACATACATTTATGGTGGAGGTATATTAGATGTATTGAGGGCTACCTCCTCTTGTGTTCTATCAGATATTTCTACAAACATTGGCATTAGTGGCTGAGGTGGAAGTTTCTCAATGTCGATCAGACTATTTTCTGCTCTTATGGATAGATCATATGCATCAAGTAGAGTGTCTCCTCCAAGTGATTGTACCATGACCATAATATCTAAATTAGAGGCTTTTAAGTAAAACATGAATGCCATGGACAATAGAGGTCTAGCCATTATAGGAATCATCTATTAGGTTTTGTGGAACCTGGTGTTGAAGTTTAGCATGGCCTCTTGAGGCTCTATGTTAATCATTATTAATTGTTTTCATAGGGATGAGCAATCTCCCTTTTCTATAAAGCACTCAAATATTTTTTCTCTAAGGTCATCCCAAGTGCGGATGGTACTAGAAGTCAGAGACCTATACCAATATTGAGCCTTTCCTTTGAAAGATTCACCCAAAAAGTCTGAGGGATATGTTTTGTTCTGTAATATTATGGATTATGCAAACATTCGCCACATCTTTGAGATGCTTTGATGTTGTCTTTAAGTCTTCTCCAGTAAACTTTGGAACTACCTTTAAAGCATTAGTAAGGATAGTAGTCCACACATTTGGAGGGGTAGGAAGAACAAATGGACTACCATTGTCCCATGTCATTAAGTTTCTTTGGGGCTGGAGAGTCACAAAGAATAGACCTCTATGAACATGAAAAATAAGTATTCTAATATGAAAAGATCTATCGACCGATGGAGTAGATAGACCTCTAGATTTGAGGCTTATACTTATTTACCCTAATAGGTGATACAAAACTTGTAGTGTGTCTCCTTCAAGGAGAAAAAGATGATAGTTGAGAGTACTAGAAGTTACCTTTACAAGATTAATTCCCTTGTTTGGACCTTGGGAATCAATACATAGATTTAGTATGCAATGGAATCTATCAATTTTTGATTCAAGTGCCTCTTTAAGGCCGAGTATTAGATGCTATGAAAGATATTCTGGTCCCACCAGGTATGCCAAAAAAATAACTGTTGATCATAAAAGCTTACACCTCTTCAAATAGTCTTATGGGAAATTCAGCGAATGGGGGGGGACCTGTTGCACTTCACTAAATGACCTACAAGATTTTTAAAGAAGTCGACTCTTCCTTTCTATTTAAGAAAAGGGGGAAAGAAATGTAGAAAATAAAACTAACTATGGTGATGCATCGAAAGGTTTTAAAACATTTCAAAACCCTAATAGATTCTCATTTATGATAGAATTAAAACATAATTCCACAAACCCTTCATTGTGTTAAGGAGAACAAACAAATAAGGATAATACAAGCACAAATAAATCATTCAGATCCTTTCATGGGAAGCACACATTAAGGTTCAATAGAAAATGGTATATCTAAAATTGAATATAATTCTTCAAACCCTTACAGAATTATCTTTCCCTAACAACATAATGTGAAATCTAACACAATTTTTAATGGGAAATGAAAGAGTATAAGAATATGATCCAATCCAATGTAGATCTAAGTTTAAAAAATAAAAAAGCCAAAATTAACAAGAATGATTTATCAAGATATTATCTTGAAACATTAGAATGACATGTGGAGCATGAGTATATGTGATTAGAGAGTAAAAAGGTAGGATAAAGGCCACTTGAGCATAGTCTAATATACTTTCTCCTATTACTTGATCTAAAAAATAATACAAAAGATGTTGAGGTTGAATGACTAATTCAGACACTTATCTTGGAAATTGATTACAAAATAACTATACAAGGCAATAAAAACTTCTATAAGAAATATTCCACCCCAAGGAGAGGCTTGGAAATTCCCTTTGATAGGAAAAGGGAAGCAAAAAAACATAAATCTCTCTTTGTTTCCTTCAAAAAAAAATCTAATGGGTGGCAATAAATTTTTTCCCTAAGATGCTAACAAAAAACATATTTTATCTTGAGGATCTCGAGTAATAAAACTTGAGCTTCTTCATCACAATAACTATGTAACAACTTTTTGAGTTGGAAACCTAGGTGCCGCGGAAAAATCTTCCATGTCAGAGGAAAAATGGAGTGTTATGAAAAATTTTACTAAAAAAATATGATCTGATCATCCACAGGCATCGATAGGCGATATAGAGTGGATACTAGCATCTATGATGCCTAGAAAAGATAAAAAAAAATTACTCTTGGTAGTACATTGTGAATGTGCCATTCCTAACACTGTAAGATCTCGTAAGACAAAATTCGGGCTATGTGGTGCAATGGTGGGATTTTCCTCAAGCTTCTTGGTAAAAAACATTGTGGGGTGGCCACATGTCTCACTTTGCGCCTAGAAGCGATACAATATATTAAAAATTTGTGCAGCCACTATGTGGCATGTTTGCACACTTTTGGAAAAAAGAAACTCTATGACCTCTAGAAAAGTGCTCCAACATGACACGTGGAGGGGTCAAAAATGAAGAAGTTGAAGATGTTAAAAATGAGAAAACTCTTGGGGCCAAAAATCTGAACAAAACATATTAAAACAACTAGATCGAAGGAAAGCTCTACAATTACTACAATAGGGATGTATCACAAAATAGTGGTTTAAGGCCAAAAATGAATTTTATTCCTTAGAAGCCCTAGTTGAACCCTCAAAAGTATGAGGATGGGATTAAATTACATCTCTTATGTTCCTTGTTAGCACACCATCCACATCCAGAACATTCCTATCCCTACATGGAGTGGATCCTACTCCACCTCTCTTCTCTAGAATGATGATGGCTCCTATAGTGCTCTCTTTCACTAACCTAAGGTTGCTCCTCTTGTGAATTATGGTAATTCATTGGATGGGACACCTCTTGATGAGAGACCAATCTCGATATTATCTCCTAAAGGATATTAATAACCTGAGGTGCATGAAGAGGATTAATATGTGGATCTATAGGTGGATTCTCATATTTTTCCTCTCTACTACTCTAATGCATTTCATGATGCCTCTAAGGAGGAATCCTTCAAATTTAAAATGTTTCAAGGGTTAGAACATATATAATTTTATTTATAAATCCATTCTAAGGAATAGTACCATAAGGAAAAATATCACAATGCATAGTCGACACATCAATCACAAGTAAACAAATAATCCATAGCTCCTAACATATGAACATGGAACTCTAATACCATATGTAATTCCCTACCATAGAGCCCATGAAAAATTAACTGAAACATACATGGAATATTTTTTCTAAAATACAAGGTAGAACACTAATGAACATTAGTGCAACTAGGTACACTAGGTCAACACATGACATATCGTCATAACTTGATATCGTAGAAGTGGAAGAATTCCACTATGCAACAAACCTTGACCTTTGAGGAATGTTGAGAACACAAAAAAGGAAAATCTTCAAGGGTTTCACCCTTCCCAATTCTTCACAAAATAGGGTTAACCATCTCCTTAGCCTTAGGTTTAACAATCGTGCAACTTCGAGAGAAGTCATTGAAAATGATGCAAAATATACAATAAATTATCAATGAAAACATCAAATAACATGCTATAAAATTCCCTAAACTCCCAATACCATGGGAAACAAATTTAATTCACAAATGTTTCCCATACAATGCCTTAGAGTACTTGTTTTCTAATGAAATGGATAGACATCAACAAATTTAGGGACACTAGCACCAAATGTTGATGTCACTAATAAGTGTTGTTGATTTTTGGTTATAGAGTCCATTTTGGGCAATGGTGTATCCATAACCATTTTCTTGTTTTGTGGTCCCTATAGGCATGCTAATGTCCTGGCCAGTGAGCAATCTTGGATTAGGGAGTGATCTCTAGGACCGCCAAGAACTAAGGAACCACCTAAGAAGGTATACAACACCCGATGAACTCAAAATAGTTGAAACATGACTTGAGGTCAAACAAGGAGTTTGATTTTCATGATTGTTGGACACCACTAACAAGCAAAGGATGATTTAGGGAGAAGTGTTAATACCCCTTTGACACCCCTAACTCTTTCCCTAAGTAATAAAGCACAAAAATAAAGAGATAAAACACATTTGGGTTTTCACAAGGCCTAACAAGAGGCTACTAGAGTGTTGTTAATAACACCACACTTAAGGAGCAAGCTTTCAAGAGTAGGAGAACTACATGACAGGTTCACAACACCATCCAAGACTACTCCAAGACAATTGCATTCATTTTAAGCCCAAAGAAAACATTTGTAAATTCATTTTAAGACCAAATAAAATGTTCTTAAGTTTATTTTACCATTACATCATAATAGCATATAAGCATCCATAATGTGATCATGGTCACCTCCTACATATTCATATAACTACAAACTAGTTTCACTATCCATTAACATTTTTTTATAATCCATCTCAATGAGAGGTCCAATACATCACATTATATTATAATTACATCAAATTTCATTTACATATACAATTTGCATATATAATTTTCATATAAATGAAAGTAACTAATTGCATAAGTTCAAAATTTAAGTAGAGCATGGTACAATGATAATATTGATCCTCAAAACTCATGTCCCAAATAGTGGTTACCATGCCACCCAACCATGTGATACTCATAGGTTCACCCCACCATGCTAGTAGATAGTCACAATGCCCAATCACACACATGCAGTACACATGGGGAGAAGGTATACACTTAGACAAGACACAAAGAATACATTAAATCTAATAATGTAATAGATTCAACACCAATCATGAAATGAAATTATGAATTCTTTTAGGTGCTACTCAAAACTACTCTAGGACTAGATACTATAGAGCTAGCTACGGATTGTCATTATGGTGCTCAATGGTATGGGTACACATGAAATGTAGTACTTCTCTTGTATGGATGAGGACACATGATCTTACAAGACCCAAGATCCTTGAGCTGGCATGTCTTCCCAAACATTATTAATATTTATAAGCACTCAAGGCATGAGAGGGGCATCCATTATCGTTGTTAACTTATTACATGTATTTCATTGGTTTTCAATTTATTAGATGAATCCCCACCTATTTCCTAAGTTCATCATACCCTCCAAATGAGTGTGGCACAAAAACAATACACAATTCCAATTTTCATCCAAACTTTACAAGGTCTATTTCCACATTCATCAAGTAAAACTTAATTCACATATTCCAAAATATTTGTAGTGGAGAAAATTGTCACCCTTAACAGTTTCACATTATGCTTTGTTTCTCTAATTTATTGGACTTAATTAAGCTCCCAATTTTCAAAATTATGCATCTCAAGGCCTAGGTGTTTTTAGCATTTTTGAAGGATTGCAAGCATTGAACAAATGCATTCATCTAATACTTTTCCACTGACACCTTAAATTTTAGAAAATAGAGTTAGGACTCATTTTCCATAATATGACTCATTCACTCAATGGGGGCACTATCCCGCTACTCCATTTTCCTCCAAATTTGGACATGTCAGTGGCGACATTATAAAATTTGAATTTACACTTGCAAAGGTCATCTATTGGGATCTAATTTTCAAAAACTTAAATAAATACCTATAAATACCTAGTCTTTTCACTATTTGAAACTAGAACACAATTTTGAAGAGAATTTATGATCAAACATTGTTGTCAAGAGTGGAATTTCAGTGTTTATTGCAACAACTCAAGATCCAACATCACGTGTGTTCATGTAATCATTACTTTGTGAATGATAGCATCTTTCTTTGTAGGTCTCCAAATAATTCAAGCATTCAAGAAAATAAAGTAAGAAAGATCCAAATCCTTGAGGTGATGTGAATGACTTCAATTATTTAAGGAAGCCATTGAAGGGTGGCGAGTTGCAGTTGTTGTCACCTAGAATTGCACCCTATGCAAAGTTGTAAAACTGGGCTTTCTAGTGAAACATTGGATCACTCCGAGGCTGTGGTTCACCTGAGATTGGAGTGAACCTCCGGAGAAGGCCGGTTTCCTTTAGTGTCACCTGAACTACTGATTCTTGGAAGGGAAAGGGAGAAGGAGTACATAAATTGAAACTAAACTAACGTGATGCACTGAAATGATAGGAAAAATGAGATACTTAGTTTACACCTGAATACTGATGATGAACATAAGATTACACATCAAATTCTATAAGCCTTACACTAACGTTTCACAAACAGGTTCGATTCATACACTTTTTCTGGAGAGGAAAGAAATATTTTCACATACTAGAATCCATGTGTGACTAAGTGAACACAATTTGTGATTTGTATAATGATACTTTTGCAAAGGAAGGCATGAAACGCAAGATAAAGTTATGAAGGAATGAGAGAAATTCACAAAAATAACTTGATCATGATCCTGAAATGCACAACACTCTGCAAGAACAAGATGGAAATCCAAACATCAATAGTCACCAAGGTAAAACTTTATATATCATGCTCCAAAATGAGTTATAGAATTCTGCTCATCCTAGAGAGGACTGTAGAAGTCACAAACTTCAGAAAAGCATCCAGGAGAACTCCTTTACAAAGAGGCAAAAATGCCTTATATACAAGAAAGATGTCAGTTCTTGCCCTAGGGTTACAAAAAATGAGTCGGGGCCTAAATACGTCGGCCCTAGAAGTCCTTGGAATGAAGTCAATGAAGCATTCAATGTGCATCCCTCCTCCATGTCGGCAAGAGATCGCTCTAGGGATGTCTTAAGATCTTTACAGCCATCGTCATTAACTCCCAGCCTTCGAGTCCACCGTCGAGATTTCATCATAGTCTCCTTGAATGCTTTGTGACATGGTCATTAATGTCGCTTCACCTCTCCAGTCGACATCCCCAGCTGCTATGGTGACTCACGGCTACCTCCCCTTCGAGAAACAACATCAGATCCACCCGCTAGGTTCAAGCGCCATTACAGACTGATCAACTCCAATTTCAGAGTAGAGCGATGTCATCATGCTCCATCAGTCTCGTTCGCAGGGGGAAGTCAAATAGTCAAACCACCCGTTATATGCCCTAGCACCTTCTGATTGGTCAAGTTTGTGCCAGGTAGATTCCAAGGCGGTCAAAGGTTTCTTTAGAAGGATCGTATGTCGACAAGACTTGGATGTCAGGGAGACATTTCTCCGCACTTATTTCATTTCACCGAGACCACTCTGCTATCGGTAGTACCTCTTGTCGAAATCCTCATCTCTTGGCGAAGGCACTCCCTTCACTGAGAATCTTCATAACTGGCGGGGGCGGGGCAAAGATGGAACCAAAACAGGGACCGAGGGGAGAAAGGGGGGAAACAAGGACAGAAGAACCCCGTCGAAACAAGGATCGGGACCAAATCCATCCCTGAAACTTTCTTCAAGTTTTAGGTTCAGATTCTGACCCGGTCCCACCCCCGACAAAACTCAAAAGAAGATGAAGGAAAGTACAAAAACGAAGAAAGAAAAACGGGAAAAAGCATCCCTAGAAAAATACAAGGAAGAAAGGAAAAAATGGCTAATGGAACTAGGACCAGGGCCAGAATGGGGGAAAACAAAGAGACAGCGGAACTAGAACCAACTCTGGACCTGAAACTCTCTTCAAGTTTCAGGTTTAGATTCCGGCTCGAACCCGCCCCCGACAACATATGAGGGACGAAGGAAGAAAAGAAAAACATAAGAGGGAACCAAGGAGGAAGAGACAACCCTCGATCCCAGGCCATAAAAAAAAGGGACGCACACAAGCGTGGAATCAGAACCGGAACCAGAATGAAAACGGAAACTGGAATTTTGGAAAAGTTCCAAGTTTGGTTTCGGTACGACTCTGCCTCCGACGGAAACGAAGAATGGGCCCGACAAGGAATGAAAAGGCGGAACCGGGGTGGGAACTGGAATCCAAACAAGAACCAGAACCAAGGTAAAGTTCCAAGTTTGGGTTCCGAGACGGTTATGCCCCTGGCAGAACAAGGAAAAAGGCAAGAAGGAAGCAAAAAGGAAAGAGGGAAAGACAAGGAAAAAATAAAAATGAAAACCCACCCCTAAACTGAAGACCTACACGCTGGGCTCAACCCTCTTGGGAGCCTCATTTAATCCACTTTCCAAATTAAAAAATCATTTTCCCCTACATCTGCACAAGAAGCAAACAAGTTAGGAAAAAAAGTGACCCTGATGCAAGTGTTCCTCCATTTGGTCTTCGAGAACCTCGGTAAACATGGGTTACCCTACCTGATTGAGCCCATAGGTGAAGAATGGGTAACATTTCTGGAGACCTTTGTTGGATTTTTTCATGCTAAACATGCAGACCAGTAGCCTAGTCCTATCCATTGGGCATGGAGTCATTGGGACAACTCAGAAAAGATCAAGAGCAGCTTTGTACATGGCTGTAACTCATCTTGAGACTCACTAGAACACTTGGAAACTTACTGAAAACATGAAAAACTATTGAATGGAAACTACTTATTTGTGTTAGAAAAACACTTATGGAAATGAAACAGCAACTAAACCTACCCTGTACTAACCAATAAAAAAATGGTCAAACAAAACCATTGAATGGTTGAAATAGCTGCCCTTTCTTCTAGAAGTATAATGACTGGCATGCTTAAGGACAACTAAGTAAAAGTAAAAAATAGAAAAAAGTTTAACAAGATGATGCATTGCCTCTTGAAATAGGTGAATAAATTCACTTACCTCACCAAAAAGACCATACGTATTGTCAACCAAAGGAGGACAAATGAGCTAAACATACTCTTGTTTGGTTGTCAGTGCATCTTGGATATCTTCTTTTGCTATACCTTCATGTGAAGGTACAGGATTGGTGCTTGGTGTTGTATTGGACTCCATCTGAGCTAGGTACCTGATTGGATGGCCTCTGGTAAGGAAAAAGCTTGAACTTTCCTTGTTGGCCTCTTGTTGATCTCTAAAGATTTCATCTTTTGCTTGAAAAGATGCTAATTGAAGGTAATATGAAGGTTGTTCATTGGCTGCTACAGTCTGATCTTCTTGACTAAAGAGCTGATATCGCTATTGGATAACTGAAAACAAATCTTCAAACTATGGTTCCTTATGCTCTTTGTCCATGACAGAAAACACCTCCTCCTCAACAAAGTGGGGCAGCTCATCAAATAAGTTCACAGGTTGCAAGGCATTGCCTTCAACAATCTCTTCAATAGTATCACCAATTTGAATGGGTTGATCACATGCTTCCCTTTCATATAATACTAGTTCATCATCTATGTTGGAACAAAAAGCTTTGATGATATCATCTGACTCATAATCTTGCATTAAATCTAGATGAGTTTTATCATTTAGTTACTCCATACCAGGCATAGATGCTATCATGCATGTGAGATCTTCATCTTCATCGACAAATTGAGGAAGTTCACCGAACAAGTCAGCAATATCCTCTGGCTACTCCAGATCAATTGGTAAATTAGGAACGTGCATGCTCTTCTGAAGAAAAGCATCCGGTTCAGTTTTAGGCTTTTCTTCCAAGTCTAATGCTCCATTGTCTTGCTGATTGTCATCAATCGACAACTGCCCAAATGGCTTGATGTCTTCTAGCTGTTCTGAAACTGCAACCTCGCAAGTGCTTTCCACTTGAGGAAGATCCTTAGTCAGCTTTGAGCTTTGAGAAGAAGTAATTTGCTTGAAGCTTGGAACTGAAAACACGTGCTCTTCCAACTTAGCAATTTCATCGTAGCTTTCCATGCTAGATTCACCCTGTCTGAAACTTGGAATTTTGTACTTTTGGGCCCCCTCCTTCACAGGTAGTTGGAGTTTTATCCTATGAGCTTGTGCAAGCAAGTGTTTCATCTGTTCATCCTTAGCTGCAACACTCTGCTCTTTGAAACTCCCCTCAAGCTACCTCTTTTGAAACTTCTCCATTAGTTGGTGTTGATAATCTAAGTAAGCTTGAGTATTTTGCACCTGAGCAGACAACAACTTCATTTGTCCTTCTTTGTTAGCTATTTCCTGTTTAAGGTCTCCCTCAAACTGGATTCTTTTTGCACCTCTTTCTTGATCATAAAAGAAAACTTGCTTAGCCATTTCTTGTCATTGCAAAATGGTACCCTGCTGCATCTTGATATCAACCAACATCTTAGATAGACATGCAAGCGCTTTACTAATATCATTAATCTTCATATTGTGAAGACCTTGACTTAGATCCCACAACATATGGTCAATTTGTTGGAGCAGGTCCAATACACTCTGATATGGATGTGTAGGAGCAACATACTCATGATATGGAGGGTAATAATAAGCATCTTCATAATTATTTGACATCTTTTCAGTTTAAAAGCTAGAAACTCAGAATTAACAGATTGTTTTGAGACATACGAAGACCTATGTCTGTAAAACTAGAAGATTTGAGCTTGGAGTCGCCAGGTATGTAAAGAAATGCCTCCAAAAGGTTGAAACTACTGCTGTACACACCAAACAACAGCAATAAAATGCATAAACATGAACTGAGAAGCAATTCACGGTCCCACCGGGCGTGCCAGAAACTGTTGTCACCTAGAATTGCACCCTATGAAAAGTTGTAAAACTAAGCTTTCTAGTGAAACATTGGATCACTCCAAGGCCATGGGTCACCTAAGATTGGAGTGAACCTCCGGAGAAGGCTGAATTCCTTCGGTGTCACCTGAACTACTGATTCTTGGAAGGGAAAGGGAGAAGGAGTACATAAATTGAAACTAAACTAAGGTGATGCACTGAAATGACGGGAACAATGAGATACTCAATTTACACTTGAATACTGACGATGAACATAAGATTACACATCAAATTCTGTAAGCCTTACCCTAACGTTTCACAAACAGGTTCGATTCATACACTTTTTCCAGAGAGGAAAGAAAGATTTTCACAGACTAGAATCCATGTGTGACTAAGTGAACACAATTTGTGATTTGTATAATGATACTTTTGCAAAGGAATGCATGAAACACAAGATAAAGTTATGAAGGAATGAAATAAATTCACAAAAATAACTTGATCATGAACCTAAAATGCATAGCACTCTACAAGAACAAGATGGAAATCCGAACATCAATAGTCACCAAGGTAAAACTTTATATATCATGCTCCAAAATGAGTTACATAATTCTGCTAATTCGAGAGAGGACTGTAGAAGTCACAGACTTCAGAAAAGCATCCAGGAGAACTCCTTTACAAAGAGGAAAAAATGCCATATATACAAGAAAGATGTTGGTTCTTGCCCTAGGGTTACAAAAAATGAGTCGGCGCCTGAATACGTCAGCCCTAGAAGTCCTTGGAATGAATTCAATGAAGCATTCAATGCGCATCCCTCCTCCATGTTGGCAAGAGATCACTCCAAGGATGTCTTAAGATCTTTACAACCATCGTTATTAACTCCCAGCCTTCGAGTCCACCATTGGGATTTCGTCAGAGTCACCTTGAATGCTCCACGACATGGTCATTAATGCCACTCCACCTCTCGAGTCAACATCCCTAGCTACTATGCTGACTCACGGCTACCTCCCCTTCAAGAAACAACATCAAATCCATCCGCTAGGTTCAAGCGCCATTAGAGACTATCAGCTCCGATTTCAGAGTAGAGCGATGTCATCATGCTCCGTCGGTCTCATTCATAGGGGGAAGTCCAATAGTCAAACCACCTGTTATATGCCCTAGTGCCTTCTGATTGGTCGAGTTTGTGCCAGGTAGATTCCAAGGCGGTCAAAGGTTGCTTCAGAAGGATCGTATGTCGACAAGAATTTGGATGTCAGGGAGAAGTCATAGTGGGTAGATAGAGTCATACCGATATGCCCATTCTTTCGGCAAGACACACAATGGTCAACAAGACCTCATGGCGAGCTCCCAGAGTTATATCGATCTCACAAAAACCATTGGCAAGACCCCATCGGGTCGGCGAGACACTATGGCGAAGGAAAGATCCTTCGGCGAGCTTACTCCATGTTGGGGAGACTTGGATGTCGGGGAGACATTTCTCCACACTCATTTCATTTCACCGAGACCACTCTGCTATTGGCAGGACCTCTTGTCAAAATCCTCATCTCCTGGCGAAGGCACTCCCTTCACTGAGAATCTTCATAACTGGCAGGGGCAGGGCAAAGACGGAATCAGAACTGGGACCGAGGGGAGAAAGGGGGAAACAAGGAGAGAAGAACCCTGCCAGAACCGGGATCGGGACCAAATCCATCCCTGAAACTTTCTTCAAGTTTTTGGTTCGGATTCCGACCCAGTCGCGTGCCCGACAAAACTCAAAAGAAGATGAAGGAAAGGACAAAAATGAAGAAAGACAAATGGGAAAAAGCATCCCCAGCAAAATACAAGGAAGAAAGGAAAAAAAGGCCGATGGAACTGGGACCGGGGCCGAAACAGGGGAAAACAAAGAGATAGTGGAACCAGAACCAAATCTGGACCTAAAACTCTCTTCAAGTTTTAGGTTCAGATTCCGGCTCGAACCCAGCCCCGACAACATACGAGGGACGAAGGAAGAAAATAAAAACATAAGAGGGAACCAAGGAGGAAGAGACAACCCTCAATCCCAGGCCATGAAGAAAAGGAAAGAAGAAAGAGCGGGACCGGGGCCGAAACCGGAATGAAAATAGGAATCAAAACTTTGGAAACGTTCCAAGTTTGGGTTCCAAACTAGTCCCGGGCCTGGGAAAAGAAAAAAACACACAAATTGAAAGGAAGAAAGGTGGGATCAGAACTAAAACCGATCCCGAGAAAAACATAGCAGGGGTGGAGGCGGAAACAAACCTGAAACTGAAACTTTCATCAAGCTTCAAGTTCAAACTCCATCCCGAACCCGCCTCCGACAAAGGCAAGGAAGAGAGGAAAAAGGACAAGGAAGAAAAGAAAGGGAAAAACTAGCCCACAGTCAAAACGCAAGCCAAAGGAGGGACACACACAAGCGCAAAACTGGAACCGGAACCAAGAAACTAGAATTTTGGAAAAGTTCCAAGTTTGGTTTCAGTATGACTCTGCCTTTGACGGAAACGAAGAATGGGCCCAACAAGGAATGAATAGGCGAAACCGGGGTCGGAACCAGAACCCAAACAAGAACCGTAACCAAGGTAAAGTTCCAAGTTCGAGTTCCAACCCGGTTCCGCCTCTGGTAGAACAAGGAAAAAGGCAAGAAGGAAGCAAAAAGGAAAGAGGGAAAGACAAGGAAAAAATAAAAATGAAAACCCACCCCTAAACTGAAGACCTCCACACTGGACTCAACCCTCTTGGGAGCCTCATTTAATCCACATGCCGAATTAAAACATCATTTTCCCCTACATCTGCACAAGAAGCAAACAAGTTAGGAAAAAAAGTGATCCTGATGCAAGTGTTCCTCAATTTGGTCTTCGAGAATCTCGGTAAACATGGGTTACCCTGCCTGATTGAGCCCATAGGTGAAAAATGGGTAACAGTAGTATTTTGTGGTTTCATAATTCCTTCCTATCAATTGTCCATTTATCATCAACATTACCATTGTGGAAGTGGAAACACTTACACGGGGTTTGACTAAGGCAAGACCCTAAAATGGCCCAACATTTCCTTTCTTTGTGAATGTGTATATCTCAAGTTAAAGAGGATTGAAGGAAGCTTGAAGATCCATTTTTCATTGTTGCATTTGTTATCATAAATCTTTTCAATCCACAAAACTCACTTATAGAATTATTTGACATTGTCTTGAACAATTTGCAAGCGAAAATGGAAGTCTTGGATCTAACACTAGAGGACCCTAAAAGTTGAGTAGGACATCCTATCAAAGACTCATTCACCATTGGGAAAATAAGTCCTTGTAGGAACAATCAAACCAATTTTTCTGGGCATGTACATAGTCATCTACACTTTCTAGATCTGCCAAAACTTAATTATTTTAGTTTTTCAGTTGTTAGGATCTTGCATTTTTCACATTAGGGAGCATTGTCTAATTAGGGTAATCATATAAAATCATTTCCAATCCATTCCCATCTTCAATCAGATGTAGATCTAGGTTTTATTCACCCACCTTCATGTTTGTGAGTTAATCTAATCACCTTGTTCATCTACATCTTAATTTAACTTGGAAAAAGGCCCCTTGCATCCTAGATTCTTTGAATTTAGGACCTAGGATACTTTTTCTATATTACATTTTGGCGAACCTAACATTTTGCATCATAACTTTATGATTTGGTAGTCTTTAAAACCCTAGATCTAGGTTTTTCATTGCATTAGTTTGTATTGGTCATTTAAGGTTTCTTTTTTGCATCATAAAAGCATAAAAATACAAAAAAATACATTTTCATTGCATCATAAGTTACATTAAAGGGCTTGTTTTAGTCATCTTTCAATCTAATTTACATTCATTAGGTTGTGTGAAGTTTCAAGTTGTTCATTGCATTTAAATTCCATCTTTCATTTAAGCCAAAACAAGTAAAAAATTGCATTCTCTTGTTTCAAATTTACATCAAATCATCATTTTCAAAATTTGGAATTTTCAAATTAGTCAATTATTGCATATTAGATCTGAAATTTGTATTAAAAATTATGCTTTTTTTTTACATATTTACATTTGAATCACATTGTCTTCAATTGAAAAACATTGCATTGTTGGATTTGAAAATTGTATCAAAAACATCATTTTTCTAGGTTGTGGCATCTTAGAATCAATAGATTATTGCATTTTAGATCTAAAATTTGCATTCAAATGT
Source organism: Sequoia sempervirens (assembly GCA_007258455.2). Lineage (NCBI taxonomy): Eukaryota > Viridiplantae > Streptophyta > Pinopsida > Cupressales > Cupressaceae > Sequoia > Sequoia sempervirens. The sequence continues at coordinate 213,253,170 of VDFB02270651.1, read as the reverse complement.
TTTCATCACATTTTCACCTTATTACACTCTTGCATTTTGAAGTACACTGTCCTAAATTGACAAAAAAATGGAAAATAGTCACTGTTCAACCTGTTTGAAGCCTAAGACAACAACATCAAACAACAACATACATAGTCAATTTTTAGTTTTGTGAACCCCTGTAAGTGACATAGATTCCCTTGGGAATTTGTGTCTTGCTACAGGAGTCTCAAAGAACCTTTGCACATATTTTTTTCTTTGTATTATAAGTCTATTTCTGCTTGCAATTGTCTGATTTGAAATTCTTAAAAGATGTTTTGGTATGTGAAAGAATCGCATGTCATTTTGCTTGATTTGTTATAAATGTGAAAAAAGTGTTGTATTTTAGTGTTGGATATCATTAGACCTGTAGGATAATTTCTTACATCTTCTGAAGAATTGCATACTTTGGGTAGATTTGTTTTCATTCTTGCACAAATTCAAAACCCTAGCTTGTTACAACACACTGCAAAATCCATAAGGCAAGTAGATAAATGTTTTATTTTCAAACATGTGGTTTTGATATGATAAAGCATGGATTGTACAAGTATAATATCCCTAAGTTTATGAGTACAATATAGGGAAACAAAATGATGTCATTAATAAACATGTTAGTCATTCTCCCAATATATTCCCTAATTATGAGAGTACCTTGGTGCAAGAGAATGAAATCATTGATACATTCCTTAACATCACTTCGCCTATTCTTCATTCATCTCCCAACATCTCTCCCAATTTTGAGAATTTTTTGGTGCAATAGGATGCAATCATAGATGATCATGATAATCATATTTATTCTTCTCCTGATGCCTCTGCTACTTGTGAAGAAGGTACCTTAGTGTTAGAAGATCCAATCCTTGAGTGGCATGAGAATCTTGTTTATACCTCTCCCAACACTTATCCCACTTGGAAGAAATAATGACACAAGAGGATGAGATTATTGACACATTTATTAATATCACTTTTCCTAATCTTCATTCATCTCCCACTTGTGATAATATTTTGGTTCAAGAAGATGCAATCATAGATAATCATGAAAATCATAGATTTCCTCCTCCCAATACCTTTCCTACTTGTGACGAAGGTATCTTGATGTTAGAAGATCCAATGATTGAGTGCCATGAGAATCTTGTTTGTTTCTCTCCCTCTACCTCTCCTACTTGCGAAGATATTGAAATCATTGATACATTTCTTTCAAATGATAGTAATATGGATTTCTTAGATGAAGACGATAAGGTCACCTTAGATTCCCCCATTAGAAAATCATCAACAAGAGATGAAATCTATTGAGGTTATGAATGCACAACTGACTATTAGGTTTCCTTTTATTATTGAACCTCCTAAACCTCCTTTTGAACCTCCTAAGAGTCCTCTAATGATTGTACATCCTAAAATTCCAGCTAATTATTGGACCTCCTAAGTCACCTCTCATTATAGGACCTCTTAAACCTCTAGGTTCTATCTTAAACTTTGGAAGACAACTCACTAGTAATAATGTTTCACAACAACCAATTTACAACAAAATTTCTCACACATATAATACTAGGAATAATAAACAACCAAAACAAACACCAATATCCATTCCATCACCTCAACCATACCTCCCACCTACACCTAATATCCAACAATGTAGGGGTAAAGAATATGATCTTGTTGAAAAACTTTGTAACACTCCTAATAATATACCCTCTTGGGATTTGAGTCAAACATCACCTGGTTACCATGACATGCTTCAAAATGCTTTGCAAAACATTGTTATCCCTCATAATGCACAACCAAATAATGTGGTAGCTTTTATTAAGAATATGAATCAACCCAATTTGGACATTGGATTTCATCAAAGTAAATTACCTCCTTTATAAATTCAAAAAAATAATCCTTTGATGATATTGATTGTTATTAACAAGATTGGTATTAGGCATACCCTTCTTGACAATTGTTCAAGGCTTAATGTTTATAGTGTAAATATTTTGGATAAAATTGGAGTGAACAAGACTAAAATCCAACCCGTGGATTTATCTATTTATGGTTTTGACGATGTGGGAAAACTATGTTGGGTGTGATAACATTACTTTTCAAAGTTGGATATGTTACTTTAGAAACTCATATCCATGTCATACCCCAACATCTTTAATATAATATTATCTTGGGTAGGCCATGGATTCATGAAATAAGGTTTACACAATAGAGTTGACCCTAAATATGAACACCATTCAAATGTTTAAAAACTAAAATAGGAATGACGAATCCTCTTAGAACATTGGAACCAACTACAAAAGTAAAACCTTTACAAGTTGAGGATAAAGATGAGTGTATTTCAAATGTGACAAATTTTTTGGATGATGTTGGGAGCTCATTCGATTTCACACCTATATCCATGGGGGAATAAAAGATTACAAAAATTTAGGAAAAGAGAAAGAAGTTGTGGTCATATCAACACAATTCAGCATTGAAACATCCAACACAAGATTTTAGAACTTCTAGTAGTGAATACAACATGGTTATGCATCTACCTATGATGAAACTATGTATGAAAAACCACCTTCCTCAAAATAAATGGAAATAATTTATGGGAGAGGGTACCAACTCTTGAAACAATTTGGTTATAATGGAAAAGTATATGAAGTGAAAGAACAAAGTGTTTGTGTCCCCATAGAGCCTAGGATACAAGAAACAACAAGAGGTCCTAGTTATTGTCCTTCGAAAGAAATGAAAGAATTAAAGCAACCTTTGCCTAATATCAATGTCATCACGCAAGATTCTTCTAAGATAACTTTGACCTTGGTGCATCTGAAATGATAGATACTACATGTGGAAATAATGGTCATGATGTTGTGTCATCTCCAAATACATGTTTTAGTGATAATTTGGGTTCATTAGATTTTACACCCTCCTTTATGGGAGAATACAAAATATCACAATCAAAACCTAAATAGTCTTGTGTATGTATGGAATCTTGTAGAGAAAGGAATTTCCCCTACTATGGATCAAGAGAATATCTTTTCAAGGCTTCACAAAGCCCACCTAATTTTTCTTCCTCCAAGAACCCGAAGAAATTCTACAACAAAGATTCATTTTGTGCATATCATCAAATGGACAGTTATTCTACCAATGAGTGTAAGGCCTTGAGTAATAAAATAATTCATCTTAAGGATTGTGGTGCTCTTATATGTGTTGATGCACCTAATTCCTGGGTATGTGTAGGATCATCATGGAAAAAATAGGCCCTTAAGTGGCAAAAAAAAAATAAAAAATCAGAGTTAGACAACTTGACATAAAAATTTGAATAAGATATCTATATTATTTCAAAAATATGTAAGAATAGAATTTGTAGAAAATTGAACGTAGTTTCTAAACTACTAGGTTTTAAAAATATATATATCTATTTCATGAAAATTTGAAATTTCAATGTAGTGGTACTTAAATTTCATCGAAAAAATAAGAAGTAGGTGTCTGCGACCACCTAACCACAATAAAATGATAATATTTTTTTATAAGATTTTAGATATAAGTAGAGGACTCATGCCCTGATGTGATGCATATTTTTTTGTAAGTTTTTTCCAAGTAAATAATTAATTATGAACTTTTTATTATAAATTTTTAAAAAATATAAAAAATCATATGTCTAACCAACTTAACTTGGTCAAAACTTCATGAAATTCAATTTTTTATTTTTTTTAATCCTATAGTATGTGAAGCATAGAATGTGACACATGTTTTGGATTCAAAAAATGTGATACCGTTTGAAAGCTATAGATGTTTTTCAATCAGCCTATCAATCAAGACTTTAGTCGTAATTTGCATAGAAAATTCATAATAATTACTTATTAGATTCAAAGTAAAGCATAATTTATATTAGTGGAAAGATGATAATCTCCTTTAAAAACCCTTTTCGTTTCATCAATTTTGGGTAAAAAAATAGTCACCAGCTACATACCCATCATATTACCACTTTTTAGCCCATCATGATCCTGCACATACCCTCCTCTAATCATTAATGATAATCCTATCATGTTTCCCATCACTATGTGGCATTTGTAGCTTTATGCATCTTGGTCATTACCATTCATCACAATACAATCTTAAGTGCAACCATATTTTTCATGGCAGCAACATGATAGTCATTAGTATAGCTTTCCTTGTATCTACACTTGGGGGGGGAAGATAACTTGTTTTGGGGAGGTTTCCATTATTTTCAAGGATCCCCTCTTCTCCTCTTTCTCCTTAAAATACCAAAATAGCAAGTATGTTGAAATTTTAAGGGGAGGTATATAGCTAGTCCCCCACTCATTGTTTGTGTAGGAAATGGTCCCTTCTTAGCGGTGATAGATCAAACATCTCCTAGGAAGTGTGATCTTGTCAACCAAAGTGTGGCCTTCTTAATCCATATGATATGTCTCCTCTGTGGTGATATTAGGTTTGATGTCCCATAAGAGTTTGACCTTTCTTAGCATATGACGTTCTCCTTAACAATAATGTTATGACTAGTGTTCTCCAAGGTGTAATTTTATATTCCTCGACTAGTTCTCTCTTGGTGGTCATATCATATGTGATGTTCCCTAAGGTGTGACCCTCATGTATGAAGAAAAGCCCCTTTTATTGTTACCTTTTATGGTGATGTTATTATAACATACCTTAAGGCTTTAAAACCTTATCACATTCATCCCATGTGATGTTAAACCTTGGCATATTCATCCCCCGTGACATTAAAACTAGACATATTCATCCCCTGTGACATTAAACCTTGGCATATTCATCCCCCGTGATGTTAAACCTTGGAATTTTTGCTCCACTTTTTTCATTGGAATTGAAATTAGTGTAGCATTGATATAGCATCTTGTGGCACCTTATCAAGGTTATCAAGGAGTATAATGCTTGATATGATTGTTATGGGAACACCTTGTAGACCTAGTGTGTGTCTCTCATTTTACCTAGTCTTTGGGGCTCACCTAGTGAATATTGGACATCACTAGCCTTTGTGTCTCTCGATTTGTGTTTCTCCTAGAAAATAATAGACTTTTCTATTGTGTAAGTCATGAATGCATTTTAACATGGCCACCTAGCATAATACAACTTGCTCGCCAGTGGATCCATGATGTGTTTCATGAGTGATGTGTATGAATTTAGTCCTCTTGGAGAATTTTCTAATTCGATTTGATGGCATTTGGTATTTGAGACAATTTAAGACTGATGTCTCTTTGCCTTACTGACACAAATCCTTTTTAGTACTAACCTTGTGTTTTTCTTATTTTTGTGTTTCTCAGGTGTCTTCTTCATTTTTACATTGTGTTTGCATCATGTTTTTTTTCATTTCGTTGTCATCTTTATGTTCCATCATTCCATGTGTTTTCATTGTGTATGCTTCATGTTTTTTGAGATGTATGTTTGTGTATGTTTTCTTGTTAAACATCATACATGTGTGTGTGTTACTTTGTGCTCATGTTGGTCTACCATGAGATCTTGGATCTTGGGGGCTTGCACAACCCCCTTGATCCTTAGTCATCCCATCTCTTCAACATTTGTACAATCGGACCCATCTTGGCATATATTTTCTACTTTAGAGTGATTATGAGTGAATTTAATACTCTTACTAAAGTGTGGGCTAAATGTAGCATAGAAAACTGTCACCCTTAACAATTTCACATTGTATTTTGTCCCCCTAATTTATTGGACTTAATTAAGCTCCTAATTTTCTAAATTATGCATCTCAAGGCCTAGTTTTACCATTTTCAAATGATTGCAAGCATTGAAAAAATCCATTCTTCTAATACCTTTCCCCTAACACCTTAAATTCTAGAAAATAGGGTTGGGACTCATTTGTCAAAATGGGACTAATTTTCTATAATGGGACTCATTCGCCCAATGGGGGCACTATCTCGCTACTTTGTTTCCCTCCAAATTTGGACATGTCGGTGGTGACATCACAACATTTGAATTTCCACTTGCAAAGTTCAACTATTGGGATCTATTTTTTGGGAAATTAAAAAAAATCCAATAAATACCTAGTCATTTCACCATTTGAAACTAGAACACAATTTGGAAGAGAATTTATGATCAAACATTATTTTCAAGAGCAACATTTCAGAGTTTAATGTAGTAATTCAAGATCCAACATCATGTGTGTTCATGTTGTCATTAATTTGTGAAGGATAACATCTTTTTTTATAGGTCTCTACAAAATTCAAGAATTCAAGAAAATCAAGAAAAAATATCCAAATCCTTAAGGTGATGTGTATGACTTTGAACAGTCCTTCAAGGAATCCATTGAAGGGTGGTGAGTTGTAGCATTTTATGGTTTCATCATTTCTTTCTTTCAATTATCCATTTACCATCAACATTTCCATTATGGAAATGGAAACACTTATAAGGGGCTTGACTGAGGCAAGCACCTAAAATGGCCCAACATATCTTCTCTTTGTGAATGTGCAAATCTCAGGTTGAAGAGGATTGAAGGAAGCTTGAAGATCCATTTTTCATTGTTGCATTTGTTGTCATACATCTTGTTAAGACATGAAAACTCACAAAATTATCCGATAGCATTTTGGAATCTTTGCAAGCGAAATGAAAGTCTCATATTTGCCACTAGAAGACCCCAAAAGTTGAGCAGGACACCCTATCAAAGACTCATTTTCCATTGGGTGAATAAGTCCTTGTAGACACAATCAGACCAATTTTTTTGGCTAGGTACACAATCATCTACACTTTCCACATCTATTAAAACTTGAATGTTTTAGTTTGTCGGTTGTTGAGATCTTGCATTTTTCACATCAGGGAACATTGTCTAATTAGGGTGATCATAGAAAATCATTTCCAATCCATTCCCATCCACAATTAGATGTAGATCCAGGTCTAATTGGCTCACCTTCATAGTTATAAGTCAATCTAATCACATTGTTGATCTACATCTTAATGTAACTTGTAAAAAGGTCCCTTGCATCCTAGGTTCTTTGCATTTAGGACCTAGGATACCTTTCTCTATATTAAAATATCATATTTCACATGAAACCTTCAATTTTTTTCAAACTTTCAATAGACCAATAATCATGAATTTATTCAAACTCCATTAAAATAGCTTGGATTTTCTTCTAACTTTAAAATTTCAAAAATAAAAATTTCAAGAATAACCTTTGGTGCCAAAAGTACCCAAAACCCATTCTAAGCTATCAAATTCACTTTTCCATTATTTCTCAAAAAATTGGGCATTATATCCTCATTTTTATGAAAATTCAAAAACAAACTTATACCACCTATCAATTTACAAATGAAAGGCATTGGGAGGTTTTAACACTCCCCTAATTCTATTCCAACATTTTAAATTGAAAAAATGAGTAAATTAAAATAATTTAGAGAATTACCTCAATTTACTCCAAAAATTAAAATAAAGAACACTCCAAGCATACACCACGAATTCCCAAGACAATTTCCAAGAACACTCTCCTCCCAATTTCTATTCTAATGAATCTAGTTTCATCAAATTCCCCCTCAAAATTCTCCCACAATAAAAAAACAAGATTTCTCCAAGAAAAGTGTTTTTCTTTCATAAATTGCTTCACAAAAATTATAATAAGAAAAAAAAAATCTCTTCCCATTTTACCCTTTATGAATTTTCAATTAAAATTTTTAAATATATATATATATATATTTTATTTGAATTGTATTTTCCTCAAGTTCCCCCAAAATTCAATTAACGATTTAAATATACTCCCAATTAACAATTATAATTTAAATTCATGATTTAAATCCATATAAGCATATATTCATGAATTAAACTATAAAAATCAGAATTTAAACCAAATATCAATCACACATATTCACTAGACATCCACATAGGGTAGGGTATTTGAAATCATACCAAAGATTGTATATGGGTCAACATGGACCAACAAATAGGGAGATACACTTGAATCGAGTATGATGGGTAAGGCTAAATAAATATGACGAATGTGGCATCACCCATATAACCATAATTGGGGAATAATTCAGACCTATGAATCTAGCTAGAAAAATTCCCTATACCTAGATCCAATCAATGCATGAAAAACATACTTTTACATATATATAATAGTTGAAACACATACAATTCTTGAATGTTCAGGGTATACAACATAAGAATAACACAATCATTCAAGCATACATGTGTATAATCAATAAAAAAACAATATAATCCATCATAACATAATAATACTATAATTGTATCGAAAGGTGCATCCAATACTGATACCAATACAAAAAGAATGATGATACAAATAATCCTAAATAAAAATATGTAGGTATCAATATATGAATCAAGTAAAAAAATATGAACCAAAAAGCGCAAACATGAGAGGCACTACAAAAGTAATGAACAAAATATACTTCTTAAAATATTAGGTAGCATTTCTAACTTTCAATACCACAAAAAAATGTATGTTGGGTGAGAGGTGATGGGTTCACTATGTTTATGAGGCCTCATATACCTACAATATATGTACCTAGAAGTTAACCTAGGTACCTCTTCCTATTGAAGTGAGGGCTCAAAATAAGGAATATTCAATCTAATATGAGTCACCATAGTAGACATGATAGTATAAATTCATCAATGAAGGCCAAACATCTCTCACAAGGAGAGAGAAATACATCACTACTTCTCATTGAAAACATGAGAGTGTGAAAGAAACCAAGTAAATATTTGAAGATAAAAAAAATTTCCTCTAATTTCATTTAATATGGATATCATCTATATAAAAAAAATTCCTCATTATCTTGTTCAAAGTAAAGCATTTGGAAAATGCATTCCTCTTAATGAATAAGATGGTATATCTAAATGTAAACCTAATGGGAGAAAGCTTTGAGTTTTGGGGGAGGAACTCAAGGCTACTATGTAATAAATTTCATCACTTAATGGGAGATAGAAATCTAAGTATTAATAAATTTCTTAGGATAATGGATCTCTAGGTGAAATGCATGTGGATTGGAGGTATGCTTTGTAGATATCAGTGTGTATGCCCTTGTTTTATCTCTCCTTTGGAGAGATCAAGACAATTCAATATTTAAGCTCTGTGGTGGTTGTCTAGTAGTATCAAGGCTAATAGAGCACATTGATAAATCTCTTGCATACCAATAAAATTCAAACTCATAATCTCCTAGTTCCATTGAGAATTTGGGAGCAAGATAGGTAACTAATTGAGGAGGGGCCATTTGTCTAAAATTATGCATGATAACAACCACAATACTAAAGTAAAGAGAAATTTGTATCAAATTTTATAAAGAAGATGTCGTAGGGGCCCAATCCCTTAGCATGAATATGTTTAGATAGCATTGTAACCAATATTACCTTTAACTAATTGTGATGCATAACTTGAAGTTATGGGCTCCAAATCTCACAATACTACAAGAGAGTAATTATGATCAATGAGTGAAATACAAAGATCTCCCTTTAAATAACATAAAATTAATATTTGAATACATCACTTTTCAAGGGTAGTAAGAGCAACATATCCCCAACTTAATCTCAAATCAATTAGACCTAGACTAGAATATTAATAGAAAAGAAAAACATAAATAATTTCACTTTTATACTTAATATGATATAATTATAAATAATATTGTTTAAAAATATTAAAATAAATCTTATTTTGATGCTTTCCACTATATTATATTTAAAATTAAAAATTTAAGTAAATGATTCATTATTATGATTGAAATTATTTAAAGTACGTAAGAAAAGATACAAAAGAAAATAATAGTTAAATCGATTAAGAACAATTATTCGTAATGATAATATATTCTTTAACTTCACCATCCACCAAAATTCAAATCTCATAAATATAAAGAATAAAAAATAAAAATAGACTCATCCCTGAACGATAGAAGTAGATGACCCTTAACCCTTATTTCCTCAACCATGGATTGAGTAAACATTGTCATCCCATAAACATCACGTGATCAAACTCTAGTTGTTGATTTGGTATAGAAGTCAATGGAATTTAAATCTCTAAAATATACAATATAAAAAAATAAAACTAGACTCAGCCCAAATGATAGAAGTACATGACCCTTAACCCTTATCCCTCGAGTAAAAATAGGGTAAACATTGTCATCCCATAAATATTGCATGATAAAACTTTAGTTGTTGATTCGATATAAGAGTTGGTGGAATTCAAATCTCTAAAATATAAACAATAAAACTAGATTCATCCCAAATGATAGAAGTATATGACCCTTAACCCTTAACCCTTATCCCTGGAGCAAGGATAGAGTAAACATTGTCATCCAATAAACATCGCATGGTCAAACATTAGTTGTTGATTTGGTATAGGAGTCGATGGATTAAGGATAGGTTATAAGGATCACTTGTTTGTCAATTTGGTGAGTCGTTTTCAATAATATATGTGAGAAAGACTATGTACAACATAAGCAGCGGCGTCATTTCGTTAGACATTCATTGAATAAGACGGATTGAAAAGGTCATAAATTAAAAGAAAATTGTTTCCAGTTGGAAGGAAGCATGCAGGATTCCACATTTAAAGCCGACGACTTTGACGAGGCAAGGGAGTCGGCACGCGTATTAAATAGGATTGGGGAGGCAACCCGTCGGAATTTTTTTTTTAAGACAGTTGAATAGTTTTTTTTAGATTGCCATCATATACTAGTAGAAAGCAAGGAAAATTGTTTTGGAAGGGGACTCAATCACAATTATGATCCTATCCAAGGACATAATGAAGTAGATCAATTGAAATTAGGTGAGACAAATTCTAAAGTGATGTGGGATAAGTGTTGAATTGAGTGTTGGATTGAGTGTTGGATTATGTTTTCTTTCTTTTATCTTATTCATTTGTGTGTTAAGTCTTGTCATTTATATATACAATAATATTGTGATTTGAGTGTATTTTATGTAATGTAAGTTTCAATATGTTTATGTTTTTTTATCTAAAAATTGACAAGAAAAATATTTAGTATATTGCATTCAAAGTCTACAAGTGGATGAATATATCCATATGAAGATGTGTAGACAAATTAATAGTCAATACATCAAGAAGGATGTTGGCATTCACTGGGATCTAGTAAGAGGACTATACCTTTGATGAGTCTTTTGACTAGTGGTAACAATATTGATAGAATATTAAATTATTTGTAACTAACATGTATTTCCTCATTTTGATTTTTTAGTCACATATGCTATCCTTTAGTGCCCTTATCCCCTATCCTTCTATAGATACAAGACATTTGAGGGATTCAAACATAAAACAAAGGGATAATTAATGTCAAGTCATAGTTTCACATTTGTAAAATAGAAGTTTGCATAACCACATGGAAATATGGGGCCATGCATGACATTATTCTTCGATAAACTCACTTTTCATAATGATATATGTATTGAGTTACTTTTAAATAAGCTTCATTTTTTATATAGATTATTAGTGTTAATTACAACACTAGTCAATCAAATTTGAGTAAAATTGTTACTTTCTCATTGTGGCTTCTTAGTACTTGTGTGTTTCTTCTATTCAAATTTGTTTACTATTATTATTTTCTAATGTGCCTTGTGTTTACTTGCAATTTTGAATTCTCATTGAGATTTTATATTTAAGAGGATGGAATCGATTCATTACCTTAATATTTTAATGTTAAACAATTAGATTTCTTCGAATAATGTCATTCCTAAGTGTTTAAGGCCAATTTCCAAGTCATTAACTAAGTGATGTTCTACACTCAATGTATGTTTGCATGGAGATGTGGTAACTATGAATTTTTGGTATACACAAAATTTGACCACTTTGAGTTTAGGATTCAAGTGCCAACCATTAGATTTAAGTTTATAATACAAAGCCATCTTGTTCCACTATAAGTGAAGAGGCTAGAAAAGATTGAAGGAAAAAAAGAAAGATAAAAGCAATAGAAAAGCACAATACCTTCACCTAGAATCTTCATTTCTCTCCTTGATGAGACAAAATTGGGTGCACCCTTATTCCATCTGATTTTCTCTTTTGATGTTGATTTTTTGATTGTTCAATGCTCTAGCATAACCTTGACATGATTTGATGATGATCATGATAAGCTTGATTCAATAGAGATTTTGATAGCATGTAGTTATGATAGTATATTCTAACTGATGTAAAAGATACTTGCAATAGGTTGCATTAGGTGAAAAATCAAGGATGAGAGCCTATAGATATAAAATATTGAAGAGGAAAAATCAATGACTAGAAATGATTAATAATGAATGGATAAGATTGAAGGAGGATTGGGGTTTGGATAAATCATACAAGCATATGAAAAGTGTCAAATGATGGATAGGATCTAGGTTTATGATTGAGATAAGGACAAAAAATATTATGGTAATGGCTAGGATTAAGAGGTTAAATGAGATGAAAGGATAAGATGAAAAGTTAGTTTGACTTTTGGGTAGGTGTCTAAGTTCAATAAATATATAGAAGAAGTTAGACATGTGAAGGAGACATTTGTCACATGAGGACAAAGATGGATTATGATTTATATGAACAAGATGAAAGGTTAGGACTATATGGACAAGGATAGAGGATAAAGGGTAATTAATTAAATAAATAAAGTATCTATTTAATTAATGGGATCATGTGAAGGGATATTAATTAAATAAATGATAAATATTTATTTAATTAAGGGATTATGATAAGGATGGGAATGGATGGGAATACTTAAAGAAATATTAGAAATTTATTTAATTAATGGTCTAGGATAGGTTAAAATTAGATGTGGTTGGGTAAGGTCATATTTTAGGTGTCTAAATTTTTCCCCTCTTTGATATGACATCGCAAAGTGGTGTTGTATCAAGTAATTTTAAAGAATAGCGGATGAGAGAGGATAATGCTCAAAGATGATGCCCTAGTTAATAGGAGGATAGAAATGATGAAGAAGGAAAGATTGATGATTGGGTGATGGGGTGCCCCCTCAAGAGCACATGTGGATTAGGAGGACATGGGCGTGCTCTCAAAATTGAAGGGAATAATGAGGGATTAGGACCAAGAAGTAGATGAATTGGAAGATGGAAGAGGGTGATCCCACAATAGTGGTTTACAATTTTTGGCTAAACTAGACAGTGAAATATTTTTTTTTAACTAAATCTTCACTTTCGAGCATCTATAGCGGCTAAACCGTGAGGAATTTGAAGATGATGCAAACTAGAATTTCGTGAAATTTTGTCTGTAGATTCTAAATATATTTTTTTCAAATTTTTTGGAATCAATTTGCACTTTTTTTTCCATCTCCCTCGAAAACTAGTTTTTTTTCAGAAAACAACATTTTAAAAAAGTGACGCTCACCGTATAACGCATAACTTTTTTTCCATGAAGGATAAAATTATAATTCTTTCAAATTTAGATTCCTAACTCTGATATCTAGTTCTTCCACTTGGTTAGATAGTTTTTTATTGAATATTTTTTTTCTTTAATCAAGTTTCAAAGTCAAACCAATTACAATTTAGACATAGCACGAGTATAATGCGTACCTTTTTTTGTATGTATCAAAATTCATTTTTGTTGGATCAAGGACTTCAATATCTGGTCCACTCATATTTTTAAATTTTATTTTTGGATAATCTTCTATTTTTAAACATGTGCAAAATAGAGAGCTTGATTTTCGGTGAAAAACCTATGTTTAATAAAAATAAAAAAGAAAATACATAATAAAACCAAAACATATTAAAATTATATTTGTTGGATAGCTTGTTCCAAGGACTGCCTGATTCTAGTTGGGTTTGTGAAGTCTCCACCATTTTCGTCTTCAACCCAAGCTCCGAAGTGCCAAAATTTAGATATTTTTGTGTCTCAGGGGGGGATGAGGGATAACGAGGGTTCGAGCAAAGCCCAAGGGGTTCGCTCAAACCCTGGTTCAAGGGAAGCACCCTTCCATAATGGATTTTGTTGGGTTTGTGGGCGGAAAATAATTAAAAGGGTTCGCTCAAACCAGTAGGTTCATACGAACCCTTAAAATCAAGTTTTTTTTGCCATGTATTCATTTTTTGTGAGCTTTCCTTCCTCACTTGAATTATAAACCACTATTGTGGCTTCACCCAAGAAGATGAAGGAGATGAAAAGGAAGTGGAATTCGATGATCATTGATAGGTTATGCTAATATGAATTGAGAAATCCTAAGATTTAATAGAGAAAAAAAAAATATGCATGAAGGTATGAGTAACTAGGGTAAAAATATAACCTTTGTATCGACTTGACACTTAAGCAATGACAAGAATGGAAAACAAGAAAATGCCCCATTATACACCAATTGTGGCACATAAAGATTAGATAGATCAAGGTTAGTGTAAGTAGGTGTAGTCATGAGTAAAAAGATAATGATGAAAAGATAAATCAAAACAAAAGATTCACTGCAAACATGTCATGCAACCAACATATCTCTTGCAAAAGAGATCAAATGATGATGATGATTCATTTTTCTTGCAATTAGGCTTTGATAATCACCTTAAAAAGTCTTTGATAAGGATGATTTTCTTGTGATTAGCCTTGGATAATGACCTAAGCAAGGCTTTCATTTTCTTACTCAAGCTTGGATAATCATTTAAGCAAGACTTTGATAAAGATGATGATGATGATTGATTGATTGAAAAAAGGATGAGTGACTAACTAGTGTTTGATAGTTAGGATTATGATGTGATTGTGATGAAAGATCAGTGTCATGGATGTCATGTGTGGATTGACTAAGTGACATGGCTGAGGAGCTCAAGATTCTGATTTTTTTATTATTATTGATGTTTTATATGGGATGAAACCTAGAATGATGATTTTTTATAATGTTTGAGATGAGATGGATAGGATAGGAGATAGGCTACATTGATGTTTTATTTATCATGGATGAATATGGGGCTCAAAATGCATGAGACTTGAAGGCCAATGTGATAGAAAACTAAAGATATATAAGATAAAATCCTTAACATAATGTAGATGTAACTTCCTTATATAACATATGGGAAAACATGGAAGGGTGGGTAATGGATAGATAATGGATGGATAAGGGATAATGCTTGATCAAGGATAAAAAATAATCCAAAATGGGTGATAGTTTAATATGATATGGATAAAGGATGATAGTAGATGAGGTAGCATCCTAAGAGATGGTGGATATGATACTACTACATATGATACCTTTTTCTAGGTTTTCACCATGGTACTTATCCAAGGTACCACTGAAGTGGTTTTCACCTTTGGAAAAATTATTTCTTTTTACATTTTTTTGGATTTTTGGATTTTTGAAGTTTTGGATTTTTAGATTTTTGGATAGTTGGATATTTGGATTTTCTATTTTTTTAATTTTTGGATTAATGAGACTTGATGATATTGTGATAATGGTGCATTCCCTTTAATATATGAATGATGCAGTGTGATAAATGGATATGGATGGTATGATTTGGATGATGGAGGATGCTTTGTGCAGTGGATGAAGGGAGAAATGGTATGATCCCTAATATGTAAAATACAAGGCGCATCATGTGTCACTTGAAAAGGATTTTCCAAGCAACCATTGGATTAAATAATATGAAGGGGTCGTCATCAAAGGTCCATTGAGATACATTGCCAAGGGGATGGAATGATAGGATGAATGTGTGGATATGGGTGGATTTGCCATAGTGTATGGATTACGTAAAGATGATGAGGATGAAGACTTAGGATCAACAATCTTGTTCTTTGATAGATTCCCCCTATTATTTTGGATGAAAGGGTATGATTAGAGATCAATTTTTTCTTTATTTTATTTTTGACTTTTGATCTTTGATTATTCAATAACATTTTATTTTAATTTCTGCTAAAGTACTTTTTTGTTTCTTTTTATTTTGTGGCTCTATTTGATAAAGGATTTTTTTTTTTGGATAGAATTATTCTTTTTGGATGATACTTGTTGATCCAAGTCTAGAATATGAACAGGAGTGGATGCATTGAATGTGTTGGATGAGATGGTATGGATATGGGGTTCATAGAGAAGATTGGAAATGCACTCAATGTGGTATTTGTGACTATCATTTTTGGGTTTTAAATGTCAAAGGTTCAAGCTTGCACATCCTTAACGAGTTGAAAACAAGGCTTAGTAGAGACAACATTAGGAGATACATTAACTAACTCTAGATGCTCGATATGGAAGGATTGTGGAGTGTAAGGGATATGATCTTGGGTGTCTTCAATATTATCATGATCAATGTGTAGATTATCATAGATATCATGATTAAACATATAATTATCATGAACATCAAAATATTAAGATAAAGTGGATGGTGGTGTGGGATATAATATGTGAAAGGCCTATAGTTTATATTCTCCAATACCCATGTCTATGATCTTATATTTAATGTTTGAAAGAGTATAATGATCAACATGTACAATGAATTTAGTTCTATTATGGGGAACTTTATGCATTGATGGAATGTGGATGGAATAGCTTGCATGGCATGGAACCATGGGTGGCCAAGGAGGATGTTATAGGGTAGATCAAGGTTTAAGATTGGGTAAGTGGTACCAATTTTTGTGGGTCTAAGCTAGATGGGTAGCTTGATAGAGTCTTTAGATTAATTCTTAGATTCATCATATACTTTAATAGAAATTTTTGTTTGGAGATTGACAACGTCATCAAAATATTCCAATTACATTATTAGACTTTGGTTATGAAGATTAAGTCTTGATCAACCATATACTAGGACATGTTTTATTATGGTTTTATGGTTGTGGGCTTGAATTTGAAGAAAATTAAATTATGAGATGGATTGATGGAAGGCATGTCCCTAGTGGAAAATATGAGAGCTTGTAAGAATGACAAGTGTCCTATCATGGCTTGAAATTGAACAAGATCAATATCATTAGGGTCACAAGATTCATGGATGGTTTTCTTAAGAAGGTCCTTGTGTATGGGAAATGTTTTAAGTAGCTCAAGGATAGATATTTTTGTTGGTGTTTTATTCAGGTCATCAAGGATGCTATATTGATGTGTATTTAGGGTCTCTAAACATCTTCCAAATCTTGTTCTAAAGTGTGTGTGGAGACCTAATCTCTAAGATCTCCCAAGGAATGTCAACACTAAGAGGTATATAAATCATTCCTATGATTTGATCAATATTACCCCAAATTTATTTCCTCGAAGGTGTCTTTGGTTCAAGTACGATTCCATAAGTATAAATAAAAAATTTAAGTCACCTGAGATGTATTAGGAAGAATTTTTCCAAGACTCATAATTATTCTTATCCAATATTTCCACAAAAGGATGAAAATAAAAAACCATGATACCCCCTCAAATGATAAAATTTTAGATCAGTCATTTGAATCAACCACTAAATTACCCCCCACCTTGGATATTCACTCAATAAAAAAAATCATCGGGAAATATGATAGGTAGTGTAATTGCATATGTCACTTTCCAAAAAATAGGAAAGTAGTCTTGGTCTTAGTACATGTAAATGTCAAATTTGGCCATAGAAAATAAGATCAGCCTAATCAAACCGTAAAAAAGTACATGAAAAATTATGCATATTAAATAAAAATTGCACCAAAAAAGTTACTATAGGAGAAAGTAAAAAGTCTTAGAAGTTCCCAAAATGATATTTTCTCATCAATGCCTATGAGATTCTATATTTAAAAAAAAAATAGACACCAAAATCAACATCCATATAAGCCACTACAGAGAGCACAAAATAATACCTAAGAAAAACTAAAACAATGATAAAAAATTAGAGGTTTTCAGCCTAAGTAACGAGTCTTCCAATTTAAAAATTGAAATCACCAATGGAGAGGGGGCCCAAAAATCCAAATGTGTTGATTGAAATAAGTATGAAATTACTGCTAAGTTTAGAAAAATATTTTCCAACTTTGGAGGTGCTACTAGTTGTAGAAGTTCACCATCTAATATACAACCTTTTCCAAATTTGGAAATTTTGCATATATGGTAGATATGCTAGATTAATCACAAAATATGATTGGACTATAGAATTGGGGGTTTAATTTTTTCCTCATTTTTTATTTTATTCTTTTAAATATATGTAGTGGACCATGTGGGGCCTCACCCCACACCATAATTAAAGTTTCAAGACCTTTATATAAGTATTTCATCCCTATAGAGGCCAACAAACCCTATAAAGAGATACACACTTGATTAAAATGCTCATGACCTATATACACGGCCTGACAAGTCCCTTCACAAGGTGCTTGTTAGCTACCCTATGAAATATTCTTTTTCTATATTCTTCAAAATAACTTTAGAGAAAAATGTGATTTTTTTATTCATAATTTTTTTCCTTTTTTTAATAAAATATTTTTAGTGTACCATTGTGTAGGGGATAAGTTATACAACTTGATCAACAAAGGAATTGCCTCAAAGGGAAAATTTCTCCAAAATCAAAAAAATGATAGTCAATCTATAGATTATTGGGCCTTCTAGATGTGATGGTAAGGTTGATTTTGACCAAAATACACCAAAAATATATCTACTTTTGAATCTCCCAACTAACATGGAACTTCAAAACCTTGTAAATTTAGCCTATGGTGTTCAATCAAGACAAAACAAAAGGAAAATATAATTGCTTCAAGTATTTTGAAATAATGGTGAAATTAAATTTTCTCCATATATCTTCCAAAATGTACCTATAGTAAAATCCATTATATAACCCCCCCAAAAATAATTATTATTTCTATTACACCTTTTTGATTCTTTAGATCATCAAATTATGCAAGAGAATAACATACTCAATGCTTCAAGAAAATACAATATTTGCACTCAATATCTCATAAAAGATTAACCAAAGGTAGTTAACCTTCTCTGATGCCATGTAATATTTGGCTATGGAGATAATCACTCAAGATCTAGATGCCTAATGGAAAGCACAATGAAATCAAAAGATGAATATGACAAAAATAAACTATATTCATATAAATGAATTAAAATATATAATGATGTTGGATTAAGATTACAAAGGTAACCCCTTGGTTATATAGGCCAAGGTGAGAGGGTATGTGCAGGATCATCATGGAAAAAATAGGCCCTCAAGTGGCAAAAAAATAAAAAAGAATAGAGTTAGGCAACTTCACATAAAAATTTGAATAGGTTATCTATATTATTTCAAAAATATGTAAGAATAGAATCTATAGAAAATTTAATGTAGTTTCTGAACTACTAGGTTTATTTAAAAAAATATAAATCTATTTGGTGAAAAATTTAAATTTCAATGCAGTAGTACTTAAATTTTAGGGAAAAAATAAGAAGTGGGTATTTGTCTGACCACCCTACCCACAATAAAATGATAAATTTTTTTATAATATTTTAGATATAAATAGAGGACTCATGTCCCAATGTGATGCATATTTTTTTGTAATTTTTTGAATTAAATAATTAATTATAATTTTTTTATTACAACTTTTAAAAAATATGAAAAAATTGTATGTCTGACCACCTTAACTTGGTCAAAAATTCATGAAATTCATTTTATTTTTTTAATAATATAGTATGTGGAGCATAGAATGTGACACATGTTTCTGATTCAAAAATGTGATACCGTTTGAAAGCTATAGATGTTTTTGAATCAGCCTATTAATGAGGATTTTAGTCGTAATTCAAATAGAAAATGAATAATAATTATTTATTAAATTCAAAGTAAACCATAATTTATATTGGTTGAAAGCTAAGAATCTCCTTTAAAAACCCTTTTCGTTTCATCAATTTTGGGTAAAAAAAAAGTCATCAACCACATACCCTACACATACCCATCATATCGCCACTTTTTGGCCCATCATGATCTTGCACACACCTGAGACATAAGATATCATAATATTATGAAAAGTTTCTTAATATTATGATATAAAAAATAATTGAAAAGTATCCTATGTTTACCCTAAGTAAGCTTAAGTGATAAGATGTGAAAATCACCTACTAGTGAAACTGATAGAGGCCAAAATTAATGAAGACATTAGCAACAATTATTCCTTCCCTATAGATATGGGTTTCATTAAGACTATATAAATTTATAAATAAGGTATTAAGTCCTTGACTTGACATCCCAACTTATATTTTAGGTTTATTAATCTATTTAAAATATTTATTATTATTTTTGAATCTCCCTCCACATGAATTTTCAAAGAGCAAGGGTAGGCGTGAGTTAGAGACCCAAGTAGGTAGTAGTCACCTCACCTATATTATTAGATATATGCCTAATATATCTTAGAATCCCCTCTACACTTAATAGTATTTGGTTGCTTTTTAATGAACCATCAAAGTTTATTTTACCCAATATTTGTATAAATGTTTCCACTTTATTTCCTTTTTGGCCCTTTGTTTATTTATGTCAATATTTTGTATTCGCTATTTATCATCCAATCACAAGAAAATTTCATTTCATTAGAAATGGTTAGGCTATTTTTCCTTTCCAAATCTCTAACAATAGCACTAAAAATGATATTAAGGGTCTAATTAAAATGTTGGCATTTATACCTAAATATTATACTATTTCATTCTTTCCAAAACCTCCAAGACGGGGATTTAGAAACCACAATTACCTTAAGATTGGTTGAGTGAAGTGTATGGAATAGCTTTCCACAAAGAATTCCTTGGAGCTAGGTAGAACCAATTAGTAGAATTATTTTGGAGGTTGCACTCCCATAACTACAAAGAAAAGTTACAATGAAGGAAGATATGGTACATAGTTTCCTCATCAAAAAAATATATAAAACACTTATTAGGGAAGGAAAATACCATTCTTTGAAGTTTATTTGAGCTAGGATTTTATTATGAAAAATGTACCACCAAAAATGATTGACTTTAACGTGATTTTTTTTTCTAAATTTCCTCCCACCTCTTCTCTTACAAAGGTTAATTAAGTTGAAGAGAGTAATCTAGAGATATTAAGTATATAGCTTTTAGGATTTTTACATTAGTAATTAGAATCATCCTATATAGACAATGAGATTCTAACCTCTTGTATTTTGATGAGGATATGAGAAATAGAATAATATCCTTGTTAACAACAATATTTCTATAGATCGACCAACCTATACCTTTGAAATTTCTTAAAAATTTAGTCTTCTACAAGACTTTGAAATATATAAATAACGGTTATCTAATGGTGATTACATTTGGGAATCTCAAATAGAATCCTAACTTAATCTAGAACTCATCCCAAAATTTAATCTAAGGGTTATCTAATGGTGATTATATTTGGGAATTTCAAATAGAATCCTAACTTAATCTAGGATTCATCCCAAAATTTAATCTTTTTTCCAACTCTAATCATCCATAACATGCCTTTAGGTAATAGGATTTCCACTTTGATAATATTGTTCCATATGGGAGACCCCTTATGTATGAGGATAGAGGATAAAATTAGGTTTGGGTCTTGGTGTTGATAATATTTAGATTTCCTAGAAGTAATCCCACAATAATGAGTCCCACTTTTTGGCCAAGATGAACATTGATATCAACATTTTTAACTAAATCTTCACTTTCTAAGACCTACAGTAGCTAAAGTATTAAGAATTTGGAGATGATGCAAACTAGTGATTTGTGGTGATTTATGTGTAGATTCTAAATATATTTTTAATTTTTATTAAAATAAATTGTGAATATTTCTATGTAACTTTTTATAACTAGTTTTTAATATTAAACAACATTATTAAAAAGTAACATTTATGTCATCAACCTACTCATAACTTTTTTTCTAGAAAGGATAAAACTCTAATTTTTAAAATATAGAGTTGTAACATCAATATCTAGTGTATGGATATTTTTTCATAATTTTTTGTTACATTATCTTTTTAATTAATTTTTGAAGTTGGGGTAATTATAATTTGGACATAGGTGTATGTTGTCAAGAATAACTTGTGTATATATCTAAATTCATTTTTTTGGGAAAAATAAGGATATCAATACCTAGTGCACATATTTTTTTAGAATTTTGTCAATATTTTACTATTTTTCCATGTATGCAGAACAAAGAACTTAATGTTTAATGAAAAACCTATGTTCTGTAAAAATTAAAATTTGAACATATAATAAAATGAAAATATATTAAAATTATACTTGTTGGAAAGCTTGTTTCAAGGACTATGGTCTTGCAAATTATATTTTCAAGTTAGTTACATTTGAAGGTCCAACCTAAGGTTTGAAACTAGAATTTTTGATGAAATTTTGAAACAAGCATCAAAAGTGTATTACTAAGGCCCTTTGTTTGAAAGTGTTCAAAGACCCTCATTCTCAGGTATTTTGTTCCCACCAGAAAAAAGTAAAAAACCTTTGAAAAAAAGTGATTTCCAAACATGGAAAAAATGGACCTTTGAACGAAGGTCCCTTTTCATTCCTTTTTAGAAAATTTCTAGAAAAGGAATAAAAAGGGGCCTTCGTTCGAAAGTTCATTTTTTTTCTATTTTTGGAAATTACCTTCATTCAAAGGTTTCAACCTTGGAATGAAGGTACTTTTTGACATAGCTTTAAATGAAGGTACCTTCATTTGACAAAAACCTTCGAATGAAGGTAGTTCAAGCAAATTTCCCCACTCTCTTCTAGAAATTTTATGTCTCAAGTTTGGGGCCCATTATTGTGGGATTACCCCTAGTCCTTGCTCTCCTTCATCAAACTCCACTAGATTTTAGCTATAAGAGCTCTATTAAACTCTTAAATTTTTTTCATACTGAGACCACCACAAGATTTAAGAATACAAACCTTTTTCCAATTAATTATTTCTCAGCTATGGGGTATGTGCAGGATCATCATGGAAAAAATAGGCCCTTAAGTGGCAAAAAATTCAGAAAAATCAGAGTTAGGGAACTTGACATAAAATTTTGAATAAGCTATCTATATTATTTCAAAAATATGTAAGAATAGAATTTATAGAAAATTGAATGTAGTTTTTAAACTACTAGGTTTATTTGAAAATAAATAAAAAATCTATTTGGTGAAAATTTGAAATTTCAATGCAATAGTACTTAAATTTCAGGGAAAAAATAAGAAGTAGGTGTCTGTCTAACCACCCTAACCACAATAAAATGATAATATTTTTTTATAAGATTTTAGATATAAGTAGAGGACTCATGTCTCGATGTGATGCATATTTTTTTGTAATTTGTTTCCAAGTAAATAATTAATTATGAATTTTTTATTACAACTTTTAAAAAATATAAAAACGTGTATGTCTGACCACCTTAACATGGTAAAAAATATATGAAATTCATTTTTTTTTAATCATATAGTATGCAAAGCATAGAATGTGACAAATGTTTTGGATTCAAAAAATGTGATACCGTTTGAAAGCTATAGATTTTTTTCAATCAGCCTATCAATTAGGACTTTAGTCGTAATTCGAATAGAAAATGAATAATAATAATTTATTAAATTCAAAGTAAAGAATAATTTATATTGGTGGAAATCTGAGAATCTCCTTTAAAAACCCTTTTCATTTCATCAATTTTAGGTAAAATAAAAGTCGTCAGCCACATACCCTACACATACCCATCATATCGCCACTTTTTGGCCCATCATGATCATGCACATACCCTATGCTTCTACTCAACTCTAGTCCATAAGAATTTATTCTATAACTGATCTATATTTGGGGATCTCAAAAATATAAAAGTACACTAAGACACTTTGAAGAGAAGAATTTAGATGTTAAAAATCTCTAGATCCTAAGAGAGAAAAGTATATTTTTAACTATACAACTTTCTCTATATTATTTCTACACTCATATTCCAATAATGGGGATGATTTATTTTTATTTTGATAAGAAAGTCTCTATATATAGCAAGGATATGGGTTATGATACAATCCAATGAGTTGGAAATTTTGGATGGTCGGTGCTCAAGGGTATTTCAAAATTGGAGAAAGCTCTTGTGGTAGTTTATGTTTTATACAAAGGACTTGAAACATTGAACATTAGCAAGTATGATCTTCAACCAAAAGGATCTTCTAGGGAATAAATGTTGAAATAATAATATCATCCAATAAATATTGCTAGGTGAAAGGTGGGGAGTTTTAATCTAACTAGTTTCTAATAATCAACCATCTTTAGTGATATCTTTTCCTAAAGCCTTAATCATTGTCAAGAATAGATAAGAATAGGTAGTGTGTCCTTCCCTAAGGTCCCTACTAAAATTGAAGAAGCCCTTGGGATGACCATTGATTAAAATAAAGAACTTAACAATGGGAGTGAATCATTTTTAGAACTTTATTGTTCAAACCAAATTTATCTATCACCTAAGAAAGGATGAACCATGAGACTCTATCATAGGATTTTGAAATATCAAGTATGAAGATCATACCTAATTTTTACTTTTGTCTAGGGAATGTAGGAATTCATGAATGGAGACAGAAACATCAAGAATCTATCATTAAAGAAAAAATCTCTTTTGATAAAATAAGATAAATTTTGAGGGGTATGGTTTCATTTTATTGGTTGATAGCTTTGAGAAGATTTTATACACTATGTTAAATAAGATAATTGGTACATATAGTTAGCCATGAAATTTTCCATGCTATTTTTTAGGATAATAAAAATGTGTATATTTCTAAGTTTTTTAAGAATGCTTCTATACTAAAATAGTTCATGGCTAGTAACTATAAAATATTTTCTCGTAATTTTACAAAAAATATAAGAAGAAAATAGGGGAGAATTTGTTTGATCTAGGAGCTTTGGAGGCCAAGAATGGGAAAATAGTAGATAAAATGATGCACGAGCATCTGGGTAGACTAGCAATCAACATCAACCAAAAGCAAGGTTCAGGGGTCCATGGGATACCATTATAATCTTGCACACCAATTTTTGTGTGAATCAGATAACTTTAATTTTTTTTCCTGTCTCCACTCAATTCTCCACTTCCAAAGCACCAATTTGATTAATTTATCTTGGAAAGGTATTATGGAGGCCATGAAAGTCAAATATTAGTTTTCATTTCATATTTAATTGTTTATCTATTGCATAAATAATGTGGGGGGATTTGGAGCATAAAAGAGGTAGAAAATCAAGATTTTAGGTATTTTAAAATGCACAGAATAGAGAAATACACCTCTGGGAATAAAGAAAACACCTGTAAGAGTTAATGGAGGCTTAAAATATCTTATTTAATGCTACATAAACTTAGAATATGGATAGCTATTCTTGGGCGAGAGTTGGGAGCCCATTCTTGGTCCAAAATTGATGATTTTAATGTATATTTTTGGGGGTTTCTGAAGAAAAATGTGGGAAGAAGATTGTGAGGAATGGGAAGGAGAAGGATGCCTCTATAGAGGTATCATTGGGGTTTGTGTTGTAGGTTTGAGTGGCACTAGTGAAGAAAAGATAAGTCACCAGTGTGTGAGAGGTGAAGAGAAGGATATAAATTGTATGAAGGTTTGAACAACAACAAAAAGAGAGCTTGGGGCACTGAGAAGAAGCTATAGGAAGAGCCATGGTTCATTAATCTTTTGTGCATATTTTATAATTGAATCCTATTGATTAATTTTTGTAATTGTTTTATCTTGGTTTAATATGAGTTTCAAATTAAACATTTGAGTTATTCTATATTTGATGAAGTTATAGGAAGAGATTGGAAAGTTTGTTTCATGTGTTGCTTTGTGAGTTTGTGGTATGAGGTTTTTTTTTTGCATCATTAAACCTCTAATTTTTAATAGTTTTTAAAATTGATTATTTATCTTCTTCTGAGATAATATTAAGATTGACTTTTACTACCTTCTTGAAAAAAGTGGTATTGATAGGGGTATCCTTGTTGAATAATTTTTGAAAGTGATAGAAAATATAATTATAGATATCTTCCTCCTTAAGCAGAAAAAAACCATACTCAATAGTTAATTTGGATATCCCATTTTTTTTCTATATTTGAAGAAATATTGATGAGAGAACTTAGTTTTTGGTCGCCTCCCTTAAACCATTTTATTCTAGATTTCTACTTCCAAAATAAATTCTACATATTGGTGAACAATTTCCATTCTTCTCTTAGGGTTCTTTAATGTTTTAGTCAATTCATGATTTTTCAAGGCATATTGCTTTATTCTTTTTCTAAGGCAGAAATGGTAAGGTCATAAATTGATCTTCTAAATCAGGAACTCATAGAATTGGTGTCATAATTACTTAACTTTTACTTGGTCTTTTACCTCTGACTTTTTCCTTGACCATTCGAATATTTTTCTAATAGCTTTTATAGCTAAGAATTTAACTCGAACAACTTTGTTGTGGTCATAAGTAACTTTGGATATATAAGGTTATTGACCTAAAAAACCATGTCAAATATTTTCTCAGATTGGAAATACAAACCATAAAATTTTGTTGAATGGGGTACTTATCTATATCTCCTCTTTTCTTCTTCCCCTCCTTGTTATATCTTGTAAATACCTTTTATTCCCAAGGTTATCTAATTGTTCTTCCAATTGGGCAACATTGTCTACTTCCATATCAAATTTATCTCTAGAACATATTCAACTGACCATAAAGGGACTAACACAAATTTACTTTCATTTTTCCAACTTAGGAACACAATTTGAACTTCAAACAAACAGTGCTCTACCTAATCTCTTGTCTAGTTAGCCTGTTTACTGTCCAAGTTTTTTCCTTGCAATCAACTTTTCTAAGAATTTTTTGTCCATAGTTTTTGGTGATTTCATATTTCTCATAACCTTAGACACTTTTAGGGTTAGTTGGTTTCTTTTCTCATTTTCAAGTCTTGACTTTAAAGGGTAAAAGCACAAAGTTGTGTCACACTTTCGGCCAAATAAATAGTTATGAGTGAAATGTTTTTGGCCAAAAAAATTTTGACTGAAACCATGTGGCCTATACATGGAACATATGGTTTTGGTCAAATAAGTTTCACCTAAATCCCAAAAAATTAATGTTTTCCTTTTCTTGATTTGAAATTGGCTTTGAAATTGGATTTTTTGTGCAAGGTTTCTATAGAAAGGGTTTCGAGTGAAACACTTCCTACATAAACCCTTTCTAATGAAATTGTCTATGTGACATCCTAATTGGCAGCCAACTTAGCTTTTTTCATATTTCTTTGAAAGTTTCAACTTTAACTAAGTATTTCTTCAGTTAGAATGATTTTTCTACAAAAAATAAAATAACCCTTTTGTAGAGTTCAGAGTGGTGAATCAAAAAATATATATTTTTTAATATTTTGATTAGTTTTAATATATTTTACTTATAAAATAATGCGAGTAGGATATTAAAGTTAAAAAAGACGATAATTATATTTTTTTTTTTAAAAGTAAAATATATTAAAATAAAAATATATATATATATGGGGCACAAGAGGAGAGAGTCTTCTTCAAAAGGGTATAATTTTTTTTTGAAAATGATTAAAAAAATAGACAATAGTTGATGTCCCATGAAAACTGTCAAATTCTGACAAGTTTGACTTTAAAACATTATTATGAGAAAAATATACATCAAAATTTGATTTTTCTTTTTCCATGCACAAGATATTGAAGTTACCTATTTGGAGAAAAAAAATAGGGAGAAATGAAGTTTTTTGCAGTTTATTTTGTAATGCCTCGCCACATGAACCCCAATGGACAACAACTATGGCACATTTTTTTTCTTTAAATATAAAATATATAATATATGCATATTAAGTTCCATTGCATGAGATTCAATTACTTGAATACAAGTTCGTCACCTAAGTCCTTTGGGGTGCACGAGGTAACATTACATATTCAAGCCCAAAATGAAAAGATAAACGAAATTCCAAAATGCAAATTAGTTAAATCCATTCATCCATCATAACTATAACATTGAAGCATACACAAGAGATAGACCATTATGAACAAGATCAAATCTATTTAATAACCATATGTCATATATACAACATGCTTATACAATGATAACCACTATCTTTTATCACATGATTACAATGATACATTTATACTTTACATCAACTTCTACAATGATAACCATACACATATATACAACATGCTTATACAATGATAACCACTATCTTTTATCACATGATTACAATGATACATTTATACTTTACATCAACTTCTAGCACAATACATAGATCAGATACATAAGTTTACATCATAAACTTCCCAACACATGTGGGAGTAATTCATCAATACATGAGTATAACTTAAATACATAATTAACATCTAGCTACAAGAAAATATTTGGCTCATGTTCCATCAGGAAGGCACTACATCGTAGGAACGTTGGTGGGGAACCCAATGGGGTGCGTAGCATGTTCCACCCAACCACGTGGGTTTTAGAAAAAACACATCCTCCGTGTTAGGAGATGACAAGGAAGAATCATTGACCAAGGAGGTCCAACAGAAAATACAAGACTCAACTCCAAACAAGAGTGACATGAGAATACATAGACAACACAACACCTATAGATTCCAAAATCATAACATCAATAGACCACTCCCAGAGACTTGTGAAATCAACCAATCACAAAGAGCCACTCTCCTACTGAAAACACTAGGTTCAAATCCACAAATCTATGGGTAGACAAGGTGCACAATACTAATAACAAATCTCAACCTTACAACCCGTTCGTAGTAACTGGGTATCCATACTATATCACATATTTCGTCTATGGTAACCAGGCATTCAAACTATCTACACCCACGTGCACTACCCAACACAAATCAAAAGTTCAACCAACATATATAACAACCCCACATAGAATGAACTTCTCTAGAAGACTTACAAAACCAAACAACCCAATTGCCTAACAACGCAAACAAAGAAAATTCAACCAATAAGCAATTCAGGCATATAATTAATCTAACATTTGGATTCCCTAAATCCAATCAAATCATCAACTCATTATTTGAAATTAATCAACTTAATTTAATTTCATTTACAAGCAATAAAAAAATTAACACTAATAGTTTAACTCCAATTTCTACAATAACACACACAACAATAAAATCAATTTCACTATAAAAATGATTTCATCTTAACTATTTGTGTTTTGCATGCACCAAATAATACATAATATTTATTTCTCTTTTAAAATCATTTCATCTTAAAATAACTACTTGTGCATTTTCATGCACCAAATTAAAATTAATTTTTTGAATAAAATCAATTTATTATCAAACATCTACTTAAATTCAATTTATTTTTTTAAATTATAACATTCTAAAAATAATACATTTCATGCATTCGCATGTATCTATTGTCAAAATACATTTAAATATATATATATATATATATATATATATATATATATATATATATATATATATATATATATATATATATATATATATATATATATATATATATATATATATATATTAAATATATATATATCATTTAAATATTTAAATATTTTATTTACAACTTCCAAACGTAAAAATTAAATATATATATTTAAAATACCTATTATATCAAAATAGCCAATTAAATAAATATATTTAAATATATATAATTAAATATGTATAATACACATAATTATACATATATATAAATATATATTATTTAATAAATTAAAAATAATTTACTGTACTCAAACAATATTAATCATAAAACTAGTGTGTTGCGACTATAATAACTTTTGTTTTCAGATCTGAGTTTTTCTAAACTTTTTGTTGAAGGTGCGCCACCAAGTTTTTTAAAATATATAAACAATTCAGTCATACCCCGTTCGTAAATTTTGAGTTATGATTAATTTAGTGACCCTTTCTCTATGCTGCTTTTTTTTTTATATATAAATTTTTCTATAGGAAAATATTTACTATTTTATTAGAGGATTTCATTTTCCCTAATTTATCAGAGGATTTCTTTTTTTCAATCCTGTAAAGGTTTTCTAAATTATCTGTAGGATTTTCTAAATTATCTATTGTTTTATTTTTGAATTTCCTACCATTTTAAATTCATTTCCCTACAGAACATCTAAAATTTTAACAATCCTTCTACAAAGGTTTCCAAAATTTCACAACAAATTAACAAATAGTATTTCAAAATATATAAACAAATCCTCCAATTTTTCAATTCCACAAAACCAAAACAAACTTCTATAGTTTTGTATAAACAATTTTTAAAAAACACAATTTAAACAAATATTTAAAATAAGGAACCTCGATCCTCAAGCTCAAATTGATGAAGATTGAAGCTAAGCCTTCGTATTTCAATTCCTAAGCTTTTCCCAAAGATTTTCTCTTCTAGAAGATGTGCAAAACAATTCCAACCAAGAACTTCCATGAGATCCTTTTCAATTTTTTTACCAAAAAACTTCACACAAAATTCTCGTATCCATTCCCATTAAAAAAAACCAATCCTTTCTCTTTCCCATTAATCTCAATATTCTTTTTTTTTAAACCCAAAAATCAGAATAAAATAACAATTTTCCATTCTTTTTCAAGTTTTCGAAAATAAACAGGACATGCATTTGTTCTTTTTATTCTTTTCTTGATTTTTCTTGATTTTTCTTTTCTAAATGAAATCTTTAAATTATAAATTTCAATTTTATTAATTTCAGCTCATAGTTGACACATTATTAATTATTTAAATTTTTTATTCTATTATTTATCCTCAACTTACTATTTACATTAAATTATAAAAAATGTCAAGTTTTAAAATTATAAATAATGTTATTTACACAATTAATTTATTTATGTTTAATTAGTTACATAGCTTTTATTTTAACACTTTTAAATTTTAATAAAGTTATTCCCAGTAAATAACTAATAACACTTATTTTAATTATTTAAATTAAATAATACTATCAATCCACTCAAATACATAACACAAACATTAAATAAATAACACAAATACAACTCATGATAGACAACTATCACATAATACCGAAATAACCTAAGTCAAGGACACACAATACCACTAGACGCATGATAGGTTGACAAACTTGGGACGGGGAGACTTCTTTGTCATCTTTGTTTCAACATCATACCCATTGGGATAATTTAATGCTCACCCTGTCCTGCCAAAGCAGGTGGAATCAAAACTTTATTCCTGCAATTCCTGCATACAAACAAGGTTGTGTGCAACATATATATAAACAAATGCATCACATCATGAGAAGGAATCACAACGTAGAAGGGCACTCACAAACGAGTGGTGCTACACTATCCCCTCACCAAAGCTATAATAACAACTACAACATCAAGTATAAAATAAGACTGTTAAACTAAACTAATCACATCATATCATCATGAAATAATTACTAGTCTACTGCATCACAATATACTACTGCATCTATACATAAGCATAACTAGTTAAATTCAACCACAATGTATCATCATAACCTCAATGTCATAAAAGAAGTATCATGAGCAACAAATAAGCTAAGCTACCCAATTAAATCTTTGTATCAAAGCAAAACAATGTACCTCATACCCACAAGGGTACCATTAGAATTCCTTGTTACATCTTCCTCTTCAGATTCCTTAGCTAGATTACCTACACATCCCAAGTGAGAATGAAGGGGCACTACATATTTCTTAACAGCCTATGAAGTCATTTTTTATGAAATTTTTAACATTCCAAATCTATTCTTAAATTGATAAAAAAGTAATGAAAACATTTTTTTTTTAAATTTGAAAAATCATAGGAATAAACTTCATCAAAATTTATACATTCCATTAGTTTACATCATTTTGAAATTCAAAATATAAAGACCACTTTTATGTGGTCGAAGTTCATTTTTTTTTTGCTATTGGTTGATTCCTTTATAAACTGTGACACAGGTTTGTGTTTTTACCCTAAATCGACCATACCCATTCTGGTTGGTGGGATCGTGTTAGCTTTCATCATTACCTTTGTGAGTTGCTTCTTTTTCTGACCCATTCTAGTCTCTAACATTTACTCTAAGGTACTAACTCTCATTCTTGATTTCAATTATTATTGTTATATTTTATTATAGTTTTCATTCAATATTTTTTGAAGGTTATCCCACCTTCGGTATACCACCTTAGTTGATTCAGATTATGTTAAATTTTCTACTTCATTTGAAGTTTTTCAGTTTATGCTAACAATTACTTTTTCCAATTTAGAATTTGTATTAATATGCATAACCTTCTTACTTAGCCCAAGTGCATTCCTTCCACAATCCAAGGAAATCTCTCTATGAGTTGTTGGTGTAGGACTTTTAATCTTCAAGGATGGCTCTCTTTGACCCAAAGTTCGATCAATTTCAAGAAATTGGCTTCCTTACTATTTTCCTTTTTCTTCTTTTCCTATCATCCTGACATAAAAACTTTTCAAATATTTTCTACTGATAATGTTTAACAAAAAACTTACATAATGAGCTCATAGGTCCAAGTGTTGAACTTGGTAGCTCTCATACCACATGTAATGTACCCAAATTTTACCCTATTGTTTTTACCAAAATTTTCAACTCACAATGTGAATAAATCAAGTTCTCAAAACATGGAAATAAAATTTTCTTTTTTAATAACATATTTTCACATTGGAATAAATAGTTTCACATTACATTGTATAAATGTAATAACATTACATAATCTCAAGTAAATGAACTAATTTTTCAAATACAAAGTATAATAGTTCCAAGATCACCTTTACAATTTCATAGCTTACACGAGCTTAATGGTACAAGAGTATAATGGTCAAGATTTCCATATTTGGAATGCACATATTCATATTCTTCTACTTTACAAGCCTCAACTTCCAACTACAAGAGGGGGAGTATCACCCAAGTTCTTTTCCTCCAACCAAAAACTTAAGTAGTCCCTCACACATCTCCTAACCAGTAGATGTTTGGTATGGAAGCCCTCTAGAAATGTCTACCTGAGCATGGTGTTGTGTCCTACATAACTAGTTTGTAATGCCCATAATTTTACACTAGGGAAAAACAAAACTAACAATTTTTATTTATTTTTAAACATTAATACAAAATACTAACATTTAGCATCCATGCATGTGCATGGTAATCCACTATATGCATCAGGTGACGTTGCTCGTGTAACATTATTATTAACACAACATTAGGGCAAGGTATGTGGGGGTGGCGAGACTGGGTGCGTGAAGTCATTCGTGTGCATGCTTGAATAAATATTGTGTTGGCTCAAAAACAAGGTTACATGGGTAAAGATGTGTTACGGATAACTCCCGATACTAAAATGATGTTTACACCAATATATCGTTAACATTATGAATGTTCTCATCTAACACTTATTTTTGTGTATTAATAATATTAAGATAAATCCCACTATTAATATCTATATTTATATTGATGTTAATTTAACAAGTATCACTGTTAACAATAATACTGATAAAACTTCCCTTATAGTTCCAAACAATAATCTATATAATTTATAAAATATTTAATTTTCTTATAAACATTATATACATTATATAATAATTTTTTTTAATATAATTATATCACTTATTAATTTATTAGATATTAAATTCCTAATATAAAATAATCACCTTAACTTTTTATTTATATATATTTATATTTATTTATTTTTCTATACTTTATTCTTTCCCCCTTTCTTTTAAATCTTATAAGAGGGACTTTTTTAAATTTCCACGTAGAGATGTATATATTAATGAATCACGTTTTATTTTAATATTAAGCCCCCCCACCTTCTACTACTCATAAGTGGGGCACTTTTAATTATTTTTTTAACAAAAAGATAAGGGAGCATACGATAGTATTTTGAAAGAATACTACCATAAAAATATCATTGTGCCCGAATCTTTTAAATCATGGTCATTGAATAAAGGAACGTAAACTTGAATGTAAATATTATTTTATTTGTTCATAATATTTCTAACCATGCTAGCGTCATATCCGAGACTTATTTAATCCATTTTATTCTCTTCTTTTCAAGAAACACCATACACATGGAAGAGAAAGGATAGAAAAATGTTATAAGGAGTTAAAATGTCAACTTTATTTCTTTTAATTTTAGTTTTATTTTCTTCATTATGCACGGGAGTAAGCATGCGTTCCTTTTAAGAGGAGCTCATATACGATCATGATTTCCCCTTGTTATTTAGTTCTTGCAATACTAAATGCATCAAGACCGTGAAGCTTTGAACGGGTATTAATGTGATGTTACCTAATAAGGAGCGACACGTGATAAGGATCTCACCATTTGAAATGCACAGAGATGGATGACATGATCAGTTGAATCCTCGTCATCCGAGTGATTGACTAGCAGCCAATAGAATCAAAAGAATAAATGGTTGAATAATAAGAGCCCATCAGAAAATAAATCGACTCTCTTCATTATTCTACACGACACCCTTTCTTTATAAAAATCAACGATTGTCTGCAAATTACCCTTTGAATGCAACTTGGCGAGAACATCATTGCTAGTATTTTTTTTTTAACTCGTCACATACACTGTCGTGTGTGCTATGCCAGCGATAAAAAGGAAAGGTGGTACTACTGTCAGGTTGTATCTGGTCAACCGTCTAGCATGAAAATGGACTGGAAGGAGCAGCTAAGACCTACTAGAGAAAGGTTAGCATAAAAAAATGTGTAGGTACGTGCAGATCACAAGGCGATTAGGGCAGAAATCGAGCAGAGTTGGATGCACATCGAAGAACGAATTCCAAGCAAAACCAACATAACATGATAGGCGAGCTTGAAGAGATAGGTACATTATTTCCCACACTGTGCAGCAGCTTGGACCTCGCTGGCACACACAGACACTTTGCTTTCATCTTAATGCTAAAATAGGTTTAGTTTTTAGGTATGAACAAAATGCTTGGCATGCTAATAACCTATTCTACGGCCTGCTCAACTATCCAGATAGCGCAGTGGATTGAATAGTTTGGCATCCATAAAAGAACAGGCGATCTGTGCTACGGCTGTGCCTACGATAAACTCGCAGAAATAAAACTTAATATTGTTACTGGTACTAATGAAATCTTAACATTGTTCGAGAGCATAAATTTTTTGATGAGGCATCATTGCATCGATTCAAGGGTGGCGGAAAAGTCAAGTCTGACAGGTAGACAACTAATCCCGTACATACTGACTTGAAAGGACATCCAATGAATAGGGAGCAACTTCGAACTCTACAAAAACACAAAACTCATCACTGTACACTTGAGATTAACCATAGCATTAGTCCAGCGTGCCAGTGATCAGACGCCTGAATTCTATTAAATTTATACTTAACTAAAAAATTTAAGAAGAATCACTGATTGTATAATATGATGCGACTTCTTCTCTTACTAAAACTTTAACTTCCTAAGCGACTAGTGGCTTAGCAGTGGCCCAAATGGAACAAGGTTAAGAGGAGAGGCGTATATGGCTATACAGTTTGACGTGAAGATGCAGTATTGAAGGAAGAAGATGGTAGAGGAGGAAATCAATATTGTAGCAAATGAAATATACATTCACTTCTCCTACGAGACCCCCTATTTGTGGCGCTTATTCTCCCTTCTCCATTCTTTGTTTACTGTTATCTTACTTCTCTTTTCTTTTTTTTGCATCACGCAAGTCAGGGATTAACTATATGAATGTCTTTGCCTATAGCTACTCTTTAATGGGAAACAAATCAACAGCTGCTTTTTTTTTTATATATATATGTAAATAGTTTTAAGTCTACAAATTTAAAGCCTGGTTTCAAGCCCTAGCCTTCAAAACAAGTTCAAGATCTATGTATAGAACTAAGTTTGAACTACTAAAACAAAAGTATGAGTCGAGTACAAACTAACTTTAATGCCAAAACCTCAGATCTACTCTTACTGTGTAATAGGCAATAGAGTCAAATATTGCCTGAGCACAACTCCTTCACTAAAGGAATAAGGAATTATTTTCTTCCGTTATCTTTTTTTTTGGCATGCAATATTTACAGTTCCCTTCTATGTAAATATGTAGAAATAGTTTAAACAGTCAAGAATAGTGGTGTTCACGTTATTTGCATCACAAAGTTAAGGCGACAACTCTCTCATTTTGAACTCTATATTCATATATTGAATTATAATATTCGCTTGCATGTAATAATGATAGAAACAAAAGAAACAACCAAGGTTATTAAATAGCAGGTCAATGAGGGTACTGAAAATGATATTTAATGGACTTAAGAGTTACTATCATTAGAGAAGCATAAATATTCTACTATGTTTATATTTAGGTGTAGGGATATCAACTATCACTTTACCATTTTTTTTTTTGAGAGCTAATAAAATCCAAATGTATTCAACAATCCTCAAATTTTTATTCTCTTTATTTTCTAGGTATATTACAAATACATTTCTAAAACAAACACACAATTTTATCTCAGAGGTGGAACATTATATGTCCCTGTTATAAAAAAGGAAATCTGATCTTAATTCTAAACCAAATGAATCTGTTGAACAAAAAAATATAATTCTTTCGTGGAGCAACAATAAAACTAGACTTTTTATAATTAATCATTGGACTATACAATAGTCCTACATAACACATTTCTTACGTATGCTGTAAAACTACAGGCTTTTCAAGAACATTGTATCTTTGCAAAGTAATAGAATTTAAAACATTTTTCAAAATATCCAATGAGATTAGCTTGAAAATTGGCTTGACTTCCCAAAAACTTTACATAGAATAACAATGGCTGCTCAAGCTCCAATATGTACAATCTCCTAGATCCTGCACATGTATGCACACATTTCTCCATAGCCAAGGTAGTGCTCACCTCCCAACCTTTGGTTGGAAAATCAACCACCCCCGAGCTAGGAGGCAACCGAGGGAACCAGGTATAAACAACACCAAACAAAAAAATATATTTACACACACTAGATTATTTTCACACCCACCCAAGGGAATTTCACATAACTTTAGGATTCCATAAGAATCCAAAGTGGGGGGACGGAGGGTGGACTACGCACTCCGTATGGGGACTTATAATAATAGCAACAAGAACAAGTCATTATCATACTCCCATCATTCACATGCAACCCTTCTTTAATACCTTCTCTTTCTCCGAAACCCATACCACCAAAACCATTTCTACCATTTCACAATTACACATGGGTACTCATACCCTTTTTGAGCCTCTCCTTTTAAGGAGGGATTGAACTTCCCCATGGAGGTTCCTACTCCATACCATCCCCAACAAGGGATGCTCTTCCCAAATTTTGGGTGAGCCTATCCCTATACAACCCTTTTCCCATCACATAAACAACATTCAACAACACAAGAAAACAAGCACCAAAAGCATTTTGAAAATAAGCATACAAGCAAACTCAAGAGATAA
Organism: Sequoia sempervirens; assembly: GCA_007258455.2. Classification (NCBI taxonomy): domain Eukaryota; kingdom Viridiplantae; phylum Streptophyta; class Pinopsida; order Cupressales; family Cupressaceae; genus Sequoia; species Sequoia sempervirens. Next base: position 213,216,048 of record VDFB02270651.1, on the reverse strand, counting down.
AATACCAAACACATTTTCACATACATATGTAATCTTTCAAATAAAAACATAGAGAAATAGAAAGAGTGGTGAATCTACCTCAAAACCAAGCTTAGGGAAGGATGGGTTGAGAATCCACACAACTCCTCCTCTTCCAAGCTTTTTTCTTCAAACTCTTCAACCCCCAAAATTCAACCAAAAAATCAAGAATTCCAAAAAGAATCCCATAACCCTTGTTTTGAGTTTGTTTTATAGGAACTCAAGTTTGAATTCCTTTGAATAGGGGGCTGACATTTGTCAACCTCCTATTCACTCTCCCAAGCACACTCACCCATGTGTTCTCAGACATGTGTGAGATCTTGGGAGCCTTCCAAGGAAATTTGGAGAAGTGGGAATGGAAAAAGACTAGTCCCATCCCACTTCCCAAAACCTTAATTTCGTCAAAGATCTTAAAGGCCTCGAAAAGAGTGCCTAATCTTGAGATTGACCCATGATTTTGAGCTAAAAAGGTACCTAACTGATAGGTACCTTCCCTAGGGACCTTAAACCCATAAAAACACTTAAAAAATATGACTTTTCAATCCCCAAAAAGTTCCTAAAAATTCAAATCCGAGTTTTTCTACTTGGATAGACAACTCACCTCCTAGATGGACTGATGTGGCAATAAAAACCAAATTAAAAACATTCAAAAATAACATCAATAATTACATGATGGAACTATAGTCCCTTCATATGGACTTTAGCTCAGTTTCACTGGTTAATTTACTTAGGGTTCCCAAGGGTTGCCTCCAATTTCCATTGGCCATGGAAAATATACCTGCACACTCAATACACACGTTAATCCATCCAAGTAAATCATATTCATATAATAATCAAATCATTTGAATCGTAATTGCATTCACACAAGTTTCATAATTTGTATAGAATAAAGATCCTATAACATAATTGAAATATCATTAGCCACCTATCTTATCTCATTTTCATACTCATCTAATTGCAACATGATTGGTTCACACCACTTGGTTCATTCCTTCATCATTAAGTTTTCAGATTCAAATTAAACAAACTAAATAACCAACATAAAATTAGATCAATCATCATAGTTAGCTAGCATGTTGCATAATCAAAATCAAATAATCATATTAACTTAAATGTTCAAATATCCTAGCATCAATGATATCAATAGGGATAGACAATAACCAAACTCAAAATAATTCAAGTACTAGATGTAGCATAGTCATAATCAAACCATCACATGAACAAAAATGTCTATATCTCCTATCATCAATGGTATCATCGAGCATAATCAATAATTAAACTTAAAATAGTTCACTTGCTGGATGTAGCATAGAGGTGGGCCTCACATAGTTACTATCATACTATCGATACCCACCAACTATGCATGACACTCCCAACTAGCTATGCAATTCTGGTTCACAGTGAACCAACAAAGTGTATGCAATGACTTCTAGACTTACTTTGGCCATTTTTTTCCTATATATATAATAAATACACTTTCTATGAGGTGGTGTTGTATGTTCACCTGCCCCCTTTCTCAACTTGGAAACTCTATTGACGTATGAAAACTCTTGTCTTGGTTTGACCTCAAGATTTAAATAACATAAACAAGATTCCATACAGAAATGATAAAACAATTATATTGATCTAACTGACCAATTAGGTTTAACCCAACCTCTTGAATACCCTATTACAATATTCCTAGGACTGACAACTACCTCTTATTCAATTTCTTTCTTTTAATCATGGGAGTAACAACTGATGAGGGTGCAAACCCGAGACACAGAAAATAACCTACAAACTAGAGAATAATTTTATTATTCAGAAAATGGAACTTCTTACATGCAGAGGATCTCAAATCCCCAAGTTCTACAACACATGCAAGCTACAGAAAGCTACAGAATAACCCTTTCGCAATATGTGAGCTTGTCCCCAAAACGTTACCCAAAAATTAGAAAACCTGCCCATAAATAGAGCTCCTCATTTGTTTGGAGCCAAAAAAACATTCAATTTGAGTTTAGGCGGTTTGGCGCCGAAAATTTACAACATGAAGTTCAAATTTCAAAAGAGCATTTGCAATGGTATCTTCTAGAAAGTGCGCCAACTTCGCGGGGTCATAACTTTTGATCCAGGACTTCGATTTGCGAACTGTTCGAACCGTTGGAAAGGTCTCGAAGTCAAGAACACGCTCAAAATTAGCTACGCCGATTTCGGCAAGTTTCAGGGCCATTCCGGAAGCTCTAAGTGCCTCAAATCCCACTCGGAAGATTTTTTAGGTGCAAATCTGGGAAACTAAAACTGCAATATCTTTCAACCCAGAAACCGAAATGAAAAACTATAAATTGAGAATTTCATTATGACGAAAAGGGTATCCAAAAATATAAAAACATCTAAAAACCGAGAAACTTGAAATTTAACTATTTTTGGGTGATGCAAGATTGCCCTTACACCACTAGATGCTCCTGCATCAACAACTCTCCTAGTTCATGCATAATTAGTTAATACTGATGACACTATTAGAGTTATCCTGCATTAGCAAATACTTAATTAATCTTTAATTGACTATTAGTCTAATTTATTCTCATGCACTTAAGCTAAACTTAGGAGTATCTTTTATGCTTTATTAGTTGAGATAATATTATATCATTATGTCTCATTTCATGTGATGTTGACACTTGTCATTATCTGATCCCTTTCTATAATGCCCCACCGTGCAAACCCCAAAGGAACAAATAAAACCGCAACAAATTTTTTAAAAAGAACATAATAAATGTACTTAAGTATTCCATCATAACAATGTTCTAAGTTGCACAACTAAATCCCTTGGAGTACATGAGGTGACATTACTAAACTAACCCATCACAAAGATAATAGTTTGAACATTATATAAACAATTACGTAAATCCAATCAGCATGACATCAATTAAAACGTTCATTCACGATATCAAGACAAATGTGAATATACCAAATAAGACCATACATACATATGACAATAAATGAATCATCAAGATATAAAGTATATATATATTTCGACAGATACAACACAACTTTACAATGCTTACAAATAGTAGTACAAGAATGAATCACATAGTGTGATAGTACAATACATCCATCTAAAAATACATCTCAATAACCACATATACAAATTACATCATAATATTCCCAACATATGTGGGGGTCGATACATCAATAAATAAACTACATCAGAAGTGTAAACATACATCTGGTACATAAGAACACTGGATCAACAACATCTGCCAAAACCCTGCAATGAAAGATACAACTGCATCTAAAGGAACCCAACGGGGTGCATAGCACGTTCCACCCAACCACCCCTGTGTTGGGAGTAGACAAGGAAGGATCCCTAACCGAGCACGTCTAACAGTAACACAAGACTAACTCTAGACAAGATATCAAAAGACCACAATGAAAATTAAACAACTATAAATCACCAAAAGACATAACAATAGACCACTTCGAAACATAACAATAAATCACTTTCCAAATATTACAACAATAAGTCACAAAACACATCATCAATAAATCTCAAGTCATAATATCAATAGACTACTTCCAGAGGACTTCAATAAAACAACACAAATGGCATGCTAGAGGAGAGTGTCATCGCATGGCTTAACATGGATTATCTAGACAACCTATCACAAGGTGTCGCCTCTATCTATACATGGATTATCCAGACAACCTAGTTCAAGGTGCCGCCTCCATCTATGGTTCTCCTGAAAGCCTATCTCAAGGCGCCGCTCCATAAGATTACTCATGTGGAATCGTTAACCTTTTGTGAAGACAAGGCATCGATCTTGCCAACCACGGCCTTCTTAGTCTCCTTTAGTCTGATAGCACTAATAAGCGGATGAGGCATCACAATTATCTTATTAATTTTTAAACACCCACCCATAATTAATTACTTAGGTTATCACTGATTACTCTAACTCTACGTGGGTTACCCTGACAACCCCTTTGTGCGTCGGCCCCCACTTAGAGCCACTCTCTCTAAACACTCAACACAAAAAGGATTGTACCAACCAGAAATACTGAACCAATCAAATGGAACATCCGTGAGGCATAACCATCTCGCCCAAAAACATATGAAAAAAATCCACAAAATAGTGCAACCCACGTATAACTCAAATCATGACCATAGCCAAAACATAGGTCAAATATCAAATTGCACATTCAAAAATAACATGAGTATCCCCACCTCTGGAAGTTCCTAATCAACAACTTAAGTTCCTATATCAGGATAAACTACCTCTAGGGTTTCCCCGCAAGACAAAAGAAACAAATAAGTGAAAACCCGAACTGGATAAACGAATAATCTCGAGAGAAAACAATTGCATAACTCAAAGCCATAAAACTCATTTTAACATACAACAAACTTTGCCAATTAAATAATTGATTACCTGAGAAAATTCAATTCCATTCAAAACACAACTAAATTCTAATTTGCACAATTACATTATATCATTGCATTATTCTTAAAATTATCATATTAAAATCATAATCATAGCATCTCAATCTTTTATTTTAATATATGTCTATATATATAAATATAAATTAAAACATATAATAAAACCCATTTTATAAAACATATTATAGAATTAATATCATATTGTAAAATATAAATATAAATATATATATATATATATAATTATAATTATAATTATAAATGAAATCAGAAAAATACAAACACGTTTTTTAAAAGCAACAAATTTTTAAATAACATAAAAAAAAATGAACCAACCCCTGTGCATATACAACCCACTCCAAGCGGCCACTTGTGGAGGACGCAACCCCCATGGACTGCGTACAACAGCCTCGGCTGTTGTGTGCAGTTGTCGTGGCTGTGTATAGCCACAATGGGGGGTCGAGGGTGGTACAGCCACCGCCAACCACTTCCCCCCCCAATCCATATAATTTTTTTTTTCTTATATATTTATTTATTTTGTTTTCCTTTTTTAAAAAAATAGTTTTCAGACAAAAAACAAGGTATGGATTTCGAAAACCCAATTATTTTGATAGCATATTTCATTCTATATACAATTTCGAAATCCAAAAAATATATATTTATTTATGATTTTTTTTATAAAAAGAGCAGTAAGTATATATATATATATATATATACATCAAGAGATTCAAAACGAGTAATATAAACAAATAGATTTTTCAATAGACCCAATATAAATCTGAGCATGTAAATTCAACCCACAATAAAATGATCTTCACTTCCAAAGCAATATTTTCTCAACTCAATTTTATTGAAGATATCGAAAGGTTTAACTATAATTTTCAAATAGAGAAATTCAAAGATTTAACAACAAAAAATTTCAATCACAGAAAACCTCTTTCAAAACGTAGAGTATTTAATTTTCAAACATGACAGAAAAGATTTTGTTTACAGAATCAAAAAGAAGGAAACAATAGGTTTTAGGGAACCTGGAGTCCTTCATTCGATGTAGAATGCAAACATAATAGCTTTCTTCCTCTTTGCAAGTAGAATCCCCTCTGCAGTTTCTTCTCAGTTTTCCTTTCTTCAGCTCTCCTTTGAATCCATCTTTTCTTCAAAATAATTCTTTTACCCATAAGCACAAAAAAAACTACCTTTTTTTTTCTTTTATAGACAAAAACCAGAAAAAACCATTGTGTGTGTAAAAAAACCCTCTCACAAATAAAAATAAATCATAATTAATAAATCTCTTCATCTTTTTCCTCAAAACTCCTCTCCATTCATTGGTTCTTTTCTTGTTTTTTAAAAGCACACTTATCTCACAATTTTAATTAAAAATTAATTATTTTATCAAGATATTCTCTATAGGTTTTATAATTTAATATCGAGAAAAATATAATATATAATTATCACCATCAATATTTATTTAAATTAATTTCTTACACATTTAATTAATTAAATAACTTTTAAATTTACAATATATTTTAAATTCAACATTTTATTAACTTACAATTAATCAAAGCAACAAAACAACATTAATTAATCTTATAAAATAAGATTAATTAAATTACCACTAACCATAAATAAAATAAATAATCAACAATCAAACAATACAAAGACAAGGACAAAACCTAAATCCTGACCCAACAAAACTCACAACGGGATGACAGACTTGGGACAAGGACACTTCCTTATCAACTCCCTTTTTCAACATTGTACCCGTTAGGTTAATTTAATGCTCGCCCTGTCTTGTCGAAACAGGTGGAATCGAGACTTTATTCCTACAATTCCTGCATACCAATAAACATCAAGTAACATATATACATATATATATATATATAATCAAATACATCACATTGTGAGAAGGAGTCACAGCATAGCAGGGAACTCGCACCCAAGTGGTACTACATTGTCCCCTCACCAAAGCTACAATAACAACTACAACATTAAGTATAAAGTAACATTTCTAAACTAAACTGATCACATCTTATCATCATAAAATAATTACTAATATATTGCATTACAATATACTACTGCATCAAATTAAACATTACCAAATCAAGTGTAACCATCATGTCATATCATAATATCCATGTCATAAAATAAAGTAGCATAGTCATCAAGCAGTCTAAACTATCCAATCCACCAATCCAACCAACAAACAGTAACTACCAATGTCTCAAAGTATCAAATCCAAACAACAACATGAGGGGTATTACACTTTCTCATTTATGATTTTGCTCTTATAAGCACTCAACCCTCATTGTAATATCTTGAGCTTTCATATCTTCTTGAGAGTCTATTTGTTTTGTAGCTTTTTCTTATTGATAAATATTACATATATTGTTTGTAGATATTTTGCATAGAAAGCGTATTTTTTATTGTTTGATCCTATCGATTGTGGTTTTGTGCTTGTTTTACAATTCTAACATGGTATTAGAGCATGGATTCAGTAAACCCCTTCTTGATTTATGATGTTTTTGTCTTCAACAAGGGTTACAGGCTTTAGATCTTAATCCCCTTTAATTTTTTGAAAAATTTTGGAGGGGCATTTTCCAGTGCATTTTTGTGTGAAAAAGACCTCACGTTGGATTCAAAGCTATCGAAAAAGTCAGATTTAGCTTTTGTTTTACCTGATTTGGGTTCCTGATGATAGATCTACGAAGGTTTGAAGTGTTTGCTTTGTTTTCAGATTTGGAGGGTAGCTGCATTTTTGGTGCATTTTGAGCCAAAATAGAGGTTCCCATTGTGCTCAAAAGGCCCAAAAGCCTTAAGATCGCATGTCAAATCACCAAAATCTGCGCTAGGAGTTTTTGAGGCAAAAATATTTTGCCAAGGAGGTTGTACGACCTCCCCAACACATGTATCGACGTGATTTTTTAAAATATATATATATATTCTCCTCAAATTTGTAAAAAAAATAAAATTAAAATCAAAATATTAAAAAGGGTTTTAAAACCCGTGTAGTTTTTTTAATTTTAAAATGTTGTTTTTAAAAAGAAATTGCAAGCATTTAATGGGGTACCGTCCCCTTGCCATGGCAGGGAAGCACACTCATGGGTGGTACCATGGGGTACCGCCTCCTACCATTGGTAGGGCGGTGGCCCCTTGGGACCCACCTATGGGTGGCGGCCCATGACCCACCAGCTCAACTTTTTTTTTAAATTAATTTTTTAAAATATTTTTTTTTTTTATAAAAATTTCACACAAAATATAATATTTTTTTAACCTTGAAAAACAAAAACATGTTTTTAATATGTTTTTTAAAATAAATATATAAATTCTTTTTAGTCCTTTCTTTTTTTTACTTTAAAAATAAATAATTTAAGGCAGTCCACATGCATTGTACCTAGACATTTGGGGGAGATATTTTTTTCTCTCGGCACTCCAAATCTGGTGGAGCTCCACATTTGGAGGTAGTTTTTCCAAATTTGGCGGAGGAGTTTTCTTTTTCCCTACTCAGCACCTCTTCATTGGGCTTTTCAAATTTGCACCCTATCTTCCCTAGGCCATATCTTGACCTCATATGATGATATTTTTCAATGCAATTTTTTTTAAAAGGGGTAAAATTTTGAGATCTTCATGATGGTGCATGTGTTTTCTAGTTTTGGCTTTTTTTTTTTTTTTCCAGAATTTAGTTTTCTCAGTGTTGTTGATATTTAGTTCTTGTTTTGGAGACTTCGACGAGCCATATCTTTTGTATCTAGACTCATTTTTGGGTGTCATTTTTGTTTAAAGTGCATGTTTTTTCATGTACTTCATCATGGTGCTACTAGTTTCCTTTTCTTATGTCTTAGAATTGTTTTTCATAATGTAGTCCCCCTTTCAGAATTATGGGCTCCCATTATATGCACTTGTTATTATTCAAATGCACTGAAATAAAGTGCCTTTGTATTTCACATGATTATTGGGATCTTTTAAATCACTTTGTGCCTTATTGTACTCACACTATGTTGTAAAGTGTCATGGGGGGTTTGATGTTTTTCCTTTGTTTTCCATCATACCTTTTTCAAGTGAGTGTCCCTTCCATGACAACAACCCCATGTGTACATTCCTTTTGTTTGCACACCCTTTATATATGTGTTGGTACTTTCATGTTTGCATGTTTAGATATTCCAGATTCTTCTTCATGCACTTCTTTCTAACATTCAATTTTAGTGTACCTTTCACGCCTCTCCCTTTTCAGCATTATGGGGAGGTTTTTACTATTGGTGATAATGCTTCCTTGACTTCTCATTGGAGTGAACTATGTATACAGTATTTGTTCCTATGTACTAGGTGGATGCAACAGCTCATTTCCAATGCATTTTAGTGAGATGGATCATTTACCATATGGACACTATTGCATTCCTATTTTTAGAGGCAACCAAATCCATTTTCACATGATTGATTCTTCAAACTTTTGGTACCTTTTCCATATGTATCTTTGAGTTCTAGGTGTTTTCATATTGTTTTCCATCTGATTCAAGTAGTATCATTGGGGGAACTCATAGAGATTCTTGTCTTCTTGATCTTGATCATCATCTATTTCCATGGAAGTTCTTGTTTTGACATTATAGTAGTCATTCTATGATAGTGTTTGCAACTTCTTCATGCTTTAGTGGTGTTCTTTTTTTTCATCCTTTGTTCCTATCTTTTGGGACAACTTTTTGTTGGAGGATTCTTAGTCCTTCACTCTTGTTTAGAGGCTTCTTCAGTCCTTCACTTGGCTATCATCTCTTTTTGGAGTAGAGTTTTTCCCATGAGGTTTTCTCTATTTCTCTATATTATAGAGATCTTCATTTATATATGGGTACCTAACCAGGCCGTGTTTCTCAAGACTCATCATGCATTCCTTTTAGGTTTTTTGGCTACTCCCTAAGTTCATCTTAAAGGGGGTGTTAGAGTTATCATGTATTAGCTAATAATTAATTAGTATTTCATTGATTATTAGTCTAATTTATTCTCATGCACTTAAGCTAAACTTAAGAGTATTTTTATGCTTTATTAGTTGAGCTATTATTAAATTATTATGTCTCATCTCATGTGATGTTGACACTTGTCATGATCTCATCCCTTTCTCATTTAGGGTTTTTCTCTTATAAGCACTCAACCCTCATTGTAATATCTTGAGCTTTCATATCTTCTTGAGAGTCTCTTGCTTGTGTAGCTTTTTCTTGTTGAGGAATATTACATATGTTGTTTGCAGATATTATGTGTAGAAGGTACATTTGTTTGTTTTTTGATCCTATGGCTCATGGTTTTGTGCTTGTTTCACAATTATAACAGACACCATGTCACCGGCTGGACACATTTTGTCTCAATCTAAAGCACTATCAATATGTCAATATGTATAATAATTCAAAATTAAACTTGATTTGAAGATTACTTCTTTCTATTGGGTTTCAGAATCTTTGTTGTCATACCTAGTATGGCTCCATGCTTCTAGGATGCCATAACCAATCTGATTATCCTTGACATTAAATTTCATATGAAACATTATGGTCATAGTAACATCAAATATTAGTAAGTTAGCATAATAAAGTATTTAAATTATAGTAAATTCAACTAAGAAACATTTGACTAGTCTCCAACTTTCTCATGGTTCTTTCCAAGTTATCCCTTGCATCATTTATATAAGGTACCTACATTTGTATGTTCATAAACAATCATATATCCTTTCCCTCAATATGACACATATATTCAAATGTTTAAAATGTATGATAAGTTGATATCCAATTTGAAGATCATTATCTACTTTAGAGGAGTCTCTGCTTCTACACCTTGAAATCTCCTCGCATTAGGGATTTGGTTTGCTGAGACATAAATTCCTATTCTTTAAGATTAGAATACCATGAATAGGTATAAAATCTTGGTCAAGTATAAGATAATATCATTTAAAAAGGTAATTCAAATGCATATATCTCTAATATGTTTTTCAACCCTATTGTTGAATATCAATATAAACACATTCCACTATATACCCTAACCCTAGGGAATAAACTAATCTCCTACTTTCAAGGGTTATAAATATTCGAGAACATAAATTCTCCACCCATGGTTAAACTACCAAATAAAGGTATTCATAAAATAACATCATAATCTAAATATTAATGGAATAATTTAACTCTATTAGGATTTCATCCCTTTCATTGCCAAGAAACATAACTTATTCAAACAATACAAATACCATACTGTATTTTGGATATTATCATAATACCCTATTCTAGCTTATCATTGCTAAAATAGTCAAGAAATATAATTATGATAAAAAAATATAATATCCCTTCCAACTTATAATTAGTCTAGCTAACTACATAAGTAATCTAGTTGATTGAACTTGCACACACATTTTTTCCAATAGCAACAGTATGCACACAAATAATAGCTCACACTTTTAAATAGTAATAATACTTAGTACCAAAATTTATAAGAGATATATAGATAGAAAACTTAAGCATTCCTGATATAAATTAGCTCCCAACGAATATCTTGAGACTCCTTGCTCAATGCAAATGGATCAACTTGTTGCCTTCTCTAATCTCATCTCTTCTTCTTGTTGTTACTCAGTTGATAACTCCAGCTACACAACTCAACCTATCCTCACTCTAAAACAAGTATACTACGCTCTCAAAACACACAAATATGCTACTCTCAACTCACAAAATAAACTACTCTCAAACTCACAAAAAGAATACATAATGAACAATACGAATGGACTCAAGAATGAACACAACAAATGAACAAACAAACACCAAAATACTTCCCTCTATTTATACAGAATTGGAAAGGAGTTTCCAGCTAAAAGAAAGCTAAGTTTCATGCCACCTCTCTTCCCATTCCAATTTTGGGATTTTCTTGTCAAATTTTTTTCAATTTTATCTCTTCAAAACTCTCAAATTCCTCCTTCAAATTCCACAACCCTAGCTGACTATTTATACCTATGATTTTTTGTTCAATAACTTAGTAAAATGCTCAAATAACATAGCACATATGGAAGCCAAAACATAGTCAATTTATTCTTCATCCTAAGTCATTGATTTTTCAAGCACATCACATGTTATTTTGCAAAGTCAAAAGTTTCTTTTAAATGTTGTGCATGGGATTTATACACTCTTGTTTGAGTACTTACTTTATCATTGTCATGCCTGAAATTTTTTTTCCTAGAAAACCCAACAATTTTTTTATTTTTATTTTTTAAACATAGGTTTGCAACCAATCACATACACAACCAACCATCTTTGCACAATGCAACTTCTAAAGCCTAATACTATTTGATAGTATTATATTGAATAAGAAACTTCACTGGGTTTAACTAACTATAAGGTCACGTTGACCGAATTCTATAGTCAGGTGCTATAGATTGAAGACATTAATTCCTTACCAAATATTTGACGAGATGGTATTATCTATAATGTCATCACTAATGATATTTTTGTTTAATTTTATAATTTAAATTTCAAATTTACTTAAAGTGTCATAATGTCCTAACTAGGTCTAGGTTTAATTATAGAGTTGTTGATACTAATATAGTTATTTTAAAAAAAATTATGTGAATCAATATTTAAGATCTCTAAAACAAGAATACTGCAATATACTTCTCAACATTGTACTTCACTCAAAAGGTCATCGCTTGTTATTATTGACCCACTTTATGTTGGATCATATATTTTCTTTTTGGTTAGCATCATTTGCTAGCATTCTTAGTATTAACCATACCAATATTAGTGTAGTTAAATATGATTATCACTAGTAATTATAATAATGCTATTGTTGTTATCGAATCATGATTTTAATTTGATCTTTGATTGTAATATTGACATATTTCATAATGTCATATCCCTTTAAATATAAATAATAAAAACCCTTCAATCTCCCTTATGTGATAGCATTAGTTTAATTCATCCATAATAATATTATCTCTCATGGCTAATGTAATACTCTAGATATTGACACACCTTCCATTATTTATCACTTTTAATAGCCACATTTTTACTCAAATTGTGCTCAATCTAATTATAATTAGTATCATTTTATTCAATCCTCCATTATATAACAACATGATTATTTGACCAACAAATCCATAAAAAATAAAAGCATTATTTCTAATTAATCACAAATTAAATACTCATGATATTATCATCATTTTTTAATGATATTATTATTAATAATTCAATAATAATTCTTAAGGATGATAATACATTACATTTTGCCACTATCTAAATTTTTATTGTACTCTTAATTACCACACAACCCCATATTACATAATTGTAGAATTGATAATAATGATCATGTATAATGGATCGTCTACTATTTCTATTTAATCAAGTTAGTAATGTAGCTATCATAAATTTTAGTGGCCCCATCACTAATATTAAAAATTCCCTATTATTAGTGGGATTAAAATTAATGTTATTATTACCAAAAATAGTTTAATTCCTTAAAGTGTAACTAATATTATTAATACAGTAAATGCCATTGCAAAATAATAATAAAACGTTTATTATTGATGACCTTGTCACCTCTATCTTTAATTAAATGTTTCCAATAAGACTATCATTTGCACACTATCCAAAAGTAAATAATACTATTATTGTTTAACTACTCTCTAAGTGCTTCAATAGAATCATTAATAATTAGACAATTAACCTGTGTATGTTAATATTACTTCACATTATCATTCATGTTGGTATACTACTCCAATGATAAGGAGAATTAACTAAAATATGTTATCATCTATTGTATTCATATTAGCATCTATTATATTATTGTTAATTTTTATTATTATTATTTTACACTTCGACATATATACATATACCTTTAAGTACATGTATAAACATAAACAATATTATTATTAATATCAATAATATTTATTAATATAAACACGTATAATGTCACTCACAACATTAATATTATTCTTACCAATCCTATTACCCCTTAAATTGCATACTTTCCTTTTAGTGATTTCTTTGTAACAAAATAATGAATGGAGTGATTTAAAATTAATATTATTAGAATGTCACTAAAGGTAAAATTAGTATTGGATATTATGGGGAAATTCTAGTTTTAGTTTGAAATTCCACCAATTAGATTTTTAGCTTTTTTTAGAAAAAAACAAACAAAAACTATTCCAATGTAAACCTAACTAAAGGGCTGATATAACTAAAAGTCTGGTGCAAATATAGAAGTTTTACTGTTGTAGCAGCATTCTATGCTGATGTTTTACTTGCTGCTATAATTCTTTTGTAATTTTTTTCTTTTATTAAGATTAATTATACTGGATTATGTTAATACCAACTTTACCAAACTCAATCCCATTATCTAATATTCTTAGTGGTAAGATTAAGTATGATAATATTAATGTTCATAAGTTAATTAATATCATATGAAGGGCCTAATAACATTATTACCAGCCATGATTTCATTTGAAATTCACTATTAGCGTATAGTAATAATAATATATTACTATTTAAATAACATTGAGGCAATGTTAGTTTTGCCTTAAAATTATTACTTTCATTAATTTTAAATGGAAAACTTCTTACATACTAACTGGGTTATATGCAAATTCTATTATTTTTCCAGCAGTATCAATATTGGGTAATTATTGACTAACATTTACAACATAGTTTCTATTGGGATCTGATAAATTACTATGTTAATAAACACCAAATAAGAAGAAAGCTTCCAATGGGAATGGTGTTCATTATTGATTTTAATATCATTGTTTCCTTATTGATGTTGATAAACAAATCTATAATAGCTTAAACACTTTAATTTTACTTTCACACCCAATGTGGCTACCATAATTATTTAATGTTGAAGGTATGCATGTGTAGGAAACAAAAAGGGTATTTCAGATAATTAAATGACTTGCATAGCTATAAAATTTAGCATAGGAATAATTTAAGAATATGCAGTAGGGTTTTAGTACTACACAGTAGATGGTGTGCAGCTATTTAAAACTTCGCTTGGACAAACTGCACCATAGATCTATTGCAGGTGATTTGACCTCTTTTAAATGCAACCTACCTCCATCTATACTCTATTTGGGACTCATCCGACTGGCAACGCATTAACTCCACAGCTAGGGACATTATGGTCGGTGCTGAGGATATACTTTTCTTGTCCTCCTCTTCAACATGGCCCATATTTTATAGGTATGGCTTTAACCACAGTCAATTCATAATGCTTTTATTTTTACTTTGTTTCTTCTTTTTTTTTGTTCTATGAAAATTAATGTACGACATGACTGTGTAATCCAATGCTAAGATGAGGATGTGGCATGGCCATAGAGGAAGAGGATACTTGCAGATGGATGCATTAAGTTTGCTTATTTATTTATTTTCTAATGGATTCAATCAATCATCATACTTTCTTTACCCTTGTAGTTTTTATTATTGCATCTGAATTCTTGACTATTGTGAACGTTCACAGGCACACTATATCACAATATACACTAATCTTTCCTGCTAAAACTGTATAACAAGTCTACAGCAAGTAGAGAAGGGACTAAGTTTACAGAGGGGAATGCGCCATTAACACAAAAGAAAATCTAGATGAATACTACTGAAGTTGTTATCAGGGTTGGAAGTCACATCAGTGCAACAGTACGAGAACATGGGAATGCAAAATTTTTAACTAAAATGCAATATTATCCATGGATATATAGTTACTTATTTATTCTTTCTTTCTTTTTCTTCCAAAGAAATTAGATGCAAGCATTATACGTAAGCTCAACTACAGTTTTCAAGTAACATATATATCTATGTATTTATTTATTTATTTATTTTTTTAAAATACTAGTAAGAAAAATTGTAATACTCCCATGTTGATTGGTTCTTTAGATACTTTTGATACTTTCGATATTGTGGACACTCTGTGATATTCTGTGTGGTTGATTTATATTTGATCATGTGTGGTTTCTTGGTTAATTTGGTTACTGCTCTTACATTATGTGTGTAGCAATTGATGATATATTATGCATAGATGATTTGATTTATTGTGTAATGATAAGTTCTTAAATTCATATGCATTAATGGTATTATGCTTACGCTGACATGTTAGTATTTAGGGTGGAAGGACGGAGTAGTACCACTCGCTTGCGAGTGCCCTACTACCCCGCTATTTCCTTCACCATGAGTTTTTAATGGAGATTATATGTTACTTGACGTTTAATTGGTTGCAGGGATTGCAGGTTAAAAGGAGTTGTAGGGAAGGGTTCCCAACCCAAGTCCGTCATTCGTATGAGTTTATTTAGTTATATGTTGATCCGATTTTGCCTTGTTAGTTCGATCGTTTTGAGTTAGATGATTTAATTAATTTATTATATTAGTGATGGTTAATTTAGAATTAAAATTATGAGTAAGAAGGTTAGTCATGTTTTAATTGAAAGTTAATTATTAATAAACATTTGTTTTGAATCAAATTAACTGGTAGTAATTTTTTTTTTAAAAACGAAAGGAATCATTTTTAAAAAAGTAAATTAATAAATAACTGTAATTTGTTGGTGGTAATTGAAATAAATAAATAAATAAATAATTACAGGGGTAATAATTAATAAAAGCGGGAGTTCCTATGGAAGAAAATTAGTTATTTCGTAAAACTTCCACAAGAACAGAAGAGAAAGAGTGGGGCGGTTGTAAAGATCTTCTTTATATGGGAAGGAAAAATCTTGGAAAGGGGCTGGAAAGTTGATTTCAGAAAAAAAAAAACTATAAGGGAGAGGGTCAGCGTGTGAAGGAGGAGGACAACGTCGGTGGGGAGTTTCTTCTTCAGCCGTGGGACGCCAGGTTCCTCCTGAAATTTCTGCTTTAATTGTGATGCTTTTGTTTTATTTGGCTGTCTTGTTGAAATTTCTGGCTGTGTTAGAATTTACGTGGGAAAATTTCTGTCGGTTGAGATTGTGCAAGTTCCTAATTTAAGATCAAGGAAAATATGGGTTAAATTTCCTCTATTATAATTTACCTAGAGAAATACGTGGTTGATAAAGAATTGTAAATTTGTAAGGGGGTTTTACCCAGAATTGGAAATTTCTGTTGTCAAAATAAAATATTGGTATTGAGGACTGTGAATCAGGGTTTAAATGGGTATGTTTACTTAATTACTTTTTTCTCCGCGGGTTCACTATTATATATGTAAAGATTTAGGGTAGAAGTAATTATGTCCTTTATTTTACCGGGAAATATTTTAATTTGTGCGATCTGGTAGTTGGGGTTACTTTATTTATTTATTTATTTTGTTACCCTAGGTATGTTTGGTCGGACTGCAATACCGGGAATTCTATTGGTTATTTTATGGTACAAAATTCATTGATATTAAATAAATATTTATATTTCAATGTTGTGGCTCGATATGGGTTTGTTATTTAATTTGTTCTTTGTATTTAGTGAAAGGAAATGGGTGCGTTCGTAATTCATGGAAAATTCTTTTGTTGGATTTCGGCTATGCTGTTCCTGGATTATAGTGCCCACTTACCAGTATAGAATACAATATGCTGAATACAATATGTAGATATATTTCAATTTTCTTTACCCGTAGTATGCGCATACAGGAGTGGTATTAGTATTGTTCCGAATGTGTGATTCACAGGAATCTGCATGTTAATTGTTTCTCTTTTAAACTTTAGTGTTCGTTCAAATCCCAGGACTGTGTAGGAATCTACGCCTTGTAACCCTAAGCCTGTTTTAATCTTTGTCTGGCTGCGTTCTGTGCTTAACCTCATCCCAGATTTCAGTAAGTGAAAGGGAGGTTGGCGGCGGCCAAAGCTTTTGCGTTTTCCTCGTCCTCCTTTTTCCTGTGGAGGCGCGCAGCAATTCTTTCGCTTTTGCCTTGGTGCCGTGAACAGTGGCGTTGCCTTAAGTCTGTCGTATGATGTGCGCAGTATATAGAAATCCGTAGTTAGTCTTTATTGTGTGAACTCGCATGTTACGGGAGTGTTCATAACTGTGGATAGCTTATGTTTTCGTGCCCATAGCATTGCTTGTCAAACGTGACTGTAGGAGTTATTCGATGTAGGGGTAGCGAGTTCGGTTTACTCATAAGTTTAGAGATATTCACTATGAATAAGTTGCCTCAATTTTCTTTGAATGCCTCAATTTAATTGATCTTGGGAAAACAAAATATGTATATATATGTTATGTGTAATATAACTATAGTATTAAACCGATAGATATATATATATAATTCTCCATCCCTTGAAGGAAAAATTATACGATTTAACTAAACTGGCTGTCATTTCGGCATTTATCTAACTGTCTGTGCAAGTGAAAACTCCTTTATCGCGTACCTTCTCTTTTACGTATCCTGGCGTTGACCACCCAAAGCTGCGAACTTATTATCCAAGACGTCTTTACCTTTGTTCTGTCTGTTTAGAGATTAGATGTTCATTCGCCTATTTTTATTAATTATTTGTACGTCGGAATACACTGTTTTATAGATATATATGAAGTAATGATATAATAGTGATGACTGCCTATATGTGTATATGTGTGGATTTTATATACGGGAATTGTAATATTCATTGGGTTAAATATTAATTAGTTGCTAGTAGAATGATAAGGTAAATCTCTATTTATATAATAATTACTATGCGTGGTAAATTCCTATTTTTATAATAGCTGCGGGGCATGGTGGTAATTAATTATATGTCTTCAAAATTGGGATTTGTACTTTAGCAGTTCGATAATCAGGTTAAAGGTAATTGAACTGGAATACAATTTATATATATATATTAATCTTACAAGATATATATATATATAGGTGTTGGGGTTAATTTTATTATTAATGTTAATACTCTATATATATATATATGTGTGTGCGTCAATTTATGTATATGTAAATTGTAACTTAATTTGTAGGTTAGATTTAATTGTTAGTATTGCAAAAGATGGGTTGTAAATAGTTTTGTTCATTAAGAATGGAGTATTTTAAAGATGAAAAATAATGGAGAATCATAATGCTAAATTTTTGTTGTAAATGGAAATTTGTTGTGCATTGAATTAAGAATTGAGGTGAATCATTCTGAGTAACAAAATGTGGTTGTTGTATTATTGTTTATGAATTCTTTTGAGTAATATCATTTCAAAAGTGATGGGAACTTTCTTTTACTGGGGAAACCTTAGAAGTGTGTCCTTTTGGTTAGGAACCTAAGTGATTCCAGAGGTGGGATAAGGTGGTTGTCTTTGATTTTACTTTGAATTTAGACTTGAGATGTCTGTGGTTGGTTGTACGTTTGGATTGTACCAAATCGTGGGAAATGCTTCCTTGTGGTTAGTGAGATGATTATGCCTCACTTTTGATTGTCTTTTGATGTAGTTCTTTTATGTGGTACAATCTTTGTTGTTATTGTGCTGTGATTGAATGATTAGAGGGAGTGGCTCTGAGTGGGTGGTCGGCGCACAAAGGGGCGCCAGGATAGCCCTCGTCAGAGTAAATTTAATAAGTGATAATTTAAATAATTAACTAGGTTTGGGTAGTATCACACTAAAAAGATAATTATTGCCTCATCCGCCTTTGAGTGCTACCACAGACTAAAGGGGATTGAGAAGGCCGTGGTGGGCATGTTCGTTGCCTTGTCTTCGCGAAGGGTAACGGATCCGCATGAGCAACCCTATGGAGCGGCTCCTTGCGATAGGTAGTCTGGATAACCATAGATGGAGGCGGCTCCTAGCACTCGGATTGTCTGGATAATTCGTCAGTAGACGGAGGCGGCACCTTGCGTTAGGTAGTCTGGAGAATCCATGTTAAGCCATGCGATGACACTCTCCTCTAACATTCATGTTTATGTTGTCTTTTGGAAA
Organism: Sequoia sempervirens; assembly: GCA_007258455.2. Lineage (NCBI taxonomy): Eukaryota > Viridiplantae > Streptophyta > Pinopsida > Cupressales > Cupressaceae > Sequoia > Sequoia sempervirens. The sequence continues at coordinate 213,196,806 of VDFB02270651.1, read as the reverse complement.
TCCTTTGGAATCGGTCATTTGTTTTGTATTGATGGTTTTTATTGTTGTTCAAATTTGAATCCTTTTTATGTAATTGATTGTGAGATTATGTTTTGTTGGTCTTGGTCGGGAACCTCTTCCTCTGCAACTCCTTGCACGGGGGTGGTCGGGTGGATCGTGTTTCACACCCCGTTGGGATTTTCTCTTTTTATGCAGGTTCATTTTACGGTGCTAAGTTACAGTGGATTCTTGCTCGTGGGTTCCAGATTTATGTATTAATGTGAATTCTTTTTATGGATGTATCATTCCCACCTAGTTGGGACAGTTTTGTATATTTGCACATGGTGCTATTGTAATGTAATCATTTGATGATGTAATGTACTCTAATTGTAACCACGGTTTTGAGGAGAATTCATAATGATGTTGTAACTTTGGTTATTATTTCATCATGTTTCTTATTTTGTTGTTACTGATGTAATTACTGTTATGGATGGATGAATTTATGGTTCATGTAATAGTTAAGTAAATATTTATATTAAGTAACGAACCCGTGTTCCTCAAAGGATTAAGTTATGCAACTTGCTTAATGATTATGTTATGATAATTACTACTCTCTTTTAAAAAAAAAAAATTTGGTTGCATTTTACTTATTCCTTTGGGGTTGCGTGGCGGGGCGTTACAAAAATTGTTTGATACTAAATTCCTTTGACTATATTCTGAAACATACACTGCAACTCCTTAAACACAACCAACAGCCTTAAGCGTGCATGTATATATATATATATATATATATATATATATATATATATATATATATATATATATATATATATATATATATATATATTACGATGGCAACCATAGGTTATATCTTGTACATTTCAATACACCCTGAATGCTACCATGACAAATTTGTTTCTTACTGTTATATTAAAAAAACCTGAATACTACATACGGTTTTTTTTTATTTTTCTTTTTCTTTCATATTTGAACAAAACATATATATTTTGTGTTAATAGAACTATTCTAAGAGATAGTTGAAATGACTTGAAATAACTCTGTTTAAAGAAAGTCCTATTTCAGGATAGAAGAAAGAAAAAATTATACAATACATAATTTCCATCATTTCTCTCCACCCAATGAACCTAAATTACATACTCTTTTTTTTTTTTTCCTTCTCCCCTTGAATAGATGAAAATATCATCTCTTTAAACTCACAACATTACAATTGTTACAAAAAAAGAAAACAATGAATTTACATTCCAACTAACTTAGGCTTGCTCTCCACCCTATCATAATGGCATCATGGAGCCTCATGGGCTCTGCCCATACCCCCGAGCAAGGAAATATCTTAGCTCCAAGATGATGAATGGAGTCTCTTTCAATTTTTTTTACAAAGAAATAAGAATGGCATAACCCAAAATCTCCTGTATCTACATTTTCTACTCTTTATCTCAACCATAATCTATGCAACATACCACTTTCTTACAACAAATAAACAAAAGGAAAATGGAAACAAGGAAGAACTTATCTCTTGGTGCAGGAGCACCTAAGGAACAACAAGCAGTTTCATTAGGTAAATAGGAAATCTAGAAGGTTATTTTTGTTTTGTCTTCATTAAGGTCATGTTGACCATTTAGTTTTGAGTTAGAAGTGTTAGAACATGTTAGGATGAAGGTTAATTAGTAGCTTATAGTAGAATGAATGAGTTGCACAATTTGTTTCCACTAGGAATCACTAGGATTTGGAAATAAAGCCCAAAATGTTGCATTTGTGCAATTTTGGCCTAATGAGGTGGTTATGTCCGACCAAGGGGAGATGTAACCACTTATGAACCTTTAAAAGGTGGACCTTGAACTGGAATTGAGGTTGGAAAAACTTTGTATCAATTGGTGTTTGCAATTTATATGGGAAAATACTGAAATTCTTTAAAAAAAATTGGTTTTTAGCTCTTTGAGTGTGTTAATGCAGGGTTCCAGGCACTGAGCAGTGTGTGGCACGTGTGGTATTTATTTTACAAGCTTTGTGTGGTCATTAGTGGTTTTGTTTCATCTTTTCCTAGCTTTGTTCTTAGTAGGTTTTGTTTCTTTCCATTTCTGATCAGTCCAGTAGGCTGTTAATCATGGAGTCTTAGTCCTCTGTCTTCCACTATACCTGGTGTATAGTCTATGGGGAAATGAGGCTAAGCTCCATGCCTATAAATATTTTAGGTTTAGGAGTCTGTAGGTGTCAAAGAAGTATGGTGAAAGTCTTTGCGTAGGTGAGCTTGACAGTGCCCGGTTAGGAAAGACAGAGAAAAAGAAGCACTAACGTTGCAAGGTTGTCTATTCCCTAGCAAACCAAGGTGTGTGGTGGTTGCAGGAGGCCTTACAAAGGCTTGGAAGGAAGGAAGAGATCTCACCAATCCATTTGGTGACTGAAGTAAGTTGACTGTTCACTGTATGGACATAAAATGGCCTAGAAAGCCCTAAATATTGCAAAGTGTGGGTTACGCCTGTGTACAGACAGTGGAGGCTCCAAACCCCAAAAATATTCAAGGTGTGGGCAAGGGTACCATGAATCCCAAGAAAAGAACACAAGTTTTTTGGAGGGTTTTGGAGTGAATTCCATTTTTCACGGGTTAGGAGGCATAATAGGGGCTCAAGGGCTAGTAGCCTTTCTAAACCCTAGAATAGGGTTTGGTGAGAGCGATGGAGAATTGGAGGTTGGTGGATGATTAGGAATCCTAGAGGGATGGTCTTGAGGCTTTGGAAGTCATCACACACCCCTGCATCAAGTTAGTGAAGCATTTGAGGGATAGCTAGTCTTTAGGAAGATTAAAGGCTAAGGAGAGAATGAGAGAAAGAACACCAAGATTGGCTTGGTTAGGGGAATGGAGATGATAGTAGGGTTGGCCAGGAGAACCAGGGGTACCTAACAAGCAATAGGGCCTATAGGTTAAGAAGGTGGAGAGTGACACCAAAGGGGTTTGCCAAGGTGTGACCCAGAGCATGGGATAGTGAGTGTTCCATCCAACCCTAACCTATTAGATTGGTATCAGAGTGAGTTAAAGATCTGGGATAGAATCTTGTATGTCTAAGATTGAGTCTAGTGATTCCTCCATCATGGTGACAAATGCAGAATTGGCCAAGATGGTTGAAGAGCAGGAGGAAGACAATAAACTATTGAGGGAAAGAATAGCCCAGCTTGAACAAGCAGTGATGAGCGTGCAATTTGAAGGAAGGATACCAAAGGAAGAAGAGGGTATAGAGGAAGACAAGACCCCTGAACCTAACCTTGTTCTGAAAGAAGAGCCTTTCTTGAAGGCATTGAAGGCTTTGAGTGGAAAAGCACTTGAAGGCATACCACTGTTTAGTTGAAAAATGGAAGCTAATCTAGTCATGGATTGGATAGAGGGAATGGAAACGCATTTGAATCTGATGGAGTCACTGAGGCATAGAAGGTAAAGGTGGCCAAATCAAGACTAAGAGGTTCTTCCTTGACATGGTGGAAGTTCGTTCAGATAGAGAGGGAAAAGGAAGGCAAGCATCCTATTTCAACTTGGAAAGGAATGGTTGCCAAAGTGAGGGAAGCATACATGCAAGATGATTATGAGATTCAGTTGCACAAGAAAAGACAAAGCTTAAGGAAGAAATACCAAGATGTGAATACCTACATAGAGGAGTTCCAAAAACTTTGTATGAGGTCTAATGTTTCTAAAGATGAAAGTCTCAAGGTGGCTAGGTACCTTAATGTCTTGAAATGGAACATTCAAGAGGAGATGGCTCTTCTTAGTCCCAAGACAGTACACCAATGCTATCAATTTTCCATAAAGATTAAGGAAAGAAGCAAGAGGAAACAAGACCAGGCTTCTAAGGGCAGAGGCAAAGGCATAGATCAAAGAGATCAAAGAGGACAGCGAGGTGGCTACCAAGGAAGAGGCAATGACCAAAGAAACCAAGGAGAGTCTAAAATCATAGAGCATGGAGGAGAAACATCTTCTAGAGGAGGATATAATAGAGGTAGAGGACCTCAAGGAGGTTCAAACAGAGGAAGAGGAGCAGGCAGGAGCAATTCATACTTTGCAAACATGAAATGCTACCATTGTGGTCAAGTTGGACATCTTGCTTATAGGTGCCTGGAGAAAGCATCTTCATCAAGCAACGAGAAGAGAGTGGCTTATGCACAAGAGGACACCATGAATCCTAAATCATCTGAGGTTAGTCATATTGAATCTGAGGTAGGAGAGAATCTGATGTTTAGTAGAGTTTTGATTAGATAACCGGTCAAGGAAGAACCAAAAAAAAGGAGAGCTCTATTTAGAGTAAGGTGCAAGATACTTGGTAAAGTATGCAAGTTCATAGTAGATTCAGGTTCAACAAACAATATTATCTCAGAGGAGGCAGTAATGAAACTAAAATTGGAGAAGGTACCCCACACTAACCCCTACAAGATCACATGGCTAAACAAAGGGAAAAGTGTTTTAGTAAATGAGCAAGTAACGGTGGAGTTTTCCATTGGAGGGTACAAGGAAAAGTTATTTTGTGATGTGTTACCCATGGATGCATGCCATCTACTATTGGGCAGACCATGGCAATATGACAGAGGTGCCATGCATGATGGGAAAGAGAACACCATCTCATTCAAGAAGGATGGGAAGACTTTCAAGTTGCAATCATTGACAGAAGAAGAAGAGGGACAGTCAAAGACACCAAGCATCATGTTAAGTAGTGGGAAGGAGTTCCTTAACAACCTACATAAAGGGGGTGAAGGATATGTGGTTGTGTTACAACCTAAAGAAGAAGACAAGACTGAAAAGATAGTCATACCCGGAGAAGTCCTAAAGTTGTTGGATCAGTTCAAGAGCATAGTTAGTGATGGTGCACCTGCAACTCTACCACCCAAGAGAGCCATAATTCATCAAATTGACTTCATACCTGGAGCCTCATTGCCTAACAAAGCAGCTTATAAGCTCACACCAAATCAAAATCTAGAGGTAGCTAGGCAAGTGCAAGAGTTGTTGGATCAAGGATTGATTCAAAAGAGCATCAGCCCATGTGCAATACCAGTGGTCTTAGCAACCAAGAAAGGTGGTAAGTGGAGACTTTGCACAGACTTTAGAGCTATAAACATAATTACAATCAAATATAGATTCCCTATTCCTAGAATTGAGGACCCGATGGATTGTGTTGGAGGAGCTCAGTACTTCACCAAGTTGGATCTCAAGAGCGGATACCATCAGATCAAAATTAAGGATGGTGATGAGTGGAAGACAACATTTAAGACAAATGATGGTTTATATGAGTGGAGAGTGATGTCATTTGGCCTCTCTAATGCCCCTAGCACATTGATGAGGCTCATGTGAATGAAGTGCTTAAAGACTTTACAGGGATATTTGTGGTAGTGTATCTTGATGACATCCTCATATTCAACAAGACAGCAAAAGAGCATTTGAAACATGTGGAGTTGGTTCTTAGAAGGTTGCAAGAGGAGAAGTTGGCAATCAATCTAGAGAAGTGAGTTGTTTAAGCAAGAGCTTGTATATTTGGGTTTTGTAGTGTCCAAAGGATCATTGAAGATGGATCCAAGCAAGGTGGAAGCCATCCTAAACTGGCCTACACCAACCACAAGGACAGAGGTAAGAATTTTTCATGGATTGGCTCAATTCTATAGAAAATTCATAATGAACTTTAGTGGTATATGTGCACTAGTCCTAGATACAATCAAGGGTGGTTTAAAAGGTAAGTTTAAATGGACTCAAGAAGCTGACAAAGGGTTTATGAAACTGAAACAAGAAGTGGCAACTCAACCTATTCTCTTATTACCTAGTGGTCGCGCCCACAAAAGGATATGAAAATCACAGTAAAACCTTTCTTGGGAATTGGACATTCCAACAGGTGACTAATATCTCTCTATGGACGTTCATTTACTTGTCAAACTAGGGGACGTATACTTTAAATGGCACAGCACAATATATGCACAAAGAACTGGTTTCGGTCAAAACTTAGCAGAAATAAATACTTGGAAGGAATTCTATCTACGCTACAGGAAGGTAATGCAAATTTCTTTAACTCAACTATGATTTGATTAAAACATAAACCATAACAGCTACGACTGCAACACAAACTATGAACTGGCCTTATGCTGCAAGAACAGGCATAGGGATGGATTCCCTATGCTGCAGGAGCAATACAAGACTGAGTTTGTATGAAAACTTCAAAGATGAAAGCTAACTGAAGATCAACAGAAAATAACAGCTAACTAACTAGCTACAGATACTTACTAAGTGGGCCCCCTTAGCAAGTATCTACTGATTACGCAGGTGCTGAACTTAGAACTTCATCAAACTTTATTCATGAAAACAGAATGGTATACATTGCTTTGTTGATATAAACTAACAACAAACTCTGTCTCTTGTCAAACAGATTTTGCTTTTCATTATCATACTGACTCTTACATGATATCTGCTATCTTTCTATCACTATGCTTCTATCTTACTCTAACTATCATCTCCTTTTTCCCTCGTGCAGGAGGAGTACTTTATTTAAAATCAGGAGAGAAACTAACTAACTAACCCTATCGAAGAAAGACGTGGAAGTAAAGTGTATCCCAGAATCAAGGAACAAACTTCATAAATGAATTTATGCATTCAACCCGATCCGGAGAGAATCTAGCGCTCCACTCTTTCCAGATTGACTGTCATTAAAAATCTTTCCCAATGCTTTCGGTCAAAGAGTCTTCACCGGAGCTTCCTCGAAGTCGTGCAGGAAATGGACTTTACTGCAAGGCCGAGATCGGCTGTGCTTGACTCGATCATTCTTCAACAACCTACGAAAGAAAAGGTAACAGATGTGAAAGAAAAGGCGTATGACACATACACAATATCCGTTCATTAATCACACATTTAAATCTATTTTATCATTCAAAAATTGTATGCAATATACTAGTCATTTAGGGAGTCAACGGGGTAATAAATGTAGTCAATTCAACACAATAAGTTGCAGGAATATGCAAATGTTTTGCTACAGGATATCACCATAAAAGGTTTCAAAAGAGTTTTAAAGAACCACGAATAACAAAAGTAAAGGCATTAAAAGTTCATCATAATATCCAAACTATGAGCATATTTTGGGCTCATCGCTGCCCCTACTTAGCCTAATGCTGGTCCTCCAGCATTAACTTTCCTGGTGGTTTCTCTGAAATCAGTGGTTGCTGCATGACTCTAAAATGGAGTTCCAAACCTATAATAAAATCATCTAAAAGCCTGGCACTATTCATACCTACGGTCTTCTAAATCATCATTAAGATTGGTAGCCTGATAAGGATAAAGGGGCCACATTAGCACAAGAGGTCTGAATGTCAATGGCAACCACAGTTCAAATCTCTTTTGAAGTCCCAACTGTATATATCTGCTTGATCGTTTAAGAGCTACTATGAAATTTAGGGGACTATGAGGTTCGGATCTTCTTAGTCCAACAGTTAATCTTTCCCACATTTTTTCACTTCTAGTGTATGCCAGTCTCCAAAATGAATATGACTGTTCCTGAAATTCATCATATACCTATTTCCTGAGATCAAATATCTTCTCTCTGGCTGTAATATTATTAATGCCATATGCCAGAGCAAACCAGTCTTTCAACATTGCATGGGGGTTTGAACTTTGAGAGCGTAATGGAACAGGCTCATTTCTCTCAGCTTCCTCATATATTTCCCATTGCCTACCATAATTCGCTTCATTTGCTGCCCATGACATAAATGATCTCAAATGGATATCACCAATATACAGAAGAGGGCTCCATTCTGTTTCAAATGGAATTAAGAAGCCATGTAAATAAAATTCACACAGAGAATTTCTTAACCAATTAGGGGCTGGCTGGTATGCCTCGTAAAATTCTTTAGCAGTGTGAAGTATAGGATCTTGATTTATGGAAATTCTCATTAGTTGGAACCATAAGAACTGTTCCTTAAGGCACAGAGCATAAACTCTGGGTGGTGGTCTGCATTCCATAATCTGACCAGTTACTTTTAACATTTCATCCATTTTTTCTTTCAACTCAACAATTTCCTGCTTCTGACTTTCAATTTCCTTTTTCAGTTTCTTCTTTTCTACCTCCCATAGACTTTGTTGCATGTCAGTCTAGGTTATGTGCTAGAAAGTCAGGGTTTGCAATGTAACTGTTTCCCAGTTAGCTTTGACATATTCTAGAAACTCAATCAAAAATGTCTTCTTATAAACAACAATGGTTTTACAAGTTGCAGAGTGAAATGTAGCTTCACTAGGCACATTCAATTGTTCAGTCAGTTCCTGCTCTTGCTGCAAGATGAATTCTTGTTGCTGCAGTGGAGAAGACTGTGCTTCCTCCAAAAACTACATAGCAGCGGTAGCCAAGTCATCAAGATTTGGTAACCTTTGCTCATTATGCTCCATTTCTTTTGTCTCAACTTGTTCCTCTTCAGGAACGAATGAGCTTTGTGCAGCATTTTCGGACACATTCTAAGAAACATCAAATTCAGACCCTACAGATCCTTCTGAAATTACAATAACCTCTGGTTGAGGTGAAGCAGGGGAGGTCTTATATTGTTTCCTTGTGGAAACTCTTCTTGGCACTGGTGCGGCTGCAGGAGATGTTCTGGTAGCCTTCCTTTTTCTAGTCTGCTTAGAGGGCTCTGCCTTGCCAGAGGATGATGGTGAATTGGTGTTAGCAACAGGTGTTGTTGTAGAAGAGACGGCTGTAGAGGAAGGTCTTGCAGGAGAAGAGCATTGCCTTTTCAAGAGCGAGGGTCAGACTCTGGGGTTTTTCTGCCATAGACGACTCACCTGCCTTTGTTTTTCCCTTCTCTCTCCTAGTGGCAGACCTGGTTTGTACCCGAGCAGAGGATTCCGGTGGGGGAGCTCTGAGGACCAGGTGCTACAGGAGTAGATGACCCTTGCCTGTTCTACTAGTAGACGCAATTTCTTTCTTCTTTTTCTGAGGTCGTGGGGTAAGTACCCTAGGGGGTTGTGGAATTTGCAAGCTCTTTTGGGCAACGAATTGTTGCCAGGAAATATGTGAGACATCTCTCAAAGAGTGTTCAATCAATAATTTGATAAGGCCATGGTGAGCAACAGAATTATCTTTCCCTTGTTGGGTTCCGTGGGCACTTTGTTCTAGAAATTTTAACAGGAAATTCAGAATATTTACAACTAACTCATGCCTCATATGACTTAATAATTTGAAATGATACGAATGCAGGTAGGAGAAACGGCCTTCACAGGTTAAATACCCGATTATGTAAGCGGCGTATTTTGAATAAGGAGGAGGCAATGATACCCACTTGCATCCCTGCTTGGAGACTTCCAAAGGTCCATCAGTGGGCATTGAAAACTCAGCCCTTGCAGCGGCAGAATCTGAAAAAAAATTTTCTCCAATGGCTGGAAGCCCGGTTACTTCAGCAATTATGTCTTCAGTTGCAACAATCGTTAGACCCCATACAGTGGCTTCCTCTTCAGAAAGGGTTCTCAAGCATTCTCCAGCAGCCTCCTCATCAAAAGCATTTAAACTCAAGAAATAGTTTAACCATCCATAGATGCTGAATGCGTGGACTGTTTAAGGATTTTGCAATAATAATTCATGAGCTACAGGCTCATGTCGCACCAGCTAACCACCCATGTTCACAGTTTTCCCCTAGCTGAACTCAATTCCTTACTAAAAATTCAAATTCTCTGTTTCCCTTTCTACTCTGGTTTTTCTTCTATCGCGCTGTCACATTTCTTTCTTTTCCAAAAATGAACTTTTTGAACAAGTAGTTTTAATCGTAATTTACAAGAAAAATATGCAATAAAAAAGGACATGTGATCATATTTGGAAAGTACCAGAAAAATAATAAAGAAAGGTTATTTGTGCAGTTATGGCAGCGGCGAAAAGACAGATTTTAAAAGGTGGATTACCCCGCCCCCTACTTAGAGTATGATAGGTGTCCTCACATGTACTAAAGAATAGGCGGAGATCAGGTAATAATGACTGGTACTGTCATAGCAGTAAATGAATAGAATAAAATAAATCAAATATGTGATAACAAAAGATATGGCGTACCTTTGATATTTGCATGTACGTGTGAAGAAAGATGACGGCGTCTACATGAGTTGACAGTTGGGAATGATATCTTAATTAAGGGTGATGTGGATGGATGAAGTGGATGGGTGACGTGGGCGGACGAGATGAATGGATGGAATGGATGGATGGGATGGATGGATGGAAGATAAAGAAGTGAGATGGGGCGATAAATGAGAATGGAGAAAAAGGGGTTTCCTTTTAAAAAAAAAACTTTTATTATGAGCATGTTTTTTTTTAAATTACGGTGAAGCTGCAGGAGAAAGGCTAAAGCCTTCGGCTACAAGAAGAGTAGCGGGAGGAACCTGAACGAACTGCTGCATGAATTTTTCTTTTGAAACTGGTTTATGATACAACCGGAGTCGATGGCCATTAACTAGCAATTTGAAACAGACTGGATCAATTGTCACCAGTTGTACAGCTCCGTTGTCAAACACATTCTCAACTTCATAGGGGCCAAGCCAGCGTGTTGTGAGCTTACCTTGGTTCTCTTGATATCTGGAATCATATAATAGAGCTCAATCACCAGCAAAAAATTTCCTGGTTTTGATGTGTTGATCATGTCATTTCTTCTTTTGCTGTTGGATTGCTTCTGTGTGCCGTAGGGCTACTTTTCTCAGTTCGTCCAAAGCATTTAGCTGTAGGAGATGGTCCTTCTGTGCTTCAGATATTTCCATATTGAGTTCAAGAGTTATCCTTAAAGTTTTGTGCTCAAATTCTATGGGCAACATGGCTGTTTTCCAATAAAGCAGCTCAAAAGGTGTAAACCCAGTTGTTGTCTTCCATGTAGTTCTGTAGGCCCAAATTGCTTCAGGAAGTGGATTGCTCCAATCTTTTCTATGAAGCTGCACTGTCTTTGTTAGGATCGCCTCAATTTCTCTATTTATTATCTCTGCCTGACCATTGGCTTGAGGGTGATAGGGGTTGGACTTCCTATATTTGATCTTATAGTCATTCATTAGTGCAGTGATCAGATTCGATGTGAATTGAGCTCCCTGATCAGTTACAAGCTCTCTGAGAACTCCAAATCTAGTGAAAATTTGTTCATACAGAAATTCAGCAACCTTGTTATCTCGAGCATGAGTCATAGCTTTTACCTCAACCCACTTTGTTACGTAGTCCATGTAAACTAGAATGTATGACTTGCCATTTGATGGTGGATCAATTGGTCCCACAAAATCCATTCCTCATTTATCAAAAGGGGTGACTATTACCTATGGATATAGTGGCATTTCATCTGACTTGGTTGGTCTTCCCATACGTTGACATCTATCACATTTCCTTGTATAGGCCACAACATCCTTGTGTAATGTTGGCCAGTAGTACCCTGTTGTAAGAATCTTCATTGATTATTTTTTTGCTGCAAAATGTCCCCCACATGGTTCATCATGTCAAGCATGCAAGATATCATAAGTCTCATCTTCTCTTACACATCTTTGCATCACTTGATCAGGTCCAGTATAAAACAGACAATTTTCAATCCATGAAAAGTTAAAACTTTTCTCTATTAACAATTTCTTTTCTTTTGGAGAAAAGTGGGCTGGTATTCTGCTTGCTACTAGATAATTGACAATGTCTGCATACCATGGTGTATGTACAGCAATTGAAAACAAGTGTTCATCTAGGAACCTATCATCAATGACCTCGTGTTCAACAGGTGCAGCTCATTGAAGTCTTGATAAAAAGTCAGCTACAACATTAGCTCTTCCTAGTTTGTCAATTATTGTAATGTCAAATTCTTGTAACAACAGGAGCCATCTTGCCAATCTACCAGAAATGGCAGGTTTTTTCATCAGATACTTGATTGCTGCATGGTTAGTATGGATGAATATCTTATAACCTGTGACATAATGCCTAAATTTATTCAAAGCATACACTACTGCGAGCAATTCTTTTTCTGTAACAGTATAGTTGAGCTTAGGACCTTGAAGGTTCTTGCTGATAAAGTAGATAGCATGCTCAATTGAATTTTCTTTTTGACTTAAAACTGCTCCTATACCAAAATCAGAGGCATCAGCATGTATGTGAAAAGGCAAATTCCATTTTGGACCTTGAAGAACAGGGGCTTGAGTAAGCAAGTCCTTTAGTTGCAAGAAAGATTTTTCACAGGCCTCTGTCCACTCGAATTGAGAATCCTTAGTTAACAAGGCATAAAGTGGACTGACAATTTTACTGAAATATTTTATAAACCTTCTATAATACCCTGCATGGCCAAGGAAATTTCTGACATCTTTTTGTTTTGCAGGAGTTTGTAAATTCAGAATAACTTCAATTTTAGCAGGGTCGACCTGAATTCCATTCTTTGAAATATGATGACCTAGAACAATACCTTCTTCCATCATTAGAAAACACTTTTCACTATTTAGAGACAAATTTTTCTCTCTGCACCTTTTCAATACCTTTTCTAAATTCACCAGTGCTTCTTCAAATGTGACTCCATAGGTAGTGAAATCATCCATATAAATCCCCATATAGTCATGAGATATATCAGCAAAGATACTAATTACTGCTCTCTGAAATGTTGTTGGCACATTGCATAGACCAAAAGGCAAGACCGAATAAGCAAATGTTGCCCATGGACAGGTAAAAGTGGTCTTATCTTGATCTTCAGGGGCAATTTTTATCTGATTGTACCCACTATAACCATCCAAAAAGGAAAAATATCTTTTCTCAGACAGTGAGTCCAGTACTTGGTCTACAAATGGTAGTGGAAAGTGAATTTTTTTAGTGGCAGTGTTCAACTCTCTGTAATCTACACACACTCTCCATTTTCCACCTTTCTTGGGAATAATAACTAATGGAGAAACCCATTGACTGTCAGAGATTGGATAAATAAAACCAGCATCAAGCAATTTTTGAAGCTCACTTTTAACTATTTTTCTAAGTGCTGAATTTACTCTTCTTTGAGGTTGTCTAACTGGTAAACAATATCCTTTGATATATATTTTGTGAGTACAAACTCAAGGATCTATTCCTTGCATGTCTCCATATTCCCATGCAAAAGCTTTATGCTGATCTTGTAGCATTTTTAATAAGATAGCCTGTTGAGATTATGACAGTTTGCTATTGATATTCAAACAGTGACCTGGAGACAATTCTATCTGCTTAGTGAGATTACTCATAGAATCTACATGTGATGTTTGTACCTCTTATGGAAACAAGTTATTAAAAATTGCTGGAAGTTTAGGCAGTGAACTCTTAGAATTTAGTTGCTGTAGGAAACATTGTAGATGGCTGCCACTTGGATCAGATAAACTACCTGTATCAGAGTTGTACTGTAGAATTTGAAAAAGCAAAGCATCATCACTCTGAAGTTGTGAGAATGGATCATTTTGAAGCATCATTAATTGAGTCAAAGAATTGGCTTCTTCAGTTTCTTCCCCCACATCTGGTCAAACAGGTTGGGACAAATCTGGTTGAGGTCTAGCAGGTGGATACAGAGCCAATTTTTTTGTGGACTGTCCATCAGAAATGGTCATATCTCCATAATGGCATCCTATAAAAGCATCAGCAGTTGCTAACCATGGTCTACCAAGGATAACTGGATATTCTCCTAAAGTTGCCTTAACTGATAATATTGTGAAATCAGCTAGATACTCCCAAGATTCAAGAGTGACAATTACATCTTCCACCATCCCATCAGGTTTAACTGTGGAGCTATCTGTAAGCTGTAGAACTGTGGGTGTAGACCTAATGTTTGAAATTTTTAAGGAGTCTATAGTATGTTTTGTCATGACATTAATGGCAGCACCTAAGTCAATCAAAACATTTTTTACAATTTGGCCATTTATATGTATTTGCACTACAGGACTTCCAGGGTCAATATACTTTGGGATGACTACATTTCCCAACATTATATCAGCCAATTTCCCTAAGACATGAATTGTTTGGGGATCCTTTTTCTTTCGTCCAGGCTTCTTTAAACATGCATTTTTAATAGATTTTCCAAAAATGGGAACATCTTTAATAGCCTAAAATAAAGGGATTTGAATTTGTACATTTTTGAGCTAATCCAAAATGTCAAAAATGGGTTCTTCCATGGATTTAAATGCAGTACTTTGCAACCTCTGAGGAAAAGGTGGTTTGTCTTGACTTTGCAAAATAGGCTCCTTAGAAACCGTATCAGGTATAGGCATATGCTCAGTAGGATCAGCAAGTGCAGTAGATTCTTCAAGGGGAGAATCTGGTATTTCAGTAATTAGAGGCAATTTTGGAGTAGGTAAAGTGGTTCCAGACCTCAAATGGATGTCATTAACATTTAAGGCATAAGCTTGATATTGGTTGGCTTCAGCAAGATACATACGCTGCTGTGGCTGCTGCAGTTGCCTATTATTGGGATTTGGCAATGGCTGGGCAGACATAGGCGTTTGTTTTGGAGGTCCAGTATTTGTGGCAGTTGCTGCAGGAGGTGGCATAAGGGCCCATGGTTGCGGCTGTGGAAGCTGCAGGAATCCAAGGGACTGGTTTTGCCATTGCTGAGGAACTCTCCATTGAGGATTTTGCTGCAAATTACTTGAAGGTGGAGTCCATTGTCCTTGTGGCTGCTGCCAACCTCCTTGAGGAGATTGCCATTGCGGGGTCTGATAATTAGGGCAACTTGGTTGAGGTGGATTCTAGGGTGGTGGTGGTCCATATGCATGTTGCCATTGGTTATTATAGCCAGAATAAGGATTACCAAAAGTTAAAGGATCTTGAGGCATACCTTGTCTTTGGGCCCATGGTCTCCTTTGTGCAACAAAGAACACTTGATCATCATCACCTTCTACTGGCTTGAAGTCAATAGGTAGTTGCTTGGCTTCCAAATTAGCCACCATCTTGCATCTGCAGTCACGTTTCTTCTGTCTGCAATATGGACAGAACTCGGCCAAAATTTCCTTAGCTTCCTCATGTTTCTTCCGAGCTTGCATAGTGTCCAGTTGTGTAGCCATATTATTAATGATGTCCTGCTTGAAGTCAGACAACAAATTTGTTATCTCCATCCGAGAAACTCCACCAGAAGAAGACTTCCCCACTATAGCATGATGACCTCAACCTTTCTTAACTATTGCTTGGGAGTAGTTAAGACATATTTTCTTTATATCATTCCAAGGTAGTTGGGTTATGTCACCTCCTCCCATCAGGTCTAGGGCGTCTATACAGGCATCACTGATTCCCCTTAGAAAGAGTAGTCTCTGATAGTCCTCATTGAGAGTATGGTTTGAGTTCCTCTTTAGTGAAAAAAAAAATTTGAAAATATAATCTTCTAGAATTTCATCCTCCTTCTGCTGAATTTGGAATATGTCATCACCTTTGTTGGCACTCTTACAATATTCCTTATACTTCTCAAGGAATTTCATCTGCATGGCTGCCCAACTATCAACAACGCCTCTTCCGAGACTCATGAACCATCTGAGAGCTCCCTCCTTCAAGGTGGAAGGAAATAACTTTAGTTTATGAGCGTCTGAGTTGTAGTCATAACTGCGACAGAGGACATCAAACTCAAACAGAAAAGTTTCAGGGTCCTCTATGACTAGGCCATAGAATTTTGGAAGTAGTGAAGAAGGTATATTCTTAAGATTGTCAGTATCTCATTGGGGAACAATGGGAAACTCAAAAGCAGGAGGTGGATTATTAGGTGGATTATTTGCCATGTTTGCTTGCTGGAATAATAGAGCGAATGGATTTTCCTCAGGTTCGTTGTCAGCTGGGTCAAATGGTAGTTCAATAAACAAGTTTTTAGGGAGGAACCTTCCCAGTGCGTCTCTTCTTCTTCTATGCATGCAATACGATGAATGGTGGTTTGAAAGATTTGAAATTTTTTGACTACCAAACTAAACTAACACTAAAAATGACTTCTGACAAATCCTTAGCTTAATGCCATCCCCGGCAACGGCGCCAAAAATGGTCGCGCCCACAAAAGGATATGAAAATCACAGTAAAACCTTTCCTGGGAATTGGACATTCCAACAGGTGACTAATATCTCTCTATGGACGTTCATTTACTTGTCAAACCAGGGGACGTATACTTTAAATGGCGCAGCACAATATATGCACTAAGAACTAGTTTTGGTCAAAACATAGCAGAAATAAATACTTGGAAGGAATTCTATCTATGCTACAGAAAGGTAATGCAAAGTTCTTTAACTCAACTATGATTTGATTAAAACATAAACCATAACAGCTACGACTGCAACACAAACTATGAACTGGCCTTATGCTGCAGGAACAGGCACAGGGATGGATTCCCTATGCTACATGAGCAATACAAGACTGAGTTTGTATGAAAACTTCAAAGATGAAAGCTAACTGAAGATCAACAGAAAATAACAGCTAACTAACTAGCTACAAATACTTACTAAGTGGGGCCCCTTAGTAAGCATCTACTGATTACGCAGGTGCTGAACTCAGAACTTCATCAAACTTTATTCATGAAAATAGAATGGTATACATTGCTTTGTTGATATAAACTAACAACAAACTCTGTCTCTTGTCAAACAAATTCTGCTTTTCATTATCATACTGACTCTTACATGATATCTGCTATCTTTCTATCACTATGCTTCTATCTTACTCTAACTATCATCTCCTTTTTCCCTCGCGCAGAAGGAGTACTTTATTTAAAATCAGGAGAGCAACTAACTAACTAACCCTATCAAAGAAAGACGTGGAAGTAAAGTGTATCCTAGAATCAAGGAACAAACTTCATAAATGAATTTATGCGTTCAACCCGATCCGAAGAGAATCTAGCGCTCCACTCTTTCCGGATTGACTGTCATTAAAAATCTTTCCCAACAGTTTCAATCAAAGAGTCTTCACCGGAGCTTCCTCGAAGTCGTGCAGGAAATGGACTTTACTGCAAGGCCGAGATCGGCTGTACTTGACTCGATCATTCTTCAACAACCTGTGAAACAAAAGGTAACAGATGCGAAAGAAAAGGCGTATGGCACATACACAATATCCGTTCATTAATCACACATTTAAATCTATTTCATCATTCAAAAATTGTATGCGATATACTAGTCATTTAGGGAGTCAACGGGCTAATAAATGTAGTCAAGTCAACATAATAAGCTGCGGGAATATGCAAATGTTTTTCTACAGGATATCCCCATAAAATGTTTCAAAAGAGTTTAAAACAACCACGAATAACAAAAGTAAAGGCATTAAAAGTTCATCATAATATCCAAACTATGAGCATATTTTGGGCCTATCACCTAGCTTTGACAAGTTGTTCACTGTTGAATGTGATGCAAGTGGAGTGGCAGTAGGAGGAGTGCTGAGTGAAGAGGGAAGGCATATAGCCTTCTTTAGTGAGAAGCTCAATGAAGCAAAGAAGAAGTATTCAACCTATGACTTAGAACTTTATGCTCTGGTTCAGTCACTCAGGAAATGGAGGCATTACCTTCTACCCAAGGAGTTTGTAGTCTTTACTGACAACCAGGCACTTAGCTTTATCAACACTCAAGAGAAGTTGAGTAATAGGCATTTGAAGTGGATGGAATACATCCAAGCTTTTACCTTCACCATCAAACACAAGAAGGGATAGCTAAACAAAGTAGTAGATGCATTGAGCAGGAGGTTGTTGACAGTGCAGGAGATACAAGTGAAGAGCATAGGGATTGACAGTTTCAAGGATCTCTATGGGAAAGATGAAGACTTTTCAGAGGTCTATAAGGTATGTTCTAACTTTTAGAATCATTTCCATAGCCAATACTCGAAGTATACATTGCAAAGTGGGTTATTGTTTAAAGGAAATCAGTTATGCGTTCCAAGAGGGTCAATGAGGGAAAATCTTATTCAGGAAAAGCATAATGGCAGTCTTAGTGGACATTTTGGCATCAACAAGACTTTAGAACTAGTGCAAAGATTCTATTACTGGCCTAAGCTGGCAAGAGATGTTAGAAAGTATGTGGAACAATGTGTTGTGTGTATGAAAGCTAAGGGAGGAGCTAGTAATGTTGGTCTATATCAACCCCTACCCATTCCTAACAGACCATGGGAGTGTGCGAGTATGGATTTTGTGGTAGGCCTTCCTAAGACCAAGACTGGTTTTGGCAGTGTCTATGTAGTGGTAGACAGATTTAGTAAGATGAGTCATTTTATTCCTTGCAAAACTACTCATGATGCTAGCTACA
This sequence comes from Sequoia sempervirens, assembly GCA_007258455.2. Lineage (NCBI taxonomy): Eukaryota > Viridiplantae > Streptophyta > Pinopsida > Cupressales > Cupressaceae > Sequoia > Sequoia sempervirens. Next base: position 213,178,643 of record VDFB02270651.1, on the reverse strand, counting down.
TAGCTCATCTCTTCTTCAAGGAAGTTGTAAGGATCCATGGATTGCCTTTGAGCATTGTTTCTGACATAGATGTGAAGTTCATGAGTCACTTTTGGAAGACTCTATGGAGTAGATTGGGTACCAACTTGTCTTTTGGATCAGCTTACCATCCTCAGACCGATGGTCAAACAGAGGTGGTTAACAGGGTGCTAGGTAATCTTCTAAGGTGCCTAACCAAGGAGTATGTATAGACATGGGATAAGGTTATCTCACAAGCTGAGTATGCTTACAATGATAGTGTGAACTGGACCACAGGGAAGATTCCTTTTGAAGTTCTGTATGGGATGCACCCAAGAGGAATATGTGAGCTCAGAGATCTTGGAGCTATGGACCATAGAAGTGGACATGCAGAAGACTTTAGTCAAACCATGAAAGAGATTCAGGAGCAGGTGAAGAAGACAGTCACCGAGGCTACACAAAAGTTGAAGGAGAAGGAAGATTTGTCAAAGAAGGATGTGCAGTTTGTATTTGGAGACTATGTCATGGTCCACCTTAACAAGTCAAGGTTGCAGAAGGGAATTTCATCCAAGTTGCAGATGAAGAGAGTGGGTCCATGCAAGGTATTGGCCAAGTATGGCAAGAATGCATACAAGGTGGAGTTACCTACTGATCTAGGAATCTCACCAGTTTTCAATATAGCTGACTTGATCAAGTATAAGGGATCAGTCAATGATGTGGAACATAACAGTAAGGAGATCTTCAAGGACATCAGCAATATATCCTTACCTAATCAAGACAAGCCTCAGGCAGAGAAGATCTTGGAGTCAAGAGTACAAACGTCTACAAGGCACAAGGTGTACATGGAGCACCTTATCAAGTGGAAGAACAAGCATGAATCAAAAGCCACATGGGTACAAGAAGATCACTTCAAGAAGTATGGTATTGACCTATCATTGGTCTCTCCTTCCATTCCTTCGTGTTTGGGCAGAGAGGGGAAGAATGGTGCAGGAGCACCTAAGGAACAACAGGCAGTTTCATTAGGTAAATAGGAAATCTAGAAGGTTATTTTTGTTTTTTCTTCATTAAGGTCATGTTGACCATTTAGTTTTTAGTTAGAAGTGTTAGAACATGTTAGGATGAAGGTTAATTGGTAGCTTATGGTAGAATGAATGAGTTGCACAATTTGTTTCTACTAGGAATCACTAGGATTTGGAAATAAAGCCCAAAATGTTGCATTTGTGCAATTTTGGCCTAATGAGGTGGCTATGTCCGACCAAGGGGAGATGTTACCACTTATGAACCTTTAAAAGGTGGACCTCGAACTGGAATTGACGTTGGAAAAACTTTGTATCAATTGGTGTTTGCAATTTATATGGGAAAATACTGAAATTCTTGAAAATTTCCTGGTTTTTAGCTCTTTGAGTGTGTTAATGGAGGGTTCCAGGCACTGAGCAGTGTGTGGCACATGTGGTATTTATTTTACAAGCTTTTTGTGGTCATTAGTGGTTTTGTTTCATCGTTTCCTAGTTTTGTTCTTAGTAGGTTTTGTTTCTTTCCATTTCTGATCAGTCCAGTAGGCTGTTAATCATGGAGTCTTAGTCCTCTGTCTTCCACTATACTTGGTGTATAGTACATGGGGAAATGAGGCTAAGCTCCATGCCTATAAATATTTTAGGTTTAGGAGTCTGTAGGTGTCAAAGAAGCATGGTGAAAGTCTTTTCCTAGGCGAGCTTGACAGTGCCCGGTTAGGAAAGACAGAGAAAAAGAAGCACAAACGTTGCAGGGGTGTCTATTCCCTCACAAACCAAGGTGTGTGGTGGTTGCAGGAGGCCTTACAAAGGCTTGGTAGGAAGCAAGAGATCTCACCAATCCATTTGGTGACTAAAGTAAGCTGATTGTTCACTGTATGGACATAAAATGGCCTAGAAAGCCCTAAATCTTGCAAAGTTTGGGTTACGCCTGTGTACGGATAGTGGAGCCTCCAAACCCCAAAAATATTCAAGGTGTGGGAAAGGGTACCACGAATCCCAAGAAAAGAACATGGGTCTTTTGGAGGGTTTTGGAGTGAATTCCATTTTTCACGGGTTAGGAGGCCTAATAGGGGCTCAAGGGCTAGTAGCCTTTCTAAACCCTAGAATAGGGTTTGGTGAGAGCAATGGAGAATTGGAGGTTGGTGGATGATCAAGAACCTTAGACGGATGGTCTTGAGGCTTTGGAAGTCATCACACACCCCTGCATCAAGTTAGTGAAGCATTTGAGGGATAGCTAGTCTTTAGGAAGATTAAAGGCTAAGGAGAGAATGAGAGAAAGAACACCAAGAATGGATTGGTTAGGGGAATGGAGATGATAGTAGGGTTGGCCAAGAGAACCAGGTGTACCTAACAAGCAATAGGGACTATAGGTTAAGAAGGTGGAGAGTGACACCAAAGGGGTTTGCCAAGGTGTGACCCAGAGTATGGGACAGTGAGTGTTCCATCCAACCCTACCCTATCATCTCTTCTCTCTTGGGTGAGGGAATTCAACTCTTTTATCCTTCTTTTCTCTCCACACCAAGCCATCTTGGTCATTATCTCCTCAAGAATTCTTCTCTCCTCTCTTCATTCTTTCTATCATCTTCACTAAATTTCTCCAAATAGGAGAAGTGGGTAATACCCATTCCTTCTTCCTCTCCAAAATATATAGAAGTTTCAACCCGCAACCTTTGGATGGGAAGGTGTGGAGTGTACCTAACTCCATCAATGAGAGTCTTTTCCTTATCAAAGAGGAAACATACACTTGGACAACACCACCATCTTTCCATCCCATCCTCTCCTCAAAACTCGTCACTCTCTATTATGAGTACTTTTCAAGGGTCAAATCATGTTCTAGAGGCACTATTGCATGCTTACTTGACCCCTACCGCTATGGTATAGACCCTAGGGGGTTTAATTTTGCATCTCAACCAAGGAAATTGACCAACAACCCTCTTTAAAGACCCTCTTAAGGACCCATCCGAGTTTTAACTTGGATAATGGTTCCTAAACCTTAACCCCAACTTACATATTACATGACATACAAACAAATACCCTTACATTTCTTATATAGATTAGCCATTTTAAAACAACCCTCATACTCTAAGTCTTCCAATACATTAACTCTACTTGTTTCTAGGCCCCAAATTGGGGCAATTTTATTTCTTCAAAACTAAGTCTTTTGATTTTCTCTTGATGGTTCTCCCTTCTCATGCTAACACCATTACCTTCCTGCACATTACCAACACAATCAGAAGTCACAATTAAATATCACATTAATATGTTAGTTGAATATTCTAAGCTTTAATGTAATGCCAAAAAAAATTAAACCAAATTACAATTAAGGACAAAACACAAAATTTGAAATTTCGCTGACATACGCTTACAAAACTCTCAAATTTTACTACCAAAGCATGTACTACATGAAAGCGTACAACTTTCAACCAATTATAAACTATAATATTTTAGTTCGATAACTAGATTGCTTAGACAATCAAGGGTGGGGGATCAAAGGGAGACATTTAGTCCACATCATTGAGGCAGACTTATATAGTTCAGCTAACTCTAGAACAATCAAAAACATAATACCACACACATGATAACCAATAGAATACATATCAATGGTAATTCCCAAGTATAATAATAAGAGAACAAATCCTAGGGGCTAGACCTAATTCCTCAGGGGCTCGTCACTGACAGCCTTGCCTACATATATACTTCACAGAGGAACCGTAGTTTGACACTTTTAGTTTACTTCAACTCATATTGGATTGACCGACAATACATAAATCATCTAGGTTTGATTCATGACTAGTTTTTCAATAGCTTAATAAATACAGAGTAGACAACTATGGTTAATCTATGTGGGCTCTTAAATTGATAAGATAAAAGTATACAAACCATGATACCTCATTCTCGTACAAAAATCCACCATTGATTATAATATAGATCCATATTATCTCCCATTCCCTCTACCTTCTCACATAGCTAGATGAATTTTAGGATGCTATTCATAGTAATATAAATCAAATAATTAAATAAAATTTCAATAACTATTTATTACTATATGAATACAATAAATAGATTTCTATACGAAATGATAGTAATATAACGATAACCTAATCATGAGGTCTTTAAGACTAAATTTGTAACCATCATGGTTATTATAATGATAACACAAAACAATTGTATTCAAGAAAATAAACAAACCATAATATCCAAATTATCCAACAATTTATAGCTTCTTGATTTTAGCATAAAAAGGGCAGTGTTTGAACAGTCATAACTTTTTCGTCTCTTACCCAAATTTTAAAATTAAATATGTTTTGGAAAGGTGAAAGGACAAAGGATAAAACCCAGAGAGCCTTTAAAAGATTACTAGAGCATGTGTGAGTAGTTTTTGACTGTAACTTAGCCCATTATAAAGCTATAGAATAGTTGTTGACCATTTATTCACATTCTCTTTTATTTTCTTTCTTTTTGTAACCATTATAAGCATTTAAAAATTCTACCTCATGACAAAAATATATGTCACAAAGCATACTAAGATACTAGGAAGAATTAGTGTAAATCAATTAGATATTTACAAGATAGAAAAATACACTCATTTTGAATGTTGAATAATCATTTGTTGGGCATAGTTTCACCCTCAAGTATGATCAATCTCACCAATATTAATTGGATTAATAATAATAAAGATTCTTATAATGATATTTAGATTAAGCAACCTTATACTATTTTCCTATCTAAAATTGGATGTCTTCATTTATATTAAATTGATGGCATAAAATAATCACATAGCTTATAATTTTCTTGCTATGATATTTATTAACCCTGCCTATCAAGCTTTGTATCTTTCTGCTATATGTAAGGTATTTATAATAGATTTTTATATATAAAAGAATGACAAATAAAATATATATTTTTACCCACTCACTTCCCGGTTACCATTAAAATTGTCCATATTAACCTAACTGCCATAATAACTATCGCCTTAAATAGTTGAATACTCCCACAATTTTATTTTTTATTTTTAAAATTCTAAACAGCCGGTACATTGTTCATCTAGGGCTTCATATAATTCTTCTAGCTTATTTTCAGCTAACTAAATAATTTTACAGATTTAAGTTTTCAATCGTTTCAACAATTATAAAGCATTTAAAGTCAAAATAAAACCCCTATCAAACAATGTACAAATTATTTGGAAGATTGATTTCTATCAATTGTAAAATGTTTCCAGTAAATATTCAGTAATTGTAATTGGAATGCCCAAAACAGAAAATGTAACTTCATTAGAATTTCTATTTAGCAGTAATCTCAATTTGTGTTGGCTGACGGCTTTGGCGTTTAAATCTAATAACTATATTAGTTCATTCTTTTTATTTTGTTTTCCATTACCACATAAATTTAAATGTCATGCTATTTTTTTTGTTTTTTTTTAATACATTATAAGTCATAACAAAATAATATTTAAAGGGTTTAGTAGCACAAGATACTTGACAGTTCACAGAGGTGGGTGTTGAGTTTTATTTTTTTCTTAAAGGTACACAAAACGGCAATCCCTAATTCCATTAAATGTGGAAAGTGCTACCATCAATAAGGCTCAACAAATTCCTTGATCTCACCTCTTGGTAAGCAAGCATAGTTAGAGGCTATTGCATAGGCAGGAGAACCTAACAGAAAAACTAAAATTATAAAAGACTGAAACCTATTTCACAAGGATGCTCATGAAAGAGGGAAGAGGATCATCAGAACTAAAAGAAAGTAAAGAATGACAAAAAGTTCCCAACAAGTAGTCATGTTAACATATTTTTGGGATAACAACCAGGTCTCATTGATTCACTTCATGACTAAATTCTAGATATACCAAAATCAAAATAAGGGCAAGAAACATCACGTATATACATAGGCTCTATCTTTTCCTACTAAAGAAGATTTCGCAGTAACCTTTTTCTTTTGCAAACACTGATAAAAATATATGAGAAGTCTAAAATAGTATATCTATATATTAATAAGTAAAATACTCAAAGGACCGACCTGAGCCATTGAAAGTGCATCATTTTTGTAAAAATCAGGAAGACTGTCCACATATCCAGGGTACCTCGACAATATACGTGCTCCATGTAATTTCCTTTCCACAAGTAAACAAGAACTTTGGAGGCAAGCCTGAAGAAGCATGGTATATGTCTTTAGTGACATTCCCCCTGTAACTGAGGGTAATTTCTGGATTATTAGATTAGATTAATTAAATCAAAGTAAAATGACAAAAACCCAAAGTAGCTACAAAACACAATGGAAATACATGCAAGAACGATTATACCTGATTGCCGAAGTCTCCATGATTCATTTATGTAGCACCTTCTTACTTGCTGGATAATGTTGCCCTCAGATTCGTCGTTTGAGAAATTTAAAAATGCCTAAGTCCTACAACAAGCCTTGAAGGATTTACATAAAGTCTAAATGTCTATACCTATTGCCAATGTCTATTCCTAAAACAATGCCATGACTTGATTAAATGACTATAATAATGAATTAAAATTGCCTATGAAGAACTAAGTGTGAAAGAAAATGCCTATAATAACTATGCAAAATGTCAGCATGTGTGTCTTCAAAAAATGAGAAGAAGATGGCATTTTATAGAAAATGCCATTTCAAATGGATGGACGAGATAAATTAATGAAGAGAACCTAAAATGAGCGATCCAAATTAAACCTGAGAATCCCTAATTAGGGTTAGGGAAAAATATTTAATCGAACAGTCAGGACAAAATCGGATCGACGGTGGAGAATAAATGAGGAAATTAATTAAATAAATAAATATTTTTGAAAAATCAAGAAGATAAGATTGCCCAATTTGCAAGATTCGAAAAATCAACGAGATAAGATTTGGACTGAAGATAAGATTTGGAAAATCAAGAATCTGCCCGATTACTTGATTTTTGGAAGATTAGTTGCCAATTTGAATTAAATTAATTCAAATTATGGATTTTGAAAGATAATAAATAATCTTTTTTAGATTATTTATCAAAAAGGACTGACAGTTAAGATTGACATGACATTTTAAATAATTTAATTTATTTAAAATGAGAAGAATATTAATTGGCAATTAAATAATTAAATTTAATTATTTAATTTAGGAGATGAGATTAATTAATTAAATAAATTAATCAATTTATTTAATTAAGACAATTAGTGGCATTAAATAAATAAATGTAATTTATTTATTTAATAATCAAGAAGAATTAAATGAAGGGAATTAAATAAATTAAGAAATTTATTTAATTAAAGAAAGACAGTTAATGGCGTATTTAATAAATAAATTTATTTATTTATTTAATAATCATGAAGAATATAAAGACATGAATTAATTAAACAATTATAAATTATTTAATTAATAGTCGAATGTGGACCAAGGACATAATTAAATGCCATAATTATGCTAGGACGAAAGTGATAAAAATGAAGCTTGCAGGCCTAGGTCATTTTTAGGTGTCTACAATTTGCCCCTCTTTGTCATAATGTTGCTTGTCGCATTGTGACAAAGAAAACAAGTCAAAAGTATGCCCCAGTGCAAAATAAAATGAGGAAAAATGACGAGGAGGGTTATGGTATGCCCCCTCGAGAAGAAAGACGGGTTCCAAGAACATGGGTGTGCTCTCGAAATTAATGAGAAGACTAGAATATGAAGAGACAAAGAAATGTTAGTGCAGAAGATGTGGATGATGATATGGATGCAATGCATATATGAGACGAGCAAAAGAAGATGACAAGACTAAAGAAGATGCATGTTAGTTCCTAGACCAAATCCTTCAAAACATTGTCATAGGACTTTAATATTTATTGCTCTTAATCATCATTGGGCAATAAAAATGACACAAATGGACAACAAACATAATGGTATGACGTAGACCAAGGTGTGCAAGGTCATCCATTTGAAAAATAGACAGTCACAGACAAGGAATTTCCTAACTCATACTAAGGGTGAAGTTGCCCCAGTCTTTTTGTCAAGACAATCCACAGACAGTAGTCAAAGAAAATAAAATAGGCCAGAAGACGTCATCGCACCTCTAAATCCTTCATGGGACATCCTCGAGGTAGCTAGTAACATGACCAATAAAGACAAGACAGTAAAAATATAAGACAAAATAGCCAAGATAGCCAAAAGATAAGACAAGAAAGACAGAAAGATTAACAGCCATGTAATTTTGTTTGCCAATGTTTGTTTGCCACAGATTAATTTTTTGTCAATTTGACAGTTTGGACAGTTTAAGAGTTTTGCCAATTTGACGGTGTTGATAGTTTGACGGGGCCTATTGTCAGGAAGGACACATCCTAAAAAGGAAAAAGACATTTTGACAAGGTCTAACTCAAGAAGGACACATCTTGAAGAGGACCAAAGAGTGACGGGATTGACATTGTTTTGACTAATATGTTTTGGCAAGTTGAGTGATGTTGACTGTATGATTGATTGGACTATGCTATCTGATTTTGACCAATTTTGACATTGACGTTTCAAATGACTATCTTGTGTCTGAGTTTGACTATGCCTGACTTATTTGACCAATGTGATGATTGTGACAAATGCCATGATTTTATTTGGACCAACCTAAAAGGACTGACCTAATGTCTCGGGGACTCATCGACTGATGGCCTTGCCTACGTAGCAAATGCGTAGAGACAACGTAGTTCGACAATGACATGGACTAACTGACATGACTGACTTTGACTCCATTTTCAGGATTTTGACATTGATTTGAATGTTTTTGTGTTTTTCTTCAAGTAGTTTTATGATTTTTAGGTCTTTCTTCAAGACATTTTATGATGTTTGTCTTTTTTCAGAACATTTTATGATGTTTGTCTTTTTTCAGGACATTTTATGATGTTTTTGGTCTTTTTGAATGGTTTAAGGGGATTATGACAAATTCATGTGACTGATGCCTACACATGAGAATCCAAGGAAAAACATGATTGTGCCCCTAGTCAAGCTAAATACCAATTGACATGTGATGACAACATTGTTTGACATGGGAAGGACGCATCCCGAAACAACGTGAGGACAATGACGATAATGTGATGAAAGTATCGAGGTCTACAGCCGAGCCAGGAACACAGTCAAGTAAAATTTTGGATAATGTGCTTGTATGAATTAGACTCGTTGCATTTGGAATGACTTGGTGAGGACTAGATGGGATGATGATTATCCTTAGACCATTTGACAAGGGAAAGCCAAGATAGGTGATAGGCATGAAAGGATAGGGGGTGGCCTTGGTAAAGGACGGGAGACATGAGACTAAGGGAATTGTCATATGATTTTCAAGGACTATCATATAAGGACAATAAGACTATGACAGTCAATGACATGATGTTTCATGAATTGTGTATGACCGAAGGATAGACATGTCAAGAGTTTTCCCAAAGCATGATTTATGTGTGCCAGTTTTATGTCAAGACCAAGGTAGGTGGGAATGATATGGATTAAATGGTCAAATGCCAATGCTAAGAGGAAGGCCTAGGAGATGAGACAACTTGCCCCCAAGTGTAAGAGTCCACATAGACAATTTATTTTATACATGACCCTGTTTGCTAGGTTTTCATCATGGTACTTATCCAGGGTGCCTGTTTCCCAGGTTTTCACCATTGCATGAAATTTTTCTTTTTACTATTTTCTTGACTTTTTGATTTTTTTTTGGTGTCACCAGGACGCCTGTTTGTCAGGTTTTCATCAGGGTGACAATTTTTTTGATTTTTGATTTTTTTTGTATTTCTAATTTTGTGGATAGCCTGGATGCTTTAGATAACCACTAACTATTTTGAATCCACTGACGGTGCCGATGTAGAGACTGGTGCCATGATATGCCAATAATGACCTTGCTGAAGGAGTTGTCTTGTCAGGATTGTAGCGCTTGTATACAACTAATCGATGTCATTGAGGTCCTTTCTGATACTAGAGTTGGCCTTATCAAAATACGCACATCGCAATAGAGTGCCATGAGAGTCCTTGTGGTAAAGAGTTGCTGCCCTGATGTGACGGATTTGTGACGTAGGAATTTTGGACTTTAGGTGAGATGTAGGATTATGACAAATGATGGTAGACGTGGAAAGGTTGTTTGGATGTTTGGATGAATGACTTTATTTTCCAAAATTGGGATGTTGTATGACGGATTTTGGAGGGATGGCGTTTGAAACCAACACTTTTATATGTCTTGATTGATGACCATTTTGAAGGAGGTGGACATGTGTTATATGTGGGAGTCCTCTTGTCTTGTGGATCCACATTGTGATGACTTTTGTATTTGGCTTGATGTCTTTGTTTGATCCATCTTTCTTTGGGATCCATTTTAATTTTATTTGTCCACTTGTCCTTTTGTTTGATTCAATGGCCTTTAACATTTGATTTTGATCTTTTGACTTGTAAGACTTTTGTTTTTGTTGGTTCCAAAGGAAAGGTTTATTTATGATGGAATGACGGTTCATGGTGTGGGTGGAGGGGGTGTTGGCAGCAATCTTATGACAAGGATTTCTCATGGATTCCATTTTGACGTTTGCATCTAACAAGGTTGCCTCTAGTATCGAGGAGGTACCACTGACATCGTTTGATTTTCTTTCTGAGGAATAACCAAGACCTTGACGTCTGTAATTTGCCTGAAGTTGTATTGGTTCTAGAATGCCCTGCTCGTGTATGCCTAGTCCTTTGCCTTGATATTGCATGATTTGACAGATTCTATTTGCAATGGGGTATTTGTTGTTTTGAAAGCAAGATGCTAACCCATCATTAGGTATGTGGATACTGTCACTTGTAATATTTTCGTCTACAAGAAAGCCTGCTTTGACAAAGACAGATGACCCTAAGTGATAAAGTGTCTTAGCTTCATTGTCTTGTTGGACATATTCCTGACTGATATCTGTGGTATGATCTTGTGACATGCCAGGTTCAGATGATTCTGTTGGTGCTTCCAAAGAAATGTCGAAGCCATCATTATGGTCAGTGTCATAGAGTCCAATAAATTTAGCTATAGCTTGATCATTTTCAAATATGTCCATATTGGAATACTCTTGTGCTTAAGGAATATCGTCTATGTGTCCCATGGAGGCAAGTGTCTCAGTTTGGAAAGGGTCAACAGTCAAGGCTTGTATAGGGTCATCAAGTGTTTGATTATGAATGGCATAAAGTTCAAGGAGTGGATCATTTTGGATTTTTTGGTCCATGGTAGGGTCTTGGTCCAAGATGGGGTTGTCATGGATTTGGACTTCTTGGTCAATGGTAGGGTCTTGGTCAAAGATGGGGTTGTCATTGATAATACAATTGGAAATAAGGTCATGGGATGGACTACCTTGTTCTTGACATGAGGGTGACATTATAATGTCATGCTTTGGGCTTTCATTTTGACATGTATCCTCAAGTTTGTTAAATAGGATTTGACTTTGACTAAAGATAGAGCTTTCATGACTAGATGTGGCTTATGAGGGGGTGATTTGAAAAGGATTAATGGATGAAGGACTAGGATAGGACATGGAGACTTGGACTAGACTAGTATGTGAAGGACTAGGATAGGACATGGGTACTTGCATTGGACTAGTATGTGAAGGACAAGGGTATGACGTGGAGACTTGGACTAGATATGACATGGAGTCTTGAACTGGATTAACTGTTGAAGGACAAGGATATGACATGGAGACTTCGACTGGATTGGTGTAAGGTTGATTGAAATAGGATGTGGAGACTTGGACCGGATCGGTATGGTATGATGTGGGGACTTCACATGAGTTGGTAGATGGCTGATAAGGGATGCAGACGTTGATAGGATTGAAAGGTGAAGGGTCAAAATATGACGTGGAGTTTTGGAATGGACTAGTTGATAGTTGGCTTCCCTTGTCAAGGTTAGGATAAGGGTGATAAGTGGACGGTTGTTGTGAATTACTGGTAGGATTGATGTCAAGTGACTGTTGATGGTGAGGGTAGACTAATGGAGGTGGCAAAGTATTTATGTCAAAGCCTTGTGCTAACTTAGCCCCTAAGTCCAAAAGCATGGCTAGATACCTTTGAGGGTCACGTAAGATATATTTTTTTACAAAGGAGACTATGTCAGGATTTTGCGATGCAGCTTCTATGTCTTTGAAATATACTCGTCCATTTTGGTCTCTTTGTATGAATGGTTCAAAAATGTTTTTTGATGAAGATTGCATGTTCATGTTGTGAAATGGATCAGAAAAGGTCCAATGTTTTGACTTGGTTGTTTCTAGATGTTTGACCGTTGTTTGGTTTGTTTCAGTATCCAGAAAACACTTGCAAGCATGATATTTTGACTGTAAGCAAACACACATAAGACAAGTACAATCCTAAAAGGCCAAAAGGCCAAGGGTTTGTATACTTGGTATAGCCCACCTTTATACCCCGGATTGGTGATAAACACCTTTCCTTCTTGAGAGCGGATAGCTTAGAATTTTGGTGGCATTGGCTCCCCTCTACGACTCATTAACGTCATTTGAGCACACCAAATTCAGATTCTTTGGGTAGTGACATCCCAAGAATTGCTATCTCTACTCAAGGGGATCAGTAGTGAGTGTCTTCGGGCATGATAATGTACCCTGCACTATACCAAGCAACGACCAATAGAACGGTTGGACACTAAGACAAGAGGTGTTTAATTCGGGCATTCCATTCGTGGGGCATGATCCATGCGGCGAGAGTCCCCTTTCAGATCCATCTCGTCGGAACCACACTCGTGATTCTTGGGCTTTCCCCAAGAACCCACTTTTATATACCGGCTGGAAGTCCCTCGGTGTCAGGGTGCTACCGGTCTGAGTCATCCTGGGGTGAGTACTTTTTCCCACCAGAACAGACCCAAGTTCTAGAGTCAGTAACCGTTTCTTTTACACCTAGGATCGCTCGAAAGCGGAAGGGGAGAGGATACTTCGATTACTAAATCGTAAGGGTGACACAACATAAGATGGGTCTGGTTTTCTGATCACCTAGTTTTTACAAGGTGAGAGCATAATCACCTACCACCTTCAAGCACAATCAAACATAAACAAACACGCATTCATTTTAAAAGCACCAAAATGAAGTGTTTTCTACACTAGAAATCACAAACATTTTGTTTGAGAAATGAGTCTTTGACAAGCATAGCTGCAAAACCACATGTCAGTAGTTTGAATATATGTCTTTGACTCACGAAAAACTCCAACGCCACATACTGCCAACAAAGATTAATAACAAAAAAAAATAAAAAAATAGCAAACTTAAAATAGTGATAACTTCCTCCAAACTTAACAAAATTTTAAGCGGTAGATATCCATGGAAAGCTGAAAATTAAAGCTTCACAACCCAGAAAATATTTTCCACAATTCTACACAAAACAAATGTTATATGCAAAAGAAAACGCGGGTTTTAAAAATGAAATTAAAAAAAAAATAGCGATCACTAAAACAACCATAACTTTCTCAAATCTTAACGAAATTTAATATCGTTTGATGTTCTGGAAAGCCGAGACCGAGATCTAAAAAATCCAGAAAATGTTTAAAAATATTTTATTCGCCCATTTTTCTGTGCTCAAATGAAGGTGACAAGATTTCGTATGACGTCTTGGCTGTAACCTGCAAAATAGTGAAAACAAACAAGAAAACACAATTTTTTCTACAAAATGTCGGGTTCACCAATGTAACTGAGGGTAATTTTTGGATTATTAGATTAGATTAATTAAATCAAAGTAAAATGACAAAAACCCAAAGTAGCTACAAAACACAATGGAAATACATGCAAGAACGATTATACCTGATCGCCGAAGTCTCCATGATTCATTTCTATAGCACCTTCTTAATTGCTGGATAATGTTGCCCTTAGATTCGTCGTTTGAGCAATCTAAAAATGCCTAAGTCCTACAACAAGCCTTGAAGGATTTGCATAAAGTCTAAATGTCTATACCTATTGCCAATGTCTATGCCTAAAACAATGCCATAACTTGATTAAATGACTATAATAATGAATTAAAATTGTCTACGAAGAACTAAGTGTGAAAGCAAATGCCTATAATAACTATGCAAAATGTCAGCATGTGTGTCTTCGAAAAATGAGAAGAAGATGGCATTTTATAAAAAATGCCATTTCGAATGGACGGATGAGATAAATTAATGAAGAGGACCTAAAATGAGCGATCCAGATTAAACTTGAGAATCCCTAATTAGGGTTAGGGAAAAATATTTAATCGAACGGTTAGGACAAAATCGGATCGACGGTGGAGAATAAATGAGGAAATTAATTAAAGAAATAAAGATTTTCGAAAAATCAAGAAGATAAGATTGCCTGATTTGCAAGATTCGAAAAATCAAAGAGATAAGATTTGGACTGAAGATAAGATTTGGAAAATCAAGAATCTGCCTGATTACTTGATTTTTGGAAGATTAGTTGCCAATTTTAATTAAATTAATTCAAATTATGGATTTTGAAAGATAATAAATAATCTTTTTCAAATTATTTATCAAAAAGGACTGACAGTTAAGATTGACCTGACATTTTAAATAATTTAATTTATTTAAAATGAGAAGAATATTAATTGGCAATTAAATAATTAAATTTAATTATTTAATTTAGGAGATGAGATTAATTAATTAAATAAATTAATCAATTTATTTAATTAAGACAATTAGTGACGCATTAAATAAATAAATGTAATTTATTTATTTAATAATCAAGAAGAATTAAATGACAAAGGGGAATTAAATAAATTAAAAAAATTATTTAATTAAAGAAAGACTTAGACAGTTAATGACGTATTTAATAAATAAATTTATTTATTTATTTAATAATAATGAAGAATATAAAGACATGAATTAATTAAACAATTATAAATTATTTAATTAATAGTCAAATGTGGACCAAAGACATAATTAAATGTCATAATTATGCTAGGACGAAAGTGATAAAAATGAAGCTTCCAGGCCTAGGTCATTTTTAGGTGTCTACACCCCCAATTGTTGTTGTAGTATTTGCTGAAAGTGGCAGAGATTCTTCTACATATGAAAAAGTCACCCATTCCTGAAATCTTATGCAATCTCTTGAAAGACAATTTTCTCATCAAAACCTTAATGCCCTGCTGATACTTATGAATTTCACTCTAGAACCTTTCAACTAACCGCCATTTATGAAAATGAAAGTAAATCCATATTCACTAGAATTCTACATTTATTGTATAAAATAGTAAACTACTTTCCCAGGCTCTATCAATCTCCCTCTCCAATATGACTGCTCATACACCATTATCAATTAAGAACCTTTTGTTTTTTTTTTCAGCCATCTAGAATCTACCCAAAACCCCCATGCCATCCTTACACAATTTATAATGTTTCATTTTGGTGGATTGAAGATGAGAAACTGCTTGGTCTTCCACGCCCAACTCCTACCAACCATTCTTCTTCCTCCATTAACAGATAAATTTCCCCTCATTTCATATTTTTTTCTTCACTTTATGGCAACTAACCTTTTCTATTTTACCCCCCCCCCCCCAAGCTGAAGATTCAATCCCAGAAATTTAGGACCATAAAAGTTAGTTGACAATGGCCTGAGATGCACAATCCTGCTGCCCCTCACCTACCCAACAATGATTAATGAGATCCCCTTTTTCCCTCAAAATACAAGGGGTATATCTCAAAATATTGGGGTTGTCAGAGCTCTTCCATTATTGAGCTCTAGACAAGATTGCTCGCAATCTTTTACACCAATAGGTATCTTCATTGCGTGACATGATTTGTTTGCGTGATAAGATTTGTTTCAGGAATTAAATAAGGCTTGCTTGGCATGATACCTAGACTACTAGGACAACATACTTTTAATCAAATCTTTCACTGATAAAAGGGTTCTCGCAAATAACTGTCACTGCCCATGCTCAACAGTAAAGAAAAAAAAAGAGGTGTACCATCAATTAACATTATGGTCACCAACTCTCTAGTGCCAACATTTATACCAAACCTAATCTAATTTTACACAGGATAGTCACAGGCAGAGAGGCAAATTTATCAACTTTGTAAATGAACCTACAGCTACTCCCTAACATACTTGAGGTCAAGGCCATGGTCTGAGCCGAATGTTGATTGTGTTCGTGTTTTCTAGCCAAGGAGTATAATTATTCATTGGGTATGGATTGTGCGGAATAGCTCTTTCTTTCTTTTCTTTTTTAAATACAAATTCTATTTTCTACCTATGCATAATTTGGTAATTATTATGATATTTAATAAATGAAATTGTCTTAGTTTGAAAATAAAGTTACATCCTTTTGGAATGTAAAACAAAAATAATAATAATCATTTGTGACAATAATCTTACTTTATTTTTATCTTATTAATGTCTTTAATGGAATTATATAATAATCTCATATGTATCACTATTACATAAAATAGAGAGTTAACAACAATGCCATATATATAAAATTAGGATATTGCATAACTATAATGAACTTATAAATAACAATATATTAATATAGTTTATAATCAATTCACAAAGGTGATTAAGTGGCATAGCCAAAGCATCAAGAACTTATTTATACTCTGCGTCTCATAAACAACTATATTACCTTAATCATAACTCATCTAGGGTACTTTGTTACATGTTAAATCAAGAAACCTAAGTTTTTCTAGTGTCATTGAAATAGACACTCTAGCTCCCAATTCTCTCCTATAGGTATGCCCAGTTACCATCACTAATCACTAGAATAATTTTTTTCATTAAATTAGGTAATAACCCCTTCATCTTGATCTAGCATTGTACTTGTAACAATTACTTGAACACCCAAATAAATTTGTTATTGTATCATGTACTATAAATAGTTTTAAATATATTGTTCTTAAATAATTCTTTAACCAAATATATTAATATAAAATATTTAATCTAAGATCATGGTAGTCTAAAAAAATATTGATTTACTACCTTTTCTCGAGATCATTAATCAAATCGAATATTTCTTGTAAGTGGTTTCCACTCAATACAATATTGTTTGATATTTATAGATCAATTAGTAAATGTTTCTTATCAAAAGCCATATAGTTCAAACCTAATCATGGTATTCAAAATAAGAATTCATGAGTTTTGGGTCATGAAATCCCTAGGGTCTTTGTCATCATATTAGGCCTAAATAACTAGAAGACAAAATGATAAGGTATTACATCAATGCCCCATGTCTGTTATTTTATTCCTTTAGTGACTACTTACGCTTATCACACATAATTGAATCATATAGAAATTTAAGTATATAACAACTAACACTATCATGAACCATAAGAACACTATGCCAAGGGGTGCATTGCTACCACATACTAGGAAATCCCTACATGCATTATGGTGAGTTGACCAAGCGGCCTTACATTTAACTACAAAATAATCCATTTTAAAATTTCAATTTGTATTCCACAATATACAAGTGCATTTCGCCTTCACAATAGTGATGATAAAAACATAATGTCAAAATGAAATGCAAGAATATTGCCCAAAGATCACCTCATTCATCATCCACCATATATATAATCATTAATTCAAGAAAAAATTATAACAAATTAGGGTGGTATCAAGTACATACAAGGTGGGGTCTTACATCCCCCTCCCCATAGTTTAGGCTTCCTCCAGGAAGTCGTTAAGGTCAAGAAAATAAAAATAAAAAAATCTCAATATAGCAATGGACATAAATGTACTAAAATATGAATTACTTTACTTTCTTGATGAATAAATCATAAAATTCAACCATTAAGCACACCTTAAATGAATCCCTTTCATGAATCAAACATCTAATTGCTCAAAACAAAATTTTCCACCATAGAACATTTATCCAATATTGTCACAATATAACAAATGTTAGTAATCACCCATGTAGTTAATATTCTTGATATCAACATATATCCAACACATTAACATTCTTGGATACCCTTCAAGGTTCTCTTATGCATCATAAACATCACTCATGATGTTAGAAAATATTTTCGTTCTAGTAACAACTCATGTCTCAAGAATAGTAGTCTGAATTTTATCTATCACTTTTTTCATTGCATAGCAATCAAGTATTTTGACATGTCATTTATTTAAAAATTTACCCATACATCACAACAATTACACATAATTCACATCACAAGGTTCAATGGGGTTTACAAGGATGGATATTCTTGGATACCATAGCCATTAGGAGAGATGGTCCCAAGGCCCTTCTCTAAGGACCCTTCCATACATCTCCTAGGTACCTTCCCTTGTTTGTGTAAGGGGGTTACCCTCCAAGGGAAAGGTATGAAAATAATAATCATAGAACTAGGGGAAGAATGGATTAATGACCGTCCCATACTGGTCCCATTTGCAACCCCTTTCAAATAACTCATAATTCCCCAACGCATCTACTCCCCTATACGATCTGCCAAGAAACCCCCAGGATATGGCAATTTTTTTACAGATGTCACATTACACCACACTTACCAATAGTTAACAACAATAAGAAGCCTCAAACCGAGTAACATAAAATCATAAACCAATGTTTCAATAAATATAAAATTATAACTTTAAGAGGGAAAACCAAATAAAGATCAATTGTAGCTGCATTTAAACATTCTAATCTTAATTCAAAAATAGAAATTAAATAAGTCCTTGAGGCAATGGACTACAACATCCTTCAAATGGCTAAATAGCCCCAGTAAAAGAAATGTAAAATCTGTTGGCATATAATAGAACAAATCATCAATTAAGAAATTATCAATAATTCATATCTCAACAATAAAAATTTCACATGACGAGCACCACGTGACTTTGGTAAAGCCACCTAAGGGGAGGAGGGGAATGGTGGTTCTCTAACCACATAAGTATAATAGTATGCAATAAATTGGTGGTCCCTGACCACATAAATATGATAGCGCGCAATATCATGGTGGACTCTTCCACATAGTATGAATGCCCTGCATTGCCAAAGTATCCAAAATCTGTGATCAACATGGCCCAAGTAATTCCATCCTTTACCCATGGGTTATAAACATCAAGGAGTGGGTTTGCACTATGAACCAACAAGTGTGGTTCTCATAAGTGGGGGAGTAGGTTAGGAACACATCCAAGGGAAACTATGGGGTTCCCACTTAGGGTTCTCTTTCCCCTCAACCCCTATTTACACTAGTAGGCATCTCAATCCCGTAGGGGAGTCATACGCTAGGGGTACAGTTTTAACATACGAACAAAAATTATAAAAAGAATTACTTCACATTTCACTTAGTAGTCACACATTTACACATCATATTTACATTATTTCACATTTAACTAACTTACACAATGGGTCATCACAAAGGGTACACATGAGGGGTCATACTTGACGTCCCTTGCCCTTATCCCAAGTCAGATACCCTGTATCTCATACTTGGGGCATAAAACATTTACTAGTTCTTCACTTCACATGTCATAACACATTACACTTTACAAAATTCACTATATTAAGGAACAAAACAATACACTTAAATGCATTCTAGATATTTTCTTTAAACAATATTTTCTTTGCTTCTTAATTTCAGAAATATCCACTCACTTTGCATAAGTACAAGAAATCACTAGATGATGTGCAATGGTAGCATAGATATAATATCCATCTTCTTAGAACTCAACAATACTTGGTTCACCACACTTTCCATCTTTCTAAGTTAGTGCTTGACATTGCTTTTAAACTCAAGATTGGTTTTTTTTATAGTTATCCATACCATTATTTCTCTTTTATTCAACTATTTTTGTTATGTTCACAATATATCCATACGGGTAATACCACTATGTTTTTCACACATGATAAGGAAAGTTTCCCACTTAATAAGGAAGATAGTTAACCATTTTCATCACACTATGAGACAAGAAAGAAAACTCAATGCATAAACATATGACAAATCATGGAATAGCAGTTCTCACAACTTATTAATATATTTTATAAATATTGCATTCTGCTATCTAAGGTTGATTCATTCAATCATATATCATGATCATCATGTTTACAATCTTAGTTCCATCTAACCTCATAAGATGCACAATGAGTAGAAAGCTTAAAAGTTTTACCTACTTTGAAGTTTTCTCCTTTGCATTTGGGTGTAAATTTCCTTCCCTCAAAGGGAAAATATAGTCAATGGTATAGAATACACAAAATTATTCAAAAGTTTTACAAGTTTACTTTAGTGTCTTTTATCTATATACTTTAACTTTCCCATCACACAATACACTGTGAGCCACTCATAATTCATTACTCAATTTATAATTCCATACCATTGACTATTCAATCCTTATGATGTGTACACAACCTTCAAGGTCATCATGTAATTGAGTGTGTTTTTACTTCCTATACATGACATTCCTCTCTTATTTGGGAAGCAACATGTCTCATATGAGTTCTAGATAATGTTTTAACTCCAGTTTCTCATTTTGAAAAGATCTCTTCACAGATCTTCTTAAGTTTATTTATTATAATGGAGTGATTTAAACACCATCTTGTCTTAATTGTATTATCCTATGCATTCACCTTTGACTTGAATCATAGGAATCACGTGGCCCTTTTTTTTTTTAACTATTTAATATTAAACAATAGGACACAATAGTCTGGTAGTTGTTATAGTTACATTACGTTGAATAGGTCACCATTTGCTTGAAAAAGTGCTTAATTATCTTTAAGGTTTCATCATTTAATTCAAGGTAAAATCTAGTTTTGATCACCCTTCTAAGTTGGACAAGGGTTGATTATTAGTTGATGTCGTCATTCCTAAAAATTTTACCTGACAACTACAAGGTGAATCTTTTACTACTTCACAAGAACACAAATTAAGTCCTAATAGACAATGTGTTAATTAAGATCTTGAGTAATAGGGAAGGCCTAGATATACCATGGTATAAGGTGTTCAAATTAGTAGTTCTTCAACATCTTGAATCTATTACCAAACAGTGAGCCATCCCTTGGACTTAGGTCCAACAATCTACACCATAAATGTAATGCCCAAAAATTTCAACCATAAACTCACCTAAATTTCATAACAAAAATTTCAAATTTTCAATCACAACACAAGACTCACTCACAATATGAATGATTTCAAGCAAGAAACAGGGAAACCTAAGGGGCCAGACCTAATTCCTCGGGGGCTCATCTCTGATGGCCTTGCCTACGTACACGCAGCGCAGAGGAATTGTAGTTCAACACATGGAGATTGCACCAACTCATTCTCGATTGACCAACAATAATGTATATCATCTAGGTTTTATTCACAACTACTTTACCAACACTTTTAGAAAGTATACATAAAAGATAATTAGGTTAATCAATGAGGACTCTTTCACTATATAGTGAAAAGATAGCAAAGAATATTTGAGGGATTTCTCCTACTATAGACACCTACTATGTATAACTTATTATAGTCAATAGAAAGATATACTTATGTTTTAGTACCATACACTCTATGTATCATGTCCATTAACCATGGAATGAATAATGTAAATTTATAGTTGCAGATTAATCCAACTAATAGAAGGATCATGATTTAATAAGATAAATGATCAATGATTAAACTCAATTGTTGACTTTGTCATATAAGACATGACAATAAAAGAAAACAATGACATGAGTGAACAACATATGAATCCAATGTGATGAAAATTATTTAAATCTATAGGATCTATCAATTTACTAAAGAGATAACTAATTACAAGAAAATATAAGGTCTAGTTAACAAGATAATTAATCGTTTATCCCAAAACTGATAATGTACTACTACTAAAATATGTAACAATTGATTATTTCAAAAATATGAAGGAAGGAGTAATCAACGAATGCACGAGTTAATTCAAGGGAAAATTAATCTTTTAACAATCATATTCATAATAATTCAATCATATAATCACTCTACAAGTTTTAGTTTGCTGAACGTAGAAAAATGAGCAGAATTAAAATGATGATAACTTTTACGTTACTAACCCAAATCTTAAAATTCAAAATGATCTGAAAAGGGGAAAGAGAGAGGAATAAAACCCAAAAAATCATTTAGCATAAAACCCAAATGTGTGAGCAGTTTTTTCTGCAACATGACCCCTTAACTTACTTGAAACAACATAATGACCATAAAATTAACTTAAAATAAAACCAAAATCTCACATTTTCTTTGAGTTTTTATTTATTTATTTATTTATATAATATATAACCATATTCTTTGTGTAGATCAAAACTTAGTATATTTTTAAAATAAGAAATCTCATTCTTTTCTATTTCATTCAATAAGAATGGAATCCATATTCATTCACCATGGAAAAAAAATCAAACAAAATAAAATAAGTCAATACAAAATAAAATAAGTCAATACAAAATAAAACTAATTCCTACAAACGAATCTTGATCATGCTATCCTAAAACAACTATGTTGAACTATTGATTATGTGGTTTCATCTGTGGCTGCTTTCATACATTTATTTATTTTTTAAACAATTTTGCTATCATCTGTCACATGAAGGCATCGACCAAATGGTTTTAATCATGGAAATTTTTACTCTAAAACATATATGCTCTTATGAAGGCATCTATTTGATGGATAATGAGTTCTAAAATAAAAATGATCTACTATAGATACTAATAGATCAACTGGAATGAAGTCTTTGATGATAATACTCATTATTTGCACAGGGGAAGTTAGCACGCTGGTAATTGGAAAAAAAATGGCAATTAATTTACCAAACTCATTCAAAGCCTCATGTCTCATGCTGGCAACTATAGAGGTGAAAATATAATGATCTAGGAACAAAAAAGATTTGGATAAGTTAGGGAATATATTTTTAATAAACCAATCGACGGGTATCAAATTTCATAGAATTTAACTTACCACATATACAAATGAATTGCAATATTAACTTAGAATTCTTTGTGGTCTACTAATCGCTTGATATAAAGATAGCAAATAGCACAGTAAATAATAAAGCCTACCTGGTAATGCTTAGCCTTGGAAAAAGAGAATTAAAATACTAAATGGTGATAGAAGCAATCAAATCGTCACACCTTCTTAATACTCAATCATCCCCTATAACTTTCCCTATGTACAAGAAGTTTTTACCAACCAATTTTCCCCTTTCTTTCCATATATAATCATGGATTAGCAGATTTAAAGAAGGCGATGGAATAACATATTTGAGGAAGGCAATGAATAACAGATTACTATAGAACTGTGAACTACTACTGCAAGATAGACCTTTTTTTTTTTCTTTCCCCCTCTCCAAACCCAAGATGGGAAAGCTAGGGAACACTAAAACTAAGGAAAAATATCATAGGCATCCAAATAGCAAGATTAAAAAAACAAAGAAATAAAAGCTAAAAGCCTACACAATTTATAGACTCCAGCTTTTATTTTTTTTTAAAGATGAAAAAAGAAATTAAAACTAAACATGCATGCTTTATTCATTGATTTGGAAAAAAAAAAACAACTATCTTTGAAATTAGAAGTCTAAATCTTTTTTCTTTTTTTTTGGGAAATTTCTAAAATGTTGATTTGAAGCTAAACAAAATAAAAGCACGGATAACAACAAATTATGCACCAAACTAGCATTGAATTCCAGAATTAAATAAAGATATTTTAAATTTAGGCCCTCAACCTTACATGCCTTTTTGTAAGCCTTTTTGATTTATTTGAACTATATTTATAATAAAAGTTTCTTTATTGACCAAAAATTCTATCTTTTATAAAATACAAAATCAGTAATAATACTATAAACAATATTTGTATTCATCCATTTAATACTTTTTTCTTAATAAATCATTGACAACATTTAATATTGAATATCATGCTAATTCTAGTCAATAACTAACTTTTCTTCTTTTATTTTCCACTCATTCATTATCAATGTCAAATGTTAATATCAATTTATTCAAACTAACAGTAGTTTATAATGCATTAAATATGGAATATATATATAAACAATAAATAAGAAGGCAAGATTCTAATGTATATCATATACACATAAATCAATTACATGAAAGCCAATATTATAACCATAAAAATTGAGTGAGGCAAGATGAGTGAATCCATACCTCTTATTTTGCATCCATCATTAATCAAAACCTTATAAATAAATGAAGCTTGTTTTCCACCTTCTTGATTCCCTTGAGAATATACTTGGATCATACTCAACCACCAAAATTAGTACAACATAAAATTAATCATCCTCAACATAAGCCACAGTAGTTCTAAACTGCCTTAAAACCATTTAGCTTAGTCACAACTTGATCAATTTCCATTTATTTATATTTTTCTTTTAACAAGATTACTTTGTCAAAAATATTAAGTGATCTTTAGATGTATTATGGGGAGTTGGCCAAGTGGCCTTACATTCACCCCCCTTATATAGACTTCCTCCTGGAAGTCGTTAAGGATTGAAAAACTTGACCGTGATTATAGCAACACATATCAATATGGATAACATTCTAATTATTATTTAAAACTTAAAATGATTCATTAATATTGGCACTATCTTATATTATAAAACTATATCATAAATATATTAAACTATAACACAAGGAGTTAAAACTTTTATATGAAGGGTGGAGCCTTACACTCCCCTCCCCTAAGATTAAACTTCCTCCTAGAAGTTACTAAAGTTTGGGAGTGAATTCCCCTGCAAAATCACACATAAACATATGGAAATCACATTATCACTCACCATACCAATGACATTTTATCCTATATATATCAACCATTATATCATAGAAATTATCCGACAACATAAGAATCCTGACATATTTGAAATAAATTTGAATACACACAATACGTCATTTTGTTTTAAAATTTTCAATACAGTGATGTGAACATTCACCATGTAGTTCTTAAATTAACAAACACATCAGTCCAAAAGGAGTTACATAGGTTTAAGCAAAAAAATCACACTAACCCTTTATCATTCAACATAACCCTTTCAATCAGAAATATTTTTAAGCAACCATATTGGTTCCAAATCACTTTATGACATCCTTAAATACTGTATCACATCACATTCTTTCCAAGATATTGAATACCTTAACAAGATATCTCAAACCTCATTTATCAGTTTGTTTTTATAGTTTTCCACAACATAACTCAATGCTCAACAGTAAATCTCCATACTCCCATATCTATTATACTCCATTAAATCCATATCAAACACATTGTGGACTCACGCAAAATGGGTTGAGGATGAGGATGACCAGTGTACAAAATTCTCCTTTGAGAATGTATAGTATCATCGTGCCACATAAAAATTAGATAGATCAAGGGGAAATGGTTTATAACCATCCCATACCGGTCTCATTAACCCCTTTAACAATAATTCCCCAGGCCATCTACTCCCCCCATACAACCTGTCAGGGACCCCTCTTGAGTATGGCAGTTGCACAAATTTACATTACTACACATGCCAACAGTTTGCAAAATGTAATAAAAGTCAATTATAGCTACATTGCAACATCCAAATCTTAATTCCAAAATGAAATTTAATAAGTCGTTGAGGAAAAAAGGACAATTGAAGAATTCAATCAATCAAATAACTTTAAGAATTTCAACACTGCTAGCTTAATCAATCAAATAAAAAAAATCTCAATAATAATAAATAAATAAAATGTGTCCAATAATTGCACAAAATTCCACATCACAATCACTATGTGACTTTAAATAAGTCACCTAAGGGGGAGGAGGGGAATGGTGGTTCTCTAACCACAGTGATCTCAAACCACTAAATAAAATAGCATGATGAATAATGGTGGTCTCTAACCACAGTGGTCTCAAACCACATAGAGTTCATGTAATAACTGAATCATTAATAATATATCTCCAAAGGTACACTTAGGTCCATCCTCAATCCATAGGTAAACATCAAGGAATTAGGCTTGCACGATGAATCAACTAACGTGATCCAACCTGTGGGGGAGACTTATGGGAATTAATTTCCATTCAAAATCGTAAGATTTCGATGGAGGTTCTCCATCTCTCAACCCCTAATTACACTAGCAGGCTCTCAATCCCGTAGGGGAGCCATACACTAGGGGTACACATTTAACATAGAAGCAAGACTCCTACAAAGGAGATTCACATATCATTTAGTACACACACAAAAACCCACATAACATGATTTCCTCATTTCACAAATGATTGGCTTACATTAACTAAGAAATCACAAAGGGTGCATCGAAGGGATCGTGCTCGATGTCCTCTCACCCTTATCCCAAGTTGGATACCCTATATCACATACTTGGGCACAACATTTTTACTAATTCAAAGTCACATGTCAAGACTTGAATTTATCAAGAATTTCTTCACTTCTTTCTACATGAGTAAAAATTGCACATCTTACACCAACTCTTACAACTTGGTCAATCACAAAACTTGGCACAATACACAACATAACCACCATTACATGATATTCACATCCACAAAGAATACAAAGCTAATACATTTCAAATTTTCACCTTTTAATGCAATAGGACCATTTCCCTACACATAATTAACCATACTTCCATAAACCTTTCAAGAATTATCTTCCGATTTTTCTCTTCCCAATATATGTAAAATCTGCTCATAGATGTAAAATTGCAAGCATCACCACACATTCCAAATGATCTCATTGATACACAAAGTAAATCCACTAACCATTAGAGACCCATGGATTTCATTCTCATTCACAAGATGGTATAACTTAACACACACACACACACTTACATAATACATTATCTTATTAAATCATCATCACATTGACTTTCAACAAGATACCATAATTCTACTTAACAATAATTTTTTTCTAACTAGTGACACTCATCATAAATATTTTATCAAACAAGGCTACTTAATGTTCAACACACGTCAAGGAAAACCTAGTCCAGTTTGTTAGCACCACAAGCACAACATCCTTTCCACTCAAAATTCACTTAATCATGCATTTAAAATTTGCATCTCTAATGAGTTAACATTTATATGGTTTTCTATTAATAATAATCCAATTTGGGGATCTAAGTCTTTCACCCAAGGATTTATCCCAATTAAACATCTTTCTTTCATATCTACAAGACAAATCTACGCAAAACATGCATGCAATCAATTTTATGGTACAATGTACTATCAGGAAAGCACTTCATGTTTATCAAAACACAAGAAAAGAATCGCATTTCCAAACCACTCCAAAGCATGTACAGAAAGAGCTCATTACAAAATCATATTTAAATCTCTACTTTTTAAATCCCATTTAAGACACCTAATATGATATTCCCTTAACAAAAAATTACTATTTCACTACTCTCTTTCAACATCAAGTATATGAACACAATATTATTTCTTTCATAATCAAATGGTCATTTACATGAGAATACATAATACTCAATCAATCAAATAACTTTAATCATTATTACTCTAGATAGTATTTATGAAAGAAAACACAAGATCACATAAGGTACTTTTGACAATCAATCACAACAAGGAGATAAGTACAAAAAGGGAAATTCACACAACTAACACAAGACAGACAACATTGACCAAAAGGGAAATTCACACAACTAACACAAGACAGGAAACACTCACCAAAAGGGAAATTCACACAACTAACACAAGATGAGCAACACTGACCAAAGATCCCAGTGTTGCAACCGTGCTCTGATACCAAAATGTAATGCCCAAAAATTTCAACCATAAACTCACCTAAATTTCATAACAAAAATTTCAAATTTTCAATCACAACACAAGACTCACTCACAATATGAATGCTTTCAAGCAAGAAATAGGGGAACCTAAGGGGCCAGACCTAATTCCTCGGGGGCTCATCTTTGATGGCCTTGCCTACATACGCGCAACGTAGAGGAATCGTAGTTCAACACATGGAGATTGCACCAACTCATTCTCGATTGACCAACTTATTATAGTCAAAAGAAAGCTATACTTATGTTTTAGTACCATACACTCTATGTATCATGTCCATTAACCATGGAATGAATAATGTAAATTTATAGTTGCAGATTAATCCAACTAATAGAAGGATCATGATTTAATAAGATAAATGATCAATGATTAAACTCAATTGTTGACTTTGTCATATAAGACATGACAATATAAGAAAACAATGACATGAGTGAACATCATATGAATCCAATGTGATGAAAATTATTTAAATCGATAGGATCTATCAATTTACTAAAGAGATAACTAATTACAAGAAAATATAAGGTCTAGTTAAGAAGATAATTAATCATTTATCCCAAAACTGACAATGTACTACTACTAAAATATGTAACAATTGATTATTTCAAAAATATGAAGAAAGGAGTAATCAACGAATGCACGAGTTAATTCAAGGGAAAATTAATCTCTTAACAATCATATTCATAAAAATTCAATCATATAATCACTCTACAAGTTTTAGTTTGTTGAACGTAGAAAAATGAGCAGAATTAAAATGATGATAACTTTTACGTTACTAACCCAAATCTTAAAATTAAAAATGATCTGAAAAGGGGAAAGAGAGAGGAATAAAACCCAAAAAATCATTTAGCATAAAACCCAAACGTGTGTAAGCAGTTTTTTCTGCAACATGACCCCTTAACTTACTCGAAACAACAGAATGACCATAAAATTAACTTAAAATAAAACCAAAATCTCACATTTTCTTTGAGTTTTTATTTATTTATTTATATAATATATAACCATATTCTTTGTGTAGATCAAAACTTAGTATATTTTTAAAATAAGAAATCTCATTCTTTTCTATTTCATTCAATAAGAATGGAATCCATATTCATTCACCATGGAAAAAAAATCAGACAAAATAAAATAAGTCAATACAAAATAAAACTAATTCCTACAAACGAATCTTGATCATGCTATCCTAAAACAACTATGTTGAACTATTGATTATGTGGTTTCATCTATGGCTGCTTTCATACATTTTTTTTTTTTAACACAATTTTGCTATCATCTGTCACATGAAAGCATCAACCAAATGGTTTTAATCATGGAAATTTTTACTCTAAAACATATCTGCTCTTATGAAGGCATCTATTTGATGGATAATGAGTTCTAAAACAAAAATGATCTACTGTAGATGCTAATAGATCAACTGGAATGAAGTCTTTGATGATAATACTCATTATTTGCACAGGAGAAGTTAGCACACTAATAATTGGAAAAAAAATGGCAATTAATTTACCAAACTCATTCACAGCCTTATGTCTCATGCTGGCAACTATAGAGGTGAAAATATAATGATCTAGGAACATAAAAGATTTGGATAAGTTAGGGAATATATTTTTAATAAACCAATCGACAGGTATCAAATTTCATAGAATTTAAATTACCACATATAAAAATGAATTGCAATATTAACTTAGAATTCTTTGTGGTCTACTAATCACTTGATATAAAGATAGCAAATAGCACAGTAAATAATAAAGCCTACCTAGTAATGCTTAGCCTTGGAAAAAAGAATTAAAATACTAAATGGTGATAGAAGCAACCAAATCGTCACACCTTAATACTCAATCATCCCCTGTAACTTTCCCTATGTACAAGAAGTTTTTACCAACCAATTTTCCCCTTTCTTTCCATATATAATCATGGATTAGCAGATTTAAAGAAGGTGATGGAATAACATATTTGAGGAAGGCAATGAATAACAAATTACTATAGAACTGTGAACTGCTACTGCAATACAGACCTTTTTTTTTTCTTTCCCCCTCTCCAAACCCAAGATGGGAAAGCTAGGGAACACTAAAACTAAGGAAAAATATCATAGGCATCCAAATAGCAAGATTAAAAAAACAAAGAAATAAAAGCTAAAAGCCTACACAATTTATAGACTCCAACATTTTTCTTTTTTTTTAAAGATGAAAAAAGAAATTAAAACTAAACATGCATGCTTTATTCATTGATTTGGAAAAAAAAAAACAACTATCTTTGAAATTAGAAGTCTAAATCTTTTTTCTTTTTTTTTGGGAAATTTCTAAAATGTTGATTTGAAGCTAAACAAAATAAAAGCACGGATAACAACAAATTCTGCACCAAACTAGCATTGAATTCCAGAATTAGATAAAGATATTTTAAATTTAGTCCCTCAACCTTACATGCCTTTTTGTAAGCCTTTTTTATTTATTTGAACTATATTTATAATAAAAGTTTCTTTATTGACCAAAAATTCTATCTTTTATAAAATACAAAATCAGTAATAATACTATAAACAATATTTGTATTCATCCATTTGATACTTTTTTCTTAATTAATATTGAATATCATGCTAATTCTAGTCAATAACTAACTTTTCTTCTTTTATTTTCCACTCATTCATTATCAATGTCAAATGTTAATATCAATTTATTCAAACTAATAGTAGTTTATAATGCATTAAATATGGAATATATATATAAACAATAAATAAGAAGGCAAGATTCTAATGTATATCATATACACATAAATCAATTACATGAAAGCCAATATTATAACCATAAAAATTGAGTGAGGCAGGGTTGAGTGAATCCATACCTCTTATTTTGCATCCATCATTAATCAAAACCTTATAAATAAATGAAGCTTGTTTTCCACCTTCTTGATTCCCTCGAGACTATACTTGGATCATACTCAACCACCAAAATTAGTACAACATAAAATTAATCATCCTCAACATAAGACACAATAGTTCTAAACTGCCTTAAAACCATTTAGCTTAGTCACAACTTGATCAAGTTCCATTTATTTATATTTTTCTTTTAACAAGATTACTTTGTCAAAAATATTAAGTGATCTTTAGATGTATTATTGGGAGTTGGCCAAGTGGCCTTACATTAAAGGTTTAATTTTAATATTTAGCAATATTTTAAATTCAAATGTATGAGCACTCAAATTGCACATAATTCAAAGTCAAGAGGCTTTCTATTGTTTCACTCTTGTTGTTAATTTTATTTATTCAATTTAAGGGTTAAGAGGTTCCAACTTATTTAGTTACAACTTGTAACACATTAGTTCCCTTTTGTGACCCATATAATTATTTCCTTTGACAAGATACAAATTTCCAAATATAGTCATGGTGTTCCAATATTTATTCATACTGAGGTTTTCACAACAAAATATGTTGCTCCTAAAACACCCATAACTTAAAGAGGTTACCTTATTATTGTATTCAAGAATTATGTCCTTAAGAGGTCAACAAATGAGATTTCCTTAATAATAATCCTCATGATGTCCTATTACACTATTCACACCTTTTATAAAAGGACCATGCTTAAAAAATAAAAATAAAAAATAAAATCCATTAAATAAATACCCTTTCTAAGGTTTAAGAAAATTTAATATCGAAAGGTTGGATTTACACCATAGCTCTTGTCAACTACGCTAATTTGTGGCTCAATTTCTTCACCTTGTTTACTTAAATTAGGGGACCTTGATTAGATCAAGTTTCTTCTAAAAATTGAATGCCATTAATTAAATACTTTTTGACCTATCTATAGCAGCCAATTTTGATCCGTTAGTATTTGAAACCTAATTGGGTCGGATAATTACAACTAGGTTTTCATTTACCATACCATGTTCATGTTCTTTAGAATTTTCCTTACCAACATCTAACATAGGGTGGTTCGCACATCTATACACACTCACAATAATTAAAGCCCAATTTATTCCCAGAGGACCCGGTGTTGCAACCTAGGGCTCTGATACCAAGTGTCATGCCTGAAATTTTTTTTCCTAGAAATCCCAACAAATTTATTTATTTATTTTTCATAGGTTTGCAACCTATCACATACACAACCAACCATCTTTGCACAATGCAACTTCTAAAGCCTAACACTATTTGATAGTATTATATTGAACAAGAAACTTCATTGGGTTTAACTAACTATAAGGTCACATTGACTGAATACTATAATTAGGTGCTATAGATTGAAGACTTTAATTCCTTACCAAATATTTGACGAGATGGTATTATCTATAATGTCATCACTAATGAGATTTTTGTTTAATTTTATAATTTAAATTTCACATTTACTTAAAGTGTCATAATGTGCTAACTAGGTGTAGGTTTAATTATAGAGTTGTTGATACTAATATAGTTATTTTTTAAAAATTTATGTGAATCAATATTTAAGATCTCTAAAACAAGAATACTACAATATACTTCTCAACATTGTACTTCACTCAAAAGGTCATCACTTGTTATTATTGACCCACTTTATGTTGGATAATATATTTTCTTTTTGGTTAGCATCATTTTCCAGTATTCTTAGTATTAACCATACCAATATTAGTGTAGTTAAATATGATTATCACTAGTAATTATAATAATGCTATTGTTGTTATCGAATCATGATTTTAATTTGATCTTTGATTGTAATATCGACATGTTTGATGATGGCATATCCCTTCAAATATAAATAATAACAACCCTTCAATCTCCCTTATGTGATAGCATTAGTTTAATTCATCCATAATAATATTATCTCTCATGGCTAATGTAATACTCTAGATATTGACACACCTTCCATTATTTATCACTTTTAATAGCCACATTTTTACTCAAATTGTGCTCAATCTAATTATAATTAGTATCATTTTATTCAATCCTCCATTATATAACAACATGATTATTTGACCAACAAATCCATAAAAATAAAAGCATTATTTCTAATTAATCACAAATTAAATACTCATGATATTATCATCTTTTTTTAATGATATTATTATTAATAATTCCATAATAATTCTTAACGATGATAATACATTACATTTAGCCACTCTCTCAATTTGTATTGTAGTCTTAGTTACCACACAACCCCATATTACATAATTGTAGAATTGATAATAATGATCATGTATAATGGATCATCTACTATTTCTATTTAATCAAGTTAGTAATGTAGCTATCATAAATTTTAGTGGCCCCATTGCTAATATTAAAAATTCCCTATTATTAGTGGGATAAAAATTAATGTTATTATTACCAAAAATAGTTTAATTCCTAAAAGTGTAACTAATATTATTAATACAGTAAATGCCATTGCAAAATAATAATAAAACATTTATTATTGATGACCTTGTCACCTCCGTCTTTAATTAAATGTTTCCAATAAGATTATCATTTGCACACTATCCAAAAGTAAATAATACTATTATTGTTTAACTACTCTCTAAGTGCTTCAATAGAATTGTTAATAATTAGACAATTAACCTGTATATGTTAATATTACTTCACATTATCATTCATGTTGATATACTACTCCGATGATAAGGAGAATTAACTAAAATATATTATCATCTATTGTATTCATATTAGCATCTATTATATTATTGTTAATTTTTATTATTATTATTTTACACTTCGACATATATACATATACCTTTAAGTACATGTATAAACATATACAATATTATTATTAATATCAATAATATTTATTAATATAAACACATATAATGTCACTCACAACATTAATATTATTCTTACCAATCCTATTACCCCTTAAATTGCATACTTTCCTTTTAGTGATTTCTTTGTAACAAAATAATGAATGGAGTGATTTAAAATTAATATTATTAGAATGTCACCAAAGGTAAAATTAGTATTGGATATTATGGGGAAATTCTAGTTTTAGTTTGAAATTCCACCAATTAGAATTTTAGCTTTTTTTAGAAAAAAACAAACAAAGACTATTCCAATGTAAACCTAACTAAAGGGCTGATATAACTAAAATTCTGGTGCAAATATAGAAGTTTTACTATTGTAGCAGCATTCTATGCCGACGTTTTACTTGCTACTATAATTCTTTTGTAATTTTTTTCTTTTATTAAGATTAATTTTACTGGATTATGTTAATACCAACTTTACCAAACTCAATCCCATTATCTAATATTGTTAGTGGTAAGATTAAGTATGATAATATTAATGTTGATACTAATTAATATCATATGAAGGGCCTAATAACATTATTACTAGCCATGATTTCATTTGAAATTCACTATTAGCGTATAGTAATAATAATATATTATTATTTAAATAACATTGAGGCAATGTTAGTTTTTCCTTAAAATTATTACTTTCATTAATTTTAAATGACAAAATTCTTACATTCTTACTGGGTTATATGAAAATTCTATTATTTTTCTAGTAGTATCAATATTGGGTAATTATTGACTAACATTTACACCATAGTTTCTATTGGGATCTGATAAATTACTATGTTAATAAACACCAAATAAGAAGAAAGCTTCCAACGGGAATGGTGTTCATTATTGATTTTAATATCATTGTTTCCTTATTGATGTTGATAAACAAATCTATAATAGCTTAAATGCTTTAATTTTACTTTCACACCCAACGTGGCTCCCATAATTATTTAATGCTAAAGGTAAGCGTCTGCAGGAAACCAAAAGGGTATTTCAAAGAATTAAATGACTTGCACAGCTATAAACTTTAGTATAGGAATAATTTAAGAATATTTAGTAGGGTTTTAGTACTACACAACATATGGTGTGAAGCTATTTAAAACTTCGCTTGGAAAATTTGCACCATAGATCTATTGTAGGTGATTTGACCTCTTTTAAATGTAACCTACCTCCATCTATACTCTATTTGGGGCTCATCTGACTGGAAACGCATTAACTCCACAGCTGGGGACATTATGGTCGGCGTTGAGGATATAATTTTCCTGTCCTCCTCTTCAACATGGCCCATATTTTACAGGTATGGCTTTCACCACAGTCAAGTCATAATGCTTTTATTTTTACTTTGTTTCTTTCTTTTGTTTTGTTCTCTGAAAATTAATGTACAACATGACTGTGTAATCCAATGCTAAGATGAGGATGTGGCGTGGCCATAGAGGAAGAGGATACTTGCAGATGGATGCATTAAGTTTGCTTATTTATTTTTTTGCTAATGGATTCAACCAATCATCATACGTTCTTTACCCTTGTAGTTTTTATTATTGCATTTGAATTCTTAACTATTGTGAAGGTTCACAAGCACACTATATCACAATATACACTAGTCTTTCTTGCTAAAACTATATAACAAGTTTACAACAAGCAGAGAAGGGACTAAGTTTACAGAGGGGAAAGAGCCATTAACACAAAAGAAAATCTGGATGAATACTACTGAAGTTGTTATCAGGTTTGGAAGTCACAGCAGTGCAATAGTACGAGAACATGGGAATGCAGAAATTTTAACTAAAATGCAATATTATCCATGGATATATAGTTACTTATTTATTCTTTCTTTTTTTTTCTTCCAAAGAAATTAGATGCAAGAATTATATGAAAGCTCAACTGCAGTTTTCAAGCAACATATATATCTATGTATTTTTTTTTATTTTTTTTTTTTAAAATACTAGTAAGCAAAATTGTTTGATACTAAATTCCTTTGACTATATTCTCAAACATACACTGCAACTCCTTAAATACAACCAACAACCTTAAGCATGCATGTATATATATATATATATATATTTATATTATTTTCGATGGCAACCACAGTTTATATCTTGTACATTTCAATACACCCTGAATGCTACCATGACAAATTTGTTTCTTACTGTTATATAAAAAAACCTGAATACTACATACGGTTTTTTTTAATTTTTTCTTTTTCTTTCATATTTGAACAAAACATATATCTTTTGTGTTAATAAAACTATTTTAAGAGATAGTTGAAATGACGAAATAACTATTTTTAAAGAAAGTCATGTTTTAGTATTAAAGAAAGTCCTGTTTCATTATGGAAGAAAGAAAAAATAATACAATACATAATTTCCATCATTTCTCTCAACCCAATGAACCTAAATTACTTACTCTTTTTTTTTTTTTTTCCTTCTCCCCTTGAATAGATGAAAATCTCATATCTTTAAACTCACAACATTACAATTGTTACAAAAAAAATAAACAATGAATTTACATTCCAACTAACTTAGGCTTTCTCTCCACCCTACCATAATGGCGTCATGGAGCCTCGTGGGCTCTAGCCATACCCCCGAGCAAGGAAATATCTTAGCTCCAAGATGATGAATGGAGTCTCTTTCAAAAAAATTTACAAAGAAATAAGAATGGCATAACCCCAAATCTCCTATATCTACATTTTCTACTCTCTATCTCAACCATAATCTATGCAACATACCACTTTCTTACAACAAATAAACAAAAGGAAAATGGAAACAAGAACTTATCTCTTCTCTCTTGGGTGAGGGAATTCAACTCTTTTATCCTTCTTTTCTCTCCACACCAAGACATCTTGATCATTATCTCCTCAAGAATTCTTCTCTCCTCTCTTCATTATTTCTATCATCTTCACTAAAGTTCTCCAAATAGGAGAAGTGGGTACCACCCATTCCTTCTTCCTCTCCAAAATATATAGAAGTTTCAACCTACAACCTTTGGATGGGAAGGTGTGGAGTGTACCTACCTCCATCAATGAGAGTATTTTCCTTATTAAAGAGGAAACATACACTTTGACAACACCTCCATCTTTCCATCCCATCCTCTCCTCAAAACTCATCACTCTCTATTATGAGTACTTTTCAAGGGTCAAATCATGTCCTAGAGGCACTATTGCATGCTTACTTGACCCTGACCACTATGGTATAGACCCTAGGGGGTTTAATTTTGCATCTCAACCAAGGAAATTGACCAACAACCCTCTTTAAAGACACTCTTAAGGACCCATCCGAGTTTTAACTTGGATAATGGTTTCTAAACCTTAACCCCAACTTACATATTACATGACACACAAATAAATACCCTTACATGTCTTATATAGATTAGCCATTTTAAAACAACCCTCATACTCTTATTCTTCCAATACATTAACTCTACTTGTTTCTAGGCCCCAAATTGGGGCAATTTTATTTCTTCAAAACTAAGTCTTTTGATTTGCTCTTGATGGTTCTCCCTTCTCATGCTAACACCATTACCTTCCTACACATTACCAACACGATCAGAAGTCACAATTAAATATCAAATTAATTTGTTAGTTGAATATTCTAAGCTTTAACTACAAAATAATCCATTTTAAAATTTCAATTTGTATTCTACAATATACAAGTGCATTTCGCCTTCACAATAGTGATGATAAAAACATAATGTTAAAATCAAATGCAAGAATATTTCCCAAAGATCACCTCATTCATCATCCACCATATATCTAATCATTAATTCAAGAAAAGAATATAACAAATTAGGGTGGTATCAAGTACATACAAGGCGGGGTCTTACAATCATGGCTTTTTCTTCCTTTTAACTCTTGCAACTTATGCACCCTATGTAGGCAGCTTATGGTTTTATAACTATTTATTACTTTTAAATGCTTCCAAAAAAACTATTATTTTCCATCATCTTCTTTCCTTTTGACCTGGCACTTTACCTTCCACTCTATGTGTGGCTACTCATCCTTACATAGCTTCCTTGTGCATAAGTTATAATAGATGTTACATGCTCATAACATGTTATATTATATATTTTTTCATTGCATTATAATATGCGTATAAAATTTTAGTATAATATTTCACATATATATAATAATAATTTTGTATTATAATATATATATATATCAATATATATGTTCATACAATTATATTTTTATATCCGTCAACTATATATATTAATATATACATACATACATATATATATATATATATATATATATATATGTTTGTCATTTAATTAAATATGTATATATATACATATACATATATTTATTATCATTACTTTAATATCATACCATATATATCAATATATATATATATATATGCACACACATATCCATGCGTCTACACATATGTATGACATATCTTCATAATGTTATACGTACAGACATTTCTATCTATGCGTGCTCACACACACATACACTCATATATATGAGTTACCATATATATACATAAATACATGTAATATATATAAGTATCCATTTTTGGGTAAGTGCAAAAGGATGGGGAGCCAAAAAGGGGGCTTAAGTGGCCACGTTTTTTTTTTAAATTAGGAAATACTGACCTTGGATGTGAAATTGAAGGTAGTTACACTCAAAATTTTGAGATGTAACAAAAACAAGGATCGTAGTGCTCCAAGTCTACTTTCTAAACTACTAATTTATTTTTAAAATGGTTGAGATTAAAGGATTCAAAAGAGGGGCCCACAAAAATTGGTGTTGTTTTTGTTAGAAAAACATAACATAGCAACTTTTGTGGGTACCTAGCATGGTGAGCTTTTTTTTAGCATTTTTAAAATCACTTCAATGAGAAATTACCTAAAAATATGTAGTTTATGTGTAATTTTTTTGATAATTTTTTAATGAATATTTTATTTTTTACTAATTTTCAAAGTGGACACTTCCTGAAAACCAAAATTTTGGTCATGCTACCCCTACAAATTTTGGAAACTAATTGACTTTTTTTTAATGTGTAGAATGGAGTCTAGTTTCTAAAAATGTAATTTATTTGAAAATTTGATGAACGGTTAATTTATAATGAAAAAAACACCAAACACTGGTTTTTGCCAAAAAATAGACACAAACAAAATAAATTATAGATCAAACGCTTAACATTTTCAAAATGTGAAAAAAATTACATTGTTAGATATCTAAGAGAGATCCCAACATTAGCCAGGTGTTCTATTTGTTCAACCTTGAAACACGTGCAAACCTAATGATGAGCATGAATGAGATTATGTGAAATTTTGCAGAATATGCAAAAACACGTCTTTGGATGTTGGGAAGGCCCTCCCATCCTTTGGGTTGGAAATCCAAAGAAAATCCAAGCCAAAGGCTTGAGGGTTCCCAAAGCAAGAGAAAATGGGAGCAGGTTATAATGCGCTCACATTATTTGAATGCATTGACAAAACGTGAGCACATTATAATGTGCTCGCATTTTGTGAATGCATTGATAAAATACAAATGCATTATAACATGCTCACATTTTGTTCTACATTGAATTTATTTTTCTTCTCTTTCTTTTCTTTCTTCTTGTTATTTTTGAGGGAAACTTTATGCATGAAATAGACATTTACATAAGTTGACATTTACATATGGACATTTACTCTCTTATACTTTAAGTTATATTTCATGTATATAGTTTCCATATGTTTGATAGTGGTTTTGGATCTCTAGGAGTTATAATGAAAATTCTAGTTTTTGGAAGATCTCACAAATTTCAAACTTAGTCAAATTTTCGTAATCAACATGTCAAATTTCAGTAATTAGGAGGTCAAATTTTAATAATCAGCCATGGAAGAGAGTGCTTATGCTAGGTGGTGTTTCCTAGTGTTGGAAGGCACTGTTTCCTATTAACCTCGAATACATAAAGGCTATGGAGTTAATCATTAGATGATTTGCAAGCTTCTGAAATAGACTTTCTCTCTTTCTCGGATGCATGTACATGTTGGTGGTTTAGATTTGGCCTAAAAGGGGCCTGGATTTTCTAAACTACTGTTTTCTTTTTAAGGATTTTTTGTACTTGCATCCAGCTCTGTGGTTTTGCAAGTTTTACACTGTTAAGCAAAACTTGTGGTTATGTGGAGTTGTTGTTAAGCTATTTTCTAGACCCTGGTTTTTTGGGGTGTTGCTGGATGAGATAGTTGCAGTTCTGCATGCATGCTTTGTGCATGGTTTGAGGAGGCGTGTTTTTTTCTTTGCATGGGAGTGTTGGTACATGATTTGTCACTCAACATTCTTGTGGTGGTGCTTGTTGTGGACATGATTGGAAAATCAGGTTTGGCGTGATCTAGTGTTTGAGTCATGTTGTCTATGTGGTTATTCTCTTTGAAATCTCAGTGTTGCAGTTTCCAATGTGATGATGGGTTTTCATGTTTGATGTTTGTGATCTACAAGCTATGTGGTTGATGGATTAGCTATCCATTGGCTGTAGTGAGATAACTTGGATGTGGACTGTCTTTATCCACGAGGTTGATTCTTTGCATGTGCAGACTTGTTAGCTAGCCTTGTATGTGGTCACTTGTGCATTGGTGTGAATGCTTTGAGATGAGAGGATGGATATTGTTGAGTACTTGAATAGTCGGTTATGGGAACCTGAAGAAGGTGGTCATAATGCTTGGAGAGCTCGGATGTCACGTTTCAATGGGAGCTTTAGCAGTGACTGGGGGTTCATCACATGGTGGTGAATGGTCTTCTTTAGTGTTGTAGATGTTTCAAGGGGGAGATTTTAGATCCTATTGTTGCAGAAGGTTTATTTCACATTTGCATGGATATTATTTGAAGATGTGCAACATCTTGGATCCATGGAGGACGCTTGGAGTCTTTGGCTGAGGTGTTAGTGGTGCTTGACAGGTGATGTTGGTTTTGAGTTTAATTGCTTTATGTCATGGTATACTCTTGTGTGCACTGGAGTTTTGGCATTGTGCATTGTACTTGAGACAATGGAGAAGTCACCTGAAGCATGGTATCTCCTAAGGGGATATGTAGATCATGATAAGCTCTTGATTCAGATGATTGGAGCTTTGACAATGGTCTGGTAATTCTTTGTGTATTGGGTGCTTTGATTATTTGCTTGATACTTCCTGATAGTGCAGTAATGCAGTTGAAGTTTAGCATGAGATGATCAGTTGCTAGTACTCATGGATACATGAAGAATAAGGTGAGGTTGTTTTTCTCTTATGAGAGAAGTGTTGTTGATGGTTATTATTGATGAAGTTTTTCAGCAGAAAGTCTGAGAAGCCTACACCTTGGTTGAACGTGAGTTCAATAAGAGACCTATGAGGAGATTGCTCTTGGATTAGTCATGATGGCTTTTATATCTTGAAGGAGTATTCTTGTTCCCACTCTTGGTCTACTCAACAATTTATCTGAGAGGTATTTGGCCCATTATATCTTTTAGATGTGTATTTTGTTCACTTTCATGATATGGATCTTGAATTGTTGTTTAATGGTTCTGGAGGATTCATGGTGGAAATTTTACAACTTATATATCTCCTTGAGCTTTTGTGTTATGTTATTTACTGATGAGAATTGGTAGGAGATAATGTATGGGCTGATTTCTTGAAATGGGGAATGAAGTAGCTTTCTTTTCTTTTGGGATGAGAAGGAGATCATTCTTGACACAGCTGGCTATTAGAAGTGTATGTAGGAGGATGTTCTATAGGAAGATGATGTGTAGAGTTTCTCTCTGTGGCCGTGAAGGTTTGTGGTGAGAGAAATGTTTCTTGTAGCGGTTTGTTGCAGGTTGTGCATATCATTGTGGATATTTCCTTGGTACTACATGGTTACATTTTCTATGTCTTGTTATTGGTAGACATGTGATGCCTTTGATCTTTCAGATTTGGATTACTCAAGTAGTGGGAGTTCCTGTATGTGTCTTGTCTTCTTCGACTGATTGGAACTTGGAGCTTGTATTTGTTGTTAAATGAGTTGGTTATGGTTTTGTATGAGTTTACTAATGTTGATACCTTATGAGGTATGTGTGATTCGATGGAATAGCACGAGCTGTGGGTGCTATTTTCAGTCACGTGGGTTTATCAGTTGGACGGAGGCAGTCAGACTGATTGTTCTTCTAGCTAGTGTTTTTTGTCTTGTTTCTAGAGAATGACTTCACTATTGTGTTATGATTGAAGCTTTGAAGCTGATGTTGCTTCTATATAGCATTTGAGCTCAGTGAAGTGGTAGCAGTATCTTGTTGATGGTATCACTGGGATCTTTTGCTTGTGTTCGTTCGAATGATGCTTATTCACCTTGGCTTGTATCTTTCTTCCACAAGTGGCATGTTGGAGGATGACAAGGATTGTTTCCTGAATGGTGAACATCTTGGATGTTGGTGTAGAATTCTCGATGGAGCATGAGAGCATGTTTGAGGCCTATGTGGTTTCCTGGAAGGTTGTGATTGGTTGCATTTTGGTTGCTTTGTTGGACAGTGAGTTGCAGTTGGAGGCTTGGTCTTTGTTGCAGATTGTCTGATGGACTGATTCTGTGGAATCTAATTGATTGGGTGTCTTGGGTATTGCAGGGTCTGAATTGGTGGAGCTAGTCTGATCTTAGTTTCTGAGTGCTTTGGAGGTGCATGTGTGATCTTCGTCAAGTGGGAGATTGTTGGAATTGTGTGCCTCAATCCCACAAGATAAAACTTCTTATGAGCAGTTTCGGTGAGACTGGTGAGATGTCTGGCCAATCTGCTAGTAGATCCTAAACTGTCAATGTGACCTCCTGAATGTCTTGGTGATCGGCATCTGAAACCTTCGGCATAACCTTGGATTGTCGGAATGATGTCTCGGTGATGATAGGAAGTCTTGTCAATATCAGCGTGACCGATGTGGTAATCGGTATGAAGTCCTGGTGACTGGGAGATGTCTGGCCAACGGTTCCTAGCGGTTGTCAGGGAGACTCATGGTGACTGATGTTTTTGGGGAGACCCTTGGCCGAAAGGCTTGCTTCGATGTGATGTCTCATCGATAGTGGTAAGTCTCACCGACAGGAGTCTTCGGGGTAACACAAAGACTTCGACATGAAGTCTTGGCGATAGGGAGATGTCTCACCAATAGCTATGTTACATTTGGAGTCATCGGGGTAACGAAAGGGGTTCGCTATGACCTCTTGGTGACAACGGTAAGTCTGGCTGACAAAGCCACATGTGATTGGGTGTTTTTGGTGTGACTCCTAGAAAATGGAGTCATCAGAGAAACACAAGGACTTCGGTATGAAGTCTCAGCGAATGTGGAATTTCTGGCCAGCGATAGTTGGACTCTTCAATATGACTTGAAGGCATCGATATGATGTCTTGGCGAAGAGTGATTGTCTCACCAATGAGGTAGTCTCTTGTCGGTATGACTCTTCGCGAATGACGATAGTCTTTCTGACTGATGAACACTTTGGAATAACTTGTGGTCATCGGTATGATGTCTCATCGAATGGCAATTGTCTCCCCGATGAGAATACTGAGGTCGATGTGACTTGTGAACATCGGTGTGATGTCTTGGCAAATGACGATAGTCTTGCCAATGGGAATGTTGATGTTGATGTGAGTTTGGAACTTCGGTATGACCTCTCGCCGACTAACGATGGTCTTGCCAAATAGCGATACATGTGATGGATATCAGTATGATGTCTTGGTGACAAGGTGAAGTCTGAGCGATAGCTGGTGGAATCGGTGTAACCTCTTGCTGATTGAAAGGACTCTTGGCAACATCGAATGCTGGTTGAGTTGGCATCAGGGAGACACGGTTAGTGTCTCACCGACATGCCAACACAGGTTGATCGCCCTTGACCGATTGATGACTATCCTATGTGGTGTCTCATGGACCAATTAGAGGAAGCAAATTTCAAATGGTTGGCAGTTGGTTTTTTTCAACAGTTGTGACGTTGGAGCTGAACTGTATGCAAGGAAAAATCTACACAGGATTGGAAACATCTACGATGTTGAGCTGGATGATTCGATAGTTGTGATCTGACAGTTGGAAGCAAACCGATTCACAGAGGTTGTTTGAGAATGAATGCATATATGTATGCATTGGACGTTTTGAAGAGTGTGTGTACAGAAAGAGCTGGTGAGAACAAGAGGAGAAAGAAGAACCAAGAGAGCTAAAAAAAGAGGGCCATGTGGCTGGCTAAAAGGCTGAGGCCATGAGGCCGAAGGAGAAGAAGAGAGAAGTAGGGTTCTGCTGAAATCTCTTCTGATCATGGATCATGATTGATCTCTCTCATGTTGATCTGCACTGCTTTGTATCAGTGCGAAGGTTGTATGGTCTGATGGATTGATCAGTTGCTACCAGGTTGTATCCAAAATGAACAAGATGTAATCTCTGAAAAGGCTATGAGCCTGAAACTGTATTGTAACTTTCTGTTGCTAAATAATACAATGGCTTAAACTTTTGAGAGTGGGGTTT
This sequence comes from Sequoia sempervirens, assembly GCA_007258455.2. Lineage (NCBI taxonomy): Eukaryota > Viridiplantae > Streptophyta > Pinopsida > Cupressales > Cupressaceae > Sequoia > Sequoia sempervirens. The sequence continues at coordinate 213,134,863 of VDFB02270651.1, read as the reverse complement.
TTTACTCGAAATGGTTTTCCCCACGTAAATCTTTGTGTTCTGGTTTTTGTCTCATCTTTCATGTCTGTTGGTTCTTGTAGTAGAATCTATTAATGCATGTTGTTGAATTTACATGTGCTTCTCTCAGAAGGATCAATGTGGGAAATGAACTGTCTATTTCCGCTTTAGGACATAGTTGTACGTGTCTTTGAAGTAATCTAATCGGAAATAAAGTTACCGAAGGAACTATTGTTCTTAGAGATTTCTCTGAGATTCCCTAAATTTCCCTAAAATCTCTACACCTCTCTATCTCCCTTCTCTCCCTCCCTCCCTCATTCCCTCTCTACTCTCTCTACCTCTCCTTCCCTCTCTAATTATCTTTATCTCCCCCATATCTCTCTCTCAGTAGATGTCTACCTCCCTATATTTTCCCCTATCTACTGCCTATCTCTCCTCTCCCTCCCTCTACCTCTCTCTCTCTCGCTCTCTCTCCCTCCTCCCTCTCCCTCTTTCTCTCACTCTCTCCTCTCTATCTCACCATTCTCTCTTTCCCTCTTTGTAAATCTCTCCTCTATATATCACCATTCTCTCTCTACTTATCTTTATCTAATCTATCTCTCTTTGCCTCTCCCTTCCTCCCCTCTCACCCACCCTCCCTCCTTCCCTCTATCTTTATCTCTCTCTACTTATCTATATCTCACCTATCCCTCTCTACCCACATACCCCTCTATCACTCCCTACCACACTCTCTCTATTTCTCTCTATCTCACCTCTCTCTCACCTCCCTCTATCTCCCTCCATACCTCTCCCTCCATATGTCCTTCTATATCTACTCTTTATCTCTCATGTTTGTCTACCTCTCCTTCCCTCTCTACTTATCTTTATCTCCCCTTTCTCTCCCAACATCTCTCTCTCTCCCCCTATGAGGGTTGAGGGTGTAAGGTTTAGTTCTTAAGGTATAGGGTTGAGATTATAGGGTTAAGTGTACCGGGTATAGGGATTAGGGTTTAGGATATTAGGTATAAAGTTGAGGGTATAAGGTATAGGGATGAGGGATGAGGGTTTAGAGTTTAGGGTGTAAGGTATAGGGTTGAGGGATAGTGTTTAGGGTTGAGGGTATAAGATTAAGTGTATAGGGTATATGGATTAGGGTTTAAAATATTGGGTATATGGTTGAGGGTATTGGGTTGCAGATATTTGGTTTAGGGTTGAGGGTTTAGGGTTTAGGATTTATGTATATGTTTGAAGGTTAAGGGTTGAGGTATAATGTTTAGGGTTGAGGGTATAAGGTTAAGTGTATAGGGTATAGGGATCAAGGTTTATGATATTATGTATAGGGTTTAGGGTGTAAAGTTTAGGGTATAAGGTATAGGGTTAAGGCTTGGGAGTGTAGGGTTTTCTATTGAAGTATAGGGTTGAGGGATAATGTTTAGGGTTTAGGGTATAAGGCTGAGGGTATAGGGTATAGGGATGAGGGTTGAGGGTGTAGGGTTTAGGGTTTAAGGTATACAGTTGAGGGTTGAGGGATAGTGTTCAAGTTTGAGGGTATAGGGCTAAGTGTATAGGGTATAGGGATTAGGGTTTAGAATATTGGGTATAGGGTTGATGGTATTAGGTTTAGGATTGAGGGTTTGGCATACAAGGTTGAATGTAGGGTTTAGGGTTTAAGTATAGGGTTGAGGGATGATTTTCAAGGTTTAGGTTATAATGTTGATGGTATAGGGTATAGGGATGAGGGTTGAAGGTGTAGGGTTTAGGGTTTAAGGTATATGGTTGAGGGTTGCGGTATAGTGTTTAGGGTTGAGGGTATAGGGTTAAGTGTATAGGGTATAGGTCCGATTAGGGTTTAGGATATTGGGTATAGGGTTGAGGGTATTGGGTTTAAGGTTCAAGGTTTAGGGTTTAATTATAGGGTTAAGGTTCAAGAGGTATAATGTTTAGTGTTTAGGGTATAAGCTTTAAGTATAGGGTATAAGGATGAGGGTTGATGGTGTAAGGTTTAGGTTTTAAGGTATAGGATTGAGGGTTGAGGTATAGTGTTTAGGGTTTCAAGGGTATAAGGTTAAGTGCATAAGAGAGAGGGATTAGGGTTTAGGATATTGGTTATAGGGTTGAGGGTAATAGGTTTAGGGATTAGGGTGTAGGGTACAAGGTGGAATGTATGGTTTAGGGTTTAAGTATAGGATTGAGGGATAATGTTTAAGGTTTAGGGTATAAGGTTGAGGGTATAGGTTATAGGGATGAGGGATGAGGGTTTAAGGTATAGGGTTGAGGGTTGATGGATTGTGTTTAGGGTTGAGGGTATAGGGTTAATTGTATAAGGATTAGGGTTTAGGATATTCAATATAAGGTTGAGGGTATTGGTTTTAGGGTTGAGGGTTTAGGTTACAAGCTTGAATGTAGGGTTGAGGGTTTAAGTATAAGGTTGAGGGTTGAGGGTATAAGGTTAAAGTGTATAAAGTATAGGGATTAGGGTTTAGGATATTGGGTATAGGATTTAGGGTGTAGCATTTAGGGTATAAGGTATAGGGTTAAGGGTTGAGAGTGTAGGGTTTAGGGTTTAAGTATAGGGTTAAGGGATAATTTTCAGGGTTTAGGGTATAAGATTAATGGTATAGGGTATAGGGATGAGGGTTGAAGGTGTAGGATTTAGGGTTTAAGGTATAGGTTTGAGGTTTGAGTGATAGTGTTAAGGGCATTGGGTATAGGGTTAAGTATATAGGGTATAGGAATTAGGGTTTAGGATATTGGTTATAGGGTATAGGGATTAGGGTTTAGGATATTTGGTATAGAGTTTAGGGTAATGGGTATAGGGTTGAGGGTTGAGAGTATAAGGTTAAGTGTATTAGGTACAATTATTAGAGAGGGAAAGAGGGAGGGAGGGAGATAGAGAGAGGTGAGATAGAGAGAGAGGAGGGAGCGAGGAAGAGAGATGATGGTTAAGTGTATAGGGTATAGGGATGAGGGTTGAGGTTGTAGGGTTTATGGTTTAAGGTATAGGGTTGAAGGTATAAGGTTAAGTTTATAGTGTATATAGGGATTACGGTTTAGGATATTAGGTATAGGTTTGAGGGTATTAGGTTGAAGGTTTAAGGTTAAGTTTATATGGTATAGGGAATAGGTTTTATGAGAGACATAGAGAGAGAGAGAGAGTTGAGAGAGGGTGAGGGGGTGTGAGGTAGAGGCACGAGAGAGATAGTATTCTCTAGTTAGGGTGCGAGGGAAAGACTTGAGAGAGGTGGAAGGGGTGGGAGGGAGAGACCTAAGAGAGAGAGAGAGAGGGAGAGAGGAGAGACAGAGACATAGACAGAGACAGAGAGAGACAAAGAGAGACTGAGAGACTGAGATAAAGAGACAAAGACACAAAGATAGAGAGAGACAGAGAGAGACAGAGAGAATTCCCTAGTTAGGGTCGGATTAGCGTCGACTTTTTCATCGAATTTTAGTGCATTTTGAGCCATGAATTGAACAATTTGGTTGGCACTAAACTCGGTGCAAATAGGCATGGAAAACTCAGTTTCGGCTTTTGCACCAATTTTTCTGCCATATGTAGGATTGGATTCAGTGTCAGATTTAGTGCTAGGAAATCATAACACCTTCGAAAGCACCTAAAATAGCACTGAGAAGTAATGTCGGAAATTGTACTGAAACTGGTGCACAATTTTGCTTCCGGTTTTGCTTCCATGTCTACTCCCAGTTTTGCTTCTAATTTTTCTTCTAGTTTTTCTTCCAATTTGACATCCAGTTTTGCTTCCAGGTTTGCCTCCATGTTTGCTTCCAAGTTTGCTTCTGGTTTTCCTTCTAGTTTTGCTTCTAGTTTTTCTTCCAGTTTTGCTTCTAGTTTTGCTTCCAAGTTTTCTTCCATTTTTGCTTCTAGTTTTGCTTCTAGTTTTTCTTTTGATTTTGCTTCCAAGTTTGCTTCTTATTTTGCTTCCAGTTTTTCTTTCGATTTTGCTTCCAGGTTTTCTTTTGGTTTTTCTTCTAGTTTTTCTTCCGGTTTTTCTTCCAAGTTTGCTTTCAGTTTGTCTTCCAGTTTTGCTTCCAAATTTGCTTCCAAATTTTCTTTGAGTTTTGCTTCCAGGTTTGCTTCCGGTTTTTCTTCCAATTTTTCTTCCAAGATTGCTTCTGGTTTTCTTCTAGTTTGGCTTCCATTGTTGCTTCCTTTTTTTCTTCTAAAAATGCTTCTTTTTTTGCTTCCATTTATTAATTTAATATGTTTTATTTCAATTTAATTAGTTAAATATATCGTGCCTCTTAAATAACTCATATGATTATAGAGTAAGTAATTTAATTATTTAACTCATGATTAAATAACAATATAATTATTGTAACATGATCATGATCTATAATTAAATCAAGTGAGTCAAATATCTATAATTTAATTGAATTTGACAACATCCATCTTGAGCAGTAAATTAAAATCATCATACTTAATAAATATCTATCCAAAAATCATCGACCACTTTTAATATATATAAATTGACAAGTCAATACTAATAAGATCATCATCATATATAACTAAAACAAGTGAAAGTAAATTATGCCAGTACATCAAAAACATGTCAAAATGATACATGTCCAATAGTCGACATAAGTGAAAATGATACATGTACAAATGATATAAATAAAATTGATAAATTATGTAACTAAAACTGATACAAGTCAAGATGATACATGTCCAAATGCTATAGTGAAAATGATATATGTCAATATGATACAACTCAACAATATAGTACTGTAGGATCTGAAAATGATACATATGATAGTAAACATGAAAAGAGTCATCATAACGATATATCAACAATGATCCATGATGTAGTCTATATGATCATGAATGTCACTGGTTACTATCACCTGTTGTCTCATCATCATCATCACCATCACGATCATCGTCATCGCCATCGTCATCATCATCATTGTCATCGGCCTCGGTGTCTTCCATATCCAAATCATCATCATCCTCTGCCATGTGATATGTATCGGTAGAACCAATTTTTTGTGGATCTATATCATGTTGAGGATCATCTTGATCTTCTGTAAGTCTCGTGTTCTGCAAAAAAAAATCATTTAAAATGAAAAGTTATTATTTATTTCATGCAATAATTTATTTTTCTATTATATAACTAATATTACAACATATGAGATGAAGCCATAATCATATTACATCATATAAAAGCGCACATACCATAATAAAATTTCAAAAAATTTATAGCTAATATTGGTGAGTCAAGAGAAACTTCAACTTTCAAAAACAAAGCCAATTAGGCTAGCAGACTTGTGGATCAGGCCAACATTTGGTGGAAGAGGAAGAAAGATGACTAGAACTTTGGAAGCCCATCACAATGGATTTCAGTAATATTCAACCATGAGAGTAGAAGAGAGAGTTGATATCATGTATCAAAACATTAAGCATGCATTCTTCTAGAGAGTGGAGAAGGAGATGATTACTTTGCTTCATTTTCATTTGCATAACCATATCACGACGTGGGACCCAAGAAGACCAAGGATGTCCAGTTTTATGTGGAGGTAATGGATGTGGTCCAAACTTTAGGAGGGGCAAGAAGGTCAATGTATGATCCTGATGAAATTGAGGAAGAATAGCCAGAGAGGGATAGGAAAAATAAAATCAATACAGAGTTTCAAGGAGTTGTTAAGTGAGTAAGAGAGCTATGGGAACAACCTCATCTAAAATATTTTGAACTAGAGTTTGATATACCATTTCAAGAGCTTGGTTTTCATCGAGTTCCTATCAAAGCCTCCACTTTTATTATTCCTACGGTAAACTCTTTGGTAGAGTTGGTGGAATTACCTTTCTTAGTAATCCCTATTAGTGAGATTGAGATTGTTAACCTTGAGAGAGTATGACTTGGGAAAAAGGCATTTGATATGGCTATTGTTTTCAAAGACTTCAAGTGGGATGTACTCCGCATTGATGCCATTCCTCAATATTCACTTGATGGCATCAAGGAATGGCTGAACTCCATCGATATAAAGTATTATGAAAGCAGAATGAACTTGAACTGGTAGCCAATTTTGAAGAGTATTACTGATGATCTAGATAAATTTATTGAAGATGGTGGTTGGGAATTTTTGAATATTAAAACTAGTGATTCTGATTCTGATAATTTAGAAGAGTCAAATCAAGAATATGAACCCTTTGACGTAGAAGAGGAATCAGAATCAGATTTCATGCAGCCACCATCAAGAGTGTTACAAGCCAACAAGATGGAGGGAATTCTTATATAAGGATAATTTTTAATGTTGTAGGTACCAACTTTAATGCCAACTACAATGGCAACATTGAAATTCCCTAGCAATATTTATGTTAAGGAAATTTCCTTTAGATGCAAGGATTCAAAGCACATCAACCATGTGGTACAAATGATTAAATCCTAGAGATGATTTGTAGTAATGAAAGAGTCTGAAAAGGAAGAGAGAGCTACACTGGTGACTCAGGAGAAACTTCAGCTTCCAAAAACAAAGCCAATTAGGCTAGCAGATGTGTGGATCAGGCCAACATTTGGTCGAAAAGGATGAAAGATGAATGGAAATCTGGAGGCCTACAATAATGGATTTTTGTATTCAACCATGAAAGTAGAAGAGAGAGCTAATATCATGTATCAAAACATTAAGCATGCATTCTTCTAGCCAGCGGAGAAGGAGATGATTACTTTGCTTCATTTTCATTTGTATAAACATATCATGGCATGGGAACCAAGAAGACCAAGGATGTCCAGTTTTATGTGGAGTTAATGGATGTGATCCAAAATTTAGGAAGGGTTATCCTGATGTCTGCCAAGAGGCATAAAGTCAAATGAATTAAGTTCACCTACATGTCTACCAAAGTGTACTTCAAATTTTTATGACTATTTTTCTTGACTGTCAAAGTTTACTTACAAATTTGAAATTTCTTTCTAGTCATTTTGATGAGGATATATTTAACCAATGTGTAAGAACCTTTTGTTTGTATCACAACCATAGTAACGAGACTCAGACTCACCTCAGAGTCGGCTAGGGTGACTCGACTCGGGGACTCGGGGACTCGACGCAGACTCGAAAAATGAAAAAACCCTAGAAATTTAAATATTTTTAAGGATTTAAAACTTGTTTCATGCACCCTTTATTAAATAGACCTTAAATACACAATAATATCATTAAATAGAAGAAAATTTGATCACATACACAAGTATACATCAATCACTTAAGTATAAATGCAAATTTTAGTTGAAGGAAATACACATACACAAGTATACTACTATTATTCCCTTAATAAATTTTTACCTGGCTGCAATGTCATTTGAGTAGTCTTAGTCTTATGCTACAAATTGATTAAATAAATGTGGAAGTGTTAAGCTCCAAATTGCCAATACTAACTATATCTATAACTATAAATTGTCTCTATCACATTCACAATAGAAAGGAACTTGTTGGAAGTAGTATGCTCTAAATTGCCAATACTTAGTGAATCTAGATCCATAGTTAGTAATGTCCAAAGAAAAATTTTCCCAACAGCCATAGGGAAATGGGAAAAGTTAATGGGTAATAATCAATGGGCTATGTAGAAGGCTGTCATACTATCAGCTGATTACCTAAGCCTTCCCCCATGCCCATTTCTCTATGGCTACTCGGACAAGTTTTATTTGGACATTACTAACTATGGATCTAGATTCACTAAGTATTTGCAATTTAGAGCATACTACTTCCAACAAGTTCCTTTCCATTTTGACACACTATTAATGTGATAGAGACAATTTATAGATATAAATATTAAACAATGTTGCAACCTACAATAAGTCAATAACACATAAAAAAATTAACATTCAAAGTTTAAACTTTATAATTAAATTATTTAACTAAAAAAATGGGTTAGCTTTTAGTTAGCTTTTATGGATAGCTCTACTGGATGTTGAGGACATTCCATTTATCTTTTGAATGTTAAGAAGTTAGAGTTTCAAGGATTTGTCAAGCAAGTAAGAGAGCTATAGGAGAAACCTCATCTAAAATATTTTGAGCTAGAGTTTGATATACCATTTAGAGAGCTTGGTTTTCATGGATATAAAGTATTATGAAAGCAGAATGAACTTGAACTGGTGGAAAATTTTGAAGACTATTACTGATGATCTAGATAAATTTATTGAAGACTATTACTTTTAAACTAATTAATATGCAATCATTTAATTTTTCCAAGGAAATAAAAAATATATATCATTTAACATATTAAATATAATTACAAATTATTGAAGGAATGTTTTTCGAAATTATCGAAGAATTAGCTCTTTTTGTTGGCACTAGACGTATGTTCGGTATTAATGTTGATAGTTAGAAATTTGCTATGTAATTAAGTTTTTACTTGCATTTCCTTCAATGCTTCTTGGTTTACGGGATGACGGTGTGAAGTAGTTTGGTGGCTAACGTACCAGAGAAGAACCTGACAAGGGAGCAAACCCGAGACACATAAAATGATACAAAGAACTAGAGAAATTTATTCTTATTGAGAATGGAACTTCTTACATGCAGAGGACCACAAATCCTCAAGCTCTGCAATGTATGCAAATTACAAAAATTACAGAAGTTACAGGAAATTACAGAAGAACCCCTTTTCGCAGCATGCGAACTCTTTCCCCAAAAAGTTACTCAAAAATCAGAAACAAGCCCATAAATAGACCAATTTCGGTTTGGAACCAAAAACAACCTTCAAGATAAGATTTTTGGCAGTTTGGCGCCAAAATTACAATTAGAAATTCAAGTTTAAATTCACAGTCGAAAATTAGCACATTTCTAAAATATGCACCAACTTCCGGAAGCTATAACTTTTAATCCGACTGTTGGATCTTCAATGATAATACCTTTTTGGAAAGCTCTAGAGAAGACAATTTTCCATAAAATAGGGCATATACCATCTACTTTGGTTTTTCCGCAAATTTTCAGGCCCATCCGGGACTGTTTAGTGCCTCAAACTGAGCTCGGAAGGTTTTTTAGGGCAAAAAGCAGAAACTGGAACTTGAATAACTTTCAGACCGTGAATGATCTTGACCTGATTCTTTCACCAAAGTGTGTATTTTTCCATCCTGAACCTTCCCATAAATTTATGTCTTCCCACGCCTTCAAATTTAAACCTGCTAAAAATAGTAGTTGAGTAGAAAAAGCAGAAAAATAGTTTTGAAAGTTGGAAACTCTTATTCGATGAAAAGGGTATCCAGAAATGCAAAAACATCTACAAAAAGCAAACAACAGGAACATAAATGGAAAACATCTTTTTAGGTGAGGCAAGATTGCCCTCACACCACTAGATGCTCCTGCATCAGACACCCAGGGTAATTTGAGAAGTGACCCTGTCACGTCTCAGATGGTTGAGGAAAACCCAAACGGTCAACCTCTGCCTTAGACAACCAAGAATAATCTTCCACAGGCCTTCCTTTCCATTTTACCAGATATTCTTCATACTGCCTGTTTCTGGTACTCCTTCCCACACGGCTATCCAGGATTTCTTCAATCTCCTCCTTCTCTGAAGGAGGTGTTGGGATGCCAAACTACTCCATTGTTGGTGTTTCCTCTACGCCACCTTCATGATACTCTGTCAAATATGAAATATTGAACACAGGGGAAATGTTGAATCCATCTGCCAACTCTACCTCATATGCATTCCCTGAATCATGCCTCTTCAAAATTTTATAAGGACCAAACTTCTTCATCTTCAGTTTGTTATAGGTTCCCACTAGAAACCTTTCTTTCCTCAAGTGGACCATCACTTCATCACCAATCTGAAACTCCTTATACCTCCTCTTCTGATCTGCCTTAGCCTTATAATGCATATTCATCTTGTTAATATGTTCTCAGTCTACCCATCAGTTTGTGGATGGTGTGCAGAACTGAACTTCAACTCTATCTTCAACTCTTCACAAGGTCCTCCAAAGTAACGAACTTGGTATCCACGTATCACGACGAGACTATACTTTTTGAGACCATGTAGTCTCACCACTTCTCTGAAGAACAAGTCAGCAATGTGGACGCATCATGGGTCTTCATGGGATGAAATGCCATCTTTGAAAACCTATCAACTACCACAAATCATCATTCCTCTCTTGTGTCCTTGGCAACCAAGAACAAAATCCATACTTATATCCTCCCATGGCCTCAGTGCAGTGAGGCTGATACAACCCGAGTATTCTAGCTCACTCCTTTAGCCATCCGACGACCCCGCAACTCGCACAAACTTCTTCACATCTTGTGATAACGAGGCCAATAATAATGCTCACGATAATGGCAATAGTCTTATCCGACCAAAATGCCCCTGCCATTCCTCCACTATGCTTCTCCTTTATCAGGTTCTCCCTCATGGAACTCCTGATACACAATTGACTTCCCTTAAACAACATGCCATCTTGGATTATGAAATCTAGCCACTTTGTCCTATGCAAGCTTTCCAAGCTTCTACAAAATCAAGATCTTCAAGATACAATGTCTTGAGTTCATTGAACCCAACCACTTCAATGCATCTCTATCAACAATGTTTGCCTCCTACTTAAGGCATCTACAACCCTATTCGACTTGCCACTCCTATGCTTTAAAACAAAGGTATAACTCGCAAAAATTCTACCCATTTCATATGCCTCTGATTTAATTTTCCCTGACTACTCAGGTACTGTAATGCTTGATGATCAATAACAAAAAAATTCCTTTGGCAATGGATAATGTCTCCATTTCTTTAATGCTTGAACTATTGCATAAAATTCCTGATCATATACAGAATACTTTCTCTTTGCATCATTTAACTTTTCACTAAAATAGGCAATGGGCTTACCTTCTTGGCTCATCACTGCTCCAATGGCACAACCACTGGCATCACAATCCACCTGAAACACCTTATTGAAATCCGGGAGGGCTAAAACTGGTTGCTCTGTCACCATCTGCTTCAACAGATCAAAACTCTTTGTTGCTCCAGTGCTCCACTTGAACTCTTTTCTATCCCCTCTCATTGTTTCCGTCAGGGGTGCACAAATACTATTGAAGTTTCTAATGAACTTTCTGTAAAAACTAGCCAAACCATGGAAAGATCTCACCTCAGTAGCAGTTCTTGGGGTAGGCCATTCTAGAATAGCCTTCACCTTCTCTGGGTCCATTTTGAGACCTTTTGCCAAGACAACAAACCCCAAGTACACTAACTCCTTCACAAAACTACACTTCTTCAGATTAATCAACAATTTCTCTTCTCTCAACTTTTCAAAGACTCTACGAATATGCATCAAATGCTCACCCAAGGACTTACTGAATATTAAAATATCATCTAAGTAAACAATAACAAAATTCCCTAGAAACTCTTTCAGTACCTCATTCATGAGCCACATGAATGTGCTCGGTGAATTGGTTAGCCCAAACGGCATGACTAACCACTCGTACAGGCCCTCCTTGGTCTTGAAGGCAGTCTTCAATTCCTCACCCTCTCGAATCCGGATCTAGTGATATCCACTCTTCAGATCAATCTTCATGAAGTACTGTGCTCCACTCAAACAGTCCATCAGGTCATCCATCCTTGGTAAGGGAAATCTGTACTTGATTGTTATATTATTGATGGCTCGGGAGTCTGTACACATCCTCCACTCCCCATCCTTCTTTGGTACTAGTACTGCAGGTACTGCACATGGGCTTAGACTCTTGAATCAAACCCTTTCTCAACAAATCTTGAACTTGTTTGTTCAACTCCTCATTTTCTGCAGGAGTCATTATGTGAGCTGCTTTATTTGGCAAACTAGCTTCAGGGATCAACTCAATCTGATGACTGATCTTCCTCATTGGTGGTAAACCCTCAGGTACGTTATTAGAAATAATGTCTTGAAACTCATGCAATAGTCCAGAAAATTCTACTGGAACCTTCTCACTATCTTCCTTTTCCATTTTAGGAATCAATGCATAACACATATGCTCATGCTTCATGCCTTCTAAAAATTTCCTTCCTTCAACAAAAAAAATTCTAGCACTACTGCATACCTTTTCTTCATCCTTCTTCAGGGGTTTCAACTTATGATGAACTCCATCCTTCATCAGGGAATAAGTGTTTGCATGGCCATCATGTACAACACACCTATCGAACTACCACGGCCTCCCCAACAACATGTGACATGCATCCATGGGGATGATATCACAGAGTACCTCATCACAATAGCTCTCGATCTTGAACTTCACCAGGCACTACTCATTGAATAGAACTTTGTGGTCTTTCTACAACCAGGCAATCTGATATGGATGTGGATGCCTTTCCCTTTTCAGCTTCAACTTCGTAGCCATCTCTTCTAACACTAGATTATTGGTGCTCCCACTGTCAATAATGACATTACAACATTTGTCTTCACACTTGCACCTTGTGCAGAATAGATTCTTCCTCTGTTCTGGCTCCTTCTCTTTGGTCACCAGGGCTCTTCTAACCACTAGGGTTTCTCCCCTTTCTGCATCATCTGAATGCTTGGATTGCGCCTCCTCATCTGCATGTGCAACCCTTCCACAACCTTCTGGCCTTTTGTCTATCCTTCCTTGGTGTTGTGGACATTCATAGACTCGATGCCCTTCTTCACCACAATGGAAACAAGTTCCTCTGAAACCACCTCTTCCAGCCCCTGACCTAGATCTTCCTCATCTTCTACCTCTTTGATCACCACTGTTTTGATCATGAGGGTGGTAGAAGTTATCATTCCTCTAGCTTTGACTGGTACCCACATCTTCGTTTTTCCTTTCATCCTCATTTCAGCTCCCAAAGGATCTTCCACTACCCCTTCCACTTTGACCTCCTCGGCCTTTTTGCTTGCTGTCAAATCTTTTGTTCAACTTCTCAACTTTCAGAGAAAACTAGTATGCATCCTCAATGGTAGTCATTCTGACTAGGCTTAGCTCCTCTTGAATGCTCAGCCATAACCCATTAAGATAACGAGCTACCTTCTCCTTGTTGGCTGCTGAATGGCCCGTTCTGATGATCATCTTGTGAAAATCTTCTGTGTATTCTTTCACAGATCTACTTCCTTGCTTCAACCCTTGCAATTTCTTCAGTAGATCTAACTCGTAGTTTATTGGTATGAACTGCTTCTTCAGTTTCTCCACCATGTGATCCCAACTGTTGATCTTTCCTTTTCCTCTTCGATTTCTCTCCAACTGGACCTCTTTCCAACAAATATTGGCATGGCCCTTCAACTTCATTTTTGCAAATTTAACCCGATCTGGGTCCTCTACTTCTTCATACTCAAAATATTCTTCTAGCTCGTTGATCCAGTCGATCAACTCTTCCGGGTTCAGACTTCCAGAATAACTAGGGACTTATCTTCGAAATGGCCCTAATCAGCCGCATTTGATCTTGATCGATTGCTTCTTCTTCCTCTTCTACATCTGTATCTTCCACCTCTTCTTCATCCTCGCTTTCTCCTCTCCTTCACGGGTCTAACCCTCTTCTCATTTGTTCCTGCAATGCATCAATCTGTCTCTGGAGGGCTCTGAAACCCTCGGCAGCCAATGGATCTCTTCCACCAGCATTTCTGCCACCTCTTCCACCTCTGGCACCACCATGCCTACCAGGAATCACTCTTGGAGGCATCTTGAAGATCTTGAACCCACAACCATGGTCCTAGTGCAAACTGCCTCACGATCGGTGATCTGTTCACACGCTTAAGAAAACCCACTCTAATACCACCTAACAAGGGAGAAAACCCGAGACACAGAAAATGATGCAAAGAACTAGAGAAATTTTATTCTTATTGAGAATGGAACTTCTTAAATGCAGAGCATCACAAATCCTCAAGCTCTGCAATACATGCAAATTACATAAATTACAGAAGTTATAGGAAATTACAGAAGAACCCCTTTTTGCAGCATGCGAACTCTTTCCCCAAAAAGTTACTCAAAAATCAGAAACAAACCCATAAATAGATAAGATTTTTGGCGGTTTGGCGCCAAAATTACAATTAGAAATTCAAGTTTAAATTCACAGTCGAAAATTAGCACATTTCTAAAATATGCACCAACTTCCGGAAGCCATAACTTTTAATTTGATTGTTGGATCTTCAATGATAATACCTTTTCAGAAAGCTCTCGAGAAGACGATTTTCCACAAAGTAGGGCCTATGGCATCTACTTTGGTTTTTCCGCAAATTTTCAGGCCCATCCGGGACTGTTTAGTGCCTCAAACTGAGCTCAGAAGGTTTTTCAGGGCAAAAAGTAGAAACTGGAACTTGAATAACTTTTAGACCGTGAATGATCTTGACCTGATTCTTTCACCAAAGTGTGTATTTTTCCATCCTGAACCTTTCCATAAATTTATGTCTTCCCATGCCTTCAAATTCAAACCTACGAAAAATAGCAGTTGAGCAGAAAAAGAAGAAAAATAGTTTTGAAAGTTGGAAACTCTTATTTGACGAAAAGGGTATCCAGAAATGCAAAAACATCTACAAAAAGCAAACAATGGGAACATAAATGGAAAACATCTTTTTGGGTGATGCAAGATTGCCCTCACACCACCGGATGCTCCTGCATCAGAAATGGAGGCCAACTTCACTCTAAAAGCAAGGAGGAAATCGGATCCTTTTCATGGCAAAGTGACGTTGAGGAGACTGTGTGGCTTGTTCATGTACAAGGATGTGAAGGTGGCATAATTTGTACAAATCATTCTGGGTAATGGCTTTGAAGATTTGAAGCACAAATATTAGATTAATATGGATATATACTCTCTGATCATGGTGTGGGGATTGGACTTAGGAGCGTTGGTGCATAGGGATTTCTTAGTGAACATGGAGAGTATCCTGGAAAGGGCTATAATAGGAAAAGGATTTTTGAGTGAAGGCATGGAAGGTGTGGACCTAGAAGTAGTAGAGATAAATCACCCTTTCATTAGGTGGCCAAAAGGAAGAACCAAAGCCGTGTAGAGAGAGGGTGTGGAACGGGGGTGGCAAGCTTTGAAACTATGCGTTGAATTAATGGAGACTGAGGAGATAATAGCGGGACTCAAATCCATCACGAGAGAGGAGTTGTGTGAGAAGAAGGGTTTGTGTCTGAGAAAGAAGATGAAGCCGCTATCGGAAATGTTCCCATTGCATCTAGTCAACGCTTCTGGAATTTTTGCATAAACTAGTTTATTGTGTTTAAGCTAGATATTGATGTATAAGCTTAAGGGGTTAAGCCCTATTTTTGGTTTCGATACTGTAATTAGCTGGTGTTTAGGTAGTAGTTTAGTTGGATAGTTTTTAGGCAGTTGTGGTAGGGCTTTTTGATTCGTATGTTTTTATTTTGTTTTAACAGACATGATGTGATGGTGCTGGAAGAAATTTTTATTTGGAGCTTTGTATATTTTGATTTATCTTGAATAAAATAAAAATATTATCACCAATCGAAGAAAAAAAAATTAATATCATTTAATAATTTCATATAATCTTATGAGCAAATTCAAATACTTGCGTACTCTCCTCACCGGACTTCCTCCGTGCATCTTGGCTTTGTGCTCTCTTCATTTTCTGGTAGCGCCCTACTCTCTTCCTTCGCACGACGTTTTTCCCTTTTATGTCATCTGATTTCTTCCTTCATGTGGGAAATTTTTAAATTTTTTATTTTGATTTCTTCCTTTGCATGACGTTTTTCCCTTTTTTTTCCCTTTTTTGTCATCTGATTTCTTCCTTAACGCCAACTTGAGTTCTGACTTTTGGCCGTTAATGTAATCAGTTTGGGGTGCCTAAGGCGGTGCCAAGTGTGCCTAATTGAGCGCCTATCCTTGTATGTTTTTCCTAGTCTAGCCTTGTGACTCAAAGTTCTCATCCTCAATTCGATTACACTGACCAAACAATGCAAATATTTCTCGACATCACTAGCTATCTACACTTGTATAAAATCATAAAACATTCTTTATTTTCTATCAAGTAGTTATTTTGATAATTCATGTGAAATCAATTATATTATTTTGCAATGAACAAAAATCAACATGAATTATAAAATGCGGATAAGGGTACAATGTTATTTTTCCATTTACTCAAAAAAAAATGCATGGGTAATGACACAAAACTATGAATGCTTACAAATGCAAGTAAATGAATATAAACTAATTGTAACTATCAAATTTTCACTACAACTCAATTTGATGGAGCTGTTTTGTTCAAAGTTTTATTTTAAGGTGAAAATTCAAAATTAACCTCTGTAGATGTTTAATCATTGCAAGTGTTTAAAATATTTTGGAGTTCCAAGATGCAATGTCTTTAAGTTGTTTGATTCAATTATAGCATTAAAGAGTTGCATAAAAGAAAGTAGATGCTTTCATTTTGTATTCATAGTGTTCAAACAAGTAATTTTCATTGTTTTACGTGAAAGGAAAAGATACAGAATTGAACAAGTGATTTACAAATGTTGAATTTATATTCATTAGGTAATGGAAAATCAAAATGTTGCCCTACCCAAAATCTTACCTTGTTTTTGTGACCACCTCTGTCCTATGGCTCCTTCATTAGCTCGGTGCGGTAGAGTGGTTTTTACCGCAGTCACGTAAGGTGCTTCATCCTTCTCGATGGTAGTGCAGTGAAAGATTCTATGGTGGCATGTGAGTCTTCCTTCTATTCTTGGCAGTGTTGCAGTGACTCTCACAAGTCTTCTACCATTGGCGTGTAGTAGTGCGGTGACCAGCGCTATCCCGCGGCTCCTTCATTAGCTCAATGCGGTAGAGCGGTTTTTACCATGGTCCTGCAAGTTGCTTCTTCCTTCTCAGTGGTAGTGCAGTGAAAGCTTTTGTGGAAGCATTTTTATTCACAGAGGAGGCCATGGAGATAGGACGTGGATGGCATAAAAATACTAAATCGTTGAGAAGTAGGTGGAAATATATGAGACAACATTGATTAAGCACTAAATTTATTTTGATATTTTTTTGTGTGAGAAAAAATTACTAATGACCTTTTCATAAATGTTATGTGAGTAATATTTCTGGATAAATTGTGTGCAAATTTTTACATAACTATCATGGATTGTGAAAATTGAATGTTATTAATTTTCATAAATGTGTTTGATAGCATATCATGCCATTGGCAATTAGGGGGGATTCTTGTCTTACAGTTGACTTAAGGAATGCCATAAGTCGATTGTTAGCATTTACATGGTATGTGGTTATATGAAACATTCATGTGTGAGAGACATAGTGATATTATATTAAATTTTAATTTATGACTAAAGGTTCATACTAATTTACTATTATTATATTAGGTGGGTGACCTCCAAGGAGATCCATGAATCTCAAATTCCTAAACTTTGAAATGCTTCAGTAATATTATGTTGTACTTGGACAATTGAAAACTTATTTTATTCTCCTAGCAAGCTTTT
Organism: Sequoia sempervirens; assembly: GCA_007258455.2. Taxonomy (NCBI): domain Eukaryota; kingdom Viridiplantae; phylum Streptophyta; class Pinopsida; order Cupressales; family Cupressaceae; genus Sequoia; species Sequoia sempervirens. The sequence goes on along the minus strand of VDFB02270651.1, from coordinate 213,117,562 downwards.
TTATTTTCCATTATAATTCTAGACCAAACAACATTTGTGGGGATGGCCTTTTACACCAATCTTAATTTGTATGAAGTTCATGAACCTATTGTCAAGTAGTAAATTCCTTTCATATACATGAAATGTAAAGGCTTCATTTAAGGAAAGATAAGTAGTCTCTTTCTGAGGATAATCCACATGCAAAAAGTAAAAAGCACATAAAAGAAAATTGTATAGTAGAAAATCATATTGAATCAATTTTTGATAAGGAAAAACAGGTTTTGAAGGGGCCCTGAAACCCTTTACAATGATGCCAAGCTGCAAGAGAAATTAAACCACTAATCCCAACAACCCAAAAAAACAAAAAGCTGACATAAGATGGAACATTAGCAACCTGTCAATAAACCCAAAAGAAAAAAACATCAGCAAACCTACTGAACCAAAAGAGGAAGCACCAGCTACAACAAATTATCTAAAACATTAGTCGAGACCATGTTCTCCTTGATGAACTCCTCATGGATATTGATAACATCCTTCAGCTCCTCAATAGCAACAACAACCCTCTTTTTCATCTTGCTCCTCATCCTAAGGCATGAACATGCCTAGATGTCCTTCTCCAGCACAGGACTAGAAGCTTCTTCTTTCTCCACCAGGTAAGAGCCACTAATCTCTTATATCCTTTCCTCCATATTACCCAAGTCAAGCAGTTTTTCGGTCCAATTCAACGCTTTCTCATTCAGAATAGAAAGACCCATAGCAATGGTCTTTAAAGAGTTATTTATGATATTTACCACCATTTTCAAGTCCTCTGAAATCTTTCCCATTTTATCCTCCAGACTTGCCACTCTATCCTCTAACATTTTATTAACAATAACTTTCAAAGAGGAAATTATTTCCTTATTAGAAACCCCCAAATGATCAACATTGACCAGTAGCTTATCAAGCTTAATATGCATTAATTTCACTTTTCCTTTTATTTCCCACTCCTTTTGGTTACCTCTTAGCATAGCAACACAAACATCCTTCCAATTTTTCATCCAAAGAGTGAGCTCCTTAACCTCAAAAAATAACCACTTAACCAGGGAAAGCAGGTTTCTCATCCCATCTATGACCATTCTACAAAACATATTCATGTCAATTTCATCCTGGTTAACTAGAGGTTGACCCTTCTGCTTCAAGTCAACTGGGGCATCAGAACAATCCCTATTCTATTCATCCTCTTCTTCGGCTAGGGAATCCTTGACATCCACAACATCCACCTTTATCTGGCTCTCCTTATCTGGTAGATTCTCCAAATCAGTTAACACCTCCAGACATTCCTTCTTCACTTCCTTCTCCATAGTAGAAAAATCCTAAGAACAATTAACCGCATCAATCCCCTGCATATCCATGGGGCCAGTCTCATTAGGTTTCACCTCCATCTTAGAGTTTCCCATATCAGCAGGGACACTCAATTGACCACCCAAATTAACTGGCACCTTGAGCCCTTGCACTGGGGAGCTCTCTAGCAGACCATCCTTACCAAGAACAAGGTTCCCCAATGAAGCATTCTAAACACAATCAAAATTTGAAGGATCCACATCACCCATAAGAAGCCAACCCTTCAAACCCTCTTTTCCAAAAGACAACGTGGGATTCACATTCAAACCAAGGGCAACCACCTCAATTTTCCTTTTGGTGGAAGCTTTAACTTTCTTCATGCCTTTGGTTTTCCCGTTCGAAGATTTTCTAACAGAATTAGCCATAGTCTCCCATAACTCCACATCAGTCTCATAGTCCTTACCCCATTCTTTTGATTCCTCATCCCTTTCCTCAGAGCCTCCTTCATCAATAGACATATCCTCATATTCCAACTCTTCCTCCTTCGAACTACTGACCCATTCATCGGTAGAGTCCCCTGTTTCATACCCATCATTTTTAACTTCCTTCTTACCAGGAGTTTTAGGGGAGACCGAGATCAACTTTAGCTTGATATGAGCAAAAATCAAGCACATAAGCCCTTGATGAAGAACCGCCTTCTTAGGGTTCTTTCTATGGTCTTCAATACTCTTCTCCATATAATGTAATAGGTAAAAAGGAAATGTGACCGAAACATTATGCCTAAAATGATTTAAAAGCATAAAATGGTGGGTGTAAACAATAGAGAATATACCTTCAAGGGTGAAGTAGTTCATAATGGCCAACACAAGGTCCCTCCAAAGCGGCTTCAAGGATCTCCTAGCATAACCTCCACTTCCAATTTCCTTAACCTTCTTCCTCTCATCATGTTTAAATAAATTCACAAAATCCTTCTTAGCTGCTCCCCTATCTCTGAAAAATTTTCTCCCAGCAACTAAAAGACTAGTTACCTCCACAATAAAATCCTCTTCAATTCAAAACTCAATGCCCTAGTAATGAAGAGACCTCCCATTTTATTCTTTCAAAAATAAATCTGTTACATCAGGTTCTAGGCCTTGAATTCTCTGCATAAATTGAGTAACCCCCCCCCCCCCCCAATTCCAAGTGCTCCCACATAGTAGCATTTTTCTGAAACTCTTCACAAGAACTCGACTCAATTCTACAATGGTAACCACCCATAGTGACAGGAAACAAACGAAAACCCAAGAACACCTGGAAGAAATGAAAAAGTAAAATGAACCAGGCGCTATTCAAAACAATACAACAAACACCCACAATACGTGCGGGCTTATCATTCCAAGTAACCTTGCCAAAACTGCCAGTCCATCCTTCTATGGAAACCAAGGAAAGAATATTGAAACTGAAAGAGGAAAGGGTCGACGTGCAAAACCCAACTTAAAATCATAATGAAAAACCTTTCCTCAAGAACATCTCGGCTAGAAACAAGCCAGTTGGTCATCATTAGAAATACACTTCAAATTAAGAGGTAGCGATTCAAAATAAACCCACTCAGATCTCTCAGTCACTCCCACGTTGGAAACCCCATCAACCATCATGTTCGCTTCATAAAAAACATGTGTGATTTTGATCTCCTCAAAAGAGTTAATAATATATATCAAGTCATTAATAAAATTGGAAATTGACCATGAAGGAGGACATTTCATCATGAGATAATTAATCACATTAAGAGAGTCCCCCTCTAGCCATATTTTAGAAACACCTTGTTTCTTAGCCAAAACTAATCCATGATAAGTTGTTGCAGCCTCCACATAAAAAAACAATTGTAGAGTAGAAAATTAGATTCAATCAGATATGTCTTATTTCACCTGCACACTTATCTGAAAGACATAGGGTATTCACCATACATTTCCCTTGACAAATAAAACATGTGCTTTCATTTATTTTTACTATATATCTCAAAAGTGAAATTGTTGTTACATAATGATGCAGTGAGAAAATAATATATACAAAAAAAAGAAAAGATTTTTTTTAAAATTTAACATGCAACCTACTGTGTTGTGCTGAAAGGAATGAAGATTAACTAGGACAACAAATAAAAATAAAATTTTGATGATTGTACTTAAAAGTGAATAGGATATGAAAAGTGTGGACAATGACGGTGCTAAAATTGAAAACCCTAATTCTGATGACATTACTATTTTATGTCATTAGAGATAAAGAGCACATACAATTTTATATGCATAGATAATGAAGATTTGAAACTAGTAAACTAAAAATGTAAACACTGTAATATCTTTCCATAAACAATAATTCACATACTCACTTACAAAAAAGGGTGAAGCATTTTTTATTCAAACTTTGTTTTCTTTAATAGACATAAAAGTAAAATAATATTTACATGTACAAGAATATATACACTATTTCATAGAAAATAAGTAATGTTTCATAGAATATATCTTTAGAATGTAGGAACTTCCTTTGTTGGTTATTTGGAAATTCCTACATAGAAGTTCTGCTTCGGAGCAAAACACCTAAAAGTGTTTCACACCAACTCAAGGTACAATCATAAATTAATGCATGTTGTTGATTATTTTAGATGGAGATTGGAGCAAATGTAGAGCCTGAGTGTTCAACTAGCAAAAGAAGAAGATGTTTATGTGGACGTGGCCCTAAAAATTTTAAAGAAAAAATTCAAACAAGTGATTGTACAAAGAAAAGTAGATTTATGATTTTATCTTAAAATGTAAAAAATTTCTCTATCAGATATTAAAGATGTTAGGTTGGATCAGAAACTAGATAAGAAGATTTATGATTTTATTTTTATAATGTAGGAACTTCCTCTACTGGATATTTGGAACTTCCTACACTCAAGTTTTGCTTCCAAGCGAAAACACCCAGAAGTGTTTCACACTAGCTCAAGGTACAATCCAACTTGGTTATGACACGAATAGCAATCTAATTTTTCCTGAACCATCCATACCAAACGTTGCATCACAATCTATTCTTCCTGCACATAAAAATTCCACATATTAACCCCTTCTAAATAAAACTCAAAATACCATGAAATAATGAGTCCCCTATATTAGTAAGTAGGTAGTCTATAGGGCATAGTTTGATTTTATAAAAGGATGCTCATGAAAATAATCTTCAAGTGATAGTGAGTGAGTTGTTTGAGATTGTAGCTGATGGTGCAATATCCAGTCTTAAAGGCAATTAGCAAAGCAGTAAATGTGCAAGAAAATCAAATTTACACAACAAACAATTCACAATGTTATCTTGCATAATGCCTTAATTTTGAAGACAAAAAATTCATTGTTTCTTGATGAAGTAGTGACCTTAATGGTCAATCACTGGAAACCATGATTTTAAAACATGCTATTGTGCTTATGGAGGCAACATTTTAAGCAAGATGGTGAGTGGTGGTTTGGAACAATGGCAGGTATGAAGGAGTTGCTTTATATGCATATTATGCAATCTAGCTTAAGACAATGTTCTTAGAAGAGATTGAAGGTGGATTATGGAACTCAAGGGTTACATGATAAAGATTAAAGCAAAGATTTGGATCTATTTAAAAGCCACTATCATGAAGATATTAAAGATGTCAAATGAAAAACCCTAGAAGCTAGATTAATGAACATAGTGTGAAAGAGGACTGTGTGCTAGGGTAGATTTAGGAGATCTCCACATTATCTAAACACAAGAAAATACATCATTTATTAATTTTTTTAAATTGAAAGAAATTATTCTAAACCCTATATAGGACACATTGATACTTCAAAAGAATCTGATTTATTTTTTAAAATTAAAAGAAGTCATCCTAAACCCTATATAGGATACATTGATACTTCAAAAGCATCTAAAGGAATTAGAGATTATGCAAACATATGTCAATTAAATACCTAGATTACAAATAGTAGTGAGAACATTGTAACCCTCGTTGATCAGAGCAAGAATGAGATAAATAGCAATGAATCATATGCCTCCTATCACACACATCTCCTTACCATTCTCTGTCATTCTTTACTAAAATGCTTCTCAATTTTGGTGGGCTATGCCTGAAAATAAGGTTTCAACAAAGGTTTTATTGTATGTTTATTAAAATGAAAACTCCATTCTCGTGGGCTATGCCTAAAAATAAGATTTTAAGAAAAAATTTAGAGTATGTTATTAGAGTTTTAGAGTATTTTGGCAAGCTATATTCAAATGATTTATTCAAATGAATTGTGGCTGACATGATTTGCTACATTTAGTGTTGTAAATTGTAATGATGCCACGATTATTGTACTACCATCATCTCTTATTATACCTGTTGCGGTATGGCAGTGTTCTACCCTTCCCTTCTATTGTTTACCACACTACCACCTTGCTCAAGGCTTCTTTCTGTAGGGTTGCGGTGTATACCGCTCTACCGCATATGTTGCTCACCTTCCTAGCAGTATAGCAGTGTATGCTTTTGATCATTACTTGAAGAGTGTCGATGAGACAATCTTATTTGTCTTACCGATATCTCAATGTCTCATCGACATTATATCTTATGTTCCTCTGATATTGGTTGTCAGTGTTAATGAGACAAGTTAATATCTCTTGCCGATATGCCACTGTCTCATCGATATTTTCCTTCAGTGGTATTTCTTTATATATCAGTGTAACTCTGCCATGCTGGGGAGACTCATGACTATCGTTGCAGTATGGCGGTGTTTTTTTCCCTTCCCTTATGTTGTTTACCACACTACCACCTTGCTCAAGGCTTCTTGTCGTGGGGTTGTGGTGTATACTACTCTATCGCATATGTTGCTCACCTTCTCAGTGGTATAGTAGTGTATTCTTTTGATCATTACTTGAAGAGTTTCGATGAGACAATCTTAATTGTCTTACCAATATCTCAATTTCTCATCGACATTACTTTGTTATATCCAAGAGTTTTGTTTCATCAAGCACTTGTAGATATGCCTTGTCGATGTGACGTAAGTGATTCTCTCCTTGATATGTTTGTATCTTGTTGAAATTTCACTATTTTAAATAGTCGATGAGACATATAAATAAGTCTCGTCGACATAAGGGTGTCTAAACTAGAGCTAAACCCAAAGCTAAACTCGAAGCTAAAGTTGGAGCTAAAAGTGGCGCTAAACTCAAAACTAAACTTGGAGCCAAATGTGACGCTAATGGTGGTGTCACACTTGAAGCCAATATCGGCGCTAAAGGGTGTGCTAATTTTGGCACAAAGTAGCACCAAAATTAGTGCAAACTTGTCCTGATCGGCACAAATAAATGCCAAAAATAGTGCCATCCTGATAAATAGCACCGACATTTTCAAAAAATTGGATAAAAATACATTAAAACAGTGGGTGGAAGAAAAAAATGGAGAAAATCATAGGGATTTTTTGTAATGAGACCTAAGAGAGAGGGAGAGAGGGAGAGGGGGAGAGGGGGAGAGGTAGAGATAGAGAGAAAGAGATAGAGAGAAAGTTCTCTAGTTAGGGTGGGAGGGAGAGACTTGAGAGAGGGAGATGGGGTGGGAGAGAGAGACCAGAGAGAGAGTTCACTAGTTAGGGTGGGAGGGAGAGACCTGAGAGAGGGAGAGGGTGTGGGAGGGAGATACCTGAGAGAGAGGGAGAGAGAGGGAGTGGGAGAGAGAGAGAGAGATAATTCTCTAGTAGAGAAAGATGGGGGGAGAGAGAGGGAGAGAGAGAGGGAAGGAGGGAGGGATAGGTAGAGATGGATAGAGATAGAGAGGAGTAAATAGGGAAGGAGAGATGGAGAGGGGGAGGAGGGAGGGAGAAGTAGATAGAGAGGTGATATACAAAGAGAGAATGAGGGAGGGAAGGAAGGAGGGAGAGAGAAGTAATATATAGAGAATGAGAGAGAGGGAGAGGGAGAGAAAGAAGGGGGAAGGAAGGTGGAGAAATTGAGAGAGAGGAGGGAGGGAGAGAAAGTGAGGTACATAGGAATATGTTAGATAGAGAGAGGTAGAGAGAGAAGGTGGGTGAGAGGAAGAGAGAGAGTGAGAGTTAGCGAGGGATAGAGGGGGGAAGACCTAGGGAGGGAGAGAGAGAGAGAGGTGAGATAGATAGAGAAAGGTGATATAGATAAAAGTAGAGAGGGAAGGGTACAAAGAGAGGAAGGTGGAGATATTGAGAGATAGGAGGGAGGTAGAGAGAAAGGTACATAGGGATAGGTTATAGAGTAGAGAGGGAAGGTGTATGGGAGGAAGGAAGAGAGAGATAGATATGGATGAGGGTTGAGGGTGTAGGGTTTAGGGTTTAAGGTATAGGGTTGAGGATTGAGGGATAGTGTTTAGGATTAAAGGTATAGGGTATAGGGTTATGGTTTAAAATATTGGGTATATTGTTGAGGGTATTGGGTTTAGGGTTGAGGACTAATGGTTTAGGGTTGAGGATACAAAGTTGAATGTAGGGTTCAGTGTTAAAGTATAGGGGTCAGGCTTGTGGGTTTATAGTTTATGCATAATGTTTAGGGTTGAGGGTCAAGGTTAAGTGTACAAGGTATAGGGATTAGGGTTTAGAATATTGGGTATAGGTTATAGGGTAGAGGGTTGAGGGTATAAGGTATAGGGTTAATGGTTGAGAGTGTGGAGTTTATGGTTAAAGTATAGGGTTGAGGGTATAGAGTTGAGGGATAATATTTAGGGTTTAGGTTATAAGGTAGAGGATATAGGGTATAGGGATGAGGCTTGAGGGTGTAGGGTTTAGGGTTTAGGGTTTAAGGTATAGGGTTGAGGTTTGAGGGATAGTGTTTAAGGTTGAGCGTACAAGGTTAAGTGTATAGGGTTGATGGTATGGGGTTTAGGATTGAGGGTTTAGGGTACAAGATTGAATGTAGGGTTTAGGGTTTATGTTTATGGTTGAGGGATAATTTTGAGGGTTTAGCTTATAAGGTTGAGGGTATAGGGTATAGGGATGAGGGTTGAGGGTGTAGGGTTTAGTGTATAGGGATTATTATTTATGATATTTGGTATAGGGTTTGGGATATTGAGAGAGAGGGTGAAAGCGAGAGAGAGAGAGAGAGAGAGAGAGAGAGAGAGAGAGAGAGAGAGAGAGAGAGAGAGAGAGAGAGAGAGAGAGAGAGAGAGGGAGAAGTAGAGGGAAGGAGAGAGAGATAATAGAGAGAGAGAAGTAGAGAATGAAGGAAGAAGGTGGAGAGATTGAGAGAGAGAGGAGGGAGGGAGAGAGAGGTAGAGATGGATAGGTTAGATAGAGAGAAGTAGAGAGGGAGGGGGGGTGGGAGGAAGGAAGAGAGAGAAAGGGGGAGATAAAGAATATTAGAGAGGGAAGGAGGGAGGGAGGGAGGAGAGAGAGAGAAGTGAGACCCCATTTCTTTGAGACATAAACACATAAATTGTAAGGTAGTTCTTGTTGCATGAAAATTTCCTCAAAGAAATGGGGTCTCAAAATGATGTACATCACCATGAGACCTCATTTATTTGAGGAATTTTTTCATACAATGAGCACTACCTTTTCCATGCTACCACATTGACACATTGACAAGGTAGTGAGCTTAATGCTCATTGTATCAAAAAATGCATCGAAGAAATGGTGTCTCACAGTGATGTACATCACCATGAGACCCCATTTCTTTGAGGGATTTTTTCATATAACGAGCACTACCTTGTCAATGCTACTGCATTGATGCATTGACAAGGTAGTTCTCATTGTATGAAAAAGATTCCTCAAACAAATGGGGTCTCATAGAGATGTACATCATAGTTATACCCCATTTCTTTGAGGTATCTTTTTCATACAACAAGCACTACCTTTTCACTACTATCACATTGACCCAGTGAGAAGGTAGTGCTCGTTGTACAAAAAATTCCATCACCTTGAGATCCCATTTCTTTGATGCATTTTTTCATACAGTGAGCACTAACTTGTCAATGCTACCACATTAATGCATTGACAAGGTAGTGCTCATTGTTTGAAAAAAATTCCTCAAAGAAATGGGTCTCACGATGATGTTTTTCATAAAAGGAGCACTACCTTTTCAATGCTACTACATTGACGTATTGACAAGGTAGTGCTCATTGTATTAAAAAATGCCTCAAAGAAATGGGGTCTCATGGTGATGTACCTTGTCAATGCTACTGCATTGACGCATTGACAAGGTAGTGAGCTTAGAGCTCTCACAATGAGACCCCATTTCTTTGAGGAATTTTTCATACAATGAGCACTACCTTAAATCATTGTGTACATCACCGTGAGACCCCATTTCTTGGTCCCATTTTTTCAAACAACCCACTAGGGTGGCATGCTAATGGGCCCACTAGCTTGCTAATTCAGTTAAATTTACAAGGTAGTTTGGGTTGTTTGAAAAAATGGGTCCAAGAAATGGGGTCGGGGTCTCCTGGTGATATAAATCACCAGGAGGCCCCATTTCTTGGACCCATTTTTTCAAACAACCCACTAGGTTGCCAATTTCACAGAATTGACAAGCTAGTGGGCCCACTAGCTTGCCTTTCAATGAAATTGGGAACGTAGTGGCCTGTTTCAAAACATGTGTCCTAATAATGGGGTCTCCAAGTGATGTAAATCAGTGGGCGACCCCATTTCTTAGACCCATTTCTTAGAAATGGGCTCTCCTAGTGATGTAAATCACCGGGAGACCCCATTTTTTAGAAATGGGCTCTCCCAGTGATGTAAATCACCGGGAGACCCCATTTTTTAGAAATGGGCTCTCCCAGTGATGTAAATCACCAGGAGACCTCATTTTTTAGACCCATTTTTTCAAATAGGCTAAGTTAGACTACATTACCAATTTCACCAAATTGGCAAGCTAGTGGGCTTGTTTGAAAAAATTGGTCCAAGAAATGGGGTACATCATTGGGAGACCCCATTTATTGGGTTCATTTTTTTAAACAGGCCAAGTTAGGTTGCCAATTTCACTGAATTGGCAAACACTAGCTTGCCAATTCAGTGAAATTAACAACCTAACATAGCCTGTTTGAAAAGATGGGTCCAAGAAATGGGGTCTCTTGGTGATTTACTGTTAGGTTTTAATTTCGAATTGGCTAGTTAGCGGCCCACTCATTCTTCATTCGATGAAATGAAACCTACTGTATTTTGAAAAACGGGTCCAAGAAATGGGGTCTCCCGGTGATTGTCTTCAAACTGAGTTAAGTTAGGGTCACCAATTTCATGAATTGGCAAGCTAGTGGGCCCACTATCTTGCCAATTCAGTGAAATTGGAAATGTAGTGGCCTGTTTGAAAAAATGGGTCCAAGAAATGGGGTCTCCCGATGATGTAAGTCTCCCACCGATTTACATCACCGAGAGACTCCATTTCTTGGACCCTTTCTTTCAAACATGTCAAGTTAGGTTGTTAATTTCATCGAATTGGAAACCTAGTGGGCCCACTAGCTTGCCAATTCAGTGAAATTGGTAGCGTAGTGGCTTGTTTGGAAAAATGGGTCAAAGAAATGGGGTTCCCTAGTGATGTACTCCATTTCTTAGACCCATTTTATCAAACAGACTGACTAGCTTGCCAATTTGATGAAATTGGCAATGTAGTTGCTTGTTTGAAAAAATGGGTCCAAGAAATGGGGTCTCTCGGTGATGTAAATCACTGAGCAACCCCATTTATTGTACCTATTTTCTCAATCAAGCCAAGTTAGGTTCACAATTTCACTGAATTGGCAAACTAGTGGACCCACTGGCTTGCCAGTTCAATGAAATTGGCAATGCAGTGGCTTGTTGGACCAATGGGTCTAAGAAATGGGGTCTCCCAGTGATTTTTGATGTAAATCACTAGGAGACCCCATTTTTTCAAACAGGCCAAGTTAGCTTACAAATTTCACCAAATTAGCAAGCGAGTGGGCCAACTAGCTTGCCAATTCAGTGAAATTGACAACGTAGTGACCTGTTTGAAAAAATGGTTCCAAGAAATGGGGTCTCTTGGTGATGTAAATCACTGGGAGGCCCCATTTCATCAGGTCTGGGAGACCCCATTTCTTGGACCCATTTTTTAAAACAGACCCAATAGTTTTCCAATTTGGTGAAATTGACATTCTTGGACCCATTTGTTTCAAGCAGTCCAAGTTAGGTTGACAATTTCACCAATTGGCAACCGAGTGATCTAACTAGCTTTCCAATTTACTGAAATTGGGAACGTAGTGGCTTGTTTGAAAAAATGGGTCGAAGAAATGGGATCTCCCAGTGATGCACAAATCATCAGGAAACCCCATTTCTTGGACCCATTTTTTCAAATAGGCCAAGTTAGGTTTCCAATTTCATCAAATTGGCAAGCTAGTGGGAAAAATTGGCAATCTAACTTGGCCTATTGGAAAAAATGGGTTGAAGAAATGGGGTCTCTTAGTGATCTACCCCATTTCTTGGACCCATTTTTCCAAACAGGCCACTAGGTTGCCAATTTCATGGAATTGGCAAGCTAATGGGCCCACTACCTTGCCACTTCAGTGAAATTGGTAATCTAGTGGGTTGTTTCAAAAAACGGGTCCAAGAAATGGGGTCTCTCAATGGTTTACATGATTTTTTTTCATATGGTGCATAGTGCAATATGTTCTATACATAAAATCACTAGGTACATTCCTTTGGGTAGTATGCACCCAAAATTGAAGCAGTAAGAATTTAGAATCAATAATTCATGGTTAACAAAAGGTAGTTGGTTGCAGGTGAGTAGGTCGAAAGTCAAACATATCTTTGTGGATGGAGAGGAGTAGTGTAACTGTATCTATGAAGTTTTATGGCTTGCTTGTCCATATGAAAGAGAAAGGACACCCATATATTGTGAGAACATCTATTTATTATAGTCAAAGAAAATTCAAAGGCACCCTCTAATTAAGGATGTTGTAAAATATTTAGAAAATAGAAAGGATTCACTTGTGTGTATACCCATTCTTATGGTAGATGCCAAAGATGGGTCTATTTTGAGAAATGGTACCAATTTCTTTGTATATGTAATTCATGGAGGCTAGATTGATGATGGCTCCCCCAGGCTAGGAAAGAATTATGGTACTGATGGCAATGTAGTAGGCAATAGTGATAATGACCATCCCTATTTCTATAGGATGGGGGATGAAAATATTAAATTATAGAAATAAAGAATTCTTAGAAGATTGGTTAGCAAAGTTAGGAATTTGTAATAAAAGTCCATCTCATGTGATAATTGAAGACATGAGAGTTGAGACATGCAAAAAATTGATATTGTAACTGGGTGTCCTCCAAACATGAAAGTGAAAAATAATTAGGATGTAACCGAGAATGAGGGGGTAAGTAAGGCTTCCACTATTTTCTCATAGTGCAGAAGAAGAGAACCCAAGGCCACATATGAGTTCGCTAATAATAGTTATATTCAAATCCATGGAAAAAACACTGGATGTGAACAAACTTTAGATGGATTGAAAACACCATGCATGTCACCTAAAAAGAGGAAGTATCCCTTCTTATCAAAATTTTATGCCAATGAATATGTTACTTGTAATAGAGAGAATAAAGCTAGTGTGGGCATACATTTTTTCATTTCAAATTCTATCGGGAAGTCCCAAGGAAAACAACCCAAAGATGATGAGAGAAATTCAATCAAAAATATAATAAAAGGGAATATTTCTTGTGGAGAGGAGCAAGGAGATGTGGGTAAAAACAATGATGCTCTGGGAATCTTTTCCCATGCTATAACCACTTTCTGCTAAGCCATGAGTACTGTGTAAAATGTGGCAGCTATATTTGTGATGTGGTTGGTAAATCTCCTTATTATTATAGCCAAGTGGTATGCACTGGATGCTACTCAGTGTGTAAAGAGTTAGCTGCTAGCTCAATTGATCATATTGAAGATGGCAATGATTGCTTAGAGTCATTAAAAGATGAACCTACTAATTACTTGAAACTAGGGTATCTTTTTAATTCCTCTTTCATCATTCTCCTTACTATTTGATTATCACCACACCTATCTGCTTCAGCACAAGATGTTTTTGAGAAGAACATAAGTTGCAACATTTTAGGATCCAACTAAAATGCAGTGTTGTTGGAAATTCTTCACCTATATTCTTATGGATGTGCTAGAATCTTTCATGTAATGATAATGATTCGAGAAGTAATGCAGACATGTGACCCCAAGGGACTTTTTCATATGTTGTACAAGTATATTTTCATTTCAAATGTTGTATGTTAATATTATGTTACATGTTAGTTACTTAAAAAAAAGAATTGTGCCATGTATGTGAGGTGTATTAGTTTCCTTGGGGTTGTGTGGCGGAGCATTACACATGGTATCAAAGCCTAGGTTCAAACACTGGGCACTATGATCCCATTATGTTGACCTAGTTGCTCATACTCTTGAGGTTACATCTTTCTTTTGTGTCATCCGCACTTAGCGATCCGAGTATGTCCTTAGGTGGTGTCGGTCTAAGGTGCAGAAAATGGTGGAAAGGATAGGACCCTCAACATAGTGCGCAATGCACCGATATTCTTCCTATCGGGAATGCATTTTGGGACCTTTGTGTCGCCTTGTGGTTTGTTCCCTTTGTAGTGAATTTGAGTGTGTATTTAATGAGTGTGTGTTAAACCTAAAACTTGGTGTTTTTGATGTGTTAAAATTGGGTTTTATGTCTTGAAAGGGCATAATATTATGATCTTGTGTCACATATATTGTGAAATTTTGCATTGTGTAATGAATAGAATGGAATACCTGATTTGTAAATGATGAAGTTCAACCAGAAATGTATACCTTGGAAATGAATTAGCGTGAATAACTGGTACTAATGTGTTATGTTTTCACCTTAGTTTCTGGTAGTTAGCTTCGAATCTTGATGATGAAGGTAATTAATTGGTTATGTAACTTAACATGTGGATTTAATACTATGGTTGCATTTGATTAGTAATTGTTATTGATGATCATTTATGATGTTTCACTATTGTACAGAGTTAGAAGGACGATGTTGTATCACTCATTCATGAGAGGCATATGGCACAACAATTCCCTCTACACTAGGTTGATTTGATATATATATTGTACACAACATTTTCTTTTATGCAGGATTGTACATACCAAGCCTCGACTCCACCTGCACTATCAGGATTGGGTGAGCCTCATGAATCCCAATGGGTATGATGTGGAAACACGGAGTTGAAAAGAAGGGTCCCCTACCTTGCCATCATCCTTGACGAGGATGAGTTACCCCCTCCTTGCAACCCTTCAGTATGGTTTTCATGTTTGACAGTTGTTTGTTGGGTGTCTTTTGATATTTGAATTATGTCATGATTTTATTGTTGGATTTGATGTTGTTTTCACTTGCATACATTTTCTTTAGCCTTGCAACTTCCAGGAGTAAGTCGAAGCCTAGGGGGAGGATGTAGTGCCCTCCATAGTTTTCCTTTCATGCTATTTAATTAGTTTTGGTTAGGTGGTTGGAACTAAATAGATGATAAAAATATAAATAAATAAATGGTGGTTAAGTTGAGTTATAGATTTAATTGTAAAATACAAATAATCAGGTGTTTAATTATATTACTTCATAAATGTTTTATAGTTATTCACGGATTTCAATTTCTTGTTGTTTAATACTATACTTTGAGTTGTTTCCAAAATAGCATTGATTTCACCTAATGGTTTTCATAGTGTTTCTAATTAGCCTGATTTACCTTCAATTAAAGAGGTCAGTTAAATTAGAAATTGGTTTGGGGTGATGGTTGGAACATGTCGTCTTTTGAGGGAAGATTGTTTCTTGGCTAAGATGGATTTGTTCCTCTTGTTCACTCTTGGGGTTGGGGGATGGAATAAGCATGCCATTGTTTGGACAAAAAGCGCCTGAAAGAAATGTAGCAGGAAGGAAAAATAAAAAATTGCTCTACAAATGAAATCCAATTGCAGTTTACTTTACGAATTTCTTGCATGTATTTTTTTAGGATTAAATTTGTGGAAAATAGTGGTTTTTGCATGTTTAGCATCGTTGTTTCTATCTCTAGCTCTGTGTGAAATCTTTCCTTTGTGTTTAACACCAGTAGCATGTGAGTCTTATTTCCTTTTGTAGGTTTGAATTTATCTTGATTTCATTGTGATGGATTGATAAAGTTTTTAAATTGATTGCTAATATTGCCCTTCCATTTCGATGGGCATTTTATATGCCTTATTTTCAATCCTTGATGTGTTGTGTTTGATACTGTATTCTTGGTTCATTTGATATCTCTATTAGGGATCGACCGACGGCTATATATATTTTTGATTTGGGATTTATGTATTACCACTGTAGCATATATGAATATGGCAATCATGGTATTAAAAAAATAACCCCATGGTGATTCCCTGTATAAACTGAAATCCCATGATCAAACCTTGAGGTCGTAGGCTCTCTAATCGATACCTTGTAGTCTTTGTTCCCTGCGCTATGATTTAAATAATGTGCTAGATTACCAAGGGAAGGGGTATTCATGCAAGGAAGTCTATTGATAGACTACTATCTCTGACTATCACTTCTCCCTAGTATGTCTTTTGTTGCATCTTACATACCCTATGTGTTGAAAACTGAAGCTTATGGGTTCTAAATTGCATTCTTACCATGTTCTTCTTTTATATTGATATCCTTGAAATCAATAAATTCAAATTATAAGAGTTATAAAGGCATGTGTTATGCTTCTTATGCCATATATCTATATTCAGTACCGCTATGGTTGCATGCAAAAATAAATCTGATGTAACTCTTTTAAATTTGATATTTGATAGAAAGCATTTTCTTACAGCTTCTTGGAATATCAGTTCATGATTATGAATATACCATTGGTTTGTTTATGGGAATAACATCTCCAAGGATTAATAACTATAATGTATTGAGTATTCTGTTAACAGCTGGTTTATCAACCATTTTACATATGATAGTTGGGTTTTGATTATCCATGTTTTTAGCCTCTTCAATAAATCCATTTTGTGCTTAACCTACAATCATTTCATTTTAGAAACTACATTCTTGAGCCATTTTTTCAAATAGTTCCCATGCCTTTTGTTAATCAATTTTAAACCTATGAAGAAGTTGACAACCAACGAGCATATTATTTTATTCTCTTGGTCCGCACAATGTTTCTAGCCTTTTCCATTCAGTTGAAACCAAGAGAAATTGTTGTGTCTCCATCTTGAGTTTAACTTACATTGATGGCCATGGTTTACTCCTCTTAGAACAATTGCAGGTATGTGTAGGATCATGATGGGCCAAAAAATGGCGATATGATGGGTATGTGTAGGGTATGTGGCTGATGACTTTTTTTTTACCCAAAATTGATGAAATGAAAAGGGTTTTCGGAGATTCTCAGCTTCCACTAATATAAATTAAGCTTTACTTTTAATTTAATAAATAATTATTATTCATTTTCTATTGGAATTATGACTAAAGTTTTAATTGATGGTATTTGATTAAAAACATCTAGTAGCTTCTCTAAAACTTTATCGCCATTTTTTGAATCCTAAACATGCCAAGACCTATGCTTTGCAACTATAAAGGATTAAAAAATTGAATTTCATGGCTTGACTGGTTAAGGTGGTCACATACAAGTTTTTATATATTTTAAGTTAATAAGAAAATCATAATTATAATACATTTGGAAAAAAATTACAAAAAAATATGCATCACATCGGATATGAGTCCTTTACTTATATATAAAATATTATAAAAACATATCATTTATCTGTGGTTACTGGGAATACAAACACTACTTTTTATTTTTCCCCGAATTTGCTACCATTTACATTGAAATTTCAAATTTTCACTAAATGGTTTTTTTTTTTATAAAATAAACCTAATAGTTTGCAAACTACATTCAATTCGCTACAGATTCTATTCTTACATATTTTTAAATAATATAGATAACTTATTCAAATTTTTACGTCAAGTTGCCTAACTCTGATTTTTTTGAATTTTTTGCCACTTAATGGCCTGTTTTTTCCATGATGATCCTGCACATACCCTTGCTCTTACAACAATTTAATGGAGATGAATTTAGATGCAGTTGGCAAATAGAACATACTCAGAGGTTCTTATCAAGTTTAATAGTTGTACCAAGGCCATGTTTAACAAAG